>CM062221.1:8972843-10172843 GCA_031216235.1 Syzygium jambos
ATCTAGTGTTCTTTGGCTTTAAGATGCCAATTTAAAGTTCCATTACTAGTTAAGCAATCTTGTCATTCAAGAGCGTGTTCTCTGATCTGCTCTTTAATCTGTCTCAGGTCAAAATGATAGTTGTACTTGGGGAACTTGGCGGACGAGACGAGTACTCCCTAGTCGAAGCTCTACAGCAGGGGAAAGTGACCAAACCAGTGGTGGCTTGGGTTAGTGGGACTTGTGCACGACTCTTCAAGTCAGAAGTGCAATTTGGTCATGCTGTAAGTGACTGCCTTCATCGCTTTTCATAATTTTTCAAGCCCAATAACTAAATCATAAAAGATTTAAGTGGTTCTTCCTTCTTAATACCATCTTAGGGTGCAAAAAGCGGTCGTGAAATGGAATCGGCACAAGCAAAGAATCAAGCACTCAGGGAAGCGGGGGGCGGTTGTTCCTACTTCATATTAGGCTTTGGAGACCGCAATCAAGGAAACCTTTGAGAAACCGGTAAGCATTGTTTTCAGTTTGCAGGGATGAGGCCACTGGTAGAACATGAGACGGTGTCATCAAATGCATGTTGTTGACTCTTTTAACACATGCAAAGAGCAGGCCACGTGGTTCTACTCCCACTTGGGCCCTACCCAAAGATCGAGTCCTGATGCGTATTTTATGATCCTTTCTTAGGTTGAAGAAGGAAAGATTTCACCAGTTAAGGAAGTCGCGCCTCCACAGATCCCTGAGGATCTTAACACGGCAATTAAGAGCGGGAAAGTTCGGGCTCCAACTCACATTATTTCAACCATCTCCGATGATAGAGGTAATCTTGCAGAAATGTAAAATTGAAAGAAGTTTTTTAGATGTTGATGGTGGAAGAATTCTGTTGTACTAAATTAATGCATTCGTCTTTTGCAGGGGAAGAGCCGTGCTACGCTGGTGTACCAATGTCTTCCATTGTTGAACAGGGACTTGGTGCGGGTGATGTAATTTCTCTTTTGTGGTTCAAACGCAGTCTTCCTCGATATTGCACAAAGTTCATTGAGGTAGGTTTTGTTTGTCCTTTTAGTGAGAGAATGAGGATACGCGAAAGGAAATTTTCAGCTACCATCCAAAATAAATGCGTGTATTTCGGCCCAACTAGAGACGATATAAAGAATGCCAGATGATCCCTTCCAATCAGCAGAGCTCCCTTCGCTGTACTCTTTCTGCTTCTTGACTAACTCAGGGTAAAGTTTGAAGAAAGATACTCCAAACTGACTTCCCACCTTCCGTAAGCTTGAACTTGACCCAATCACAATTCCAATGTCTGCCTTAAGGAGGCAAAGTATGTCTCCTATTGAATCTCCAATGTAGACGGTCAAGTTCCTCTTATTGTCGTCCCTGTTCTGCAAAATTTCATCAAATGCTTTGGCCTTTTCAATGGGAGATTCCATCTTCTTGACAATTTCACCAGTAGAAAAAGACTCGTCAAAAGTCAACTCTTTTGTACGTACATTCAGAAGCTGTAAGTCCCCTGTGCCGTGAATGTCGTGAGTAAATTACATGCCCTAGCCAGATATCGATCTCTTAAGTTCTCAAACGCACAGACTGTAGATGGACTTGAGCAATCAAAAGATGGTAGTAGCACTCCCAGGTGCTTTCCATGTATTTTGGTATACATGCAAGCAGAAAGTCTTATGCTAAAGATGGGTAGCCCCCAGAAGGAAAGGAGTTTACCTGAAGAAAATGCTGATCTGATTAAATCACCACACTAACAGTACGAGAGTACATGGACATTGACATCCACCATCTCATCCTTGATGAGTTTCTTGAAGAAACTGGTGCAACCATCCTGAAGAATCATCCTCTCACCTGCTTTCTTTATGTCTTCAAGTTTCAGACCCTTTAGGACCCCGGACTCGGTCACTTTGGAATTTGCCTGTTTCTCAAAATCGTACAGCTGCTCAAGTGCTTTATAATCAAATGCCTCGGCTGCAAATATTAAACAAAAAATGTAAAGAACATTCTAGACAGTGCCGGGAGGAGAATGTTTCAAGGTGTTGAACAATAAATGCCGCAAACTATACCTTTTTCAACCGGCATAATTCTTTCTATGCATTGCTCATACTCCTCTGTGTACTGTCTCGAAAGGATGTCCCATGTCTTCCTCAGTTCAGCTGATGACATCCTAGCAAGTTGACTTTCGGACTGACTTGTATCAGTTCTCGGAGCAGTAACTATGGCAACCTCAGCCAAAATGGCAGAAGAATCAACGACCGTACAAGTCAGATCAAAATCAGAAAATAACATAAGACGATTCGCTGCCAAACTGGGCTCTCTAATCATGGGGACAATGGTAGGCTGGGCAAGTGGTTGGGCAAGAAAGAACTCTACTTAAAGTTTCATGGCTTGGTGATAAAGATTTTCAGTGACGTCGAGCTCCTCGCCTGTCAAAGAGACACTTAGTTTATCCAGCAAGTCTTCAATTTGCAGAGCTTCTGCCTAAATTAAGAGAATAAAAATGCTGAGCTATTGAAGTAAGAGGACCTTCCAGTAATGTATTTCACACCAGAGCTGAAATAGCAAACTGAAAACCACATCATCTTCCAAGTACGAGAAAGGAGAAAAGGTCACAGCTGAAGCGTATGACCAACCTGGAATCCCTCGGACGAGTAACTGTCGATCCACTTTTTGTATGGGTGACTGTCTTGGTTGGCATCTAAGAGTGTCTCGAACTCTTAACCCAGAAACGCATATAATCTCATGCATGGTGTCATGGCACCAATAGGGTAAGCTGCCACTTTTGTTCTCTCAAAGGGAGTAGCAAGTTTTCCAGGACCCTTGACTCCTTCAACCTCCCCTGAGGCTGTTGCCAGCAAAAAACTCAGTATACTCAACAGTTGCAGAGTTGGGAGTGCTCTCCTTTGGTAACCTCCGATCCCCACTCCTGCATAACTCATACAATTAGACCAAGAAAGGACTTGCATGAATGTTGACAGGAATATTGGAAGATTTCGAATAGAGAGTAGTCAAGCCGTTAATGTTAATCATACTAACTCAGCACAATAATCAGCTCAGCCATTACATGAAGTTGAGTAATATCTTGGGAGAATGTTGGTACTGTCCTTTTCTCACTGTCAAAAAAAAATTTACATTTTCTAATCACGACAGGTGACTCACTTTCATGCCATAAGTTACCTTACATGGAAAATAATTTATGTATAAGTCTAAGACAAATGCTACCTTCACAAGATCAGCTGATGCAACAGGATATACTAATGACAAACCTGATGACTTTCTACATTTGCAGGTGCTTTTTACTCTCAAATAATCTAAATCCTCTGTCCTCGCAAGAAAAAGGTGAAAAGCTTCTTTCTATTTTTACTGTTCCTCATAGAGGTCCATCAAGCTCAATTACCAAATCCGACGTCTCAATATAACATGACATGCAGCATGTTAAAACAAAACCCAGGAGCTGCCGCATCAAGTAGCAATAACAAAAAGATGCCTGATTAGGTTTGAAACTCCTTGGCCCAACTATATCCATTTCAAGGGGGACAGCCTATAAACTCCTGGCTGAAAAAGGAATGGGAAGGACAAGACAGACTCCCTAGTACCTGAAGAACAGTGCCTGGGCTGTGGGCACAATGAATAAAGTTATTTATACTGTCTTGCCAACGGATAGGAGAAGTATATACATCGATCCTTTTAGTAACAAGCATACTCATAATAGATCCACTAGATAGATTGTTATGTTAGCCTCCTTTATATCACTGCAACATAGAACTGTTCTCACATAGATCCAGAGTATGAATAGATAAAAAATAAAGCTTTGAACCATTCGTAAGTTAGTTAAAGTTTCTCATCTACCAGTAGGATTTATGAGTTGATTCTTCTGTAACACTAACAGAAGAAGTAGGGCCTTTAGTTTCTCAATCAGTTGCTCAATCTTAATAGGTTTCCTTCTACATCTTCCTGGCATTATCTCTCTGGCCAGCTTCATCCTGGCCAGACTTAAGCATAGCTAGGATGTGGGTGAAAGGCAGTGGACACCAAAAGTACGGACTCATGCGGTCGATAATAGCACGTCAGAGATGAAGAAAGTACCTTTTCTTATTTTCTCGTAATTAAGCACTCAAAGAAAGACTCCTATATGGTAACACCAAAGGACTCTTGGCTGTTACGTTAAACTTAACGGCCATTTTCTTATCATTGTATCAATGACAATGACGGACGCTAATTTCCTCCTTTCTTGTGCTCATCCATTTGGTATCAACCATGTTCAAAGGAACACATAAAGTTCCTCCTTACTGACCAGCGCAAATGCATCGTGCCTACTCTCGGCTCCTCCAATACATCCTTCCTTAGTTTAGATATTGCAATGTTTGGTTCGTCATCATCGGTACACTCTTCTGCTAATTCGTAACTAATGAACAGATAATGGAAACCGGAATTTCAGTACATATAAGTTAATAATTTCAAACTTTCCACAAGAAAACAAATAAATGAGTCTATTGCTTATACAAATGCACCTCTTAGCATCACGAAACACATTTTCCAGAACACGGAGATAAATTTCCTCTTCGTTAATTGAAATTATCCAAAAACTTCCACTCTTAAAATGCGGCCTATGATTTTCGAGGTTCAGCTATAATTGAGACCATCCAACGCCTAGCAATCTATTTCCTCTCACACAACTTAGTTCGAAGCAACAAGCTTCGCGTTCGCTAAAACCTTTATTGCTGTCGTTGGATACGGGATTTAATTTAATGGATTCTCCTGATGATCAATCTTCCAATTGAATAAAGTTTACGAGTAGGGATGTTGTTGCCATCTGATAGGGCAGTTGTTCGGTGCGTTCTTTGCTCAAAATCGTGGTCGTTTCTAATCCTCTTGCATAATATTCAATGGAGCAAACACTAGACCCGTGATATAAATTTGGCATTAGCGACTGCAGCTTCCTTGGGAATTCACCCTTTTGGTTGTTTTATTTTTTTTCCGACCTTTGTGCTATCGCACTAATAAAATGATCTTTGCTTACCTGATTAAGTAGGCTTGAAAAATTAGAGTTGACAAATGCATTGTCTGCAACCCAAGTCCAATTTCCTTTTCTTTCTTTCTTTTTGGCTGATACGTGCGATGATGAGCTCATCACTATTAATCTGGAAAATTTCTTTAAGCTAAAGTTTTCTGTGGTCTTTTGCTGACTCTTCGTACTTGCATTTTGCTTGTCTGATTCCATTCAAGAAGTGATTGTGTTTCTGTTCCGCTTCATGTTTCTTCGACGTAGACACTGGGAATATCTGGCGTGAGCTGTGCATACGTTATATAATGCTGGTTTTCTCGACCATTTTGACTTATGAGAATGGAATTCATGAATGGTTACAAGATTCCACCAATGCTATAAACTGGTCAAAGATTCTTTGGGGTTTTCTAAGTTCATTATACTGTCATAGGCCATTTAGTCCTGTTGCCTTTTCGCCATCTTGCGGTCATCCAACTCGAGGTTTCGTGGTTTCAGGTTTTGGTGCAAGCTTGGTGTTTCAGAATCCCCGCCAGTTGAATGTTTCTGCTGACAGCTGCATCTTCAAGATTCATGAATGATCCATGATTCCGCGTCTCCAAAGCAAACCATGGTTGGAACTGGTCTTACTGTCTCAAAATGCCGCAAGCAAGAAATCGCTTTTCCTTCTTGTTTGCATATTGCAATTCAATATCTATCTCTGCGAGTGGGAAATAAAGAACACTCCCATCAGCCATCACATGTATCAATACCGCGCACTGCTTTAGTCGTAGAGTTTCAGAAGATGGTAATTCTTCATCGATGTGAGTTTAGTCCAATTTTGGCTGTTCAGGATTAGTCTGTTACCTCGCGATCCTGTTTTCTTTCTGTTCCCCCCTCTTTTCTCTTCTAGCAGACAAATTATGCAAGTTATATCTGTGAGGAGACAAGAAGCCAAGAAAAGAAAGAACCAAAGCTAAATACAAAAGGGTAAACCCTGTCGAATAAGACCATTTCCCTTCTTGTTGATACATACATCATCTGTCCTCCAACAGCTGCCCCAAAATACTAGCTTTTCGCAGCATCACTAGGTTGTCTACCACTTCAAATATTAATAATTCGATAATCAAACAATAATATAGAGCTTTAATAAGTTGTATTAACTATAACAAAAGGGATGTGATTTAGTCTTCGTCATAATGTTTTTTAATAACTCGAATTAAAAATAGATACAAGTAGAGCAGATGCTTAAGAACACGCAAGCCGTGGATTGTTACCCAGGTTTCTTTCTCTTCTCTTTTCTTTCCCACTTTCAAATTCTAACTGCATCACCTGAAACAACAATGATTTTCAATCACAATTGTGGATTGTGATTATATATGGATATTCCAAGATTCAGATTGAGTGTCAAAGTCGAGTGTCGAATCGTAAGTGCTATATTGAACACCCGATATTCGAGTCCATCGCATCATGGCTAATTTTGTTAACTAGTCTCGGCATACCTACCGTAATTCGAGATCTATAGCAGGAGAGAGTGGCCGTGGACATGATTAGAACTCTCTTTACTGAAACCATATAGAGCCCATCAAATCGATTAGCAAATGTTCTGAAGTTATTCAAGAACATAAGCTAGCAACTTGTGGTGAGAATGGCCTGTGCTCTTTTGTAGGGTTGAATGTAATGGCTTTTTTCGTTACTCTTGGAAGACGTACGTGCAAAAATCAACTTAATCCAGTGAAGCAATCCAGTTAGAGCAGTAAAACAGACATATGATATACTACAGATTGCAAATCAATTGCTATCTTGGCGGCTCATCCAAAACCTTAGGCCTTGTTTGTTTCACGGAACATAGTTTTTGGAAAAACATTTTCTTCATTTTTCAGCGTTTGGATTGGTTAGGAAAATGAGTTAATGGAAAACATATAGTTAAATTCAGGAAAATGATTTCGTCTTTAAAGAATCGGAAATCATTTTGCAAAATATGACTAGATATCGACATTTGAACCAGAAACTTTGTATTTGGACATGAGAATCCCAATGCTTGTTCCTGGGCCCTTCGCAGTGAGGCCGGGTCTACCGAGGTCCACCAAGGGCAAGCTCGGGTCCATCAAGGCAGGGCCAAGATCCCGACGCCTGGCCTGTGCTGTAGCATCCTCAAATTCAGTCATCAGGAAATAGCTATAGATCGGTTTGCCAAGGGATCAGGGATCAGTCTTGAATGCGACACGTACCCTACTTGCACCTGTGAGCAAGGAGATAAGAATCGTTTCTAAACCTTCCAATCTTCCTACACCCTTGATTTTGCTAGAATTGAGTTTTATTGAATCAAATTTGGTGGTTTTCCCATTCGGAACCAATTTTTACTCTTGTTTTGGAAAATCAAGTTTCGGGTCCCTGGTACTATCTCGTGTTTTTATTTTTGTGGAGACTTTGGTGATTCGAATTTCCGAACACTTCTTTCTTAAAAATTTTTCTAAACATCTTGAAGTTTTACATACTTTAATTTTGGAAAATTTGGACTTGATTTGGGTTGGACAATCACCTTATTTTCGAACCGTGTAAAACTGCCCGGAATGGATATTTCTGTGATGTTTACACTTTCTCGATTTTCTACAAACTTTTTGGGCTGAGTTTGAACAAACTTCCTTACAAAAGTTGTTGAGAACTTCTTTCTCTATAACATATATAAATTTGGGAATTTTTGGAGATGATTTGGATTCGAAAAGAGCTTACTTTGAGAAGCAAGGATTTTTTTCTAGCGAACTATTTTTAGTCTGTCTTTTAGTTACTAAAAGTTGTGTTTTACAAAAAGATTTAGATTTTGTGTTCTTCATGGGAAATGTTTTTTAAGGCCTTTTTTTTATGACATATCGTGGTGGCCCAAATCGTGGAGATCCTGGTGATCATGGGGCAGGTCATGGCCACGATGGGCCCACTATTTATGGGCTCCACAAGTTGAAGCTGTTGAGCATACGACGATGATCAGAAAGACGGCATGGATCTGACAAGGCACGGTGGGCTCACCTACGTTTACCGCAATGAGGACAACCAGCTAACCATCCCTCCCAGCACAAGGAGCGTGGAGTCCATGAATCGGAGCCCCGCCCTAAATGTTGATGATCAGAACGACGTGCCATCCATTTGATCCTTTCTTGTGTGGGAGTGGGCCCGCATGCGTAGGATTTGGACGGCTGTGATTCGCTTTCAAGATACTCGGGGTGTGTCCAAACGAGGGGGTCGTGTGTATTGTCTCCATCTCTCTCTCTCTCTCTCTCTCTCTCTCTCTCTCTCTCTCTCTCTCTCTCTCTCTCTCTCTCTTGTCCTTTTCTTTTTCTTTGGACTAATCCTCAAATCGAGAAAATAAAAAAAATGGGGAGGATAAGTTATTTATGCGAATTTGATTGTAATTTTAATGGGTAAATTATATTGAAAATAAGAGCCGTCTACTTTTTATTTTTATTTTTATTCTTATTCGGGGGGAAGGGGGTTGAAATAGTATTAAGAGTAGAATGCGATGATTCTTGTTGTGCGATTTATCTTACTTTATTTCTTGGAATTTTGTGGATGTGAAAAAAGGGTTGTGCTCAAATTGTATGAAGAAGAGAGATGTCGACTTTCTCCTTTTGGCCATATTCCTTTGTATACTTGATTTGTGTTCCTAGCAGCTTTTCTTTAAATGTTTCAAAAACAACCATCGTGGTTGAAATTTTTGCCCTTCCTTCCGGCCCATTAAAGATCAGCAGCACCTCCGTGCACGGACAGACACAAATCTCGATAGGGACTGTCGAAGAGATTCCAAACATAGGATTACGTTCTCATCGTCAAGGGGATCTTCATTGGACGAATACGTTGACATTCCCTAAATCTCAAGACCCTTTTGTCACGACCCTCTTTTTTCGTCCGGGGAAAAAGGAACTTTTTTGGGGATTTTGCCCAAAATGCGGGCCAATGGCCCATCGATTTAGGCGCAGTGTCTCTCAAGATCATACCCAGCGGGACATTGGGTTTTGTTTTTAAGTTCTTAGCAATCTAATCATTTTCTAGGAATCGCCATTAGTTATAACATCCTCAATTTCAGTCCCTGAAAAATGGCTATGGTTTAAGTTTGGTGGTTTTCCAATTGGAACTAATATTTTTTCTCTTGTTTTGGAAAACCCTATTTCGGATCCTTTGTACCCATTCGTTTTGTTATTTTCATGGAAACTTTTGTGATTCGAATTTCCAAACGCTTCCTTCTTGAAAGTTTCTCCAAACATCTTGAAATTTTAAAATAACAGTCAAATTCGAATAAATAGCTTATCCTCTTCATTTTTCTTTTATTTTCTCGATTTAAGTATTAGCCCAAAGAAAAAAGGACACGAGAAAGAGATGGCGACAAAATCCTGTAAATACACAGGACCCCCTGGTTTGGACACACCCCTGGTATCTTGAAAGAGAATCCTAGCCATCCAAATCCTACCCATGCGGGCCCACTCCCATGCAAGAAAGGATCAGACGGATCATGTGTCATTCTGATCATCAACGTCTGGGGCGGGGCTTCGATTCGTGGGCTCTACCCTCCTCGTGACGGGAGGGATGATCAGCTAGTCGTCCTAATCACGGTAAATGTAGGCGAGTCCGCCGTGCCTCGTTAGATCCATGCTGTCCTTCTCATCATTGTCGGATGCTCAGCAGCTTCAACTTGTGGAGCCCATAAACAGCAGGCCCATTGTGGCTGTGACCTGCCCCATGATCTCCAGGATCTCCACGATTTGGGCCACCAGCAGCTGCCCATGCCACCTGTGAACACATGTACTTCCTGCCCGGCCCGCCGTACACCTCGTCCACATACCACTTGTAACAGTCCGGATTTTGGCCCATTTTTGGGATTTGTAAAACGTGTAATTCGTCAGTGCGCTTATAGTGGAATTTCGCCCGGGAACTGATCACTCTCGGGTTCTTATTTTTAAAATTTGAAATTTTGCTAGAATCGCACTCGATCGAATTTGGCCGTTATTTATACCCTGAATTTGGCAGTCGATTTTCAGGAGTTTCGGGACGAAATAAATTGGACGGTGTCGATATTATTGTGGCCAGCATCGAGATTGTCAGGAATAGTGGAAAAGTGAATTTTTGAACCGAGTGCGAATTTGGACTGGTAGACCTCCCTCGTAGTGTGGTTCGGAGTATTTTATTTTGGTCGTACGCCCTAGAGTATTGTTAGGGTTTATCGTGGATTATTTGGCCTTTTTCCGAATTTAAAACGGAACCGATAGGTCGATTTTTAGTTCGGACCGTGTCCTTTGTTTCGCGCTTGAAGTTTAAAATTCAAACTTTCTCCTCCCTTTCTCTCTCCTCTCTCTCTCGGCAGACCCCTCCCCCTTTTTCCGCGCACGAAATCCCCCACTCTCTCTCCTCCTTTTCCCTCTGCCGCGCGCCACTTCCCCATGCGCGTCACGTCCCCCATGCAGACCCATCACGCCATCCCCTCTGTCTCTCTCTCTCTTTCTCCTCTCTCTCCTCTCTCCTCCCTTTTTTCCTCTTCTTCTTGGTTGCTTCTTCTTCTTCGGGGGGGCTTCTCTGCGTCTGCTTCGTTCCTGCTCCACTCGCCCAGCCGACGCCGCCTGAGCCCGCCTGCCGTCGAGCGCCGCCGTCGCCGGCTCGACCGCCGCGCCGCGCCGCCCGACCAGCCGCCTGCAACCCCGCCGGTCGCCCCGACCGCCCCGTCGCTGCCTGCCCGCGACACGCGCGCAGCAGCGAGCTCACCGCCGCTGCCCGCCGCGCTCGTCGCCGCGCCTGACCACCGCGCCGCGCAACACCCGGCCGCCGTGCGCTTTCCCCAGCCACCGTTCGGCCGCCGCCTCCATCCGGTCGCCACCATCTCATCCGTCTCTCTCCCTCTTCTCCCCTCCTCTGTTCTGCTCCGCCGGCCACGGTTCGCGCCGGAACAGTCGCGCCGCTGAAGCTGCTGGTCCCAGGCCGTCACACGGCGCCCCTTGGCACCACCCCAGCCACCGTTCACCTCCCTCACCTCTGTTTCGCCGACCCACAGTAGCCGTTCCAGACGGGAGAGAGGAGCACCGCCGGACTTCGCCGCCGCCGGTGCCGCGCCGCCGTCCTCCACCTGCACGCCGCCCTCGCCGACCGCCTCACCCTCGCCGTTCCCCTCTCCACCGCCCACAGCTCCCTCACCCCCAGCAACCCCCTGTTTTGGCCGGATTTGGCCTTGGCTTCGCCGGAGTCGCCGTGACCGCCGGCTTGCCCCCGGAGCGCCGCCGTCGATTCTCACCGCTTGCCGGTAATCGACCGCTCGCTCCCGTCGTCCCTAGACCGATAATAGGCGAGTAAAAATTTCTAAACCCTAATTAGCCTAATTGTGGATTTTTAGGGGTAATTTAGTGGGGTAATTAAGCTAATTATGGTTTATTTGTGGGGGATTGTGTATGGGCTGATTATAGGGCTTAATTGGGACTTAAGAATGATGTTTAAGGGTGTTTTAGAGACAAATTTATGGCTGTTGGGTACTGTTCATGCCCAAAACCGAATTGGGGAAAATTGCCTAAGTTGGGATTAATTGAATTCTTGCGGTGATTGTCTAAACCGGGTGAACCAATGCTTGATCGGGGCTTAATAAGGTCGTTTAGGACTGATTGTAGGGCTGGAAAATTGTTTGATGTTGAACATTATTGGTGGAAGTCCGAAATTGCATTAATTTGCCTAATTTGAGCGTCAATTGGCCTATTGGGTAATGGCTTGAAAGCTCGGCATTTTAGAGTCAATGTAGGACTTGTTGGGATCCCGTGGGGTGATACAAGATTTGGGGATTTAGCGGTTGAGTTTGGTTGGTTATGCCGAGTCCTAAACGGATTTGATTCTTGCAATGCTAAGTTATGCATTTAGTGCGCGGATGAGCACCGGATTTTAGTGGGTGTCAAATGGAAAGGACTGAGCGCACCATTGTGTAGGTGGATTTGAAATTGTCGATGCATGTGTGGGTCGAAACAACTGTGGCCTTCGGGTCGGGCCTTCGGGTCGAAACAACTGTGGCCTTCGGGTCGGGCCTTCGGGTCGAAACAATTGTGGTCTTCGGGTCGGGCCTACGGGTCGTTACAATTTGTGGTCTTCGGACCGGGCCTTCGGGTCGGAACAGTTGAGGTCTTCGGACCGGGCCTTCGGGTCGGAACAGTTGAGGTCTTCGGACCGGGCCTTCGGGTCGGAACAGTTGTGGTCTTCGGATCGGGCCTACGGGTCGGGATAGATTGTGGCCTACGGGTCGAGATAGATTGTGGCCTACGGGTCGGGATAGATTGTGGCCTACGGGTCGGGATAGATTGTGGCCTACGGGTCGGGATAGATGTGGCCTACGGGTCGGGTTAGATTGTAGCCCTAGGGTCGTGGCCCTCGGGTCGATTTAACTGCATATTCTTTTTATATATTGTTACTGAAAGTCTAATCTGCAGGGCAGTGTAATGAATTGGGCTATGGGCCCGGGTGTATTTATATTGATGGATATACTGGTTTATTGAGTTATGTATTTTATTTACCCTCTGGAGGTACACTTTAGTCTAGTTTGGGATTAGAGATTTATTACTTGCTGAGTTTTCTCACGGTTGTGGTAAAACCGAACATTTCAGATCCCCGGCCATGAATTTTGAGGCTGAAGAGCAGGACCCTGAGCCCGAGACAGAGTTTGAGGCTATGAGCTCAGAGGAAGAGCCAGGGCAGTCCGAGAGTTCTTTTGAGACGTCTGGATCTGACCCCGACTGGGAGCCCTAGTTTAGGTCCCAGCCTTAGGAGTGAGGGCCGATACTTTTTGACTGTAGCCCTCCGGGTGTTGGTTCGTTTCCCTTAGGCCACCGACCTCTTTTTATACTCGTGGCCCTTTTGTTGTATCTCTGGGTTTAATGGATATTGTATGTAAGTTTGTAAAGAATATATATTAAGGTTTAATCTATCGTTAATTGTTATCTTTTGCTATTCATGGTTGCGTTTTAAATTGTCCGGGTGTATATACATATAAATATTTATATATATACGTCGTTTCCGCTTGTGGCATGTTTTCTCTGATTTGGGTATTAGGGTCTCTGTGATGCAATCCTGGGAGCGTCGCACTCTGTTTCGACCCTGGGCGGATGTTCATGCTCTCGTTGGGTGCGGGGCGTGACACCACTGCTTTGTGAATAGGCTCGTGAAGATTAGCCCCTGTGAAGCTGGGCCGCCTCGAGTGGGTCGTTGAACTTGGCTAGCTCCGCGAGCTTGTTGAAACCGATGAGGACCCACGCGGACACGAACCCACACACTACCGCGGCCCACGGCTCCACCACGAAACACCCGGACGTGATGGCGGCGAGATTAAGAGATTTGATATAGGTTTATGTTTTGGGCCCGTTTGGAAAACATATATATTTTGCTCGTTTTTCTGATCATTGTAACGAGTTGAGTGGCTGTAAACCGAAAAATATAATGAAATCTCTTTGCAGGACGTAGCCCTAATTCGTGAGTGAACCTGGGTAAAAATTCGTGTATCGTCTAATTTTTCTATTTTCTGCGTGATCGTTCTGTTTCGGTTCTCGATACATCCCTTCAATTGGTATCAAAGCCGGAGTTGTTCAAGGAATTAGGGTTTATTCGAGATGTCAGGAGGATCACGAATTGAGATAGAGAAATTCGATGGAACGCGGTTTGATCGGTGGAAGATGAAGATGGAGGATCTTCTCTGTGATCGAGAACTTTGGTCGGTAATTGAAAAGGAAAGGCTTGTTGCTGCGCAACCTGGTGTCATGATAGGCAAGGAAGCGGTGAAGGAAGCGGATTCAACTTCCAAACCGGCAGATCCAAAGGAGATTGAAGACTGGGATCAGAGAGCAAAGGGGTGGATTCGGCTTTGTCTTGCGGACTCAATTCTAACGAATGTGATGAGCGAATCTACAACCAGAGATTTCTGGCAGAAATTGGAGTCGCTGTATCAAAGTAAGTCACTGGTTAATAGACTGTTTTTGAGGAAAAAGCTGTATAATCTTCGGATCCATGAGGGCGACTCGTTTTCTACACATCTGTATAACTTTAACACGTTGATTAGTCAACTTGTATCAATTGGTGTTAAGTTCCAGGATGATGATAAGGCAATAACACTGCTCTGTTCACTGTCGGATTCATGGGATAATCTGATTGTGATGATCGGTGGTGGGGATAAGGAATTATCATATGAAAGTGTGTGTTCTGCCTTGTTATCGGAGGAGACACGAAGAAAGGGATCGGGAAATTCCGGTAAAGAGGCATTGATGGCTAGGGGAAGGCCAGCAGAGAAGACTCTGAATCAAAAAAGGTCCAGATCCAAATCTCGTGGGCGATCTTAAAGTAGGGACAGGAGGGTACAGTGCTGGAAATGTCAAGAGTGGGGCATGTGAAGCGGGACTGTAAAAACAAACCAGTTTTTAAGAAAGAAGCTGAATCATCCTCGGGTAAAAAGGAGGTCGATGCAGGAGATATGTATTTGGCTGCTGCGTGTATGGCACAGTCAGACAACGATATATGGTTGATTGATACCGGTGCTTCATACCACGTGACGCCTCATAGACACTGGTTTTGTGAATATGAGCAATTTAATGGTGGGGATGTCATGCTCGGAGATGATACTGCAGTTCAAATTGTCGGGCATGGCAGGGTGAAGCTGAGGATGAGTAATGGCTCGGTGAAGACTATTCCAGACATGATGCACATACCCTTGATGAGTAGAAATTTGTTATCAGTCGGTACGATGGCTGATTTGGGGGTTATTTTTAGCTGTGATAAGGATTCGTGCAAGATGACTCGAGATTCTATTGTGATTGCACAGGGAGTCCGTTATGGGACATTATACAAGCTGCTCGGGGAAACAGTAACCGTTGGTAGCGAGTTCGTTTCTGAAGAGGCCAAGGAAGATGGACATGATACATCCATGTTGTGGCATCAGAGGTTAGGGTATATCGGTGATAAGGGACTGTTTACCTTAGCTTCAAGTCAGATGGTAGAAGGAGTTCCAAAATGCTCTATGGGTTTCGGGTTCTGTGAACACTGTCTCCATGAAAAACAGAACCGAGTTAGCTTCCAACACACTGGTACTAGAGCAACTGAGGTTCTCGAGCTGATTCACAGCGATGTCTTTGGACCTACTCCGACTCCATCTATTGGAGGATCCAGGTACTATGTATCGTTCATAGATGATTTTTCGAGATATAGTTGGATTTATTTTATTAAAAGTAAATCAGATGTATTCGAAAAATTTCGAGAATTTAAGGTTTTGGTTGAAAACCAATTGGACAGGAAAATCAAGGTCCTTCGCACAGATAACGGAGGTGAATTCTGTTTAGATAAGTTCGAGCAATTGTGTGGATAATGGTATTGTAAGGCAGAAGATGACTCCATATACACCTCAACAGAATGGGGTAGCCGAAAGATTAAATCGGTCACTCATAGAACAGGCAAGATGCATGCTGAGTTGGGCAGGTTTGGGGCCAGAATTTTGGGCAGAAGCTGTAGCTACGGCTAGTTATTTGAAGAACCGGTCACCGACCTCATCAGTGAATGATCGTACACCATATGAGGCAGTGTTTGGGAAGAAGCCGAATCTGTCGCATGTTCGGGTGTTCGGGTGTGATGCATATGTCCATATACCCAAAGAGAAGCGGGGTAAGCTTGACAACAAGACTGAGAAGAATATATTTGTTGGATACAAGGAAGGGGTCAAGGGCTATAAGCTGTGGAATCCAGAATCAAAGACCATTGTATACAGCAGGGATGTTGTCTTTCGTGAATCACAACCCCAGGTTTGCACACAGAAAGGTGATGAGCTCAAGAAAGTGGTAGTGCTTGAAGAAAGTCCTGAAACTAAAACTGTGGAGACGGTTCCACAAGGCACGCTAGTAGAGTCTGATATTGAATCGGACCAAGGGGACTCGGTCAATGAAGTCGAGGATGCAGATTCAGATGAAGACCTGGATATAGATAGCATGCCGGCTCTCAGGAGATCGACGCGGAAAAGAAAGGTACCACTTCGATACTCACTTAGTGCTTTGAGTACGTTTCATGCTTTGAGCATTACCGGAGATGATCCTAATTCTGTAAAAGAGGCGAGATCTATGGATGATGCAAATTAATGGGAGCTCACAATGATAGATGAAATGCAGTCGCTTGATAAAAATGAAACATGGAGCTTGTGTAAATTGCCTAAGGATATAAAGGCAATTGGGTGTAAATGGGTGTTCAAGCGAAAGCTGAAACCAGATGGGACTGTAGAGAAGTACATGGCTAGGCTTGTAGCCAAGGGGTACTCTCAGATTGAGGGAGTTGACTATGACGAGATTTTCTCTCCCGTGGCGAAGTTGACCTCGATACGATTTGTTCTGTCTATAGCAGCTGCATATGATATTGAGGTAGAACGGATGGATGTAAAGACGGTATTCCTTCATGGGGACTTGGAGGAAGAGATATATATATGAGGCAATCAAAAGGCTTTGAAATAAGAGGAAAGGAGAATTTGGTGTGCAAATTGAAAAAGTCTTTATATGGGTTGAAGCAGTCACCGAGGATGTGGTACCAGAAGGTTGACACGTACATGCTCCAGCTTAATTTTGTGCGTTCAAATTCTGACCATTGCATTTATGTAAAGAGAACGGGCGATCAGCTTGTCATTCTCACGCTATATGTAGATTTGATCGGGAATAGTGTGAAGATGGTGAATTCCGTGAAGAGTTTGTTGGCCAAAAAGTTCGAAATGAAAGACTTGGGGCCTGCAAAATTTATTTTGTGCATGCAGATTAGGAGGGACTGTGAGAAGCAGAAGCTGTGGCTAGGGCAGGAGAAATACATAAAAGAAATATTGAAGAAATTCAATATGATAGACTGCAAGCTTGTTAGTACCCCTATACACCTTTAGGGACCAAGCTATCTGCGGGACAATGTCCAAAAACGAATGAAGAAGCTGAAGAAATGGCCCGAGTTCCATACGCGAGTGCAGTGGGTAGCTTGATGTATGCTATGGTGTGCACGCGTCCGGATATAGCCCAAGCAGTGGGAGTCTTGAGTCGATACATGTCTAACCCAGGTAGAGAACACTGGAATGCGATCAAAAGAGTTTTCAGGTATCTTCGTGGAACTTCGAATTTTTCTTTATGTTTTGAAGGTACAGGGAATGGAAACATGCTTGATATCGTATGCCATGTAGATGCTGATTGGGATGGAGATATTGATAGTAGACGGTCCACTAGCGAATATGTTTTCACATTGTTTGGTGCTGCGTTGAGTTGGATGAGCAGGAGGCAAAGCGTGGTAGCGCTTTCTTTTACGGAGGTTGAGTATATGGCTCTTACTCATGCTGGAAAAGAGGCCGTATAGTTAAGGCGATTGTGCTTGGAGCTCGATTTTGAGCAAGGTGCCATAGAGGTGAGATGTGATAATCAAGGGGCTATTTATTTAGCTAAGAATCCTGCATTTCACTCACGCACAAAGCACATTGATATACAGTATCATTTCATTCGAGAAAAGGTAGAGAAGAAAGAGGTTTGACTTGTAAAAGTTGACACGGTAGAAAACAGTTTTGACTTCCTTACTAAAGCCGTCACATGTGCGAAGTTTGAATGGTGCTCTATTGCGATTGGATTGAAGAAAAATGATATTGGAAAGGCTCTCATTTGCGCAAAGTATCCACCAAGTGGGAGAATGTTGGAGTTGGCGAATACTTCGGGGACCCTTGTTTCTCACACCGGTCACGCTCACGTGAGCTTAGGGAAATCAAAGTGTTATCCAACGACATATGACCCCTGCGTGCGGAATGCGGGGGTTCGGGGGCAGCGCCCCCGACACGGGTGCCTCGCTGCCCGGTCAGTGGGCGGGGGTTCGGGGGCAGCGCCCCCCGACGAGGGTTCCGCTGCCCGGTCAGCAGGCAGCTACCCCGCTCGCCGGTGAGCGGGCGAGGGCTCAGAGGCAGTGCCCCCGAAACCTCAACGGGTTTGAGCTTTTATTTAAGCTGGCCCGTATGGTACGAGATTAAGAGATTTCATATAAGTTTAGGTTTTGGGCCCACTTGGGGCACATATATTTTGCTCGTTTTTCTGATCATTGTAACGAAGTTGAGTGACTGTAAATCGAAAAATATAGTGAAATCTCTTTGCAGGACGTAGCCCTAATTCGAGGGTGAACCTTGGTAAAAATTCGTGCATCGTCTAATTTTTCTGTTTTCTGCGTGATCGTTCTGTTTCGGTTCTCGATACATCCCTTCAAAACAAAGGCATTCCTTGCAAGAATAACGTACAATGTATTGCCCCTACCTTGTATTGTCCGGGAGACATTTGACAAAAGTCGTCTGCAGCTGAGGAAGAAAAGGTTTCAGAGCCAATCCTCCCTTTCTTCGTATGATGCTTAGAGTGGATAATATTGCACTCGTCACTTGCCAAGGAAACCGATCACCTATTATCCGGATAAGTGGTCTGCATCCACATGCAGTCTAAATTTTAAGGAAGGAAAAAGTTGAACCATTGGTAGCACACGCAAATGAAGACATTAACCATACAAAGACGAAATGCATCAATTACCGAATTAATAATCTGATCAAAGAAGAAATAGGGTCCAAGCTACGTTTGGTTAGCTAAGCACAAGACAACAAGAATTAAGGGGGGAAAAGAGTTACTTGAGCTGTCAAAGTCACGATCAAGAACTAAAGAATGACAAACTAAAAGGATTATCAGACTTAAAGAGCATTCTCTAGTTTTGCAAAATGACTACGCAAAAGCAAATTTCAATTCAACTTTCCAAATTTTCCAGATGTTTTAGCAGCATGTCTTAATAGTTTCTGAAAACAAGAAGCAAAAATGTAGACTGTAAGTACTAGGAATGTAGTTCTCAATAAGTACCGACTCCCAATTTACAAGTTCCAGTCAACTTCTTTTTTTTAAATGAAGTCCATTCAACTAGATCTCAGATGTTGGGGATCATTCAGAGCAAGAAATGCAAGAAACCAATACCCTGTTATTTGGATTACACACTCCTTTAGAGCCTTCTCACTTGTCACTTCAATCAGCTCGCCAAGACCTAGCGCTGCTTGTTCTCTTAATTCGGCAGATCCACTCATTAGACCCCGTAGGGACTTGCTGCTTAATCAAATTGGACATATTTTGGATAAAAAAAAAAACAGGAGCTGATGAAACACATCGATAATATTTATTTCAATATCCTTGGAGCCAAAAAATGAGCTTCAGTACTTTCAAATGCTCTATTGATCGTAAAACCTCGAGAGTTGGTTGCAAGTGTTGAGGTAAGTCTTAATATTAGCATGAGTTAGATAACATGTAGCGGTGCCTCACATGAAGCATGCGGTGAGTAGGACACGGAACGGACAACATTGTGAAAACCTCAAAAAGACATCATGGACACACACCAAGACTGCTGTCAACAGATGCGTGCAACCAAAACTGTCGTAAAAGATACGGTGCTAGTTCCCTTGCTTCTTTTCTAGCAAAAAAAAAAAAATTCCCTTGCTTTCTCATTTATTTTTTAATAAGTTCCCGTGCCTTGACCGAGCATGATATTATTGCGTGGAAAAAGAATAAAATCCAGTAATAGGTGCTCCTTACACGTCTTCACCATTAAAGGACTTGCCTTGGTGGTGATTTGCTTTCGATTTTTGGGAATATCATGCCATTGTTACATTTAACATGCAGAAGGTTCACACCATTTAGTCACTGGCTGTGCATTTGTGTTATGATAACATTGACAAGGGTAAGCAGAGCAAGCATCTTAACCTCCAAGAGGTAACAGGCCGATTCCATTCTTCTATTTTCAATAGTCAATTTAAGTAGACAGCACTTATTTTCGAAATTCACTCGACAGTGATTCATTTGCAGTACCGATCCGCCTTCGTCTTCACTCGGTCATCAAGTGCGTCCTCGACGGTCTTGGCCTTGAACTTGGGCTCGTAGCAGAACTACCTCGCCTCCACGGGAACAGCTCCTCGTACTTCATCTTCTTCGCCGTGTCGATGGGATAAATGTCCTAGCCGGTCGCCGCCGCCGCAGCATCGCCGTCGCCATCCTCCACCCGCTGCTGCTCGATCTCGCCGTCCTCAGCGACAGCGTCGTCCTTGAGCTTCTGCTTGCGCTTCTTCTTTTGCTTCTTGTCGATGGACTTGCTGCAGGACGCTAGGGCTTCGCCCTTGAAGGTCAGCCTCCCACCTTTTGCTCGCTCGCTGAGGACACGCTCGATGACTGAGTGAAGAAGAAGGCGGATCGGTACTGCAAATGAATTGCTGTCGAGTGAGTTTCGATATTCAAGTTTGGTTTTTTGCCTTCTAATGCTATCGCTGGTTTAATAAAGAGTAGACAACACTTATTTTCGATAGAATTTAGGCATTAAAATTACAATCAAATTCGAATAAATAGCTTATCCTCTTCATTTTTCTTTTATTTTCTCGATTTAAGGATTAGTCCAAAGAAAAAAGGACACGCGAAAGAGATGGCGACAAAATCCTGTAAATACACAGACCCCCTGGTTTGGACACACCCCGGGTATCTTGAAAGAGAATCCCAGCCATCCAAATCCTACGCATGCGGGGTCACTCCCATGCAAGAAAGGATCCGACGGATCGTGTGCCATTCTGATCATCAACGTTTGGGGCGGGGCTTCGATTCGTGGGCTCTACCCTCCTCGTGATGGGAAGGATGATCAGCTGGTTGTCCTAATCACGGTAAATGTAGGCGAGTCCGCCGTGCCTCGTTAGATCCATGCTGTCCTTCTCATCATGGCCGGACGCTCAGCAGCTTCAACTTGTGGAGCCCATAAACAGCAGGCGCATTGTGGCTTTGACCTGCCCCATGATCTCCAGGATCTCCATGATTTGGGCCACCAGCAGCTGCCCGCGCCACCTGTGAACACCCGTACTTCCTGCCCGGCCCGCCGTACACCTCGTCCACATACCACTGCTTTGTGAATAGGCTCGTGAAGATTAGCCCCTGTGAAGCTGGGCCGCCTCGAGCGGGTCGTTGAACTTGGCCAGCTCTACGAGCTTGTTGAAACCGATGAGGACCCAGACGGACACGAACCCACAAACGACCGCGGCCCACGGCTCCACCACGGAGCACCCGGACGTGATGGCGACAAACCCACCAAGCAGGCTGTTGCACACGTCGATGACATTCCAATGGCCCGCCAACAATCGCTTGCTGAACAGCGTGGTGAGGGTGGCGGTGGAGTCGGCCAGCGTGGTCATGACGGCTGTCCGCCCCACGGTGCTACATCAGCCGTAGAACCCGTTGCCGGTGTTGTACGTCTTCAAGATGGTGAGGAACGGGCCCAGGTTGAACCCGTACCACCCGAACCACAACATGAATGACCCAAGGACAACGAGGGACGTGCTGTGACTCCGCAAGGCCACGACCCGCCCAGCCTGGTCAAACCGGCTGATGCGTGGGCCCTCTCAATGAAGGCTTTCCACAAGCCATCTATCCCTCCCACCATGTGGACCACACCCGACCTGGCAAAGTCAATGGCGCCAGACCCGAAGAAGAGCTTGCCGTGGGGCCGGAATGGGCTGGGCCAATCGTCGGCGGACGAAAACCAATGAGAGGTTATCGTGTAGACAAAGCCCGTCAAGAAGGTGGAGTATATGAGGTAGGCCATGAAGTGGGTCCTCTCGGTGATGGACCTACTGGTGATGCCGGCAGCGGCGATAGCAAAGGCCCATTGGTAGAGGAAGAAGCTGTAATCGAAGGGGTCGGAGGGGATCTTCTTGAGGCCAAAGAAGTGGAGGCCGACGAAGCCCTTGGAGGGGGAGCCGAAGAGGTAGTAGCGGAGACTGCCGGCGGCTGCATCGAGGACGTTGGTGAGCATGATGTTCACGGTGTTCTTGGCGCGGACGGAGCCGGCGTAGAGCATGGAAAAGCCGAGCTGCATGGAGAAGATGAGGTAGGCGGAGAAGAGGAGGTAGGTGTTGTCGACCGCGTGGGCAGTGTCGGCGAACTTGTTGGAGATGAGCGTTGAGGCGGCTGCAGAGGAAGGTGGACATGAGGGCATTGTTGGAGTTGGAGGCGGTGGAGTTGGTGAGCGAGGCTAGGTCTGAGGCTGAGCATTTGATCTTTATGGGTGGAGGTGGTTTTGATGACGGAGCACTTTGGAAGTGAAGATGAAGATGGTGGTGTTTGTGAGAGAGAGAGAGAGAGAGAAGGACTATCTGGTTGGGGTTGTGTTGGTCATATAGGGCAAGGACGGAGTGGTGTTGAAGACAGAGAGAGAAGACTTTTCATTGCCTATTCTTGTTTTGTACCCTTGGCGTGGATAAACCGGACAAAAATCATGATGCGGAATATACGCATGATGTTGTATACTTTTGCTTGTGGATCGTGGTCGAAATTCTCTTTTCCTTGTTATGTGACCGAAGATCTAATATAATGCCTGCGCACTGGGGTCCTCGGTCCGGCCTCTATGGACCCAGGCTTGGCCTCAATGGACTTGACCCGGCATCAATGGTCGCGGTTGCGATGGACGGGGACGCGAGGTCTCGGGCCCCGCCTCAATGGATTGGGACACAAGCACAGGCGTTGAGGTCTCCAGCAAGTGCGGCAGGGTTCCAGGCCTCGTCTCAATGGACTCGGGCCCGACCACTAGGGTTCAAAGCTCGAGTGCCAAGGTCCCAGGCCTGGGCTTGATGGCCCCGGGCAAGGGTGTTGGAGTCTCGAGCCCGGTCTTGATGGACCTAGGCATAGGCACTAGGGATTGGGACACGAGCACTAGGGTCCCAAGCTCAGCCTTTATGTACTCGGGCTCGGCCTTGATGTACCAGAGTTGGGGCGCTAGGAACTTGGGCACAAGTATCGGTGGTTCCAGGCCTAATCTCCATGGACCTAGGTGTGGGCACTAGGAACCGGGGCCCGGCCTTGATGGACATGGGCGACAAGGACCCAAGTAAGGGTGCCAAGGACTTGAGCACTAGCCCTAAGGACTCGATCCAAGGCACTATGGTCTTAGGCTTGGCTTCAATGGACTAGGGCACAAGAGTCCCAGGCCCCGCCTCGATGGGAACGGGCCCGGACGCCGAGATCTTGGCCCTGCCTCGATGAGCCTGAGCTTGCCCTTGGTGGACCTCAGTAGACCTGGCCTCATTGCCAAGGGCCCAGGAACGAGCATTGGGATTCTCATGTCCAAGTGCAAAGTTTAAGGTTCAAATGTTAATATTTAGTCATATTTTGAAAAATGATTTCCGATTCTTTAAAGAGGAAATCATTTTCCTGAATTTAACTATATGTTTTTCATTAACTCATTTTCCTAACCAATTCAAACGCTAGAAATTGAAGAAAATGTTTTTCCGAAAAATATGTTCCGTGAAACAAACAAAGCCTAAGGTTTTGGATGAGCCGCCAAGATAGCAATCGATTTGCAATCTGTAGTATATCATATCTATTTTACTGCTCTAACTGGATTGCTTCACTGGATTCAGTTGATTTTTGCACGTAGAAAAGCCAGAACATTCAACCACACAAAAGACCACAGGCCATTCTCACCACAAGTTGCTAGCTTATGTTCTTGAATAACTTCAGAACATTTGCTAATCGATTTGATGGCCCTATATGGTTTCAGTAAAGAGAGTTCAAATCATATCCACGACCACTCTCTCCTGCTATAGATCTCGAATTACGGTAGGTATGCTTAGACTAGTTAACAAAATTAGCCGCGATGCGACAAACTCCAATATCGGGTGTTCAATATGGCACTTGCAATCCGACTCTCGACTTTGACACTCAACCCGAATCTTGAAATATCCATATATAATCACAATCCACAATTGTGATGAAAAATCATTATTGTTTCAGGTGACACAGTTAGAATTTGCAAGCGGGAAAGAAAAGAGACGAGAAAGAAACATGAGTAGCAATCCGTGGCTTGCGTGTTCTTAAGCATTTGTTCTACCTGTATCTATTTTTAATTCGAGTTATTAAAAAAAATTATGACGAAGACTAAATCACATCCCTTTTGTTATAGTTAATACAGCTAATTAAAGCTCTATATAATTGTTTGATTATCGAATTATTAATATTTGAAGTGGTAGGCAACCTTGTGATGCTGCGAAAAGCTAGTGTTTTTGGGCAGCTCTCGGAGGACAGATGATGTAAGTATCGACAAGAAGGGAAATGGTCTTATTCGACAGGGTTTGCTCTTTTGTATTTAGCTTTGATTCTTTCTTTTCTTGGCTTCTTGTCTCCTCACAGATATAACTTGCATAATTTGTCTGCTAGAAGAACAAAGAGGGGGAAAACAGGAAGAAAACACGATCGCGAGGTAACAGACTAATCCTGAACAGCCAAAAATGGACTAAACTCACATCGATGAAGATTACCATCTTCTGAAACTCTATGACTAAAGCAGTGCGCGGTATCTATACATGCGATGGCTGATGGGAGTGTTCTTTATTTCCCACTCGCCGAGATAGATATTGAATTGCAATATGCAAACAAGAAGGAAAAGCGATTTCTTGCTTGCGGCATTCTAAGACCGTAAGACCAGTTCCAACCATGGTTTGCTTGGGAGACTCGGAATCGTGGATCATTCACGAATCTTGAAGATGCAGCTGGCAGTAGAAACGTTCAACTGGCGGGGATTTTGAAACAGCAAGCTTCCACCAAAACCTGAAACCGCAAAACCTCGAGTTGGATGACCGCAAGAGGGCGGCGAAAAGGCAACAGGACTAAATGGCCTGTGACAGTATAATGAACTTAGAAAACCCCAAAGAATCTTTGACCAGTTTATAGCGTTGGTGGAAATGTTGTAACCATTTATGAATTCCATTCTCATGAGTCAAAATGGTAGAGAAACCCAGCGTTATATAACGTATGCACAGCTCACGCCAGATGTTCCTAGTGTCTATGTCAAAAAAACGTGGAGAGAACACAAGGGCATGCCACTCATTAAATTAAGTGAAAACTCAATCCCATATTTGAAGTGAATCTCTGATATGCGAGCAAAAACTAACTATTCATTGCATAGTCGGGCTCGAATGAAGCACGACAAATTAAGACCTTCGCATGTATAACTGCATAGGCTGGATTGTACGTCGTTAATCACAAAGTACCCAGGCTTCTAATCATGTTGCCGCTATTGTGAAGTCATGGAGAATGAGAACTAGCTCCTAGTCTTTTTATTTATCTATTTATTTTTTTGGAGGGCCTGGGAAAAGGCGTTGAATATTACTCGTTGAACAAGATTATATTGATCAATTGGCACAAGACTGGTTATTACGACAACAAAGGAGAAAGCACATCATGCGTCCGTTCTACCTCCGGCGTGGAGAAGTGAGTCAATCGGTGTCAATAAAGTGATGGAATGGTATGAAGGGAGATTCATAGGCGTTTGATTTCCATTTTTAAAAGACAAAAAAATCCAAACCTTGAAACGACGCTCTTCCGCGAATTTATGAGTGTTTAATCCAGTGAGAGGACGAAAGGATGAGGGACACAAGAATTCTGTCCACATCATCGCAATACTTAATCGGTGTATAGCTGATTTATTTTTTCTCATACATTTACCCGACATTGAATATTGGTCCCTTGTCCCTCGTACTCAATACTGATGCTTCTTGAGAACATTGCAATGAATCACATTGCTCAATCAACTTCACACGAATTGAACTGGATTTGATGAAGGAAAAGATAATATTAAACATACTAAATTGCTGGAACATTAAGCGATGTATAGACTCTTATTGGGTGTTGAATTTGATTGACTACTTATTGTGTATTGCACTGTTAAGTATACCAAATTTACATACCAATCTTCATATGGCTGCGATCCCAAAAGAAAATAGCAAAAAACAAAGGACTTTCGCAATATATATCAACAAATTACCAAAAAGGGAAAACACAAAACTGGAAAAGAAATTAATCAAAACCTACGGTTTGGTCTAGGCATACGGGTCACAAGAGGATACGAAGACAAATTCACGGTCGAACCAGACCCAACATTCACAACGTAATCCACGGGTATAGTTTCCGAAGTTGCTAAAGATGACCACGCTTCGACAAGAACCGGAAAAAAGAAAAGAAAAGAAAAAAAGAAAAAGAAGAAGAAAACGGGGTTTTTCTTTTCGGGTCGGGGTTATAAAACCCTAAACTTCCTGCGCAACACCCTAAACGCCCGACCTCTCGCTGCTCTCGCCGCTCTCCCTCTCCCTGTTCTCCCTCTCGCTGCCCTCCATGGATCCGATTCAAAGGGCAGCATTCTTCGGCGGGGTATACTATACCCTGTTCGACCACTGCCGCGATCTCATTGTCCAATTCTTCGTCCCCGGTTCGCGTGTCGACGTCGACGCCATTGTTGCCTACGGCGTAATGGATATATCCGGGTTACACGCGATGGTGGATCCCTGCATTCATCGCGTGGACACGATGTTCGTTTCCCAAGTCAGTGACGGACGATATGCGGTTTCGTTCGTCGGATACGTTCGATATTTGCCTGATGGAGAAGACCGGGGGTTCGCGCAGGTAATTTTCATCTATCCTCTCTCTTTTTTTGGCGTTTTCCCTTAGACAGATGTGTGACACAGACAAGCTGTGTTTGGTAGACCTTTATTGTGGATTTTTCACGATCTCCACCGCGGATCGACTCCTCTGTCTTCCGGTCGGGTATCGTGCCGCCGCCGCCGCCGGCGTTGTTCGTGTAACCACCAAGCAGCGGCGAGGGAGGGAAGCGCTGCGTGACAGGAATGTCAGATTGCTATTGCTTGTTTCCTTCTGTTGATATGAGAGTTAGGCTTGGTTTCGTTCTGTTGATATGAGAGTTAGGCTTGGTATATGAGAGATAAGCTTGGTTTCCTTCTGTTGATATGAGAGTTAGGCTTAGTTTCCTTCTGTTGATATGAGAGTTAGGCAGTTTACACGGAGAAAGTGGGAGAGCATTTTGATTTGAGGGCTCTCTATACGGAAATATTGTAAGAAGGTAGTATTCCCAGGATTTCTGAACTTGCTTTGCTTAGGGTCCTTGCAAGAACTCCCTGTTCTTGCATTCAGTCCTTGTTCTTGGACATTCACCCCAGTGGCACTTTGTTTTCATGATTGTTTTACTCCGATCTCGGATCGTTTGTGCTTTCCCTGAATCTCTTGATTGGGATATAGGATGGACAGTACTCGATACATACGTTGGAGGGGGTCCAACGCTCCAACGAATTTGCGCGGTCCTTTTTGTCATGATAAGATAGCTGCTTGTTTTCTCCATCCATTTAGCCTCCCTGCAAAAAGGAAAAAGGGCTCATCGGTGGATCCGCAACTAGAACCCTGTCGCTGATCCTATATAATTTGTTTGTTTCTTTGCTACGACCGGTTTTCAATAACGAGAAGATCAAACTGTCCCCTACTCGATCGTATCGTGCACGCTACCAAACCCTGTTTTAGTTCGAACCAATCAGCCCCAGTGATGAGGACAAGCCTAATGACTCGGAGCTACTATCTTATTCAATAGAGAAACCAAACAAAACCACGCTTCCTTCCAACTTGTCATTTTTCTCTAAAAATGGAGTCCCGTCTTTTTCGGAGAAATGACACTGGAAACTCGTACTATCACTGTACAATGCATCTTTAGCTCAACTGACGAAAGAAAACCATGGCTGGTCCTCATTTCGCTATCTTACCTCCAATTTCTTCTTCCTCCTCTTCGTTGTCGCACACCTTCATCCCTGGCTCAAATGCTTTGAAGAGAGCCACCTGGTCAACAGTGCTTGGAGTTGCACTAAGAATTGGTGGAATCTGGTGAGTTGAAAGCTGAGTGGAGCAGCACAAATATAAAATATGCATATTGCGAGTTCGTGGAAGAATCGGAGTATGGTGATGTCCTGTCACTGAAGAGCCTTGGAGGAAAGCGTTAAGCCACTGAATTTTGAAAAGGGGCGTCGGAGATTGGACAAAATAGATGCAACGGTGTGTTGTTGGATGGTCTCCATATCCCAAAATTCGAAAGCTGATCTTCATATCTCACGCTTCGGATCACGATCATGAAAAAGCAATAATTAAATAAAATTAAATGTGGGGGAGGGGTGGGACCCAGGGCTGAATTTCCAAGTCAGGCCAGCCTATACGAGGCTCATCCTTGTACAAAAGTTTGCAAAATGGCGCATATTCTGAGTTACACCATACAGCTGATGTTGTGAATGGCTGTTTGCATGCTTCTACGTAAACACATCGTACCCGGTTTTCCAAATGAAGGATTTCAAGATCTTTGGGCTTCCGTGTGCTTTGTTCTTTCAAGTAGTGTTACGCCGTTGGAGCTTACGATGCGGCATCTAGATTTATTATTGAGACTTGTTCCTTCATTCATGCAGGTTTTTGGTACTTCTTCATCATGGCCACTGGACATCTATTCTCCCGCACCACGCAAGCTCTATTCTATAACTACAAGCAACTCCCAATCCAGCGGATGCTTGATTTTGACTTCCTTTGTAGTGTGTAGGACAAGTCGGGCCACTGCAATCTACGTGTTTCTTTCCTTAATATGCTTGCTGGGATCTTCTTCTCAATGGCAGTCATTAATGTTACTCCGACTTTCCTGTTTTGTGTAGGGCGGGAAACACAATCGGTTGCAGGTATTATCAACCCTGGTTCTGAGGGATTTCAGAAACTCTTCTTTGGCCAGGAGGAAATTGCTATCCCAGTTCATTCGACGTACGTCATTCACGTCTTACTTTTTCTTCCCCATCATTCTTAGATTGTAAAGCTAACCAAACAGTGAGCTGAATTTTGCTTCTGATTGGTGGCTAACTTGCTACAAAGTGCTCTGCTGATTATACCCATCATAAATGATGGAGAGAAATTATCTTTCTTTTCTTCTATTTTCTTTAAATCTCTTGCGGTGGCTTGCTTTTGCGATAAAATTAACCCATGAATACATTTTTTAGAAGGATAGGAGACAACAGCAGTAACTACTATCATTGAGACTTGAAATGCCCACTTGATTATTCGCAAAAAAAGAAAACAGGGAATATAAAGGAATCCCATGCCCTGTGATCTATTGATAGCATCGTTGATTTTCATTAGCCTAGTGGCCAGGTGATGTGGAAGTTCTACATCTACGCTTAGTATGCTGCAGATAGTGCGACAGTAACTTCCTGTTTCATTGTACACTAGCACAACTATAGCAGTTTAGTATGGTCGAGTTCTATCGATGTTTTCCCCAGTTTGGGACTCTTGGAGCAACCTGCAGTTTAAGAGGCGATTGCACATTGTGGAGTCTGTATCTTACAAGCATGTTATTACTCTTGCAGCACTGAGCAGCATGTGCGGCACATCCTACTGCTGATGGGTCCATCAACTTTGCTTCATTCAGAAGGTAAGTACTAGGTACTGATTGACATTAACTTTGATTGCTAAAGTACTTGTCGTGGAATTCAATTTTTTTACTTTTCCAGTGCTGCTGCTTCATCACTGGCTGCTCTAAAACAGCCAACTATAAGAGTTGTAGCCATTATTGCTGAAGGTGTTCCAGAGTCGGACACCAAACAGTTAATTGCTTATGCTCGTGCAAACAATAAGGTGAGAAGAATTCTAGCCATAGATGAAGTAGAATCCGAAAGCATTGCGAGACTTTATTTTGCTATTCGCCATAATTTTGCAAATAGTCGGTCAAGTTAGCTTCTTACCCTGCTGGTATTGCGGGTTGTAATTGGCCCAGCAACTGTTGGAGGCATTCAAGCTGGTGCATTCAAGATCGGTGACACTGCTGGGACTATTGACAACTGGATCCGTTGGTTTTGTCTCTAAGTCTGTACATATTCTTGAAGTTCCTATGCTTCGACACATGTTGTTGCGACGTTTGGCCCGACAACTGGAAAAGAGCTTTGAAACAAATTTTTGGATTGCTCTCTTGAAGAACATTTTGAGATGCACCGACAAAGCTACATTAAATTTGTTTCTTGATTGTTCATCTGGGCAGCTAGTTTGAGCACTGTTGTCGATTTGCAGTAATTTATTGACTCTTTATTCCAGGGAGGCATGTCTAATGAACTTTACAGCACTGTTGCCCGTGTCACTGATGGAATCTACGAAGGTATGCAGATATGCCTCTAATTTATGTGGCACTTAACAATGTGGAAGAGTGCCAAGTTTACAGTCGATTTATCTCTTTTCTTTTCTGTAGGTATTGCCATCGGAGGTGATGTCTTCCCAGGTTCTACTCTCTCTGACCATGTACTGAGGTTTAACAATATCCCTCAGGTATAGCAATATAGAGTTGTTTTGCTTGCTCACTGTGAACTGTTTGTGTAGTCTGAATCATAAAGCAGTTTGAGTCATTTTTTTTTTTCGTAAATACTTATAACAGATGATAGGGCATCTAGTGTTCTTTGGCTTTAAGATGCCAATTTAAAGTTCCATTACTAGTTAAGCAATCTTGTCATTCAAGAGCGTGTTCTCTGATCTGCTCTTTAATCTGTCTCAGGTCAAAATGATAGTTGTACTTGGGGAACTTGGCGGACGAGACGAGTACTCCCTAGTCGAAGCTCTACAGCAGGGGAAAGTGACCAAACCAGTGGTGGCTTGGGTTAGTGGGACTTGTGCACGACTCTTCAAGTCAGAAGTGCAATTTGGTCATGCTGTAAGTGACTGCCTTCATCGCTTTTCATAATTTTTCAAGCCCAATAACTAAATCATAAAAGATTTAAGTGGTTCTTCCTTCTTAATACCATCTTAGGGTGCAAAAAGCGGTCGTGAAATGGAATCGGCACAAGCAAAGAATCAAGCACTCAGGGAAGCGGGGGGCGGTTGTTCCTACTTCATATTAGGCTTTGGAGACCGCAATCAAGGAAACCTTTGAGAAACCGGTAAGCATTGTTTTCAGTTTGCAGGGATGAGGCCACTGGTAGAACATGAGACGGTGTCATCAAATGCATGTTGTTGACTCTTTTAACACATGCAAAGAGCAGGCCACGTGGTTCTACTCCCACTTGGGCCCTACCCAAAGATCGAGTCCTGATGCGTATTTTATGATCCTTTCTTAGGTTGAAGAAGGAAAGATTTCACCAGTTAAGGAAGTCGCGCCTCCACAGATCCCTGAGGATCTTAACACGGCAATTAAGAGCGGGAAAGTTCGGGCTCCAACTCACATTATTTCAACCATCTCCGATGATAGAGGTAATCTTGCAGAAATGTAAAATTGAAAGAAGTTTTTTAGATGTTGATGGTGGAAGAATTCTGTTGTACTAAATTAATGCATTCGTCTTTTGCAGGGGAAGAGCCGTGCTACGCTGGTGTACCAATGTCTTCCATTGTTGAACAGGGACTTGGTGCGGGTGATGTAATTTCTCTTTTGTGGTTCAAACGCAGTCTTCCTCGATATTGCACAAAGTTCATTGAGGTAGGTTTTGTTTGTCCTTTTAGTGAGAGAATGAGGATACGCGAAAGGAAATTTTCAGCTACCATCCAAAATAAATGCGTGTATTTCGGCCCAACTAGAGACGATATAAAGAATGCCAGATGATCCCTTCCAATCAGCAGAGCTCCCTTCGCTGTACTCTTTCTGCTTCTTGACTAACTCAGGGTAAAGTTTGAAGAAAGATACTCCAAACTGACTTCCCACCTTCCGTAAGCTTGAACTTGACCCAATCACAATTCCAATGTCTGCCTTAAGGAGGCAAAGTATGTCTCCTATTGAATCTCCAATGTAGACGGTCAAGTTCCTCTTATTGTCGTCCCTGTTCTGCAAAATTTCATCAAATGCTTTGGCCTTTTCAATGGGAGATTCCATCTTCTTGACAATTTCACCAGTAGAAAAAGACTCGTCAAAAGTCAACTCTTTTGTACGTACATTCAGAAGCTGTAAGTCCCCTGTGCCGTGAATGTCGTGAGTAAATTACATGCCCTAGCCAGATATCGATCTCTTAAGTTCTCAAACGCACAGACTGTAGATGGACTTGAGCAATCAAAAGATGGTAGTAGCACTCCCAGGTGCTTTCCATGTATTTTGGTATACATGCAAGCAGAAAGTCTTATGCTAAAGATGGGTAGCCCCCAGAAGGAAAGGAGTTTACCTGAAGAAAATGCTGATCTGATTAAATCACCACACTAACAGTACGAGAGTACATGGACATTGACATCCACCATCTCATCCTTGATGAGTTTCTTGAAGAAACTGGTGCAACCATCCTGAAGAATCATCCTCTCACCTGCTTTCTTTATGTCTTCAAGTTTCAGACCCTTTAGGACCCCGGACTCGGTCACTTTGGAATTTGCCTGTTTCTCAAAATCGTACAGCTGCTCAAGTGCTTTATAATCAAATGCCTCGGCTGCAAATATTAAACAAAAAATGTAAAGAACATTCTAGACAGTGCCGGGAGGAGAATGTTTCAAGGTGTTGAACAATAAATGCCGCAAACTATACCTTTTTCAACCGGCATAATTCTTTCTATGCATTGCTCATACTCCTCTGTGTACTGTCTCGAAAGGATGTCCCATGTCTTCCTCAGTTCAGCTGATGACATCCTAGCAAGTTGACTTTCGGACTGACTTGTATCAGTTCTCGGAGCAGTAACTATGGCAACCTCAGCCAAAATGGCAGAAGAATCAACGACCGTACAAGTCAGATCAAAATCAGAAAATAACATAAGACGATTCGCTGCCAAACTGGGCTCTCTAATCATGGGGACAATGGTAGGCTGGGCAAGTGGTTGGGCAAGAAAGAACTCTACTTAAAGTTTCATGGCTTGGTGATAAAGATTTTCAGTGACGTCGAGCTCCTCGCCTGTCAAAGAGACACTTAGTTTATCCAGCAAGTCTTCAATTTGCAGAGCTTCTGCCTAAATTAAGAGAATAAAAATGCTGAGCTATTGAAGTAAGAGGACCTTCCAGTAATGTATTTCACACCAGAGCTGAAATAGCAAACTGAAAACCACATCATCTTCCAAGTACGAGAAAGGAGAAAAGGTCACAGCTGAAGCGTATGACCAACCTGGAATCCCTCGGACGAGTAACTGTCGATCCACTTTTTGTATGGGTGACTGTCTTGGTTGGCATCTAAGAGTGTCTCGAACTCTTAACCCAGAAACGCATATAATCTCATGCATGGTGTCATGGCACCAATAGGGTAAGCTGCCACTTTTGTTCTCTCAAAGGGAGTAGCAAGTTTTCCAGGACCCTTGACTCCTTCAACCTCCCCTGAGGCTGTTGCCAGCAAAAAACTCAGTATACTCAACAGTTGCAGAGTTGGGAGTGCTCTCCTTTGGTAACCTCCGATCCCCACTCCTGCATAACTCATACAATTAGACCAAGAAAGGACTTGCATGAATGTTGACAGGAATATTGGAAGATTTCGAATAGAGAGTAGTCAAGCCGTTAATGTTAATCATACTAACTCAGCACAATAATCAGCTCAGCCATTACATGAAGTTGAGTAATATCTTGGGAGAATGTTGGTACTGTCCTTTTCTCACTGTCAAAAAAAAATTTACATTTTCTAATCACGACAGGTGACTCACTTTCATGCCATAAGTTACCTTACATGGAAAATAATTTATGTATAAGTCTAAGACAAATGCTACCTTCACAAGATCAGCTGATGCAACAGGATATACTAATGACAAACCTGATGACTTTCTACATTTGCAGGTGCTTTTTACTCTCAAATAATCTAAATCCTCTGTCCTCGCAAGAAAAAGGTGAAAAGCTTCTTTCTATTTTTACTGTTCCTCATAGAGGTCCATCAAGCTCAATTACCAAATCCGACGTCTCAATATAACATGACATGCAGCATGTTAAAACAAAACCCAGGAGCTGCCGCATCAAGTAGCAATAACAAAAAGATGCCTGATTAGGTTTGAAACTCCTTGGCCCAACTATATCCATTTCAAGGGGGACAGCCTATAAACTCCTGGCTGAAAAAGGAATGGGAAGGACAAGACAGACTCCCTAGTACCTGAAGAACAGTGCCTGGGCTGTGGGCACAATGAATAAAGTTATTTATACTGTCTTGCCAACGGATAGGAGAAGTATATACATCGATCCTTTTAGTAACAAGCATACTCATAATAGATCCACTAGATAGATTGTTATGTTAGCCTCCTTTATATCACTGCAACATAGAACTGTTCTCACATAGATCCAGAGTATGAATAGATAAAAAATAAAGCTTTGAACCATTCGTAAGTTAGTTAAAGTTTCTCATCTACCAGTAGGATTTATGAGTTGATTCTTCTGTAACACTAACAGAAGAAGTAGGGCCTTTAGTTTCTCAATCAGTTGCTCAATCTTAATAGGTTTCCTTCTACATCTTCCTGGCATTATCTCTCTGGCCAGCTTCATCCTGGCCAGACTTAAGCATAGCTAGGATGTGGGTGAAAGGCAGTGGACACCAAAAGTACGGACTCATGCGGTCGATAATAGCACGTCAGAGATGAAGAAAGTACCTTTTCTTATTTTCTCGTAATTAAGCACTCAAAGAAAGACTCCTATATGGTAACACCAAAGGACTCTTGGCTGTTACGTTAAACTTAACGGCCATTTTCTTATCATTGTATCAATGACAATGACGGACGCTAATTTCCTCCTTTCTTGTGCTCATCCATTTGGTATCAACCATGTTCAAAGGAACACATAAAGTTCCTCCTTACTGACCAGCGCAAATGCATCGTGCCTACTCTCGGCTCCTCCAATACATCCTTCCTTAGTTTAGATATTGCAATGTTTGGTTCGTCATCATCGGTACACTCTTCTGCTAATTCGTAACTAATGAACAGATAATGGAAACCGGAATTTCAGTACATATAAGTTAATAATTTCAAACTTTCCACAAGAAAACAAATAAATGAGTCTATTGCTTATACAAATGCACCTCTTAGCATCACGAAACACATTTTCCAGAACACGGAGATAAATTTCCTCTTCGTTAATTGAAATTATCCAAAAACTTCCACTCTTAAAATGCGGCCTATGATTTTCGAGGTTCAGCTATAATTGAGACCATCCAACGCCTAGCAATCTATTTCCTCTCACACAACTTAGTTCGAAGCAACAAGCTTCGCGTTCGCTAAAACCTTTATTGCTGTCGTTGGATACGGGATTTAATTTAATGGATTCTCCTGATGATCAATCTTCCAATTGAATAAAGTTTACGAGTAGGGATGTTGTTGCCATCTGATAGGGCAGTTGTTCGGTGCGTTCTTTGCTCAAAATCGTGGTCGTTTCTAATCCTCTTGCATAATATTCAATGGAGCAAACACTAGACCCGTGATATAAATTTGGCATTAGCGACTGCAGCTTCCTTGGGAATTCACCCTTTTGGTTGTTTTATTTTTTTTCCGACCTTTGTGCTATCGCACTAATAAAATGATCTTTGCTTACCTGATTAAGTAGGCTTGAAAAATTAGAGTTGACAAATGCATTGTCTGCAACCCAAGTCCAATTTCCTTTTCTTTCTTTCTTTTTGGCTGATACGTGCGATGATGAGCTCATCACTATTAATCTGGAAAATTTCTTTAAGCTAAAGTTTTCTGTGGTCTTTTGCTGACTCTTCGTACTTGCATTTTGCTTGTCTGATTCCATTCAAGAAGTGATTGTGTTTCTGTTCCGCTTCATGTTTCTTCGACGTAGACACTGGGAATATCTGGCGTGAGCTGTGCATACGTTATATAATGCTGGTTTTCTCGACCATTTTGACTTATGAGAATGGAATTCATGAATGGTTACAAGATTCCACCAATGCTATAAACTGGTCAAAGATTCTTTGGGGTTTTCTAAGTTCATTATACTGTCATAGGCCATTTAGTCCTGTTGCCTTTTCGCCATCTTGCGGTCATCCAACTCGAGGTTTCGTGGTTTCAGGTTTTGGTGCAAGCTTGGTGTTTCAGAATCCCCGCCAGTTGAATGTTTCTGCTGACAGCTGCATCTTCAAGATTCATGAATGATCCATGATTCCGCGTCTCCAAAGCAAACCATGGTTGGAACTGGTCTTACTGTCTCAAAATGCCGCAAGCAAGAAATCGCTTTTCCTTCTTGTTTGCATATTGCAATTCAATATCTATCTCTGCGAGTGGGAAATAAAGAACACTCCCATCAGCCATCACATGTATCAATACCGCGCACTGCTTTAGTCGTAGAGTTTCAGAAGATGGTAATTCTTCATCGATGTGAGTTTAGTCCAATTTTGGCTGTTCAGGATTAGTCTGTTACCTCGCGATCCTGTTTTCTTTCTGTTCCCCCCTCTTTTCTCTTCTAGCAGACAAATTATGCAAGTTATATCTGTGAGGAGACAAGAAGCCAAGAAAAGAAAGAACCAAAGCTAAATACAAAAGGGTAAACCCTGTCGAATAAGACCATTTCCCTTCTTGTTGATACATACATCATCTGTCCTCCAACAGCTGCCCCAAAATACTAGCTTTTCGCAGCATCACTAGGTTGTCTACCACTTCAAATATTAATAATTCGATAATCAAACAATAATATAGAGCTTTAATAAGTTGTATTAACTATAACAAAAGGGATGTGATTTAGTCTTCGTCATAATGTTTTTTAATAACTCGAATTAAAAATAGATACAAGTAGAGCAGATGCTTAAGAACACGCAAGCCGTGGATTGTTACCCAGGTTTCTTTCTCTTCTCTTTTCTTTCCCACTTTCAAATTCTAACTGCATCACCTGAAACAACAATGATTTTCAATCACAATTGTGGATTGTGATTATATATGGATATTCCAAGATTCAGATTGAGTGTCAAAGTCGAGTGTCGAATCGTAAGTGCTATATTGAACACCCGATATTCGAGTCCATCGCATCATGGCTAATTTTGTTAACTAGTCTCGGCATACCTACCGTAATTCGAGATCTATAGCAGGAGAGAGTGGCCGTGGACATGATTAGAACTCTCTTTACTGAAACCATATAGAGCCCATCAAATCGATTAGCAAATGTTCTGAAGTTATTCAAGAACATAAGCTAGCAACTTGTGGTGAGAATGGCCTGTGCTCTTTTGTAGGGTTGAATGTAATGGCTTTTTTCGTTACTCTTGGAAGACGTACGTGCAAAAATCAACTTAATCCAGTGAAGCAATCCAGTTAGAGCAGTAAAACAGACATATGATATACTACAGATTGCAAATCAATTGCTATCTTGGCGGCTCATCCAAAACCTTAGGCCTTGTTTGTTTCACGGAACATAGTTTTTGGAAAAACATTTTCTTCATTTTTCAGCGTTTGGATTGGTTAGGAAAATGAGTTAATGGAAAACATATAGTTAAATTCAGGAAAATGATTTCGTCTTTAAAGAATCGGAAATCATTTTGCAAAATATGACTAGATATCGACATTTGAACCAGAAACTTTGTATTTGGACATGAGAATCCCAATGCTTGTTCCTGGGCCCTTCGCAGTGAGGCCGGGTCTACCGAGGTCCACCAAGGGCAAGCTCGGGTCCATCAAGGCAGGGCCAAGATCCCGACGCCTGGCCTGTGCTGTAGCATCCTCAAATTCAGTCATCAGGAAATAGCTATAGATCGGTTTGCCAAGGGATCAGGGATCAGTCTTGAATGCGACACGTACCCTACTTGCACCTGTGAGCAAGGAGATAAGAATCGTTTCTAAACCTTCCAATCTTCCTACACCCTTGATTTTGCTAGAATTGAGTTTTATTGAATCAAATTTGGTGGTTTTCCCATTCGGAACCAATTTTTACTCTTGTTTTGGAAAATCAAGTTTCGGGTCCCTGGTACTATCTCGTGTTTTTATTTTTGTGGAGACTTTGGTGATTCGAATTTCCGAACACTTCTTTCTTAAAAATTTTTCTAAACATCTTGAAGTTTTACATACTTTAATTTTGGAAAATTTGGACTTGATTTGGGTTGGACAATCACCTTATTTTCGAACCGTGTAAAACTGCCCGGAATGGATATTTCTGTGATGTTTACACTTTCTCGATTTTCTACAAACTTTTTGGGCTGAGTTTGAACAAACTTCCTTACAAAAGTTGTTGAGAACTTCTTTCTCTATAACATATATAAATTTGGGAATTTTTGGAGATGATTTGGATTCGAAAAGAGCTTACTTTGAGAAGCAAGGATTTTTTTCTAGCGAACTATTTTTAGTCTGTCTTTTAGTTACTAAAAGTTGTGTTTTACAAAAAGATTTAGATTTTGTGTTCTTCATGGGAAATGTTTTTTAAGGCCTTTTTTTATGACATATCGTGGTGGCCCAAATCGTGGAGATCCTGGTGATCATGGGGCAGGTCATGGCCACGATGGGCCCACTATTTATGGGCTCCACAAGTTGAAGCTGTTGAGCATACGACGATGATCAGAAAGACGGCATGGATCTGACAAGGCACGGTGGGCTCACCTACGTTTACCGCAATGAGGACAACCAGCTAACCATCCCTCCCAGCACAAGGAGCGTGGAGTCCATGAATCGGAGCCCCGCCCTAAATGTTGATGATCAGAACGACGTGCCATCCATTTGATCCTTTCTTGTGTGGGAGTGGGCCCGCATGCGTAGGATTTGGACGGCTGTGATTCGCTTTCAAGATACTCGGGGTGTGTCCAAACGAGGGGGTCGTGTGTATTGTCTCCATCTCTCTCTCTCTCTCTCTCTCTCTCTCTCTCTCTCTCTCTCTCTCTCTCTCTCTCTCTCTCTCTCTCTCTCTCTTGTCCTTTTCTTTTTCTTTGGACTAATCCTCAAATCGAGAAAATAAAAAAAATGGGGAGGATAAGTTATTTATGCGAATTTGATTGTAATTTTAATGGGTAAATTATATTGAAAATAAGAGCCGTCTACTTTTTATTTTTATTTTTATTCTTATTCGGGGGGAAGGGGGTTGAAATAGTATTAAGAGTAGAATGCGATGATTCTTGTTGTGCGATTTATCTTACTTTATTTCTTGGAATTTTGTGGATGTGAAAAAAGGGTTGTGCTCAAATTGTATGAAGAAGAGAGATGTCGACTTTCTCCTTTTGGCCATATTCCTTTGTATACTTGATTTGTGTTCCTAGCAGCTTTTCTTTAAATGTTTCAAAAACAACCATCGTGGTTGAAATTTTTGCCCTTCCTTCCGGCCCATTAAAGATCAGCAGCACCTCCGTGCACGGACAGACACAAATCTCGATAGGGACTGTCGAAGAGATTCCAAACATAGGATTACGTTCTCATCGTCAAGGGGATCTTCATTGGACGAATACGTTGACATTCCCTAAATCTCAAGACCCTTTTGTCACGACCCTCTTTTTTCGTCCGGGGAAAAAGGAACTTTTTTGGGGATTTTGCCCAAAATGCGGGCCAATGGCCCATCGATTTAGGCGCAGTGTCTCTCAAGATCATACCCAGCGGGACATTGGGTTTTGTTTTTAAGTTCTTAGCAATCTAATCATTTTCTAGGAATCGCCATTAGTTATAACATCCTCAATTTCAGTCCCTGAAAAATGGCTATGGTTTAAGTTTGGTGGTTTTCCAATTGGAACTAATATTTTTTCTCTTGTTTTGGAAAACCCTATTTCGGATCCTTTGTACCCATTCGTTTTGTTATTTTCATGGAAACTTTTGTGATTCGAATTTCCAAACGCTTCCTTCTTGAAAGTTTCTCCAAACATCTTGAAATTTTAAAATAACAGTCAAATTCGAATAAATAGCTTATCCTCTTCATTTTTCTTTTATTTTCTCGATTTAAGTATTAGCCCAAAGAAAAAAGGACACGAGAAAGAGATGGCGACAAAATCCTGTAAATACACAGGACCCCCTGGTTTGGACACACCCCTGGTATCTTGAAAGAGAATCCTAGCCATCCAAATCCTACCCATGCGGGCCCACTCCCATGCAAGAAAGGATCAGACGGATCATGTGTCATTCTGATCATCAACGTCTGGGGCGGGGCTTCGATTCGTGGGCTCTACCCTCCTCGTGACGGGAGGGATGATCAGCTAGTCGTCCTAATCACGGTAAATGTAGGCGAGTCCGCCGTGCCTCGTTAGATCCATGCTGTCCTTCTCATCATTGTCGGATGCTCAGCAGCTTCAACTTGTGGAGCCCATAAACAGCAGGCCCATTGTGGCTGTGACCTGCCCCATGATCTCCAGGATCTCCACGATTTGGGCCACCAGCAGCTGCCCATGCCACCTGTGAACACATGTACTTCCTGCCCGGCCCGCCGTACACCTCGTCCACATACCACTTGTAACAGTCCGGATTTTGGCCCATTTTTGGGATTTGTAAAACGTGTAATTCGTCAGTGCGCTTATAGTGGAATTTCGCCCGGGAACTGATCACTCTCGGGTTCTTATTTTTAAAATTTGAAATTTTGCTAGAATCGCACTCGATCGAATTTGGCCGTTATTTATACCCTGAATTTGGCAGTCGATTTTCGGGAGTTTCGGGACGAAATAAATTGGACGGTGTCGATATTATTGTGGCCAGCATCGAGATTGTCAGGAATAGTGGAAAAGTGAATTTTTGAACCGAGTGCGAATTTGGACTGGTAGACCTCCCTCGTAGTGTGGTTCGGAGTATTTTATTTTGGTCGTACGCCCTAGAGTATTGTTGGGGTTTATCGTGGATTATTTGGCCTTTTTCCGAATTTAAAACGGAACCGATAGGTCGATTTTTAGTTCGGACCGTGTCCTTTGTTTCGCGCTTGAAGTTTAAAATTCAAACTTTCTCCTCCCTTTCTCTCTCCTCTCTCTCTCGGCAGACCCCTCCCCCTTTTTCCGCGCACGAAATCCCCCACTCTCTCTCCTCCTTTTCCCTCTGCCGCGCGCCACTTCCCCATGCGCGTCACGTCCCCCATGCAGACCCATCACGCCATCCCCTCTGTCTCTCTCTCTCTTTCTCCTCTCTCTCCTCTCTCCTCCCTTTTTTCCTCTTCTTCTTGGTTGCTTCTTCTTCTTCGGGGGGGCTTCTCTGCGTCTGCTTCGTTCCTGCTCCACTCGCCCAGCCGACGCCGCCTGAGCCCGCCTGCCGTCGAGCGCCGCCGTCGCCGGCTCGACCGCCGCGCCGCGCCGCCCGACCAGCCGCCTGCAACCCCGCCGGTCGCCCCGACCGCCCCGTCGCTGCCTGCCCGCGACACGCGCGCAGCAGCGAGCTCACCGCCGCTGCCCGCCGCGCTCGTCGCCGCGCCTGACCACCGCGCCGCGCAACACCCGGCCGCCGTGCGCTTTCCCCAGCCACCGTTCGGCCGCCGCCTCCATCCGGTCGCCACCATCTCATCCGTCTCTCTCCCTCTTCTCCCCTCCTCTGTTCTGCTCCGCCGGCCACGGTTCGCGCCGGAACAGTCGCGCCGCTGAAGCTGCTGGTCCCAGGCCGTCACACGGCGCCCCTTGGCACCACCCCAGCCACCGTTCACCTCCCTCACCTCTGTTTCGCCGACCCACAGTAGCCGTTCCAGACGGGAGAGAGGAGCACCGCCGGACTTCGCCGCCGCCGGTGCCGCGCCGCCGTCCTCCACCTGCACGCCGCCCTCGCCGACCGCCTCACCCTCGCCGTTCCCCTCTCCACCGCCCACAGCTCCCTCACCCCCAGCAACCCCCTGTTTTGGCCGGATTTGGCCTTGGCTTCGCCGGAGTCGCCGTGACCGCCGGCTTGCCCCCGGAGCGCCGCCGTCGATTCTCACCGCTTGCCGGTAATCGACCGCTCGCTCCCGTCGTCCCTAGACCGATAATAGGCGAGTAAAAATTTCTAAACCCTAATTAGCCTAATTGTGGATTTTTAGGGGTAATTTAGTGGGGTAATTAAGCTAATTATGGTTTATTTGTGGGGGATTGTGTATGGGCTGATTATAGGGCTTAATTGGGACTTAAGAATGATGTTTAAGGGTGTTTTAGAGACAAATTTATGGCTGTTGGGTACTGTTCATGCCCAAAACCGAATTGGGGAAAATTGCCTAAGTTGGGATTAATTGAATTCTTGCGGTGATTGTCTAAACCGGGTGAACCAATGCTTGATCGGGGCTTAATAAGGTCGTTTAGGACTGATTGTAGGGCTGGAAAATTGTTTGATGTTGAACATTATTGGTGGAAGTCCGAAATTGCATTAATTTGCCTAATTTGAGCGTCAATTGGCCTATTGGGTAATGGCTTGAAAGCTCGGCATTTTAGAGTCAATGTAGGACTTGTTGGGATCCCGTGGGGTGATACAAGATTTGGGGATTTAGCGGTTGAGTTTGGTTGGTTATGCCGAGTCCTAAACGGATTTGATTCTTGCAATGCTAAGTTATGCATTTAGTGCGCGGATGAGCACCGGATTTTAGTGGGTGTCAAATGGAAAGGACTGAGCGCACCATTGTGTAGGTGGATTTGAAATTGTCGATGCATGTGTGGGTCGAAACAACTGTGGCCTTCGGGTCGGGCCTTCGGGTCGAAACAACTGTGGCCTTCGGGTCGGGCCTTCGGGTCGAAACAATTGTGGTCTTCGGGTCGGGCCTACGGGTCGTTACAATTTGTGGTCTTCGGACCGGGCCTTCGGGTCGGAACAGTTGAGGTCTTCGGACCGGGCCTTCGGGTCGGAACAGTTGAGGTCTTCGGACCGGGCCTTCGGGTCGGAACAGTTGTGGTCTTCGGATCGGGCCTACGGGTCGGGATAGATTGTGGCCTACGGGTCGAGATAGATTGTGGCCTACGGGTCGGGATAGATTGTGGCCTACGGGTCGGGATAGATTGTGGCCTACGGGTCGGGATAGATGTGGCCTACGGGTCGGGTTAGATTGTAGCCCTAGGGTCGTGGCCCTCGGGTCGATTTAACTGCATATTCTTTTTATATATTGTTACTGAAAGTCTAATCTGCAGGGCAGTGTAATGAATTGGGCTATGGGCCCGGGTGTATTTATATTGATGGATATACTGGTTTATTGAGTTATGTATTTTATTTACCCTCTGGAGGTACACTTTAGTCTAGTTTGGGATTAGAGATTTATTACTTGCTGAGTTTTCTCACGGTTGTGGTAAAACCGAACATTTCAGATCCCCGGCCATGAATTTTGAGGCTGAAGAGCAGGACCCTGAGCCCGAGACAGAGTTTGAGGCTATGAGCTCAGAGGAAGAGCCAGGGCAGTCCGAGAGTTCTTTTGAGACGTCTGGATCTGACCCCGACTGGGAGCCCTAGTTTAGGTCCCAGCCTTAGGAGTGAGGGCCGATACTTTTTGACTGTAGCCCTCCGGGTGTTGGTTCGTTTCCCTTAGGCCACCGACCTCTTTTTATACTCGTGGCCCTTTTGTTGTATCTCTGGGTTTAATGGATATTGTATGTAAGTTTGTAAAGAATATATATTAAGGTTTAATCTATCGTTAATTGTTATCTTTTGCTATTCATGGTTGCGTTTTAAATTGTCCGGGTGTATATACATATAAATATTTATATATATACGTCGTTTCCGCTTGTGGCATGTTTTCTCTGATTTGGGTATTAGGGTCTCTGTGATGCAATCCTGGGAGCGTCGCACTCTGTTTCGACCCTGGGCGGATGTTCATGCTCTCGTTGGGTGCGGGGCGTGACACCACTGCTTTGTGAATAGGCTCGTGAAGATTAGCCCCTGTGAAGCTGGGCCGCCTCGAGTGGGTCGTTGAACTTGGCTAGCTCCGCGAGCTTGTTGAAACCGATGAGGACCCACGCGGACACGAACCCACACACTACCGCGGCCCACGGCTCCACCACGAAACACCCGGACGTGATGGCGGCGAGATTAAGAGATTTGATATAGGTTTATGTTTTGGGCCCGTTTGGAAAACATATATATTTTGCTCGTTTTTCTGATCATTGTAACGAGTTGAGTGGCTGTAAACCGAAAAATATAATGAAATCTCTTTGCAGGACGTAGCCCTAATTCGTGAGTGAACCTGGGTAAAAATTCGTGTATCGTCTAATTTTTCTATTTTCTGCGTGATCGTTCTGTTTCGGTTCTCGATACATCCCTTCAATTGGTATCAAAGCCGGAGTTGTTCAAGGAATTAGGGTTTATTCGAGATGTCAGGAGGATCACGAATTGAGATAGAGAAATTCGATGGAACGCGGTTTGATCGGTGGAAGATGAAGATGGAGGATCTTCTCTGTGATCGAGAACTTTGGTCGGTAATTGAAAAGGAAAGGCTTGTTGCTGCGCAACCTGGTGTCATGATAGGCAAGGAAGCGGTGAAGGAAGCGGATTCAACTTCCAAACCGGCAGATCCAAAGGAGATTGAAGACTGGGATCAGAGAGCAAAGGGGTGGATTCGGCTTTGTCTTGCGGACTCAATTCTAACGAATGTGATGAGCGAATCTACAACCAGAGATTTCTGGCAGAAATTGGAGTCGCTGTATCAAAGTAAGTCACTGGTTAATAGACTGTTTTTGAGGAAAAAGCTGTATAATCTTCGGATCCATGAGGGCGACTCGTTTTCTACACATCTGTATAACTTTAACACGTTGATTAGTCAACTTGTATCAATTGGTGTTAAGTTCCAGGATGATGATAAGGCAATAACACTGCTCTGTTCACTGTCGGATTCATGGGATAATCTGATTGTGATGATCGGTGGTGGGGATAAGGAATTATCATATGAAAGTGTGTGTTCTGCCTTGTTATCGGAGGAGACACGAAGAAAGGGATCGGGAAATTCCGGTAAAGAGGCATTGATGGCTAGGGGAAGGCCAGCAGAGAAGACTCTGAATCAAAAAAGGTCCAGATCCAAATCTCGTGGGCGATCTTAAAGTAGGGACAGGAGGGTACAGTGCTGGAAATGTCAAGAGTGGGGCATGTGAAGCGGGACTGTAAAAACAAACCAGTTTTTAAGAAAGAAGCTGAATCATCCTCGGGTAAAAAGGAGGTCGATGCAGGAGATATGTATTTGGCTGCTGCGTGTATGGCACAGTCAGACAACGATATATGGTTGATTGATACCGGTGCTTCATACCACGTGACGCCTCATAGACACTGGTTTTGTGAATATGAGCAATTTAATGGTGGGGATGTCATGCTCGGAGATGATACTGCAGTTCAAATTGTCGGGCATGGCAGGGTGAAGCTGAGGATGAGTAATGGCTCGATGAAGACTATTCCAGACATGATGCACATACCCTTGATGAGTAGAAATTTGTTATCAGTCGGTACGATGGCTGATTTGGGGGTTATTTTTAGCTGTGATAAGGATTCGTGCAAGATGACTCGAGATTCTATTGTGATTGCACAGGGAGTCCGTTATGGGACATTATACAAGCTGCTCGGGGAAACAGTAACCGTTGGTAGCGAGTTCGTTTCTGAAGAGGCCAAGGAAGATGGACATGATACATCCATGTTGTGGCATCAGAGGTTAGGGTATATCGGTGATAAGGGACTGTTTACCTTAGCTTCAAGTCAGATGGTAGAAGGAGTTCCAAAATGCTCTATGGGTTTCGGGTTCTGTGAACACTGTCTCCATGAAAAACAGAACCGAGTTAGCTTCCAACACACTGGTACTAGAGCAACTGAGGTTCTCGAGCTGATTCACAGCGATGTCTTTGGACCTACTCCGACTCCATCTATTGGAGGATCCAGGTACTATGTATCGTTCATAGATGATTTTTCGAGATATAGTTGGATTTATTTTATTAAAAGTAAATCAGATGTATTCGAAAAATTTCGAGAATTTAAGGTTTTGGTTGAAAACCAATTGGACAGGAAAATCAAGGTCCTTCGCACAGATAACGGAGGTGAATTCTGTTTAGATAAGTTCGAGCAATTGTGTGGATAATGGTATTGTAAGGCAGAAGATGACTCCATATACACCTCAACAGAATGGGGTAGCCGAAAGATTAAATCGGTCACTCATAGAACAGGCAAGATGCATGCTGAGTTGGGCAGGTTTGGGGCCAGAATTTTGGGCAGAAGCTGTAGCTACGGCTAGTTATTTGAAGAACCGGTCACCGACCTCATCAGTGAATGATCGTACACCATATGAGGCAGTGTTTGGGAAGAAGCCGAATCTGTCGCATGTTCGGGTGTTCGGGTGTGATGCATATGTCCATATACCCAAAGAGAAGCGGGGTAAGCTTGACAACAAGACTGAGAAGAATATATTTGTTGGATACAAGGAAGGGGTCAAGGGCTATAAGCTGTGGAATCCAGAATCAAAGACCATTGTATACAGCAGGGATGTTGTCTTTCGTGAATCACAACCCCAGGTTTGCACACAGAAAGGTGATGAGCTCAAGAAAGTGGTAGTGCTTGAAGAAAGTCCTGAAACTAAAACTGTGGAGACGGTTCCACAAGGCACGCTAGTAGAGTCTGATATTGAATCGGACCAAGGGGACTCGGTCAATGAAGTCGAGGATGCAGATTCAGATGAAGACCTGGATATAGATAGCATGCCGGCTCTCAGGAGATCGACGCGGAAAAGAAAGGTACCACTTCGATACTCACTTAGTGCTTTGAGTACGTTTCATGCTTTGAGCATTACCGGAGATGATCCTAATTCTGTAAAAGAGGCGAGATCTATGGATGATGCAAATTAATGGGAGCTCACAATGATAGATGAAATGCAGTCGCTTGATAAAAATGAAACATGGAGCTTGTGTAAATTGCCTAAGGATATAAAGGCAATTGGGTGTAAATGGGTGTTCAAGCGAAAGCTGAAACCAGATGGGACTGTAGAGAAGTACATGGCTAGGCTTGTAGCCAAGGGGTACTCTCAGATTGAGGGAGTTGACTATGACGAGATTTTCTCTCCCGTGGCGAAGTTGACCTCGATACGATTTGTTCTGTCTATAGCAGCTGCATATGATATTGAGGTAGAACGGATGGATGTAAAGACGGTATTCCTTCATGGGGACTTGGAGGAAGAGATATATATATGAGGCAATCAGAAGGCTTTGAAATAAGAGGAAAGGAGAATTTGGTGTGCAAATTGAAAAAGTCTTTATATGGGTTGAAGCAGTCACCGAGGATGTGGTACCAGAAGGTTGACACGTACATGCTCCAGCTTAATTTTGTGCGTTCAAATTCTGACCATTGCATTTATGTAAAGAGAACGGGCGATCAGCTTGTCATTCTCACGCTATATGTAGATTTGATCGGGAATAGTGTGAAGATGGTGAATTCCGTGAAGAGTTTGTTGGCCAAAAAGTTCGAAATGAAAGACTTGGGGCCTGCAAAATTTATTTTGTGCATGCAGATTAGGAGGGACTGTGAGAAGCAGAAGCTGTGGCTAGGGCAGGAGAAATACATAAAAGAAATATTGAAGAAATTCAATATGATAGACTGCAAGCTTGTTAGTACCCCTATACACCTTTAGGGACCAAGCTATCTGCGGGACAATGTCCAAAAACGAATGAAGAAGCTGAAGAAATGGCCCGAGTTCCATACGCGAGTGCAGTGGGTAGCTTGATGTATGCTATGGTGTGCACGCGTCCGGATATAGCCCAAGCAGTGGGAGTCTTGAGTCGATACATGTCTAACCCAGGTAGAGAACACTGGAATGCGATCAAAAGAGTTTTCAGGTATCTTCGTGGAACTTCGAATTTTTCTTTATGTTTTGAAGGTACAGGGAATGGAAACATGCTTGATATCGTATGCCATGTAGATGCTGATTGGGATGGAGATATTGATAGTAGACGGTCCACTAGCGAATATGTTTTCACATTGTTTGGTGCTGCGTTGAGTTGGATGAGCAGGAGGCAAAGCGTGGTAGCGCTTTCTTTTACGGAGGTTGAGTATATGGCTCTTACTCATGCTGGAAAAGAGGCCGTATAGTTAAGGCGATTGTGCTTGGAGCTCGATTTTGAGCAAGGTGCCATAGAGGTGAGATGTGATAATCAAGGGGCTATTTATTTAGCTAAGAATCCTGCATTTCACTCACGCACAAAGCACATTGATATACAGTATCATTTCATTCGAGAAAAGGTAGAGAAGAAAGAGGTTTGACTTGTAAAAGTTGACACGGTAGAAAACAGTTTTGACTTCCTTACTAAAGCCGTCACATGTGCGAAGTTTGAATGGTGCTCTATTGCGATTGGATTGAAGAAAAATGATATTGGAAAGGCTCTCATTTGCGCAAAGTATCCACCAAGTGGGAGAATGTTGGAGTTGGCGAATACTTCGGGGACCCTTGTTTCTCACACCGGTCACGCTCACGTGAGCTTAGGGAAATCAAAGTGTTATCCAACGACATATGACCCCTGCGTGCGGAATGCGGGGGTTCGGGGGCAGCGCCCCCGACACGGGTGCCCCGCTGCCCGGTCAGTGGGCGGGGGTTCGGGGGCAGCGCCCCCCGACGAGGGTTCCGCTGCCCGGTCAGCAGGCAGCTACCCCGCTCGCCGGTGAGCGGGCGAGGGCTCAGAGGCAGTGCCCCCGAAACCTCAACGGGTTTGAGCTTTTATTTAAGCTGGCCCGTATGGTACGAGATTAAGAGATTTCATATAAGTTTAGGTTTTGGGCCCACTTGGGGCACATATATTTTGCTCGTTTTTCTGATCATTGTAACGAAGTTGAGTGACTGTAAATCGAAAAATATAGTGAAATCTCTTTGCAGGACGTAGCCCTAATTCGAGGGTGAACCTTGGTAAAAATTCGTGCATCGTCTAATTTTTCTGTTTTCTGCGTGATCGTTCTGTTTCGGTTCTCGATACATCCCTTCAAAACAAAGGCATTCCTTGCAAGAATAACGTACAATGTATTGCCCCTACCTTGTATTGTCCGGGAGACATTTGACAAAAGTCGTCTGCAGCTGAGGAAGAAAAGGTTTCAGAGCCAATCCTCCCTTTCTTCGTATGATGCTTAGAGTGGATAATATTGCACTCGTCACTTGCCAAGGAAACCGATCACCTATTATCCGGATAAGTGGTCTGCATCCACATGCAGTCTAAATTTTAAGGAAGGAAAAAGTTGAACCATTGGTAGCACACGCAAATGAAGACATTAACCATACAAAGACGAAATGCATCAATTACCGAATTAATAATCTGATCAAAGAAGAAATAGGGTCCAAGCTACGTTTGGTTAGCTAAGCACAAGACAACAAGAATTAAGGGGGGAAAAGAGTTACTTGAGCTGTCAAAGTCACGATCAAGAACTAAAGAATGACAAACTAAAAGGATTATCAGACTTAAAGAGCATTCTCTAGTTTTGCAAAATGACTACGCAAAAGCAAATTTCAATTCAACTTTCCAAATTTTCCAGATGTTTTAGCAGCATATCTTAATAGTTTCTGAAAACAAGAAGCAAAAATGTAGACTGTAAGTACTAGGAATGTAGTTCTCAATAAGTACCGACTCCCAATTTACAAGTTCCAGTCAACTTCTTTTTTTTAAATGAAGTCCATTCAACTAGATCTCAGATGTTGGGGATCATTCAGAGCAAGAAATGCAAGAAACCAATACCCTGTTATTTGGATTACACACTCCTTTAGAGCCTTCTCACTTGTCACTTCAATCAGCTCGCCAAGACCTAGCGCTGCTTGTTCTCTTAATTCGGCAGATCCACTCATTAGACCCCGTAGGGACTTGCTGCTTAATCAAATTGGACATATTTTGGATAAAAAAAAAAACAGGAGCTGATGAAACACATCGATAATATTTATTTCAATATCCTTGGAGCCAAAAAATGAGCTTCAGTACTTTCAAATGCTCTATTGATCGTAAAACCTCGAGAGTTGGTTGCAAGTGTTGAGGTAAGTCTTAATATTAGCATGAGTTAGATAACATGTAGCGGTGCCTCACATGAAGCATGCGGTGAGTAGGACACGGAACGGACAACATTGTGAAAACCTCAAAAAGACATCATGGACACACACCAAGACTGCTGTCAACAGATGCGTGCAACCAAAACTGTCGTAAAAGATACGGTGCTAGTTCCCTTGCTTCTTTTCTAGCAAAAAAAAAAAAATTCCCTTGCTTTCTCATTTATTTTTTAATAAGTTCCCGTGCCTTGACCGAGCATGATATTATTGCGTGGAAAAAGAATAAAATCCAGTAATAGGTGCTCCTTACACGTCTTCACCATTAAAGGACTTGCCTTGGTGGTGATTTGCTTTCGATTTTTGGGAATATCATGCCATTGTTACATTTAACATGCAGAAGGTTCACACCATTTAGTCACTGGCTGTGCATTTGTGTTATGATAACATTGACAAGGGTAAGCAGAGCAAGCATCTTAACCTCCAAGAGGTAACAGGCCGATTCCATTCTTCTATTTTCAATAGTCAATTTAAGTAGACAGCACTTATTTTCGAAATTCACTCGACAGTGATTCATTTGCAGTACCGATCCGCCTTCGTCTTCACTCGGTCATCAAGTGCGTCCTCGACGGTCTTGGCCTTGAACTTGGGCTCGTAGCAGAACTACCTCGCCTCCACGGGAACAGCTCCTCGTACTTCATCTTCTTCGCCGTGTCGATGGGATAAATGTCCTAGCCGGTCGCCGCCGCCGCAGCATCGCCGTCGCCATCCTCCACCCGCTGCTGCTCGATCTCGCCGTCCTCAGCGACAGCGTCGTCCTTGAGCTTCTGCTTGCGCTTCTTCTTTTGCTTCTTGTCGATGGACTTGCTGCAGGACGCTAGGGCTTCGCCCTTGAAGGTCAGCCTCCCACCTTTTGCTCGCTCGCTGAGGACACGCTCGATGACTGAGTGAAGAAGAAGGCGGATCGGTACTGCAAATGAATTGCTGTCGAGTGAGTTTCGATATTCAAGTTTGGTTTTTTGCCTTCTAATGCTATCGCTGGTTTAATAAAGAGTAGACAACACTTATTTTCGATAGAATTTAGGCATTAAAATTACAATCAAATTCGAATAAATAGCTTATCCTCTTCATTTTTCTTTTATTTTCTCGATTTAAGGATTAGTCCAAAGAAAAAAGGACACGCGAAAGAGATGGCGACAAAATCCTGTAAATACACAGACCCCCTGGTTTGGACACACCCCGGGTATCTTGAAAGAGAATCCCAGCCATCCAAATCCTACGCATGCGGGGTCACTCCCATGCAAGAAAGGATCCGACGGATCGTGTGCCATTCTGATCATCAACGTTTGGGGCGGGGCTTCGATTCGTGGGCTCTACCCTCCTCGTGATGGGAAGGATGATCAGCTGGTTGTCCTAATCACGGTAAATGTAGGCGAGTCCGCCGTGCCTCGTTAGATCCATGCTGTCCTTCTCATCATGGCCGGACGCTCAGCAGCTTCAACTTGTGGAGCCCATAAACAGCAGGCGCATTGTGGCTGTGACCTGCCCCATGATCTCCAGGATCTCCATGATTTGGGCCACCAGCAGCTGCCCGCGCCACCTGTGAACACCCGTACTTCCTGCCCGGCCCGCCGTACACCTCGTCCACATACCACTGCTTTGTGAATAGGCTCGTGAAGATTAGCCCCTGTGAAGCTGGGCCGCCTCGAGCGGGTCGTTGAACTTGGCCAGCTCTACGAGCTTGTTGAAACCGATGAGGACCCAGACGGACACGAACCCACAAACGACCGCGGCCCACGGCTCCACCACGGAGCACCCGGACGTGATGGCGACAAACCCACCAAGCAGGCTGTTGCACACGTCGATGACATTCCAATGGCCCGCCAACAATCGCTTGCTGAACAGCGTGGTGAGGGTGGCGGTGGAGTCGGCCAGCGTGGTCATGACGGCTGTCCGCCCCACGGTGCTACATCAGCCGTAGAACCCGTTGCCGGTGTTGTACGTCTTCAAGATGGTGAGGAACGGGCCCAGGTTGAACCCGTACCACCCGAACCACAACATGAATGACCCAAGGACAACGAGGGACGTGCTGTGACTCCGCAAGGCCACGACCCGCCCAGCCTGGTCAAACCGGCTGATGCGTGGGCCCTCTCAATGAAGGCTTTCCACAAGCCATCTATCCCTCCCACCATGTGGACCACACCCGACCTGGCAAAGTCAATGGCGCCAGACCCGAAGAAGAGCTTGCCGTGGGGCCGGAATGGGCTGGGCCAATCGTCGGCGGACGAAAACCAATGAGAGGTTATCGTGTAGACAAAGCCCGTCAAGAAGGTGGAGTATATGAGGTAGGCCATGAAGTGGGTCCTCTCGGTGATGGACCTACTGGTGATGCCGGCAGCGGCGATAGCAAAGGCCCATTGGTAGAGGAAGAAGCTGTAATCGAAGGGGTCGGAGGGGATCTTCTTGAGGCCAAAGAAGTGGAGGCCGACGAAGCCCTTGGAGGGGGAGCCGAAGAGGTAGTAGCGGAGACTGCCGGCGGCTGCATCGAGGACGTTGGTGAGCATGATGTTCACGGTGTTCTTGGCGCGGACGGAGCCGGCGTAGAGCATGGAAAAGCCGAGCTGCATGGAGAAGATGAGGTAGGCGGAGAAGAGGAGGTAGGTGTTGTCGACCGCGTGGGCAGTGTCGGCGAACTTGTTGGAGATGAGCGTTGAGGCGGCTGCAGAGGAAGGTGGACATGAGGGCATTGTTGGAGTTGGAGGCGGTGGAGTTGGTGAGCGAGGCTAGGTCTGAGGCTGAGCATTTGATCTTTATGGGTGGAGGTGGTTTTGATGACGGAGCACTTTGGAAGTGAAGATGAAGATGGTGGTGTTTGTGAGAGAGAGAGAGAGAGAGAAGGACTATCTGGTTGGGGTTGTGTTGGTCATATAGGGCAAGGACGGAGTGGTGTTGAAGACAGAGAGAGAAGACTTTTCATTGCCTATTCTTGTTTTGTACCCTTGGCGTGGATAAACCGGACAAAAATCATGATGCGGAATATACGCATGATGTTGTATACTTTTGCTTGTGGATCGTGGTCGAAATTCTCTTTTCCTTGTTATGTGACCGAAGATCTAATATAATGCCTGCGCACTGGGGTCCTCGGTCCGGCCTCTATGGACCCAGGCTTGGCCTCAATGGACTTGACCCGGCATCAATGGTCGCGGTTGCGATGGACGGGGACGCGAGGTCTCGGGCCCCGCCTCAATGGATTGGGACACAAGCACAGGCGTTGAGGTCTCCAGCAAGTGCGGCAGGGTTCCAGGCCTCGTCTCAATGGACTCGGGCCCGACCACTAGGGTTCAGAGCTCGAGTGCCAAGGTCCCAGGCCTGGGCTTGATGGCCCCGGGCAAGGGTGTTGGAGTCTCGAGCCCGGTCTTGATGGACCTAGGCATAGGCACTAGGGATTGGGACACGAGCACTAGGGTCCCAAGCTCAGCCTTTATGTACTCGGGCTCGGCCTTGATGTACCAGAGTTGGGGCGCTAGGAACTTGGGCACAAGTATCGGTGGTTCCAGGCCTAATCTCCATGGACCTAGGTGTGGGCACTAGGAACCGGGGCCCGGCCTTGATGGACATGGGCGACAAGGACCCAAGTAAGGGTGCCAAGGACTTGAGCACTAGCCCTAAGGACTCGATCCAAGGCACTATGGTCTTAGGCTTGGCTTCAATGGACTAGGGCACAAGAGTCCCAGGCCCCGCCTCGATGGGAACGGGCCCGGACGCCGAGATCTTGGCCCTGCCTCGATGAGCCTGAGCTTGCCCTTGGTGGACCTCAGTAGACCTGGCCTCATTGCCAAGGGCCCAGGAACGAGCATTGGGATTCTCATGTCCAAGTGCAAAGTTTAAGGTTCAAATGTTAATATTTAGTCATATTTTGAAAAATGATTTCCGATTCTTTAAAGAGGAAATCATTTTCCTGAATTTAACTATATGTTTTTCATTAACTCATTTTCCTAACCAATTCAAACGCTAGAAATTGAAGAAAATGTTTTTCCGAAAAATATGTTCCGTGAAACAAACAAAGCCTAAGGTTTTGGATGAGCCGCCAAGATAGCAATCGATTTGCAATCTGTAGTATATCATATCTATTTTACTGCTCTAACTGGATTGCTTCACTGGATTCAGTTGATTTTTGCACGTAGAAAAGCCAGAACATTCAACCACACAAAAGACCACAGGCCATTCTCACCACAAGTTGCTAGCTTATGTTCTTGAATAACTTCAGAACATTTGCTAATCGATTTGATGGCCCTATATGGTTTCAGTAAAGAGAGTTCAAATCATATCCACGACCACTCTCTCCTGCTATAGATCTCGAATTACGGTAGGTATGCTTAGACTAGTTAACAAAATTAGCCGCGATGCGACAAACTCCAATATCGGGTGTTCAATATGGCACTTGCAATCCGACTCTCGACTTTGACACTCAACCCGAATCTTGAAATATCCATATATAATCACAATCCACAATTGTGATGAAAAATCATTATTGTTTCAGGTGACACAGTTAGAATTTGCAAGCGGGAAAGAAAAGAGACGAGAAAGAAACATGAGTAGCAATCCGTGGCTTGCGTGTTCTTAAGCATTTGTTCTACCTGTATCTATTTTTAATTCGAGTTATTAAAAAAAATTATGACGAAGACTAAATCACATCCCTTTTGTTATAGTTAATACAGCTAATTAAAGCTCTATATAATTGTTTGATTATCGAATTATTAATATTTGAAGTGGTAGGCAACCTTGTGATGCTGCGAAAAGCTAGTGTTTTTGGGCAGCTCTCGGAGGACAGATGATGTAAGTATCGACAAGAAGGGAAATGGTCTTATTCGACAGGGTTTGCTCTTTTGTATTTAGCTTTGATTCTTTCTTTTCTTGGCTTCTTGTCTCCTCACAGATATAACTTGCATAATTTGTCTGCTAGAAGAACAAAGAGGGGGAAAACAGGAAGAAAACACGATCGCGAGGTAACAGACTAATCCTGAACAGCCAAAAATGGACTAAACTCACATCGATGAAGATTACCATCTTCTGAAACTCTATGACTAAAGCAGTGCGCGGTATCTATACATGCGATGGCTGATGGGAGTGTTCTTTATTTCCCACTCGCCGAGATAGATATTGAATTGCAATATGCAAACAAGAAGGAAAAGCGATTTCTTGCTTGCGGCATTCTAAGACCGTAAGACCAGTTCCAACCATGGTTTGCTTGGGAGACTCGGAATCGTGGATCATTCACGAATCTTGAAGATGCAGCTGGCAGTAGAAACGTTCAACTGGCGGGGATTTTGAAACAGCAAGCTTCCACCAAAACCTGAAACCGCAAAACCTCGAGTTGGATGACCGCAAGAGGGCGGCGAAAAGGCAACAGGACTAAATGGCCTGTGACAGTATAATGAACTTAGAAAACCCCAAAGAATCTTTGACCAGTTTATAGCGTTGGTGGAAATGTTGTAACCATTTATGAATTCCATTCTCATGAGTCAAAATGGTAGAGAAACCCAGCGTTATATAACGTATGCACAGCTCACGCCAGATGTTCCTAGTGTCTATGTCAAAAAAACGTGGAGAGAACACAAGGGCATGCCACTCATTAAATTAAGTGAAAACTCAATCCCATATTTGAAGTGAATCTCTGATATGCGAGCAAAAACTAACTATTCATTGCATAGTCGGGCTCGAATGAAGCACGACAAATTAAGACCTTCGCATGTATAACTGCATAGGCTGGATTGTACGTCGTTAATCACAAAGTACCCAGGCTTCTAATCATGTTGCCGCTATTGTGAAGTCATGGAGAATGAGAACTAGCTCCTAGTCTTTTTATTTATCTATTTATTTTTTTGGAGGGCCTGGGAAAAGGCGTTGAATATTACTCGTTGAACAAGATTATATTGATCAATTGGCACAAGACTGGTTATTACGACAACAAAGGAGAAAGCACATCATGCGTCCGTTCTACCTCCGGCGTGGAGAAGTGAGTCAATCGGTGTCAATAAAGTGATGGAATGGTATGAAGGGAGATTCATAGGCGTTTGATTTCCATTTTTAAAAGACAAAAAAATCCAAACCTTGAAACGACGCTCTTCCGCGAATTTATGAGTGTTTAATCCAGTGAGAGGACGAAAGGATGAGGGACACAAGAATTCTATCCACATCATCGCAATACTTAATCGGTGTATAGCTGATTTATTTTTTCTCATACATTTACCCGACATTGAATATTGGTCCCTTGTCCCTCGTACTCAATACTGATGCTTCTTGAGAACATTGCAATGAATCACATTGCTCAATCAACTTCACACGAATTGAACTGGATTTGATGAAGGAAAAGATAATATTAAACATACTAAATTGCTGGAACATTAAGCGATGTATAGACTCTTATTGGGTGTTGAATTTGATTGACTACTTATTGTGTATTGCACTGTTAAGTATACCAAATTTACATACCAATCTTCATATGGCTGCGATCCCAAAAGAAAATAGCAAAAAACAAAGGACTTTCGCAATATATATCAACAAATTACCAAAAAGGGAAAACACAAAACTGGAAAAGAAATTAATCAAAACCTACGGTTTGGTCTAGGCATACGGGTCACAAGAGGATACGAAGACAAATTCACGGTCGAACCAGACCCAACATTCACAACGTAATCCACGGGTATAGTTTCCGAAGTTGCTAAAGATGACCACGCTTCGACAAGAACCGGAAAAAAGAAAAGAAAAGAAAAAAAGAAAAAGAAGAAGAAAACGGGGTTTTTCTTTTCGGGTCGGGGTTATAAAACCCTAAACTTCCTGCGCAACACCCTAAACGCCCGACCTCTCGCTGCTCTCGCCGCTCTCCCTCTCCCTGTTCTCCCTCTCGCTGCCCTCCATGGATCCGATTCAAAGGGCAGCATTCTTCGGCGGGGTATACTATACCCTGTTCGACCACTGCCGCGATCTCATTGTCCAATTCTTCGTCCCCGGTTCGCGTGTCGACGTCGACGCCATTGTTGCCTACGGCGTAATGGATATATCCGGGTTACACGCGATGGTGGATCCCTGCATTCATCGCGTGGACACGATGTTCGTTTCCCAAGTCAGTGACGGACGATATGCGGTTTCGTTCGTCGGATACGTTCGATATTTGCCTGATGGAGAAGACCGGGGGTTCGCGCAGGTAATTTTCATCTATCCTCTCTCTTTTTTTGGCGTTTTCCCTTAGACAGATGTGTGACACAGACAAGCTGTGTTTGGTAGACCTTTATTGTGGATTTTTCACGATCTCCACCGCGGATCGACTCCTCTGTCTTCCGGTCGGGTATCGTGCCGCCGCCGCCGCCGCCGGCGTTGTTCGTGTAACCACCAAGCAGCGGCGAGGGAGGGAAGCGCTGCGTGACAGGAATGTCAGATTGCTATTGCTTGTTTCCTTCTGTTGATATGAGAGTTAGGCTTGGTTTCGTTCTGTTGATATGAGAGTTAGGCTTGGTATATGAGAGATAAGCTTGGTTTCCTTCTGTTGATATGAGAGTTAGGCTTAGTTTCCTTCTGTTGATATGAGAGTTAGGCAGTTTACACGGAGAAAGTGGGAGAGCATTTTGATTTGAGGGCTCTCTATACGGAAATATTGTAAGAAGGTAGTATTCCCAGGATTTCTGAACTTGCTTTGCTTAGGGTCCTTGCAAGAACTCCCTGTTCTTGCATTCAGTCCTTGTTCTTGGACATTCACCCCAGTGGCACTTTGTTTTCATGATTGTTTTACTCCGATCTCGGATCGTTTGTGCTTTCCCTGAATCTCTTGATTGGGATATAGGATGGACAGTACTCGATACATACGTTGGAGGGGGTCCAACGCTCCAACGAATTTGCGCGGTCCTTTTTGTCATGATAAGATAGCTGCTTGTTTTCTCCATCCATTTAGCCTCCCTGCAAAAAGGAAAAAGGGCTCATCGGTGGATCCGCAACTAGAACCCTGTCGCTGATCCTATATAATTTGTTTGTTTCTTTGCTACGACCGGTTTTCAATAACGAGAAGATCAAACTGTCCCCTACTCGATCGTATCGTGCACGCTACCAAACCCTGTTTTAGTTCGAACCAATCAGCCCCAGTGATGAGGACAAGCCTAATGACTCGGAGCTACTATCTTATTCAATAGAGAAACCAAACAAAACCACGCTTCCTTCCAACTTGTCATTTTTCTCTAAAAATGGAGTCCCGTCTTTTTCGGAGAAATGACACTGGAAACTCGTACTATCACTGTACAATGCATCTTTAGCTCAACTGACGAAAGAAAACCATGGCTGGTCCTCATTTCGCTATCTTACCTCCAATTTCTTCTTCCTCCTCTTCGTTGTCGCACACCTTCATCCCTGGCTCAAATGCTTTGAAGAGAGCCACCTGGTCAACAGTGCTTGGAGTTGCACTAAGAATTGGTGGAATCTGGTGAGTTGAAAGCTGAGTGGAGCAGCACAAATATAAAATATGCATATTGCGAGTTCGTGGAAGAATCGGAGTATGGTGATGTCCTGTCACTGAAGAGCCTTGGAGGAAAGCGTTAAGCCACTGAATTTTGAAAAGGGGCGTCGGAGATTGGACAAAATAGATGCAACGGTGTGTTGTTGGATGGTCTCCATATCCCAAAATTCGAAAGCTGATCTTCATATCTCACGCTTCGGATCACGATCATGAAAAAGCAATAATTAAATAAAATTAAATGTGGGGGAGGGGTGGGACCCAGGGCTGAATTTCCAAGTCAGGCCAGCCTATACGAGGCTCATCCTTGTACAAAAGTTTGCAAAATGGCGCATATTCTGAGTTACACCATACAGCTGATGTTGTGAATGGCTGTTTGCATGCTTCTACGTAAACACATCGTACCCGGTTTTCCAAATGAAGGATTTCAAGATCTTTGGGCTTCCGTGTGCTTTGTTCTTTCAAGTAGTGTTACGCCGTTGGAGCTTACGATGCGGCATCTAGATTTATTATTGAGACTTGTTCCTTCATTCATGCAGGTTTTTGGTACTTCTTCATCATGGCCACTGGACATCTATTCTCCCGCACCACGCAAGCTCTATTCTATAACTACAAGCAACTCCCAATCCAGCGGATGCTTGATTTTGACTTCCTTTGTAGTGTGTAGGACAAGTCGGGCCACTGCAATCTACGTGTTTCTTTCCTTAATATGCTTGCTGGGATCTTCTTCTCAATGGCAGTCATTAATGTTACTCCGACTTTCCTGTTTTGTGTAGGGCGGGAAACACAATCGGTTGCAGGTATTATCAACCCTGGTTCTGAGGGATTTCAGAAACTCTTCTTTGGCCAGGAGGAAATTGCTATCCCAGTTCATTCGACGTACGTCATTCACGTCTTACTTTTTCTTCCCCATCATTCTTAGATTGTAAAGCTAACCAAACAGTGAGCTGAATTTTGCTTCTGATTGGTGGCTAACTTGCTACAAAGTGCTCTGCTGATTATACCCATCATAAATGATGGAGAGAAATTATCTTTCTTTTCTTCTATTTTCTTTAAATCTCTTGCGGTGGCTTGCTTTTGCGATAAAATTAACCCATGAATACATTTTTTAGAAGGATAGGAGACAACAGCAGTAACTACTATCATTGAGACTTGAAATGCCCACTTGATTATTCGCAAAAAAAGAAAACAGGGAATATAAAGGAATCCCATGCCCTGTGATCTATTGATAGCATCGTTGATTTTCATTAGCCTAGTGGCCAGGTGATGTGGAAGTTCTACATCTACGCTTAGTATGCTGCAGATAGTGCGACAGTAACTTCCTGTTTCATTGTACACTAGCACAACTATAGCAGTTTAGTATGGTCGAGTTCTATCGATGTTTTCCCCAGTTTGGGACTCTTGGAGCAACCTGCAGTTTAAGAGGCGATTGCACATTGTGGAGTCTATATCTTACAAGCATGTTATTACTCTTGCAGCACTGAGCAGCATGTGCGGCACATCCTACTGCTGATGGGTCCATCAACTTTGCTTCATTCAGAAGGTAAGTACTAGGTACTGATTGACATTAACTTTGATTGCTAAAGTACTTGTCGTGGAATTCAATTTTTTTACTTTTCCAGTGCTGCTGCTTCATCACTGGCTGCTCTAAAACAGCCAACTATAAGAGTTGTAGCCATTATTGCTGAAGGTGTTCCAGAGTCGGACACCAAACAGTTAATTGCTTATGCTCGTGCAAACAATAAGGTGAGAAGAATTCTAGCCATAGATGAAGTAGAATCCGAAAGCATTGCGAGACTTTATTTTGCTATTCGCCATAATTTTGCAAATAGTCGGTCAAGTTAGCTTCTTACCCTGCTGGTATTGCGGGTTGTAATTGGCCCAGCAACTGTTGGAGGCATTCAAGCTGGTGCATTCAAGATCGGTGACACTGCTGGGACTATTGACAACTGGATCCGTTGGTTTTGTCTCTAAGTCTGTACATATTCTTGAAGTTCCTATGCTTCGACACATGTTGTTGCGACGTTTGGCCCGACAACTGGAAAAGAGCTTTGAAACAAATTTTTGGATTGCTCTCTTGAAGAACATTTTGAGATGCACCGACAAAGCTACATTAAATTTGTTTCTTGATTGTTCATCTGGGCAGCTAGTTTGAGCACTGTTGTCGATTTGCAGTAATTTATTGACTCTTTATTCCAGGGAGGCATGTCTAATGAACTTTACAGCACTGTTGCCCGTGTCACTGATGGAATCTACGAAGGTATGCAGATATGCCTCTAATTTATGTGGCACTTAACAATGTGGAAGAGTGCCAAGTTTACAGTCGATTTATCTCTTTTCTTTTCTGTAGGTATTGCCATCGGAGGTGATGTCTTCCCAGGTTCTACTCTCTCTGACCATGTACTGAGGTTTAACAATATCCCTCAGGTATAGCAATATAGAGTTGTTTTGCTTGCTCACTGTGAACTGTTTGTGTAGTCTGAATCATAAAGCAGTTTGAGTCATTTTTTTTTTTCGTAAATACTTATAACAGATGATAGGGCATCTAGTGTTCTTTGGCTTTAAGATGCCAATTTAAAGTTCCATTACTAGTTAAGCAATCTTGTCATTCAAGAGCGTGTTCTCTGATCTGCTCTTTAATCTGTCTCAGGTCAAAATGATAGTTGTACTTGGGGAACTTGGCGGACGAGACGAGTACTCCCTAGTCGAAGCTCTACAGCAGGGGAAAGTGACCAAACCAGTGGTGGCTTGGGTTAGTGGGACTTGTGCACGACTCTTCAAGTCAGAAGTGCAATTTGGTCATGCTGTAAGTGACTGCCTTCATCGCTTTTCATAATTTTTCAAGCCCAATAACTAAATCATAAAAGATTTAAGTGGTTCTTCCTTCTTAATACCATCTTAGGGTGCAAAAAGCGGTCGTGAAATGGAATCGGCACAAGCAAAGAATCAAGCACTCAGGGAAGCGGGGGGCGGTTGTTCCTACTTCATATTAGGCTTTGGAGACCGCAATCAAGGAAACCTTTGAGAAACCGGTAAGCATTGTTTTCAGTTTGCAGGGATGAGGCCACTGGTAGAACATGAGACGGTGTCATCAAATGCATGTTGTTGACTCTTTTAACACATGCAAAGAGCAGGCCACGTGGTTCTACTCCCACTTGGGCCCTACCCAAAGATCGAGTCCTGATGCGTATTTTATGATCCTTTCTTAGGTTGAAGAAGGAAAGATTTCACCAGTTAAGGAAGTCGCGCCTCCACAGATCCCTGAGGATCTTAACACGGCAATTAAGAGCGGGAAAGTTCGGGCTCCAACTCACATTATTTCAACCATCTCCGATGATAGAGGTAATCTTGCAGAAATGTAAAATTGAAAGAAGTTTTTTAGATGTTGATGGTGGAAGAATTCTGTTGTACTAAATTAATGCATTCGTCTTTTGCAGGGGAAGAGCCGTGCTACGCTGGTGTACCAATGTCTTCCATTGTTGAACAGGGACTTGGTGCGGGTGATGTAATTTCTCTTTTGTGGTTCAAACGCAGTCTTCCTCGATATTGCACAAAGTTCATTGAGGTAGGTTTTGTTTGTCCTTTTAGTGAGAGAATGAGGATACGCGAAAGGAAATTTTCAGCTACCATCCAAAATAAATGCGTGTATTTCGGCCCAACTAGAGACGATATAAAGAATGCCAGATGATCCCTTCCAATCAGCAGAGCTCCCTTCGCTGTACTCTTTCTGCTTCTTGACTAACTCAGGGTAAAGTTTGAAGAAAGATACTCCAAACTGACTTCCCACCTTCCGTAAGCTTGAACTTGACCCAATCACAATTCCAATGTCTGCCTTAAGGAGGCAAAGTATGTCTCCTATTGAATCTCCAATGTAGACGGTCAAGTTCCTCTTATTGTCGTCCCTGTTCTGCAAAATTTCATCAAATGCTTTGGCCTTTTCAATGGGAGATTCCATCTTCTTGACAATTTCACCAGTAGAAAAAGACTCGTCAAAAGTCAACTCTTTTGTACGTACATTCAGAAGCTGTAAGTCCCCTGTGCCGTGAATGTCGTGAGTAAATTACATGCCCTAGCCAGATATCGATCTCTTAAGTTCTCAAATGCACAGACTGTAGATGGACTTGAGCAATCAAAAGATGGTAGTAGCACTCCCAGGTGCTTTCCATGTATTTTGGTATACATGCAAGCAGAAAGTCTTATGCTAAAGATGGGTAGCCCCCAGAAGGAAAGGAGTTTACCTGAAGAAAATGCTGATCTGATTAAATCACCACACTAACAGTACGAGAGTACATGGACATTGACATCCACCATCTCATCCTTGATGAGTTTCTTGAAGAAACTGGTGCAACCATCCTGAAGAATCATCCTCTCACCTGCTTTCTTTATGTCTTCAAGTTTCAGACCCTTTAGGACCCCGGACTCGGTCACTTTGGAATTTGCCTGTTTCTCAAAATCGTACAGCTGCTCAAGTGCTTTATAATCAAATGCCTCGGCTGCAAATATTAAACAAAAAATGTAAAGAACATTCTAGACAGTGCCGGGAGGAGAATGTTTCAAGGTGTTGAACAATAAATGCCGCAAACTATACCTTTTTCAACCGGCATAATTCTTTCTATGCATTGCTCATACTCCTCTGTGTACTGTCTCGAAAGGATGTCCCATGTCTTCCTCAGTTCAGCTGATGACATCCTAGCAAGTTGACTTTCGGACTGACTTGTATCAGTTCTCGGAGCAGTAACTATGGCAACCTCAGCCAAAATGGCAGAAGAATCAACGACCGTACAAGTCAGATCAAAATCAGAAAATAACATAAGACGATTCGCTGCCAAACTGGGCTCTCTAATCATGGGGACAATGGTAGGCTGGGCAAGTGGTTGGGCAAGAAAGAACTCTACTTAAAGTTTCATGGCTTGGTGATAAAGATTTTCAGTGACGTCGAGCTCCTCGCCTGTCAAAGAGACACTTAGTTTATCCAGCAAGTCTTCAATTTGCAGAGCTTCTGCCTAAATTAAGAGAATAAAAATGCTGAGCTATTGAAGTAAGAGGACCTTCCAGTAATGTATTTCACACCAGAGCTGAAATAGCAAACTGAAAACCACATCATCTTCCAAGTACGAGAAAGGAGAAAAGGTCACAGCTGAAGTGTATGACCAACCTGGAATCCCTCGGACGAGTAACTGTCGATCCACTTTTTGTATGGGTGACTGTCTTGGTTGGCATCTAAGAGTGTCTCGAACTCTTAACCCAGAAACGCATATAATCTCATGCATGGTGTCATGGCACCAATAGGGTAAGCTGCCACTTTTGTTCTCTCAAAGGGAGTAGCAAGTTTTCCAGGACCCTTGACTCCTTCAACCTCCCCTGAGGCTGTTGCCAGCAAAAAACTCAGTATACTCAACAGTTGCAGAGTTGGGAGTGCTCTCCTTTGGTAACCTCCGATCCCCACTCCTGCATAACTCATACAATTAGCCCAAGAAAGGACTTGCATGAATGTTGACAGGAATATTGGAAGATTTCGAATAGAGAGTAGTCAAGCCGTTAATGTTAATCATACTAACTCAGCACAATAATCAGCTCAGCCATTACATGAAGTTGAGTAATATCTTGGGAGAATGTTGGTACTGTCCTTTTCTCACTGTCAAAAAAAAATTTACATTTTCTAATCACGACAGGTGACTCACTTTCATGCCATAAGTTACCTTACATGGAAAATAATTTATGTGCAAGTCTAAGACAAATGCTACCTTCACAAGATCAGCTGATGCAACAGGATATACTAATGACAAACCTGATGACTTTCTACATTTGCAGGTGCTTTTTACTCTCAAATAATCTAAATCCTCTGTCCTCGCAAGAAAAAGGTGAAAAGCTTCTTTCTATTTTTACTGTTCCTCATAGATGTCCATCAAGCTCAATTACCAAATCCGACGTCTCAATATAACATGACATGCAGCATGTTAAAACAAAACCCAGGAGCTGCCGCATCAAGTAGCAATAACAAAAAGATGCCTGATTAGGTTTGAAACTCCTTGGCCCAACTATATCCATTTCAAGGGGGACAGCCTATAAACTCCTGGCTGAAAAAGGAATGGGAAGGACAAGACAGACTCCCTAGTACCTGAAGAACAGTGCCTGGGCTGTGGGCACAATGAATAAAGTTATTTATACTGTCTTGCCAACGGATAGGAGAAGTATATACATCGATCCTTTTAGTAACAAGCATACTCATAATAGATCCACTAGATAGATTGTTATGTTAGCCTCCTTTATATCACTGCAACATAGAACTGTTCTCACATAGATCCAGAGTATGAATAGATAAAAAATAAAGCTTTGAACCATTCGTAAGTTAGTTAAAGTTTCTCATCTACCAGTAGGATTTATGAGTTGATTCTTCTGTAACACTAACAGAAGAAGTAGGGCCTTTAGTTTCTCAATCAGTTGCTCAATCTTAATAGGTTTCCTTCTACATCTTCCTGGCATTATCTCTCTGGCCAGCTTCATCCTGGCCAGACTTAAGCATAGCTAGGATGTGGGTGAAAGGCAGTGGACACCAAAAGTACGGACTCATGCGGTCGATAATAGCACGTCAGAGATGAAGAAAGTACCTTTTCTTATTTTCTCGTAATTAAGCACTCAAAGAAAGACTCCTATATGGTAACACCAAAGGACTCTTGGCTGTTACGTTAAACTTAACGGCCATTTTCTTATCATTGTATCAATGACAATGACGGACGCTAATTTCCTCCTTTCTTGTGCTCATCCATTTGGTATCAACCATGTTCAAAGGAACACATAAAGTTCCTCCTTACTGACCAGCGCAAATGCATCGTGCCTACTCTCGGCTCCTCCAATACATCCTTCCTTAGTTTAGATATTGCAATGTTTGGTTCGTCATCATCGGTACACTCTTCTGCTAATTCGTAACTAATGAACAGATAATGGAAACCGGAATTTCAGTACATATAAGTTAATAATTTCAAGCTTTCCACAAGAAAACAAATAAATGAGTCTATTGCTTATACAAATGCACCTCTTAGCATCACGTGTAACAGTCCGGATTTTGGCCCATTTTTGGGAATTATAAAACGTGTAATTCGTCAGTGCGCTTATAATAGAATTTCGCCCGGGAACTGATCACTCTCGGGTTCTTATTTTTTTAAAAATAGAAATTTTGCTAGAATCGCACTCGATCGAATTTGACCGTTATTTATACCCCGAACTTGGCAGTCGATTTCCGGGAGTTTCGGGTCGAAATAAATTGGACGGTGCCGATTTTATTGTGGCCAGCGTCGATATTATCAGGAATGATGAAAAAGTGGATTTTTGAACCGGGTGCGAATTTGGACTGGTAGACCTCCCTCGTAGTGTGGTCCGGAGTATTTTATTTTGGCCATATGCCCTAGAATATTGTCGGGGTTTATTGTGGGTTATTAGGCCTTTTTCCGAAATTAAATCGGGACCGATATGTTGGTTTTTAGTTTGGACCGTGTCCGATCGGATCGCGTTTAAGTTTAAATTTAAACCATTTCTCTCTCTCTTTCTCTCTCCTCTCTCTCTCTCTTCGGCCGAAGCCCTCCCTCCCCGCGCGTGTTTCCCCCTCTCCCTCTCCTTTCCTCTCTCTTTCTCTCTCTCTCTCTCTCTCTCCTCCCCCTTCTGCGCGCACGTCCCCTCCCCGCGCCCTCCCCATGCACGTCCCCTCCCCCCCTTCACGCTGCCCCTGCTGACCTGACCTGTCCCCTCTCTTCTCTCTCTCCTCCTCCTCCTTCTTCCTCCTTTCTCTCTTTTCTCTCTGGTTCTTCGTCCCGCCTGCTCGTCGCCGTGCCGCCGCGCCGCCGTGTCGCCGTGCCGCCGCACCGCCGCGCCGCCGTCGCCAGCAGCTTCGCCGGCCACCACCCCCGACTGCTCTCTCTCTCCCTCACTGCCCTCCGCGCGCGAGCACCAGCTCGTCGCCGCGACCGAGACGACCCGGCGCCACCCAGCCGCGCCTGGCCGCCCCGCCGTCGTCCCAGTCGCCTCCGCCCGTCAGCCGCCGCCCCCCCTGCAGCGCCGACCAGCCGCCACCCTTGCCTCTCCCTCTTTCCCCCGGCCTCCTCCCCGTCTGACTCTGCCCGAGCCCGAGCCGGCGAGCTCGTCGCCCGCTCGCCTGCTCGTCCGGCCGCGCGCCGCCGCGCCTTGCCGCCTCGCCGGCCAACCCGCCGGCCCGTTCGTCCGGCCAGCCTCCACCGGTCTGCACCCCCCCTCAGCCCCGATTCCTTCTCCCTCTCACTCTCCCCGGTCTCTCTCTCTCTCCCTCTCGCCGCCGCCGGTGTGCTGACGCCGCCGCTCGCCGCCGCCGGAGCTGCTGCTGTTCCGGCAACGCTGCTGCTTCCGTTCTGTCCAGCCGGCTGCCTGCCCCGCCGTTCCCGCTCCTGTTCATCGCCGGCGAGCACTGTTCACCGCCGGCGAGCACTATTCATTTCCGGCCGGTCACTGTTCATTTTCCGGCGAGCACTGTTCATCCGAGCCCGTACTGTTCATCCGGCCCGTTTTAAGCGTAGGACACCCGGTGAGTTTGACCCTAAACCCTAATTAGGCTAATTTACATTTTTAGACGAGTTTAGAGGTTAATTAGGGTTATTTAGGGGTTAAATTGTGAAAGTGATTAGGGATTGTAATTGTGATCGATTTGGTGGATTATTATGATAATTTAATGGCAGATTAGTGGGCCGAGTGGCGCGATAAGTGGGCTGGACAGTTTGGGCTAAATCGGGCCGAGTTCGGGATTGTTCGGATTTAATACGTGGATTATAGTGCGCGTCGTAATTGGTCTAGTGGTGGCGGATTTGGATGATATTTTGGAGAGTCGAGTAGAATATTTTGAGGATATTTATAGGCCCGAATTAATCTGCTGTTGAGGCTGGCCATATCGGGATTTAATTGGACAAGGCGCGATCGATTTGAGGTTTAGCCGTGACATTTCTGGGAAGGATTGCACTGTGTAATTGACTGGCTAATTTGAGCCTTAGTTGTGGTTAATTTGATGATGCCATGTAGCGTGTTTAGCGTGGTTGGGAGTGGAATAGCATTTCGGGCCCCTAATGCGTGAAATTCGTTGACTTGGTTGTGTAAATTTTGTGCATGAATTGCGTGTTAAGTTGATGCCATGGTTGAATTGAAATTGATTGTCTGAGTGGGCATGTTGATTTATGGAATTGAATATGCGCGGTGCAAGTTGAGCTTGTTACATGGTGAGTCGCGCATGTGAATGCCCAAGTGTGAACGAATAACCATGAATGTGCATCTCACGCATTGGCACGACATGTGCATATACGAGCGTGCCCGAATGACGTGTGCGTTGTGATCACTTAAAATGCCCTAATGCGTTTCACGCTGGGTCCAGATAATAACGAATTGTGTGATCACCTAAGGGCCTTCGGGTCGGTTTAACAGTTGTGGCCTTCGGGTCGGGCCTTCGGGTCGAGACAGACTGTGGCCTTCGGGTCGGGCCTTCGGGTCGAGACAGACTGTGGCCTTCGGGTCGGGCCTTCGGGTCGAGACAGACTGTGGCCTTCGGGTCGAGACAGACTGTGGCCTTCGGGTCGAGACAGACTGTGGCCTTCGGGTCGGGCCTTCGGGTCGGAATTATTTGATTTATTCCTGATAATTGCAGTTGTGTGCCGTGATGATTTCTTAAGTACCTGTTCGATAATTTGCACATGATTATTGCTGATAAATGCCTAACCTGCAGGGCGGTGATATAAATGATTTGGGCCGTAAGCCTATGATTTTTATGGTGATTTATTGGTACACCGCTTGGTGTGTTTAATTTGCTTGTCAGGAGGTGCATGTTAGCCTAGTTTAGGTTTAGGGAATTACTCGCTGAGATTTATTCTCACGGTTGTTGAAAACCGATTTTTCAGACCCCCAACCTTGAGGATGCCAGGTGCACGGGAACGTTTTGGGAGGAGCCCCGGCTAGATATAGTGCTTGATTGCCGAGCCATGTACCCGCTTTGATTTCTGAGTGTGGGCTGTATACGAATATTGTATATGTTTCCCGATGTCAAAGTAAGTGTATAATTATCAGTACTGGTTGTTGAATGGCTATCCTTGGTTAAGTGTATTTTAATGTACGGGTGGTTTTAATTACTTCCGCATGTGCTTTAAATCGTTGTGTTTGGGTTTGGGTCGGCGACGCGTCCTGGGACGTCGCACTTGTATCGACCTTGAAGGGATGATCGCGCGTCGTAGGGTTCGGGGCGTGACATCACGAAACACATTTTCCAGAACACGGAGATAAATTTCCTCTTCGTTAATTGAAATTATCCAAAAACTTCCACTCTTAAAATGCGGCCTATGATTTTCGAGGTTCAGCTATAATTGAGACCATCCAACGCCTAGCAATCTATTTCCGCTCACACAACTTAGTTCGAAGCAACAAGCTTCGCGTTCGCTAAAACCTTTATTGCTGTCGTTGTATACGGGATTTAATTTAATGGATTCTCCTGATGATCAATCTTCCAATTGAATAAAGTTTACGAGTAGGGATGTTGTTGCCATCTGATAGGGCAGTTGTTCGGTGCGTTCTTTGCTCAAAATCGTGGTCGTTTCTAACCCTCTTGCATAATATTCAATGGAGCAAACACTAGACCCGTGATATAAATTTGGCATTAGCGACTGCAGCTTCCTTGGGAATTCACCCTTTTGGTTGTTTTATTTTTTTTCCGACCTTTGTGCTATCGTACTAATAAAATGATCTTTGCTTACCTGATTAAGTAGTGAAGGAAACAAATTCCTAAACATAATACGAAAATTTGCGGAAAAACGTGCCCAATCAACACTTGAATCACTGATCGTACGAAGTATATTACGAAAAACGAACATACCTCTTTTGCCACAGATTAAATGCGTCTATCACAGCCTCGAGAGAGAAGACAAACTTTCGATTGTACGAAAACACAAAGTCTTCTTGTCTTTTAGTCTTCTTGTGAGAATGTTCTTCCTTTTTGCCAAAAGTGTAGCACTCACACACGTAGCAACACATTTCTCACTTTTTGTTTTCAGAGAATAACTGCCAAGTGCAGTTATTTTCTCTCACGGGCTGGGTTAGCCCATCATGGGCGGCCCATTATACACAAAGATAATAAAGCCCATCATCTCCCACTCGCACATGGTGGGCTAAACATTAACTCTCTCTTCTTTGCAATATTCATACTAGCAAATAATCCGTGCGACCAGCATACTTCGAGAGCTCGTTGCAATGCATCTGTTAGGAATACATAGCAGCTCAAAATTGGGTACAACGTTTTTAGAGTAGATATAGTATGCAGTACCCTAGATCAATCAGTCACATTTATATCTTTCTTGATCTCTTTTAATATCTCGCATATTGTATTCACAACTATGATTTACTTAAAATCATAATTGGTCGACCTGTGAGTACAAAAATAGAATGTGACATTATGATAAATTGATCTTCCTCTTTCCTTAAACCTCTCTATTTCAGTCCAGCTCGCTTTTCTAGGAATGTTCCATTAGATCGAATCATTCATGACCATTGGCAACATCCTAAGATAGCGAACACTGAATAGAAACTTTGAGAATAAGTTAGAGTCATAAGGGCACTAAATAAGGAACTCATATCCTTAAGAGTCTCACACGGCATAAAGTTGAGATCATAACTTTTGCCACTCTTCCCAGTCGTCTCATGCATACGTAGTATGAAATACGTATTACGGTATTAACTCCTTTCCCGTGGAGCGTATGTCTTTACATGCAATACCGTACAGATGATAGTTGAGACATACCCAATGTCTAAACTTGAGTTCACGTATCTACTCATCTAAAGAGTCCATTAGAACTCACATCTGGCATCAAAGACAGATAAAGTAAAATGTGTGGGTTATTTTACTTTCGGACATAGTAAATGTTATGTCCTCATCTTAGCACTTAGCTAAGGCAACATTTTTATTTTAAACTTGAGCTCTCGATTATCACCTAGATAATAAGCCTAAAAATTTTCTCATCTCTATTTATCACACAGTAAATAGAGGCGATTACCCGTGTGAGTGGGTTAATCTCATCTGTCCGACATACTTTCTCGACATAATACACTAAGTATTAATATGCATAAATAAAAAAATATTATAGGCATTAACAATGATGTAACAATTTTACTCAAATGTGAACATTCAGGGAAATTACAATATTCAGTACATCAGCATCTACGCAGTCCTAAAGATTTTACATGACCAATGAAAACATCTCTAGGGATAGGCTTTGTCATAGGATCTGCTATCATACTATGCGTAGATATGTACTGTAAGTTCACATCTTTTCGTGCTACCATGTCTTTAATAAAATTGTACTTGGTATCTATGTGTTTGGTCTTGCCATGATATTTTGGATCTTTAGTGTATGCTATCGCTGCTTGGCTATCACAATTGACTAACAATGAGCTTGCAGCATTCTCGACAACACCTAAATGATCCAAAAATCTCTTAAGCCAAACTCCCTCTTGTACTGTTGCTGACAATGCCACGAACTCGGCTTCCATGGTGGATAATGCTATACATGTCTGTTTCTTACTGCTCCAAGATATGGCACCATTATTCAGTAAGAATGCAAATCCAGAGGTAGATTTCCTTTCGTCTAAATCTCCTCCCCAGTCAGCATCTGAGTAGCCTTCAAGTCGCAGATCCTTTCCTTGATAACTCAGAGAATAATCAGCAGTACCCTTTAGATACCTCATAATTCTTTTAACGGCTTTCCAATGTGCTTGACCTGGATTGGATTGGTATCTACTTACCATTCCAACTGCAAAACATATGTCAGGTCTTGTACACATCATAGCGTACATTAAACTCCCAACAGCACTAGCATAAGGAACACGATTCATTTGTTCCTTCTCTTGTGGAGTCTTAGGACACAATCTATGGCTCAATCCTTCACCTTTTGCAATAGGAGTATCCATGGGTTTACAGTCATGCATACTAAATCGTTCAAGAACTTTATTGATATAAGTCTCTTGCGAAAGAGACAATAATCTCTTAGAACGATTTCTTGAAATCTTAACTCCAAGAATATATGCAGCTTCACCCATATCTTTCATCTCAAAATTGGATGATAACCAACTCTTAATGGTAGTAACCAACTCCTTATTGCTTCCGGCAATCAGTATGTCATCAACATATAACGATAAGATCACATATTGATCTTTGGATCTTTTGATATATACGCAATGATCTTCATCAATCATTGTAAAATCATAAGCCACTATGGCATTATGAAAACGCGTATACCATTGTCTTGAAGACTGCTTAAGGCCATATATCGATCTCAAAAGTCGACATACTTTTTGTTCTTGGCCTTTCACAATGAAGCCATCTGGTTGCTCCATGTAAATTTCTTCTTCTAATTCTCCATTTAGAAAGGCAGTCTTTACATCCATTTGATGTAATTCAAGATCCATACTTGCCACTATTGCCAGAATAAGGCGAATTGAGGTAAATCTCACTACAGGAGAAAAAGTTTCCTCATAATCAATTCCTTCCTGTTGATTATACCCTTTCGCCACGAGGCGAGCTTTATATCTTTCTATTGAGCCATCAGCTTTTCGCTTTATTTTAAGAATCCATTTATTCCCAATAGCTTTGCGTCCTTTTGGAAGATCAACCAGTTCCCAAACATGGTTTGACTTCATTGACTCCATTTCTTCTTCCATTGCATCTATCCATTTTTCCTTATTAGGGCAACTTAGAGCCTCATTTACATTCCTTGGCTCATCTTCATCTTGTGGAGCGACGATGAAAGTTTCCCCTTCAATGTCAAAACGTCGTCGGGGAACACTTTTGCGACCTGTTCGCCGTAGGGGAGATTGTACACGTAGTACATCATTCTCCATTTTGCTCCCACTTGGATTAGATAATGACGGTATCGTCTCATCAAACGGTTGCAATTGAGATTGAGTCGAATTTAATTCCTCACTTCTCACATTGTTCCCATTTGGACGAACTTCATCAATTTCATTATCAGAGTCCACAGTTTCAAATAGTGAGTAATCCTCACCTATTTCGCCCTTAGTAGGAAACTCATTCTCTAAGAATGTGACATCTCGTGATTCAAATTCAGTTATACTCCCACTTTCTTGCTCACCTATAAACACATACCCTTTTGAGTGCTCTGAGTATCTTATGAAAATACTCTTCTTGCCTCTGGGACCCAGTTTCCCATATTTATTAGAGGGCTCGTGAGTATAAGCAGCACAACCCCAAGGTTTAAGAAAACTTAAATCAGGTTTTCTACCTGTCCATAACTCATACGGAGTGGAAGCAACTGATTTAGAAGGCACACGGTTAAGTACATAGGCAGCAGTTAACAAAACATCACCCCAAAAGGTGATTGGTAAGTTAGCTTGTGCCATCATAGACCTAACCATTTCTAATAGGGTTCTGTTTCTCCTCTCGGCAACACCATTTTGTTGAGGAGTATATGGAATAGACAACTGTCTTTCTATTCCTTTTTCATCACATAAATTTCTGAACTCATCAGACAAATATTCTCGACCTCGATCGGATCTAAACGTTTTTATTTTCTTGTCTAATTGATTTTCTACTAAATTCATAAATTTCTTGAAGCAACTTAATGCCTCAGATTTATGAGAAATCAAATAGACATATCCAAATCGAGTATAATCATCTATGAACGTGATGAAATACACAGCCCCATGCCTTGCTCTTACATTCATTGGACCACAGATGTCAGAATGGATTAGTTGCAAAGGGAACTCAGCTCTTGTACCCTTTCCGAATGGTTTCCTTGTTATTTTCCCAGCCAGGCAATGCTCGCAAATAGGCAAATCAACTTTTTCAATATTGCCTAATAAGCCCTCTTTGGCTAATCTTTGCATTCGTTGTTGGCCAATATGACCAAGTCTAGCATGCCACACATTCACATCATTTTCATAAGAGTTGGAAGATGTAAATAGGGAATAACAAACGTTAACATTACCACAGTCAACATCTAGAACAATGAAACCATTCAAAAAGTATCCACAGCCATAATAATTCGTACCCAGATACAAATCAACACCAGTGCTATGAAAGTTCAAATTAAAACCAAGTCGAATCAACACCAAAACAGACACTAAGTTCCGACGAATTTCCGGAGCATATAATACATCATGTAGGAACAAAGTGCGTCCACCACGCATAATTAACTGGCAGGTGCCAATTCCTTTAACCTCAGCTCTGGAGTTGTTCCCTACATAAATCCATTTAGTTCCCGTTGGAACTCGTCGGAATTCTACGAAGGCATCTCTGTCCTTCGCTACATGGTCTGTTGCTCCCGAATCTACAGTCCACAAAGGATTAGACTCAGTTAAAAATACAGAACTTGACACATAGACAAGGTTCTCAATTATGCAAGGTGAGTTTACCTTCTTTGGCTCGCTGCAATCGCGAGCGAAGTGGCCCTTTTTGCTACAGTTGTAGCATTTCACCCTCGACATATTTTTAACAGGAGGACGCTTTCCTCTCTGGTGTTGATCAACTTTTGGTTTCTTCCCCGAAGAACTCGCTCTCTTACCTCCCCACCTTCTGAACGAATCAGGACGCTTGCGCTTAGAGCTCGAAGGCCCTTGTGAGCTAGAACCCGCATAATAAATGTCAATTATCGGCTTATCCGCCAGGAGACGGTCCTCTTCTAGCTCTAAGTGGCGCATTGCATCCTCAAAGGTTTTGATGTTCTCATTGTGAGTTAGGTGCAACTTCATATGCTCCCAACTTTGAGGTAAAGAACGAATCACTGCTTGCACTTGCTGCTCATCAGTCAGAACATGGCCAGCATCCTTCAGCTCAGTAATCATGTTTGACATTTTCCTTAAATGTTGTTTCATGGACTGACCATGTGGCTTCTTATAAGAATCAAATCTTATAGTGAGCTGTCTAAGCTTGGTTACAGATGTATGACCAAACCTTGCTGCCAATGCTCCCCACATTTCCTTAGCATTTTCAAAACGCCTAAACTCTCGCATGACATCATTATCCATGCTACTCAGCAACGTGATGCGAGCAAGGGAGTTCTTCCTCTTCCATACAGCAAATGCATCCTTATCTCTCTTATGTTGTGCAGTGTTTCCGTCTTCAGGTTCTACCATAACCAGGTTAAGAGCTTCAAGAGCCTCTTGCTCTTCCAGCACATATTGGATTTTCATTTGCCAAATTTCATAATTATCACCGTTAAGCTTCTCTCCTCTGTTCAGTTCAGCAACTATATTCTTTGATGCTGAAGCCATTGAATCTGAACATATCAGACAGACAAGCACGAATTGTTAATGCCACTTATTTATGCATCAATTTTACACAAATTGATTATATTAATGAATAATTTCACATAGGCTTTAGATTCGAAAGTTCACTATGTTCCCAATCATCATCAAAAAATCCTAATGTGAAATTACCGTTAATGTAATCATTAAGGTAAAATTACGTTCTTTAAAGTTGCTAAAACTTTTAGAACTCCCACTCAACTCCATATGTACTAATAAGATAAATATTAAAACAGAATAGTACTATAAACTATTCACAACATGAATATCCATCAACATTCATTTATCTTACATTATGTACATAAGGAATGAATCCATCAAAGAAAATAAACATAAACATCAACATAAAAAGAACTATCCACCCGTGATATCTAACACCAACCTATAGTGAACATATCCATAAAAGCTTACTAAAAAACATAAGCACAATCAGGTGGTGATCCTCTTTCTATAAACTGGAAATGACTCAAGAAAATCCTCAGGAAATTCTATTTTCTTTGGCATCCAAAAGGAGGCACCCGGAAAACCCCTAAAATCGGGCAACGTATTGCGCCGAGAACGATTCAATGCAAGGGTTGACGTCCTTCTTGCCCCGACCCGTATGTACTCCATCATGAATTGCTCCACAATCATCTTATAGCTCGGACCTTCTAAGGTGTCCCAAACCCTATCAATCATTCTTCCCAACTCATCAGGAATGGTGCATTTGAGGGCTCCGACCATCACATACTGTGGCATTAGGAAACCGTTCCAAATGATATCTTGTATCATTTGGTTGACCTTGATGATGTGTGTCATCATGTCATCATCAGCATCCCACCGGTAAAGAGCCAGCTTGATTCTTAGATTTTCAAGCTTCTCCTTTTGAGCCGTTGTTCTAGGGATAATAGGGGTTTGATATCTTCGTACCATTATTCCTGCAACAAATGCAGAAAAAATAAAACGACTACATTTTAAATCATGATACGGTATTGCAAGAAACATATTCTGCCCCCTTCAAATTTTTTTTTTTTTTTTTTCGCCGGTCAACGCCGGTCAACGACGGTCAACGCCGGTCAACGGATGACCGGGTCAGGTCAACGGGTCACTGGGTCGGGTCACGGGTCGGTCACGGGTCGGATCGGGTCAAGTTTTCCGGGTCGGGCCCTCGGCCCATTTGGATCCGGCGTGGCTGACGTCAGCCACGCCGAGCACGCTCTCACGGCGCGTGCGGTGCACGCGCGCGGGGAGAAACCGCCACGCACGCGCCACGCACGTGCCGGCGAGACCGCCACTTGTGGCGGCGCGTGTAGGCGCGTGCGGCGCCTCCCGGCGGCGTGCCACCCGTCGTTTTGCTCGTATCGACGAGCACTACGACCTTACACTATCAAAAAATAATTTTAACGCACGAAAATCGTGAAACGTCCTCGAACAGTACGGTCGGGTGTCGGTTTCTCGTACCCGAGCGTTCGTCGGCGCCGTTTCACAAATTCCGGCCAATACTTCGTGTTACAAACATATAAAACGATCAGGAAACAAGAACACATGCTCTGATACCAATGAAGGAAACAAATTCCTAAACATAATACGAAAATTTGCGGAAAAACGTGCCCAATCAACACTTGAATCACTGATCGTACGAAGTATATTACGAAAAACGAACATACCTCTTTTGCCACAGATTAAATGCGTCTATCACAGCCTCGAGAGAGAAGACAAACTTTCGATTGTACGAAAACACAAAGTCTTCTTGTCTTTTAGTCTTCTTGTGAGAATGTTCTTCCTTTTTGCCAAAAGTGTAGCACTCACACACGTAGCAACACATTTCTCACTTTTTGTTTTCAGAGAATAACTGCCAAGTGCAGTTATTTTCTCTCACGGGCTGGGTTAGCCCATCATGGGCGGCCCATTATACACAAAGATAATAAAGCCCATCAAGTAGGCTTGAAAAATTAGAGTTGACAAATGCATTGTCTGCAACCCAAGTCCAATTTCCTTTTCTTTCTTTCTTTTTGGCTGATACGTCCGATGATGAGCTCATCACTATTAATCTGGAAAATTTCTTTAAGCTAAAGTTTTCTGTGGTCTTTTGCTGACTCTTCGTACTTGCATTTTGCTTGTCTGATTCCATTCAAGAAGTGATTGTGTTTCTGTTCCGCTTCATGTTTCTTCGACGTAGACACTGGGAATATCTGGCGTGAGCTGTGCATACGTTATATAATGCTGGTTTTCTCGACCATTTTGACTTATGAGAATGGAATTCATGAATGGTTACAAGATTCCACCAATGCTATAAACTGGTCAAAGATTCTTTGGGGTTTTCTAAGTTCATTATACTGTCATAGGCCATTTAGTCCTGTTGCCTTTTCGCCATCTTGCGGTCATCCAACTCGAGGTTTCGTGGTTTCAGGTTTTGGTGCAAGCTTGGTGTTTCAGAATCCCCGCCAGTTGAATGTTTCTGCTGACAGCTGCATCTTCAAGATTCATGAATGATCCATGATTCCGCGTCTCCAAAGCAAACCATGGTTGGAACTGGTCTTACTGTCTCAAAATGCCGCAAGCAAGAAATCGCTTTTCCTTCTTGTTTGCATATTGCAATTCAATATCTATCTCTGCGAGTGGGAAATAAAGAACACTCCCATCAGCCATCACATGTATCAATACCGCGCACTGCTTTAGTCGTAGAGTTTCAGAAGATGGTAATTCTTCATCGATGTGAGTTTAGTCCAATTTTGGCTGTTCAGGATTAGTCTGTTACCTCGCGATCCTGTTTTCTTCCTGTTCCCCCCTCTTTTCTCTTCTAGCAGACAAATTATGCAAGTTATATCTGTGAGGAGACAAGAAGCCAAGAAAAGAAAGAACCAAAGCTAAATACAAAAGGGTAAACCCTGTCGAATAAGACCATTTCCCTTCTTGTTGATACATACATCATCTGTCCTCCAACAGCTGCCCCAAAATACTAGCTTTTCGCAGCATCACTAGGTTGTCTACCACTTCAAATATTAATAATTCGATAATCAAACAATAATATAGAGCTTTAATAAGTTGTATTAACTATAACAAAAGGGATGTGATTTAGTCTTCGTCATAATGTTTTTTAATAACTCGAATTAAAAATAGATACAAGTAGAGCAGATGCTTAAGAACACACAAGCCGTGGATTGTTACCCAGGTTTCTTTCTCTTCTCTTTTCTTTCCCACTTTCAAATTCTAACTGCATCACCTGAAACAACAATGATTTTCAATCACAATTGTGGATTGTGATTATATATGGATATTCCAAGATTCAGATTGAGTGTCAAAGTCGAGTGTCGAATCGTAAGTGCCATATTGAACACCCGATATTCGAGTCCATCTCATCATGGCTAATTTTGTTAACTAGTCTCGGCATACCTACCGTAATTCGAGATCTATAGCAGGAGAGAGTGGCCGTGGACATGATTAGAACTCTCTTTACTGAAACCATATAGAGCCCATCAAATCGATTAGCAAATGTTCTGAAGTTATTCAAGAACATAAGCTAGCAACTTGTGGGGAGAATGGCCTGTGCTCTTTTGTAAGGTTGAATGTAATGGCTTTTTTCGTTACTCTTGGAAGACGTACGTGCAAAAATCAACTGAATCCAGTGAAGCAATCCAGTTAGAGCAGTAAAACAGACATGATATACTACAGATTGCAAATCAATTGCTATCTTGGCGGCTCATCCAAAACCTTAGGCCTTGTTTGTTTCACGGAACATATTTTTTGGAAAAACATTTTCTTCATTTTTCAGCGTTTGGATTGGTTAGGAAAATGAGTTAATGGAAAACATATAGTTAAATTCAGGAAAATGATTTCGTCTTTAAAGAATCGGAAATCATTTTGCAAAATATGACTAGATATCGACATTTGAACCAGAAACTTTGTATTTGGACATGAGAATCCCAATGCTTGTTCCTGGGCCCTTCGCAGTGAGGCCGGGTCTACCGAGGTCCACCAAGGGCAAGCTCGGGTCCATCAAGGCAGGGCCAAGATCCCGGCGCCTGGCCTGTGGTGTAGCATCCTCAAATTCAGTCATCGGGAAATAGCTATAGATCGGTTTGCCAAGGGATCAGGGATCAGTCTTGAATGCGACACGTACCCTACTTGCACCTGTGAGCAAGGAGATAAGAATCATTTCTAAACCTTCCAATCTTCCTACACCCTTGATTTTGCTAGAATTGAGTTTTATTGAATCAAATTTGGTGGTTTTCCCATTCGGAACCAATTTTTACTCTTGTTCTGGAAAATCAAGTTTCGGGTCCCTGGTACTATCTCGTGTTTTTATTTTTGTGGAGACTTTGGTGATTCGAATTTCCGAACACTTCTTTCTTAAAAATTTTTCTAAACATCTTGAAGTTTTACATACTTTAATTTTGGAAAATTTGGACTTGATTTGGGTTGGACAATCACCTTATTTTCGAACCGTGTAAAACTGCCCGGAATGGATATTTCTGTGATGTTTACACTTTCTCGATTTTCTACAAACTTTTTGGGTTGAGTTTGAACAAACTTCCGTACAAAAGTTGTTGAGAACTTCTTTCTCTATAACATATATAAATTTGGGAATTTTTGGAGATGATTTGGATTCGAAAAGAGCTTACTTTGAGAAGCAAGGATTTTTTTCTAGCGAACTATTTTTAGTCTGTCTTTTAGTTACTAAAAGTTGTGTTTTACAAAAAGATTTAGATTTTGTGTTCTTCATGGGAAATGTTTTTTAAGGCCTTTTTTTATGACATATCGTGGTGGCCCAAATCGTGGAGATCCTGGTGATCATGGGGCAGGTCATGGCCATGATGGGCCCACTATTTATGGGCTCCATAAGTTGAAGCTGTTGAGCATACGACGATGATCAGAAAGACGGCATGGATCTGACAAGGCACGGTGGGCTCACCTACGTTTACCGCAATGAGGACAACCAGCTAACCATCCCTCCCAGCACAAGGAGCGTGGAGTCCATGAATCGGAGCCCCGCCCTAAATGTTGATGATCAGAACGACGTGCGATCCATTTGATCCTTTCTTGTGTGGGAGTGGGCCCGCATGCGTAGGATTTGGACGGCTGTGATTCGCTTTCAAGATACTCGGGGTGTGTCCAAACGAAGGGGTCGTGTGTATTGTCTCCATCTCTCTCTCTCTCTCTCTCTCTCTCTCTCTCTCTCTCTCTCTCTCTCTCTCTCTCGTCCTTTTCTTTTTCTTTGGACTAATCCTCAAATCGAGAAAATAAAAAAAAAATGGGGAGGATAAGTTATTTATGCGAATTTGATTGTAATTTTAATGGGTAAATTATATTGAAAAGAAGAGCCGTCTACTCTTTATTTTTATTTTTATTCTTATTCGGGGGGAAGGGGGTTGAAATAGTATTAAGAGTAGAATGCGATGATTCTTGTTGTGCGATTTATCTTACTTTATTTCTTGGAATTTTGTGGATGTGAAAAAAGGGTTGTGCTCAAATTGTATGAAGAAGAGAGATGTCGACTTTCTCTTTTTGGCCATATTCCTTTGTATACTTGATTTGTGTTCCTAGCAGCTTTTCTTTAAATGTTTCAAAAACAACCATCGTGGTTGAAATTTTTGCCCTTCCTTCCGGCCCATTAAAGATCAGCAGCACCTCCGTGCACGGACAGACACAAATCTCGATAGGGACTGTCGAAGAGATTCCAAACATAGGATTACGTTCTCATCGTCAAGGGGATCTTCATTGGACGAATACGTTGACATTCCCTAAATCTCAAGACCCTTTTGTCACGACCCTCTTTTTTCGTCTAGGGAAAAAGGAACTTTTTTGGGGATTTTGCCCAAAATGCGGGCCAATGGCCCATCGATTTAGGCGCAGTGTCTCTCAAGATCATACCCAGCAGGACATTGGGTTTTGTTTTTAAGTTCTTAGCAATCTAATCATTTTCTAGGAATCGCCATTAGTTATAACATCCTCAATTTCAGTCCCTGAAAAATGGCTATGGTTTAAGTTTGATGATTTTCCAATTGGAACTAATATTTTTTCTCTTGTTTTGGAAAACCCTATTTCGGATCCTTTGTACCCATTCGTTTTGTTATTTTTATGGAGACTTTTGTGATCCGAATTTCCAAACGCTTCCTTCTTGAAAGTTTCTCCAAACATCTTGAAATTTTAAAATAACAGTCAAATTCGAATAAATAGCTTATCCTCTTCATTTTTCTTTTATTTCCTCGATTTAAGGATTAGCCCAAAGAAAAAAGGACACGAGAAAGAGATGGCGACAAAATCCTGTAAATACACAGGACCCCCTGGTTTGGACACACCCCTGGTATCTTGAAAGAGAATCCTAGCCATCCAAATCCTACCCATGCGGGCCCACTCCCATGCAAGAAAGGATCAGACGGATCGTGTGTCATTCTGATCATCAACATCTGGGGCGGGGCTTCGATTCGTGGGCTCTACCCTCCTCGTGACGGGAGGGATGATCAGCTAGTCGTCCTAATCACGGTAAATGTAGGCGAGTCCGCCGCGCCTCGTTAGATCCATGCTGTCCTTCTCATCATTGCCGGATGCTCAGCAGCTTCAACTTGTGGAGCCCATAAACAGCAGGTTCATTGTGGCTGTGACTTGCCCCATGATCTCCAGGATCTCCACCATTTGGGCCACCAGCAGCTGCCCGTGCAACCTGTGAACACCTGTACTTCCTGCCCGGCCCGCCGTACACCTCGTCCACATACCACTGCTTTGTGAATAGGCTCGTGAAGAATAGCCCCTGTGAAACTGGGCCGCCTCGAGTGGGTCGTTGAACTTGGCTAGCTCCGCGAGCTTGTTGAAACTGATGAGGACCCACGCGGACACGAACCCACACACTACCGCGGCCCACGGCTCCACCGCGGCCCACGGCTCCACCACGGAACACCCGGACGTGATGGCGGCGAGATTAAGAGATTTGATATAGGTTGATGTTTTGGGCCCGTTTGGGAAACATATATATTTTGCTCGTTTTTCTGATCATTGTAACGAGTTGAGTGTCTGTAAACCGAAAAATATAATGAAATCTCTTTGCAGGACTTAGCCCTAATTCGTGAGTGAACCTAGGTAAAAATTCGTGTATCGTCTAATTTTTCTATTTTCTGCGTGATCGTTCTGTTTCGGTTCTCGATACATCCCTTCAATTGGTATCAAAGCCGGAGTTGTTCGAGGAATTAGGGTTTATTCGAGATGTCAGGAGGATCACGAATTGAGATAGAGAAATTCGATGGAACGCGGTTTGATCTGTGGAAGATGAAGATGGAGGATCTTCTCTGTGATCGAGAACTTTGGTCGGTAATTGAAAAGGAAAGGCTTGTTGCTGCGCAACCTTGTGTCATGATAGGCAAGGAAGCGGTGAAGGAAGCGGATTCAACTTCCAAACCGGCAGATCCAAAGGAGATTAAAGACTGGGATCAGAGAGCAAAGGGGTGGATTCGGCTTTGTCTTGCGGACTCAATTCTAACGAATGTGATGAGCGAACCTACGGCCAGAGATTTCTGGCAGAAATTGGAGTCGCTGTATCAAAGTAAGTCGCTGGTTAATAGACTGTTTTTGAGGAAAAAGCTGTATAATCTTCGGATCCATGAGGGCGACTCGTTTTCTACATATCTGTATAACTTAAACACGTTGATTAGTCAACTTGTATCAATTGGTGTTAAGTTCCAGGATGATGATAAGGCAATAACACTGCTCTGTTCACTGTCGGATTCATGGGATAATCTGATTATGATGATCAGTGGTGGGGATAAGGAATTATCATATGAAAGTGTGTGTTCTGCCTTGTTATCGGAGGAGACACGAAGAAAGGGATCGGGAAATTCCGGTAAAGAGGCATTGATGGCTAGGGGAAGGCCAGTAGAGAAGACTCTGAATCAAAAAGGGTCCATATCCAAATCTCGTGGGCGATCTTAAAGTAGGGAGAGGAGGGTACAGTGCTGGAAATGTCAAGAGTGGGGCCATGTGAAGCGGGACTGTAAAAACAAACCAGTTTTTAAGAAAGAAGCTGAATCATCCTCGGGTAAAAAGGAGGTCGATGCAGGAGATATGTATTTGGCTGCTGCGTGTATGGCACAGTCAAACAACGATATATGGTTGATTGATACCGGTGATTCATACCATGTGACGCCTCATAGACATTGGTTTTGTGAATATGAGCAATTTAATGGTGGGGATGTCATGCTCGGAGATGATACTGCAGTTCAAATTGTCGGGCATGGAAGGGTGAAGCTGAGGATGAGTAATGGCTCGGTGAAGACTATTCCAGACATGATGCACATACCCTTGATGAGTAGAAATTTGTTATCAGTCGGTACGATGGCTGATTTGGGGGTTATTTTTAGCTGTGATAAGGATTCGTGCAAGATGACTCGAGGTTCTATTGTGATTGCACAGGGAGTCCGTTATGGGACATTATACAAGCTGCTCGGGGAAACAGTAACCGTTGGTAGCGAGTTCGTTTCTGAAGAGGCCAAGGAAGATGGACATGATACATCCATGTTGTGGCATCAGAGGTTAGGGTATATCAGTGAAAAGGGACTGTTTACCTTAGCTTCAAGTCAGATGGTAGAAGGAGTTCCAAAATGCTCTATGGGTTTCGGGTTCTGTGAACACTGTCTCCATGAAAAACAGAACCGAGTTAGCTTCCAACACACTGGTACTAGAGCAACTGAGGTTCTCGAGCTGATTCACAGCGATGTCTTTGGACCTACTCCGACTCCATCTATTGGAGGATCCAGGTACTATGTATCGTTCATAGATGATTTTTCGAGATATAGTTGGATTTATTTTATTAAAAGTAAATCAGATGTATTCGAAAAATTTCGAGAATTTAAGGTTTTGGTTGAAAACCAATTGGACAGGAAAATCAAGGTCCTTCGCACAGATAACGGAGGTGAATTCTGTTTAGATAAGTTCGAGCAATTGTGTGGATAATGGTATTGTAAGGCAGAAGATGACTCCATATACAACTCAACAGAATGGGGTAGCCGAAAGATTAAATCGGTCACTCATAGAAAAGGCAAGATGCATGCTGAGTTGGGCAGGTTTGGGGCCAGAATTTTGGGCAGAAGCTGTAGCTACGGCTAGTTATTTGAAGAACCGGTCACCGACCTCATCAGTGAATGATCGTACACCATATGAGGCAGTGTTTGGGAAGAAGCCGAATCTGTCGCATGTTCGGGTGTTCGGGTGTGATGCATATGTCCATATACCCAAAGAGAAGCGGGGTAAGCTTGACAACAAGACTGAGAAGAATGTATTTGTCAGATACAAGGAAGGGGTCAAGGGCTATAAGCTGTGGAATCCAGAATCAAAGACCATTATATACAGCAGGGATGTTGTCTTTCGTGAATCACAACCCCAGGTTTGCACACAGAAAGGTGATGAGCTCAAGAAAGTGGTAGTGCTTGAAGAAAGTCCTGAAACTAAAACTGTGGAGACGGTTCCACAAGGCACGCTAGTAGAGTCTGATATTGAATCGGACCAAGGGGACTCGGTCAATGAAGTCGAAGATGCAGATTCAGATGAAGACCTGGATATAGATAGCATGCCGGCTCTCAGGAGATCGACACGGAAAAGAAAGGTACCACTTCGATACTCACTTAGTGCTTTGAGTACGTTTCATGCTTTGAGCATTACCGGAGATGATCCTAATTCTGTAAAAGAGGCGAGATCTATGGATGATGCAAATTAGTGGGAGCTCATAATGATAGATGAGATGCAGTGGCTTGATAAAAATGAAACATGGAGCTTGTGTAAATTGCCTAAGGATAGAAAGCCAATTGGGTGTAAATGGGTGTTCAAGCGAAAGCTGAAACCAGATGGGACTGTAGAGAAGTACATGGCTAGGCTTGTAGCCAAGGGGTACTCTCAGATTGAGGGAGTTGACTATGACGAGATTTTCTCTCCCGTGGCGAAGTTGACCTCGATACGATTTGTTCTGTCTATAGCAGCTGCATATGATATTGAGGTAGAACGGATGGATGTAAAGACGGTATTCCTTCATGGGGACTTGGAGGAAGAGATATATATGAGGCAATCAGAAGGCTTTGAAATAAGAGGAAAGGAGAATTTGGTGTGCAAATTGAAAAAGTCTTTATATGGGTTGAAGCAGTCACCGAGGATGTGGTACCAGAAGGTTGACACGTACATGCTCCAGCTTAATTTTGTGCGTTCAAATTCTGACCATTGCATTTATGTAAAGAGAACGGGCGATCAGTTTGTCATTCTCGCGCTATATGTAGATTTGATCGGGAATAGTGTGAAGATGGTGAATTCCGTGAAGAGTTTGTTGGCCAAAAAGTTCGAAATGAAAGACTTGGGGCCTGCAAATTTTATTTTGTGCATGCAGATTAGGAGGGACCGTGAGAAGCAGAAGCTATGGCTAGGGCAGGAGAAATACATAAAAGAAATATTGAAGAAATTCAATATGATAGACTGCAAGCTTGTTAGTACCCCTATACACCTTTAGGGACCAAGCTATATGCGGGACAATGTCCAAAAACGAATGAAGAAGCTGAAGAAATGGCCCGAGTTCCATACGCGAGTGCAGTGGGTAGCTTGATGTATGCTATGGTGTGCACGCATCCGGATATAGCCCAAGCAGTGGGAGTCTTGAGTCGATACATGTCTAACCCAGGTAGAGAACACTAGAATGCGATCAAAAGAGTTTTCAGGTATCTTCGTGGAACTTCGAATTTTTCTTTATGTTTTGAAGGTACAGGGAATGGAAACATGCTTGATATCGTATGCCATGTAGATGCTGATTGGGATGGAGATATTGATAGTAGACGGTCCACTAGCGGATATGTTTTCACATTGTTTGGTGCTGCGTTGAGTTGGATGAGCAGGAGGCAAAGCGTGGTAGCGCTTTCTTCTACGGAGGTTGAGTATATGGCTCTTACTCATGCTGGAAAAGAGGCCGTATAGTTAAGGCGGTTGTGCTTGGAGCTCGATTTTGAGCAAGGTGCCATAGAGGTGAGATGTGATAATCAATGGGCTATTTATTTAGCTAAGAATCCTGCATTTCACTCACGCACAAAGCACATTGATATACAGTATCATTTCATTCGAGAAAAGGTAGAGAAGAAAGAGGTTTGACTTGTAAAAGTTGACACGGTAGAAAACAGTTCTGACTTCCTTACTAAAGCTATCACATGTGCGAAGTTTGAATGGTGCTCTATTGCGATTGGATTGAAGAAAAATGATATTGGAAAGGCTCTCATTTGAGCAAAGTATCCACCAAGTGGGAGAATGTTGGAGTTGGCGAATACTTCGGGGACCCTTGTTTCTCACACCGGTTACGCTCACGTGAGCTTAGGGAAATCAGAGTGTTATCCAACGACATATGACCCCTGCGTGCGGAATGCGGGGGTTCGGGGGCAGCGCCCCCGACACGGGTGCCCCGCTGCCCGGTCAGCGGGCGGGGGTTCGGGGGCAGCACCCCCCGACGAGGGTTCCGCTGCCCGGTCAGCAGGCAGCTACCCCGCTCGCCGGTGAGCGGGCGAGGGCTCAGAGGCAGTGCCCCCGAAACCTCAACGGGTTTGAGCTTTTATTTAAGCTGGCCCGTATGGTATGAGATTAACAGATTTCATATAGGTTTAGGTTTTGGGCCCACTTGGGGCACATATATTTTGCTCGTTTTTCTGATCATTGTAACAAAGTTGAGTGACTGTAAATCGAAAAATATAGTGAAATCTCTTTGCAGGACGTAGCCCTAATTCGAGGGTGAACCATGGTAAAAATTCGTGCATTGTCTAATTTTTCTGTTTTCTGCGTGATCGTTCTGTTTCGGTTCTCGATACATCCCTTCAAAACAAAGGCATTCCTTGCAAGAATAACGTACAATGTATTGCCCCTACCTTGTATTGTCCGGGAGACATTTGACAAAAGTCGTCTGCAGCTGAGGAAGAAAAGGTTTCAGAGCCAATCCTCCCTTTCTTCGTATGATGCTTAGAGTGGATAATATTGCACTCGTCACTTGCCAAGGAAACCGATCACCTATTATCCGGATAAGTGGTCTGCATCCACATGCAGTCTAAATTTTAGGGAAGGAAAAAGTTGAACCATTGGTAGCACACGCAAATGAAGACATTAACCATACAAAGACGAAATGCATCAATTACCGAATTAATAATCTGATCAAAGAAGAAATAGGGTCCAAGCTACGTTTGGTTAGCTAAGCACAAGACAACAAGATTTAAGGGGGGAAAAGAGTTACTTGAGCTGTCAAAGTCACGATCAAGAACTAAAGAATGACAAACTAAAAGGATTATCAGACTTAAAGAGCATTCTCTAGTTTTGCAAAATGACTACGCAAAAGCAAATTTCAATTCAACTTTCCAAATTTTCCAGATGTTTTAGCAGCATGTCTTAATAGTTTCTGAAAACAAGAAGCAAAAATGTAGACTGTAAGTACTAGGAATGTAGTTCTCAATAAGTACCGACTCCCAATTTACAAGTTCCAGTCAACTTCTTTTTTTTAAATGAAGTCCATTCAACTAGATCTCGGATGTTGGGGATCATTCAGAGCAAGAAATGCAAGAAACCAATACCCTGTTATTTGGATTACACACTCCTTTAGAGCCTTTTCACTTGTCACTTCAATCAGCTCCCCAAGACCTAGCGCTGCTTGTTCACTTAATTCGGCAGATCCACTCATTAGACCCCGTAGGGACTTGCTGCTTAATCAAATTTGACACATTTTGGATAAAAAAAAACAGGAGCTGATGAAACACATCGATAATATTTATTTCAATATCTTTGGAGCCAAAAATGAGCTTTACTACTTTCAAATGCACTATTGATCGTAAAACCTCGAGAGTTGTTTGTAAGTGTTGAGGTAAGTCTTAATATTAGCACGAATTAGAAAACCTGTAGCGGTGCCTCATATAAAGAATGCGATGAGTAGGACACTGAACGGACAACACTGTGAAAACCTCAAAAAGGCATCATGGACACACACAGCAAGACTGCTGTCAACAGATGCGTGCAACCAAAACTGTCGTAAAAGAGACGGCGCAAGTTCCCTTGCTTTCTCATTTATTTTTTAATAAGTTCCCGTGCCTTGACTGAGCATGATATTATTGCGTGGAAAAAGAAATAAAATCCAATAACACCACCGATAAAGTAACCGAAAGTTGACAATGCATATCTGACAATAAAACTCATAAAGGAAGCTATAAGTATCTCAATATCCATTTTGCCATAGGCCGAGTCTTTTTAAAATTTGGAGACACTACCGTCCTACAACCTCACTATTGCAAGGACAGCCACCAAGCCTGCCACTAAGTGGTGTTGATTGTATATATTCTTTTGCGTATTTGCCGTGTGTGGTAATTCATAAGGACCTCTGTAAAATCTAAAAATCCATCTTTACTTGTTATCTCCTTCCATGTTTAATTAGATATTATCTTAACCCTTTCAACCCGCGTTTGCGTCCCATAATCGAATTTTCAACCTAATTGCCAAGCACTAAACACGACGCTAGAATCCATATGAAAGTTGGCTTGGCCATAAAATTTCCATAGAAATGTAAAAGCAAAGAATGGAAGCTTTAGCATATTCTTTCCTCACTACCGAAAAACTCCCGAGGCTTAAATTTCAGACTAGGGACAGCCATAGGTTACGAAGTCTTGATTTTCAACAGCAGCATCGACATAGCAATAGGACAACACGTTGTTTTAGCACCTAACACGACCCGCTTTAGCTTTGGCTTCCAGTAGAATTCTCTCTTGTGGTTATTGTTGAATTGTCAAACAAAAACAATTATAAGCAATGCCACTAAACACAACGCGGCTTGCACTGTTACGGCCCCGACATAACTACTATCAATCTCTTTCATACCTTGCACACGATTTGTCAACATACACCATGTCCATGTCTTCGAAGGCAAACAACATAATGATACAGATTCTTGTGAAACTAAGCTATTAGTACTGTCAACAACATAATCCACGGGTATAATTTCTGAAGTTGCTAAAGATGACCACGCTTCGACAAGAACCGGAAAAAAGAAAAGAAAAAAAAGAAGAAGAAGAAAACGTGGTTTTTCTTTTGGTTCGGGGTTATAAACCCAAAACTTCCTGTGCAAAACTCTCTCCGTTCTCGATCTCGATCTCGTTCTCTCGCTCTCCATGGATCCGAACCAAAGGGGAGCTTTCTTCGGCGGGTATACAATATCCTGTTCGACCACTGCCGCGATCTCATTGTTCAATACTTGTTGAGGTTGATGTCTTGTATTCTGTCATCCAAGAGATTATGAGGCGGTTCCGAAATACCCCCTGATGACTGGATAGCACGAGGGTTCCGCTCCTCGGTGAGCGGGCGGAGGTCCGGGGGGCCGCCCTGGCGGGGGTCGCGGGGGCAGCGCCCCCGAGCCGCCAGAGGCGTTTTATATTCAGTCATATAATGATTTATATGGGAAAAACTAAATATTTTAGGCTATGTGGGCAATTTTGTAATTTGTGCTATGTAGGTTTCGCTATACATATTTAGGGCGAAACGGGTCTCTAGAATAGAGGCAGGAGGTGAGAAAGAGCGGCTGTAAACTTTTCTATGTTATTAGTGAAACGGATCTCTTTTCTCCATGGACATAGATAAGCGGAACATCTCCCCTACTGAACCACGTAAATTCTTGTGTTGTGCGAATTTTCATTACTTTCTTGCATCATTAATAGGATCGAATTCAGATATTCGACAATACTTCGGCCCTAATTCTCATGTAGAATTCGACACCAATATTGCCGACGGTGTGGAGGAGATATCTGGGTTATACGCGATGGTGGATCCCTGCATTCATCGCGTGGACACGATGTTCGCTTTCGAATTCATTGGTGGATGATATGTGGTTGCGTTCGCCAGAGACTTTCGATTTTTGCCTGATGGAGAAGACAGGAGGTTCGTGCAGGTAATTGTCATGTATCCTCTCTCTTCTTTTGGCTTTTTCCCTTAGACAGATGTGTGACACAGACAAGCTGTGTTTGGTAGACCTTTATTGTGGATTTTTCACGAGCTCCACTGCTGATCGACTCCTCTGTCTTCCGGTTGGGTATCGTGCCGCCGCCGCCACTGCCGGCGTTGTTCGAGTAACCACCAAGCAGCGGCGAGGGAGGGAAGCGCTGCCTGACAGGAATGTCAGATTGCTATTGCTTGTTTCCTTCTGTTGATTAGGCTTGGTTTCGTTCTGTTGATGTGAGAGTTAGGCTTGGTATATGAGAGTTAAGCTTGGTTTCCTTCTGTTGATGTGAGAGTTAGGCTTAGTTTCCTTCTGTTGATATGAGAGTTAGGCAGTTTACACGGAGAAAGTGATAGAACTTTTTGATTTGAGGGCTCTCTATACGGAAATATTGTAAGAAGGTAGTATTCCCAGGATTTCTGAACTTGCTTGCTTAGGGTCCTCGCAAGAACTCCCTGTTCTTGCATTCAGTCCTTGTTCTTGGACATTCACCGCAGTGGCACTTTGTTTTCATGATTGTTTTACTCCGATCTCAGATCGTTTGTGCTTTCCCTGAATCTCTTGATTGGGATATAGGATGGACAGTACTCGATACATACGTTGGAGGGGGTCCAACGCTCCAACGAATTTGTGTGACATTCCGAAATTTTCACCAATTGGAATTTATTGAATGATTGAGTTTTATGAGATGTGTTCGCAGTAAATTCTCGCCTGGAACTGATCATTCCTGGGAATGCTAACCATTAGGGAAAGGCTAATAGGGGAATTAAATTCGCGCGACTAGAGAAAATTCGATCGTGAATGGATTTCGACCATTAAATCGCGTAAGTGATATTTTGAGCCACTGTTGGCCGATCCAAGGATAGTTAGGGGTCAGTTCGCCATTGTCCTAGTAGTGGATCGCGGGTGATTCCGTTGGACCACGAAATGACTTGACGAATGATTCCGAAATTATACTGAACGATCGTACCCCTCGGATCAAGTGGTTGATCTTTGCGATTTTAATGACAACCGAGGTCGTCACGTACCGAACGAACTTGCACGTGACTCGATTCAGTATCGGTCATGAGTCGATTTCGCGAATTTCCCCAACAAGCCGCCCGTTAGCTCGAGAAATGCTCGAGTTGTTTTTAATAGAATTTAATTATTGAAATTTTGCCCAAATTGGACATCGGAAAATTAGGAAGTCACGCCGGAACGTTAGGACGACGATGCACGTGACACGTGTGAATTTTTGGTGCGCTTAAATCCTTCGGAAAAATTCGATTTGGGCAAGAAACGGAGAATTGGACCATCTTACCCTTGAGTATTAAAGAAGGGGTAGTTTTTAGGGCAAGGGGCAATTTGGTCATTTTGCCCCTAATTTTTGGAAGGACAATTTTGCCCTTGGACATTTTGGAAATTTCAAGAATACCCTTGGATATTTTTGTGCAAGAATCAATCTCAGCCGTCGGATTAAGATAAGATCGAATCGGGACCGTCGGAATGAAAATGTGAGTAAAGGGCGTTTTGGTCATTTTGCAGAAAATGGGTCAAAACTTGAAGATAAAGCCAAAGACCCATTTCTCTCTCATTTCTCTCCCCTTTTGATCGTGAAAACCCCCCTTGCCGTGAGTTCCCTTGGCCGATTCCTCCTCCACGCCGCCGCTCGATCACCGCCGTTCGTACGCCCGCCGGACCGCCGTCGTCGACGATCCGCCGTTCCCTTCACCTCACGCCCCATCCAACCGTGACACACACTCTCTCTCTCCTTCCATCTCTGGCCGTGAGCCCTCATAGCCGCCGTGGACACCTGCCGCAAGCCGCCGCTCGCCTATCGTCGCCGATTGTCGCCGCCGCCGCAAGCCTTCGTTGGATTTCAAGCTTTACCGCCGCTTTTGTTCTAGCCGAGAGAGTCTAGAACTAGGTAAGTTGTGATCTAAACTCTCGCCTAGTAGATCGGGTTGTTTCGGGTTAGATAGACGTGGGTTGTTGCGATTTTGCGAGCTAAGTTGAATCACGAGCCCTAGGTTTGAATTCCGAGGATTTTGGTGGAAATTCAAGGGCCGATCAATGCTGTGAATTGGGGCTTAGTGTGCTGTGGTGTGCTGTTGGGTTTGAGAATGGTACCGTTGAGTCCGGCTCGGAGTTTTATGTAAGTGTCGTGAAGAGTCGGAAGTGTGATTTTGTGTTTTGGAGTGCAAAAATTATTGTTCATAAGCTGTGGGGGTACTGTTCACTGTGTTGTAGTGGGTTGTTTGATGCGTGATTGGTGCCGTTAGATCCGTCTTGGAATTTTATGAAAATCCCGTGAAGGGCTGAAAATAATTTGACAACATTTGAACAAAGAAAAATGCTGTTTTATGTGAAAATGTGCTTTTGGGTGAAAATGGTGATGTGGTGAAGTGTGGGGTGCAAGTGTGCACGGAAATTAAGGCAATGGCATGAGAAAGTGAGTTAGGATCGGGCCAAGTATCATAAACTTGGGCAGCGATCACGTAGGTCTGTTGCATTTGGCACAGGCTGAGGCTCGAAAGAGCATGAATGAGTTCGGTCCGAGGCACAATCAACTCGGGTGAGACCGGGATTGGACCGAGGTATTATAAGCTCGGGTTCCGATCATGTAGGCCTTTCGCATTTGGCGTGGGCTGAGGAAAGTATGAAAGTGGGATCGGACCGAGGCGTGTGATGCTCGGAGCGCGATCGAGGGCCGAGGCGTGTTTACGCAGGCCGAGAAAGTGGAGGTGGAATATGAGTATGTTAAATGGATTGGAAACGTGGCATATTTTGTTGGGCGAGTGATTTGTGAAAAATTTGTATGTTATGTTATGTGTTTTCAAAAGGCAAAAGTACACTATAAGTGCCATAGTTTGTGTACGGCGCTCACTTTGGTGTCATAACTTTTTTTCGGATCACTTTGGTGCCAAGTCGGAGGAAAAACGATCACTTAAGTGTCATAACTTTTTTTTTATCACTTTAGTGCTAAAATTTTTTTAAACGATCATTTAAGTGCTAAAATTTTTGAAAAACGATCACTTAAGTGCCAATCTCCGGCGAAACTCCGGCGAGCCACGTCAGCTTCAGAAATTAATATAAAAAAATGCCACGTCAGATTTTCGGCGAAAAATTGTGTACGGCACCGGAGTTGGCACTTAAGTGATCGTTTTTCAAAATTTTTAGCACTTAAGTGATCGTTTTTCAAAATTTTTAGCACTAAAGTGATCCAAAAAAAAGTTATAGCACTAAAGTGAGCGCCATACACAAGTTATGGCACTTATAGTGTACTTTTTCCGTTTTCAAAATAAATTTTTATAAATGGACTAATGTGCAGGCTGCGTGTGTCGAGAGTCCAGGTATGTGAATTCGTGTGTTCTGTGGTGGTTTGAGGGGTCGTGTGTTTATCTATGTCTGGAATAACGTGATAGCCTAGGTAGGGTTTAGGTTACAACTTATTGAGAAGTGTCTCATGGTTGTATAAACCAAACCATTTCAGATCCCCCGCCTGAGCGATGAATAATCCGCCGCAGCCACCAGAACATTTTGGAGTACCTATGCATAAAGAGTTTGAGGTTGCAGAGTTCCCGATGGACGAAAATTTTACTTGGATTAAGCACACTTCTATTGTTTTCGTAGACGTAGGTTTACCTCTTTTTGAAGAACAGAAATACACTGCATGGTTCTTCTGGGATCAGGACGGAGCTGAGTTCGGGCCCGTTAGGGGCTTTGATGTTCCATTTGATCTAGTTGGAGATTGAGACCCGACTTCCGTACCCCCGATAGACGGAGAGTTGACCAGTGTAGATACTAGTTTAGCTCAGTCGGGATTGCATTCAGCAGCAGCTGCTCAAGGTTCATCCGGGGCTGAGCATGAACATGAACCTGAACCCGAAGCATCACAGGTTAAGGACGACCCAATGGACATAGATTTAGAACCGATCCTCGAGGAGGAACCAGAGGAAGTGGAACCTGAGGTGGAACCCGAAGTAGAAGCCGAGGTAGAGCCTAATGATGAGTCCGGGGAGTTAGAAGAGTTTGTAGGAGACCCGGAATACATACTCCCCTTTGAGCAGTATTTGGACCCCAATTTTGTACCAAAAATTCGTTTCACGGATGTGTTAGCTGAGGTATATCAGAATGGGGTTCCACCAGAGTCGGGCGACATTAATCATCCGATCTAGATAGGGGCAGATTCAGAGTCCTCAGTGGATGGATCGACACAAGGAGTCTCCGACTCAGAGGACGGAGAATCGGAATCAGAATGGACGCCCAGTAAGGGGGCGTAAGGAGTAATATCCGGATATGGAATTGGTTTTTTTTTTCAAGTACCATTTTTGGATGGAAAGTTGATCAGGCCATAGGCCCTTTTGTTACGGACCGTAGTAGTGTGGCGTGCACTTGTATTTATAGTGGCTTGTAAGTGTTAAGGTGGCCTTATAATTGTAAATATTTTGGTATAAGTTTGGAAATGAGATATGGAAATGTATATTCTCCCTTAATGCTTCCCCAGTTTTTTTTATATTGTCCGGGATTAATTGTAGTCTGCTGTGGTTGTAAATCTCTGATAAATTTCGAGGTCAGCGACATTCCTGGGACGTCGCACAAATCGACCAGTGAAGGATGTCGCGGGGTCGACGGGGGTTCGGGGCGTGACAATTTGCGCGGTTCTTTTTGTCATGATAAGATAGCTGCTTGTTTTCTCAATCCATTTAGCCTCCCTGCAAAAAGGAAAAACGGCTCATCGGTGGATCCGCAACTAGAACCCTGTCGCTGATCCTATATAATTTGTTTGTTTTTTTGCTACGACTGGTTTTCAATAACGAGAAGATCAAACTGTCCCCTACCCGATCGTATCGTGCAGGCTTGCCTATGGCATTCTATATGAAAGTCTAAATCACCAAACCCTGTTTTAGTTCGAACCAATCAGTCCCAGTGATGAGAACAAGCCTAATGACTCAGAGCTACTATATTATTCAACAGAGAAACCAAACAAACTACGCTTTTAGTACTAAGCTGTTAGTACTGTCAACATCATAATCCACAAAACACTAGCTTTTCGCAGCATCACAGGGTTGTCCGCCACTTCAAAAATTAATAATTCGATGATCAAACAATAATATGGAGCTTTAATAAGTCGTATCAACTTCAACGAAAGGGATGTGATTTAGTCGTCGTCATTTTTTTTTTAATAACTCAAATTAAAAATGTGGCGAAAAGAAAAAAAAATTAAATATCCAGCATCTTGAAGTTGACTTTGAAATAGATACAGGTAAGGTAGAGCAAATGCTTAAGAACACGCAAGCCACGGATTGCTCCTCTTGTTTCTTTCTTTTCGCTTTTTTTTTCGCACTGTATCTCCTGAAACAACAATGATTTTTAATCACAACTAGATTCTGGGTGGATTGTGATTTTATATGGTTATTCCAATATTTGGGTTGAGTATCAAAGCCAGGTGTCAGATCGCAATTGCCGTATTGAACACCTGATATTCGAGTCCATCGCATCACAGCTAATTTTGCTAACGAGTCCCAGCATACCTACCATAATTCGAGATCCATAGCGGGAGAGGGCGGCTGTCGATGTGATTTGAACTCTTTTAACTGAAACCATATGGAGTCCATCAAATCGATTGGCAATTGTTCTGAAGTTATTCGAGGACATAAGCTAGCAACTTGTGGGGAGAATGGCCTGTGCTCTTTTGTAGGGTTGAATGTAAAGATGACTTTTCTTAGTACTCCGAGAATAATAGGGGGAAAATTGTCCGAAAAGTCCTAAATCTATTGCATTTTTGCTAATTCAGTCCTAAATCTTTTAATTTTGCCAATTGAATCATGAACCTTTTGATAATTTGCCAATTGAGTCAGAATTTGTCTGCACTTGGGAAATGATCTATTAGAAACCCGCCTTCATTTTCTCCATTGAACGTTGCTGTGAAACCCCCCCATTCATTGCCTAGTAGAGGACTCAGGTTGCATATCACCACGGTGAGAAGATCACCCGGCTTTGCTAGAACTCCATCTGTATCCACAACCGCTGGCCTCAGGCAAGGTCGGGAAGGTCCCCTCTCGCCATATCCAAGCAAGCGACCCTCGTCGGTCATAGCATGTGGCCGGTCACCGGCCATCATCAAGGCACGGCTGCCAGCAGAAGAAGGAAAATGAAATGAAATGAAAATATAAAATATTCAAAAAACATGAATAAATTAATAAATTTTGTTCACGTTAGCACCAATTATGTCACGTCGGACGGCATGCGTCCATGTCGGCAATTTCCGGCCTAAATTGGATTTAGGACTTAATTGATAAAATTAAAAGGTCTATAACTAAATTGATAAAGAGTAGAGTTTGAGAATTTTTGGATAATTTTCTCGTAGAACAGGTGACATAGGTACGGGACAAAATTGCAAGAATGAATTCAATACGGGACAACATTGCAAGAATGAATTCAATATTCCCAAACGACCGCCCCCACCTCTCACCACCCCCACCCACCCCCAAAGGACTTCACAGACGTCTCAAAAGCTGGATAAAGCTACATTCAATTACTATCATTATTCGTCATCTCCTCGTGCTACAAGAGATGAAAAAATTCAAAAAACAAGAGAGGAACGGCGACGGGCTTTTCCGTCCCTCAAGAGGCCCAGAAGTACCGTCCCCGACAAGCATCGACAACGACGACCACGACGGGGCGCGAGAGAGCACTTTCAAGGACAGCGAAGCACGGCAGATTGCAAATCAATCGCCATCTTTGAGGTTGTTTTACCGAAAACTTCTTAAGCAAGGAAAATAGTTTCAGTAAAAATCATTTTAGGGAAAAATAGTTAGTATTCGATATGTTTGATGGTTTAGGAAAAGTGATTTTCCCTTTGCCATAAGGGGAAATCATTTCCCCATTTCAGTAAATCGATTGGCTTTTCATCATCCCATTGTCAGAGAAAAAGTATTAAAAAAGTTATAAACCTATTGCATTTGTACCGATTCAGTTCTAAATCATTCAATTGGACTAATTTAATCATGAACCTTTTCACATTGATACTAATTCAATCCATTCAGCCAATTTAGATTAGAAATCGCAAATATGGATGGTTGCCATCCTACATGACATAACCGGCGCTAATTTAGACATTTTAAAATAATTTTCAAATTTTTTATCTTTTATATTCTTCTCTTTTCTTTCTTTTCGTTTTTTTTTCTTTCCTTCCTCTTCCCAATATATATGGTCAAACCAGACCCAATATTCACAATCTCTCCTCTCTTCTTCTACGACATTCCATTGATCTCTCCCTTTGTCACCAACACCACTGCGTTCACATTCACGCTTGACATGCTCTCCATCAACTTTCAATCCACCTTGTCAAAGAATCACGGGTAAGGATAACCCACCCTTGCATTTGTTGCGACCCAAAAGTGAACCACTAGGGGTGATCAGTTTCAGGATAGATTAGGTCCAAATCTGGAACCTGAAACCAACGCTATTATAATCGGTTCCCAATTTTTGAAACTTAAAACCAACCTTGTTTTCCATGGATCTTATTTTGGAACCAACATTGTTTTTCCGATCCGGTTTCAGGTTTACCCGATAACCTTTTTTTTTTCCTTTTTTCTGGTTTCATTTTTTTCTAGCAAAATAATATATGTAGTAATAAAACGATTCAAAATAAAAGATGAATAATAAAAACCACTATCCGCCAAAAGTAACAATCCCTAAAATGGGTAATTGAAATTACAATCCATCAAAATCAACAATCAAAAAGCATCATGTGGCAAGACATAGTCTAATCACATAAATCTTTAAAAGTCACATTTCCAGGAATCTGTTCAACATGTTTAGCTCTTTATTTTGCACCATGATGAGACAACTCCTCATTTCTATTTCCAAAAATCCGAAGGCTCCGATCCACACATTAGAATTTGATAAACAATTGTCCCATGCCATAAGAATTACAAAGAAGCGGACAAAAAGCTCCAGCATCCTTCCCTGCCTTACGAGAGGACAAAAAGCTCCAACTGAAAAGTAATGAATATACAAAGTAGTAATTACTGATTAGGATATGGGATCTTGGTGATTGCCCACTTGAGGGAGAGTTATAAGTTTGCTGTATTTTTCTTTTTCACTAAAATAAACCTAACATCAGGACATATATATACATATATATACTGACCTTTTGGAGGTGGCCTGAATCCAACTATGTTACCTTCAATGGGTTCAATCTCTAAAAAAAATCCTGAAATTCATACATAAAGAAAAATCAACAAGAAACCATGCTCTAAAGACAAATGCAAACATGCCGATTAATGAAATCTATTTACTCACCACAAAATCGGAGCTTCCACAAAAAGAAGTCTATTTACCAATGATAATGTTCTCGGTAAAACAATCCAAATCTAAAAACCCAAAAAGAGATTAAATAAAGTATATACTCAATAGATAATATGTGAATGAATTACAAAATAGAAACAAATTTAAATGACTTGCCTAACTCAAACTTTTCCACATTCTCAATGTACTCTTCAATTTTAATTGGCACGCGAACGGCTCTCAATCAATCTTGAGTGCAAATCAAACCTTCCACCATTCTAAGAGTCAAAGAACTTTGAAAGCCGTCAAGCACACTTCTCGATGTACTAAAAGTAGACTCCAAAGCAACAGTAGTCACGGGAATTGACAAAACATCCTAAGTTATCAAAGATAAGATTTTATACTTTGACCCAGTACTCTTCCACCACATCAAAAGGTCAAGATTAATGACATCTTCACTTTCGGATTCAAGATACCAATCAAGCTCAAATTTGTTTTCATCAAGCACTGTTTTCTTCGCGTGAAGAAAGCTTTATCGCCAAGCTTGGATGTCATCCTCATTGTCACCTTCATTGTTATCAGTATTGACATTGGAACCACTACTACCGGTACTCACACTTGAAGCTCTAAAATTTTGTTTACTAGAACCAACAAGGGATTGCTCATAAAATTTATACAAACGCTCCAAGGCAAACTTCACCTTATCATACATCTCATCAATTTTTGCTTCATCATCATAAATTTGTCCGTAATATAACTTCACATAATTTAACTTTTTTGTGGGATCCGACGCAACCGCAATCAACACCATCATGTTTATTTTATCTAAACTCCCATAATATTTGTCAAACTTTTCCTTCATTTTTAAACACATAGCTTGAAGCTTAAGCTCCAAAGAATTCGCCGCATGATTCAAATATTTATACAAAAAAGCTATACTCTCAAAGTAATCATTTGAAGTAACATATGAACTCCCTGACATTCATTTGGTGGTATTATAAAACTGTTTTAGAAATTTAGAAAGAATGATAGCATTTTCCCTATCTTCATTTCGAGGAGGATCATTGTCAATCTCCCTTAAGAAAGATAAATCATCTTCTTCCATCCTTTCAAAAGCTTTCCTGAACTTTATGGTGGTGTCTAACATTAGGTAAATGGAATTCCATTTAGTGGCAACATCAAGACAAACTGAACCCTTGTATGTGATTCTCCCATTCTCAATACAAGATTGAAATGTTTTGGCTCTCGTTGAAGAACTCCTCACATACGTAACCACATTTTGGATACGTGCAATAGAATCACGCACCTCATTCAATCCATCTCAAACAATCAAGTTTAATATATGAGCTGTGCACCTCATATGTAAAACATCAACATTCAAAATCAAAAGCCTTTCCTTTGAAAATTTTTCCTTCAAATAACCAATGGCCAAATCATTGGAACTAGCATTATCCACGGTTATTGCGGACACCTTATTTTCTATTCCCCACTTGTAAATGCACTTCTCCACCAGTTTCCCAATCTCCCTACCCTTGTGACTATGCATCACCACAAAATTGATGATTCTTTTATGCAATTTCTAATTTTCATCAATAAAATGTGTAGTGAGACATAAATAGTTCAAGTTTTGGATGGAACTCCACATATCAATTGTAAGTGCAATCCTAGAATTAAGCTTACCAAAGTAAGCTTTCAAACAAGTTTTTTCACTTAAATACAACTTCATACAATCTCTAGCCACCATAAATCGTGATAAATGTTGGAAATGAGGCTGTAATTCAGTGACAAAATCATGAAAATCGACACATTCAACTGTGGAAAAAGGTTGTTCATCAATAGTAATCATCCGAGCAAACATGTGCCTAGAACGTCCTTGATTAAACTTCCACGTTGTTAAGACACTACCACCACTAGTATTTTCCCTTGCCTCGCCAACCACATCTTTGTTACGTTGTGCAAACAATATTTGCTTCTTATCTGCATAAGGATACTTTTTGCACTTTGTCAAGTGATTCCGCACAATAGACGTTCCATGATCAACAGAATAATTATACTGAGTCTCACAGTGAATGCACTTTACTTTAGTTGTTTTTTGTGTTTTCTCATCTATAATTCTCGAAAAATTATCCCAGGCCTCTGATTGATTAGCTCACTTTTTACCAAGAGGAGGATGCGAGTTAGATACACCCACCTTGTTTGTCGCACTCACAGTCGTAGAGTCCACTTCAGCAGCTCCTTAGAATGGCAATTTCATGAGCGGACTCATTTCATTATATCCATCAACTTCAATTGATATGTCTTTGTCTTGATCCATCAACTAAAATCAAATTATACAACAATGTCAGGATTCTACTGAAAACAAATTATACAACAATGACAGGATTCTTTTCATACCATTCAAGTGTCCGAGCATACACTTGAATGGTATGAAAAGAAGACTTCAATCATTTCCAAAGTGATTCACCATGACTTAAAGAACTTGCCAATTTTTTGATCCAAGGACTATCCTAGAACTAGGAGGCCATTAGACACTGTGGTTCCATTGCTGAGTTGCTTCTACATGATTGAATTCATACTCTTGAGTACGAACTGATAAAGACTCGCTGAAGCTGAACCATCCAACTAAGCAAGATTTGGTAGTAAATCCAGTAGGCGCTTGCAACATATAACTACACAGATGGACCATTCTTTGACTTATTGGTGCGATTGCAAACTTTTTCTTGTCTACGATGCTAAACTATATTCTAGGATCAAATATCACTATTCTTGTCTATGATGCTAAACTGATATGTGACGAATTATTCCCTTCCTATTCATAAATCACAAGCAGCAAGCATAAAATGTTAGCAATTTGCATGCTAACAAGCACGAGTTCTTTTCTTTTTTATATTGGATGAAAGGGCGAAAATTTCTTTTTAGTGAATTTAAGTTCTTCATCTAAACCAAAAGAACGACAGGAATGAACAAAGGGGGACTCTTGATGAACATATCAGGTTAACTCAAGGGGGTTCTCAACTCAAATAAGCAAAAATCATTAATCTTTAAGGAGCTTGCAACACTGAGTTTCGAGTTGAGGCCAACCACTGAAATCAGGTATGCAACCAACGCTTATATTCTACCATCAAAAAAACTTAGAAGTCCAAGAAGCAAGAGATAAAAGTTTCAAAAAAAAAAAACTCAGACAAGCCGGATTCCGCAAGATCAGATGGCGTCTCTTCCCTCAAGTCCTCCACTAATCATCAAAATTCAGAGAATCTTCTACACCAACCCAAGCCCGCGGCGAAAAACCCCTAAAACTCGAACGCAAAACCTCAAACTCGAACTCGAACATTTCCCCAACATGAGAACAGGTTTGGAGCTCGAGCTCGAAACCATCTGACCTTGCAACAAAGATGAAGAAGAGAGACTAAGGGAACGGAGGACTCACGGATCGGTGAGAGCCGGATGAGCGAAGCGAACAAGGAGCCTCCTCGGTTGCGTAATTGCGTTCTTGCGGCGAAGAGAGAACTGAGGCAGAGGAGCGGCAAAGAGAGAAGAGAGGTAGGGTAACGTGATCGTCATTTAGGGTTTTTTTTTACATTATCTTAAAACCGGTTCTAAAACCGGTCCAGGTCGATTTTTACTTGGAACTGGAAACCAGACCGGTTCTAACAGGTTTCAAAAAAATGGAACCAGTACCCAGACCTATTTTTCGGGTGGACCGGTTCGATTTTCGGTTACACCTGGTCCAATTGCACACCCCTATGAACCACTACGGAAAAACTAATAGATTACTAAGTAAATACTTAACAAGCCCATACCAATCACAACTTTGGAGTTTTAACTAAACCAATTAAACATGCAATTTGATTCATCTAGGAGTCTCTACTAGTCTATTACGAGTCAATTAGAAACCCAAGTAAAATTTGGTATGATATTTTACTTTTGCAAATAAAAGATTTTGGGGACTTGATTACACTAGATAAATCTAACACCCTTTCAGTATCTTTTCTTCTTATTAAAAAATTATTTTGCAAGCAGTCTTGATTGGGTGAACAAGCAAGAATATAACACTCAATAATCAAAGTAGTAGATAAATTACGAAACGATTTGAAGAACCTTGATGCACTAAGCAATCCAAAAGCTCCATTAAGTATTTTGGAAAATGCTAAATAAAGACCAAATAATGAATGCCTCACCTAGACATGATTTCTAAATGCGAGCATGCAAGGCTTATTAATTTTCTTTGGTTTTTTCTTGTTTAACATGAACATGATTTAACTCAAATGTTTTGACTATATGAGTTCTAAATTAACATGCATTGATGAACTAACATGAAATCTAAATAACGTGTATACCATGTTAATTAAATTAAATGCAACCTATATGCAACTCTAATGATATGTAATATGGTTAATTATGAACTAGTCCTATTATTTAAACTAGGTGAGAGATTTGTATTTTCTTTTCTTATAGAAATAAAAGACTAAATTCTAGGACACATGAATATGACCTAAGTGACATTATTAAGGAATGATAACTTAATGACATGAATATTAACTAATTAATTCTAAATGATATATGAATGCAATATTTGTGATTTTCTTTTAGAGTTGAAATAGAAAACTAACTAAATATATATATATCAAGACCTAATTTAAATGGATATAATTTACATTAAATCCTAATCTAAATTAGGTAATTTTCTAATCACTACATGATTCTAATGCATCTAAGCTACAATTTCTATCTAACAAAAAAAAAGATACAATTTCTAAATTAGGAAACTAAATGCATGTTATCTATCCTAAATGCAATGCAATTTTTCTTGTAATTTATAAAAGGAATGTTTCCTACATTAATGACATGCAATATATAAACTCCAATTCCAAAATAACAAAAAAAGGTAATCGGGGACCCGATCTGAGGACTTATAAAAGGAAACCCCAGTTATATGCACAACTCGAAAAAAGGAAACTTCCTATTTAGGATACGTCTAAAATATCAAAACAAATCAAAGTTGAAATCGATAATAATTCCAATTAGGTGATTGATTTATTTGAATTAGGCATAGTTTAAGGACATATCTAAAGTGGACTTCAATTCCAATTAAACCGGCGGCAAGAGTGACAACAGCGAGGCTACCGACGTGATGACTATTGACTGGTGCGAATTATTGTCACGCACAGTGAAGGTTCGTGCTTGGTGAGGATTGGGCCACAACAACTCGTCGGGAACCTGCAAGAAAACTTGCCGGAGGTTGAAATGGCACGGAAGCAGGTGCTCGTGAAGGGCTGATTTGGTGCGACTGGACGCAACGCACTAAAGAAAACTGGATTTTTGCCACGAAAATTTGCGACGAAAAAATTTTCGTCACAAATTTACGACAAATTTTCCAACGAAAAGTAAAATTCGTCGGAAATTAGTGACGGAAAATTTTTCGTCGCAAAATTCATTGGAAATTTCCAACGAAAAATTTTTCGTTGCAAAATTCGTTGGAAATTTTCACGAAAAAATTTCCAACGAATTTTGCAATGAATTCAAAAAAACCTGGTATTGTTCGGCATTTTTAAAATTTGTGGGAAAATTCGTTGGAAATTTCCAACGAATTTTCCCATGAATTTCAATTTTTCAGGCAATCATTTTAGTGTGTATAATTTTCATTGCAAAATTCGTTGGAAATTTCCGACGAATTTTGCGATGAATTCAAAAAAACCCGGTATTGTTCGGCATTTTTTAAATTCGTTGGAAATTTCCAACGAATTTTCCCATGAATTTCAATTTTTCAGGCAATTATTTTAGTGTGTACAATTTTCGTTACAAAATTCGTTGGAAATTTCCGACGAATTTTGCAACGAATTCAAAAAAACCCGGTATTGTTCGGCATTTTTTAAATTCGTGGGAAAATTCGTTGAAAATTTCCAACGAATTTTCCCACGAATTTCAATTTTCTAGGCAATTATTTTAGTGTGTACAATTTTCGTTGCAAAATTCGTTGGAAATTTCCAACGAAAAATTTTTCATTGCAAAGTTCGTTGGAAATTTTTTCATCGCCTTGACGAAAAATCTATCTCCTCTCCTCCTTCTCCTCTTCTTCTTCTTCCCTTCTATCAACATCTCTCCCCCTCTCTTTCTCTCTCCAAAACGCAGTCGACAAAGAACCGTCGCTAGAGAGAGAAAGTCTCGCCGCCGCCGCTGTCCTCTGAATCGCAGCCATGGCCAAGATAAGATGATCATGGCCTCCTCCTCCTCCTGCAAGACCCACATCCCGCCTACCCTCTCCGCCTCAAAGCCCAAGCAGCAACCCCAAGTCACCCTCTCCGTCCCCAAGTTCAGGCTCCCGAAGCCCCTTGCCTCCCTCTCCGTGAAATCCCTGCCCCTCCTCGCCGCCGCCGCCGCGTCCTCCGCCCTCCTAGCCCACCACTGGCAGTGGAGATCGAGAAGGTGGCACTATTCGACTTCAACCTGACGCTACCCATCATCATGGGCGAGTTCCTATTGCTAATGTTCGCGCTAGACAAGATCTACTTCTCCCCGCTGGGGTGCTTCATGGACGAGCGGGACACATCGATCAGGGAGAAGTTGAGCAGCGTGAAGGACACGTCGGCGGAGGTGAAGCAGCTGGAGGAGTAGGCGGCGGCGGCGATGCGGGTGGCGCGGGTGGAAATATCGGCGGCGAGCTCGCCATGGCCGGCGAGCTCGAGGTCGCCCAGAACTCGGCCAAATTTGGGCGAGCTCGAGCTCACCGGCGACGAGGCTGGCCCTCGCCGGCCATGGCGAGGGTCGAGGTCGCCATGGTCGGCGAGCTCGAGGTCGCCTAGAACTCACCCAAATCTGGGCGAGCTCGAGCTTGCCGGCCATGGCGAGCTCGGCCCTCGTAGGCGACGAGGCTGGCCCTCGCCGGCCATGGCAAGGGCCGAGCTCGCTGACGGCGAGGCTGGCCCTCGCCCACACGATTTTGGTCATGATGAATTTTGCAACAAATAATTACCAACTAATTTAATTTGCCACGATTTGTCAACCAAAAAAAATTTGTAGTTTGTCCAACGAATTTAGCCACTAATTTTCTAATGAATTTTCCAACGAAAAAAATTTTTGTCGCAAATTTCCAACGAAAATTGAAATTTTTCGTTGGAAAAATTTGCAACGACGAATTACCAATGAATTTTTTTTCGTTGGAAAATTTTCCAACGAATTTTTTTAAATTTTTCGTTGGAAATTTCGTCGGAAAAAAGATGTTTTTTTGTAGTGACGGTGAAGGATTTGACATCGCTGCAAGCCGGGCTATTTATTGGTGATTCTGTTTGCAACACCGGGATTACAGGGATGACACCGAGGTTGATGCAGTGGGCTGGAGACACAGCCAGGCATCGAGTAGCAGTGTGGAAGATGATGCAACTCTAGCATAGCGGTAGTAGCGTGAGGTTGAGCAGCGTCAAGGCGCGACGACGAGTCCAATCTCGCAAAGAAAAGCTATGGGCGAAAGGGAGAGCTTTTCTCTCTCTTTTCTGACTCTGTATTATGTAGTCTCCCTAGGGGTGTCAGAACCGAACCGGAAAACCGAACCGAGATACGAACCGAACCGAACCGAACCGAAAATTTCATATATTTCAGTTCGGTTTCGGTTTAGGTTCGGATCATCAAAATTAACTATTTTTTTTTCGGTTCGGTTTATTTCAGTTCGGTTCGGATCAGTTCGAATCGAACCGAACTGAAATAAGCACTCTTCCTCTCGCCGAACTTCACACTCTTCCTCATTCCCCATCGACTCTTCCTCTCGTCGCCCTCCACACTCTTCCTCTCGCCGCCGTCCCTGCCTTTCTTCTTCCTCCCCATCGACTCGCTGCCCTCGCCCCCGCCCCCACCCCCGCCGCCGCCGCCACCGCCACCGCCGCCGTCGCTGTTACCGGTGACGACACTCATCTCTCTTGAACCCTAAACGCGGAAAACCCCCCAAATCATCAAACCCCACGAGGAGGCCCAGGAACCCCACCGCCCCCACTCCAATTCGGAACCGTGAGGATCACAACCGCCGGCCCTCGAGAGCGTCGAGCTTGTTGCTGCTGGCGCGTCTTCCGCTACGGGTGCTCTGCTGGCGACGGCCGGGGGTGGAGCTGCGAGAGGTAAAGTGGAATGCTCATCTGAAGAGGCTCTACAAGGTAGTTTGCCTATTGAAGTACAATCACGAGGGACTTGGTTTACCTGTGGATCGTCAAGCAGGGTCGGCATGCGATCAAGGCCAGTGGTGTTCTGTTCCATGATCAAGGTTAGTGATGACCAATTAGACAATTTTGATTGTTACTGAAGATGTTATTTAAATTCGGAGGAGTTAATTAGTCTGTTGAACTGCGGCGCCACGCTTGGAAACCTTCTTCTTCCTTCAGCCTTACACCATGTGCGGTCAAATGGATAATGCACGGTGACTGTTTGATGATATGCCTCAGAGGAATACCAAGCTGGTCATGTAGTGGTAGGCACGGCTGTAGCAAATCTAAAAAATTATCATAAATACATATTATTATCATAAAATTATCATAAAAAAATTATCATGAAATTTTTTTCATAAAAACAGAAAACCGAGCCATGAATAAAAAAGCAAAAAAAAAAACAAAAAAGAAGAAGAAACCAAAAATCAAACCGAACCAAACCGAATCAAACCGAACCAAATCGGCTTATCGGTTCAGTTCCAATTCGGTTCGGTTCCTATTTAGTTCGGTTCAAGGAGGAACCCTTAACGGTTCGGTTCGGTTCGGTTTTTCAAGAAAACCGAATCGAACCGAACCATTTACACCCCTAGTCTCCCCCTCATTGTGTCGAAACAACCCCTTTGGTATTAAAAGGGGTGAACCTCAAAAGTTACACCAAAACTCGCATAGCAAAACTAGATTCAACCTAATCTCCTAGCAATAAAGGAATCAAACTGTGACATTCCGAAATTCTACCAATTGAAATTTATTAAATAACTGAGTTTTATGAAATGTGTTCGCAGTAAATTCTCGCCCGGAACTGATCATTCCTGGAAATGCTAACTATTAGGGAAAGGCTAATAGGGGAATCAAATTCGCGCGACTAAAAAAAATTCGATCGTGAATCGATTTCGACCACTAAATCGCGGAAGTAATATTTTGAGCCACCGTTGGCCGATCCAAGGATAGTTAGGGGTCAGTTCGCCACTGTCCTAGTAGTGGATCGCGGGTGATTCCATTGGACCACGAAACGACTTGACGAATGATTCTGAAATTATACCGAACGATCATACTCCTCGGATCAAGTGATTGATCTTCGTGATTTTAATGATAATCGAAGTCATCACGCACCGAACAGACTTGCACGTGACTCGATACAGTATCAATCATGAGTCGATCTTGCGAATTTCCCCAACAAGCCACTCGTTAGCTTGAAAAACGCTCGAGTTGCGTTTAATAGAATTTAATTATTGAATTTTTTGCCCAAATTGGACACCGGAAAATTAGGAAGTCACGACAGAATGCTAAGACGACGTTGCAGGGGACACGTGTCAATTTTTGGTGAGCTCAATTCCTTTGGAAAAATTCGATTTAGATAAGAAACGGAGAAAGTGACCAAAATGTCCCTAGGATTTATTAAAGGGCAAGCTTTAAGGGTAAAGGGCATTTTGGTAATTTTGCCCTCAAATTTTGATTGGATAATTTTGCCCTTGGATTTTTTGGGAAATTACAAGTATACCCTTGGATATTTTTGTGCAAGAATCGATCTCGGCCGTCGGATCAAGATAAGATCGAATTGGGACCATCGAATTAAAAATATGAGGAAAGGGTAATATGGTCATTTTCCCCTTGGGTCAATGGTCACTATTTGAGTCAAGAATGTCTTATCTCTCTCCATTCTCTTCAACATCTTCACCGATCAGCCCCCCTTTGCCGTGAAATCCTTCCCCCTTCCACCGTGAGCTCCTTGCCGTCCACCGGGAAGCCCACTGCCGGCGCCGCCGCTCGCCACCACCCCCCGGACCTCCCTTAAGCCGCCATACCAGCCTCAAGCCGCCACCACCAGCCGCCGTCTCTCTCTCTCTCTCTCTCTCTCTCTCTCTCTCTCTCTCTCTCTCTCTCTCTCTCTCTCTCTCTCTCTCTAAGTGGCCATGAGCCCCATCAAGGAGCCGGACCGCCGCCGCAAGCCAATCGCCGTCGCCGAGCTTCGCCGTCGTACCCGCTGTTTCCGTTTAAGTTCCGCCGCTTCCCATTCTAGCCGTTTTAGTCTAGAACTCAATAAGTTGCGCCCTCAACCCGACTTAGGATATTGGGTATCAAAGGATGATTTAATTTGGGTGAAATCGGGTTTATGCGGGTGCTAATTTGGGTAATTGAAGATTAGAAATGTTGTGGCGGGCCTTGAGGATTATTTTTGGAATTTTTGGAGGACAATTTGAGGTGAATTATAAGCTGCGAATTATTATTCACATGGCTGTGGTTGATGAATCGAGACGTGAGTTGGATTTTTAGAACCGGTATTTAATGGCGAGAAAGTCCTGTGAAGAATCGGAATTAATCCGACGCCGTTTGGTTGGAGAAAAATGACAATTAACGCGTTTGATGCATATTTGAATTATTAATAAATGGTGGTGTTGAAATTGAATATATGGTTGTGTAATTTGGTGATAGAAATATGCCTGTTGGATGCACACGTGAGATCAATTGATTTAATTATTGAAATTGACATGTCAATTGCTGAGTGAGCATGAATTGCGTGTAAAATAATGCGTGTACGGGCCGCGTGTAATGGGCCAGGATACTGTGGTAATTGCGTGTCAAGCATGAGCATGAGTAAGAAAGCGATGGTGTGTGGCATGGCATGAGAAATTGTGGAAAATTGTGCCGTCCTGAGGTGTGTACTATAACGCGGGACGATACCCGGTAATACCGGAGGATTGCCAGCCTGAGGTGTGTACTTTAACGTGGGTTACGCAGTGGGTGGTAGGTGTTGAGCCTGAGACATGTATTTCAACGCGGGCAAGAAACATGGCCTGAGGCGTGTAGTTCAATGCGGGCCGGAAGTGATGTGACGAATAGTCGCAGTGTGCATGAGGCGTGTACTTCAACCCGGGTCACTGGCGAATGTTGTGGAAAAATGAATGGTTGCAGTGTGCCTGAGGCGTATACTTCAACGCGGGTCACTGGCGAGTGTTGTGGAAAAATGAATGGTCGCAGTGTGCCTGAGGCGTGTACTTCAACGCGGGTCACTGGCGAGTGTTGTGGAAAAATGAATTGTCGCAGTGTGCCTGAAGCATGTACTATAACGCGGGTCACTGGCGAGGAATATGAAAGAGAAAATGAGAATGGAAGGAATAGTGGGATAAGAGTGGTACATGCGCGTGTTTACATCTGACATGATTGTGTTTGATTGCAGATGTGCGCATGATTGAGCTTGATAATATTCATTGATGTACCTGCGATGTGATGATTAAATATGCGTAAATGTGTGTGCTTGCGTGATTGTCTGGAGGTACGTGATAGCCTAGGTTGGGTTTAAGGATGTACCTGCTGAGATATAATCTCATGATTGTGTAAACCAACAATTTTCAGAACCTCGACCTAAGCGATGAACCCTCCACCACCGCCGCCAGTACGTTTTGGAGTACCAGTGCATACGAAGTATGAGGTAGCAGAGTTTCCAATGGGTGACGGGATGACTTGGATAAGACACACGATGACCGTGTATGTGGAAGTAGGATTGCCATTATGGGAGACCAACGTGTATACAGCCTGGTATTTTAGGGGTGCAGACAGGGATGAATTTGGTCCAGTTAGGGGTTTTGACATACCATTTGATTTAGTGGGAGACTAGGATCCAGCTGCCATACCCTCAATTGATGGTGAATTGACAAGTACCGAAGTCAATTTGGCTCAATCTAGTCTACATCCAGACCCCACCGTACAAGGATCTTCTGGGGCTGAACATGAGCCTGAGCCCGAGGCATCACAAGCTGAGGACGATCCAATGGACATCGACCTAGAGCCTATTCCCGAGGAAAAATCGAGTGAGGCAAAGCCCGAGGTGAACCGGAGAATCATCCTGTTGAGTCTGAAGAGGCATTAGGTGAACCGGAGTATATACTGCCTTTTGAGCAGTACTTGGACCCTAATTACGAGCCGGAGATTAACTTATGGGATATTTTAGCTGAGGAATATCAGAATGGAGTCCCAGCGGAGTCGGGTGACATCAATAACCCGATTGAAATCGAGGCAGAGCCTGAATCTTCGGAGGAGCCGACGGTTCAAGAAAGTTCAGAATTGGACAACGAAAAATCAGACTCAGAATGGATGCCAAGTAAGGGACGTAGGGGTTAGGAGGTTTGTTGGATAGCTAGGCTTTGGATTGAGAACCATTTTTTAGGGTGAACACTAGGTCATCGAATCCTTTTGATGTTGATAGTTTTAGTAATATGTGCACTGGTAGACTAAGGTTTGTTTTATTGTAAATATGGTGGAACAAGTTTGAACAAGTAATGAAAATATATATTCTCCCAATTCTCTCCAGTTTAATTCGTTCGGGTGTTTTATGGTTTTCGTGTGTGCAATTCAACCTCTGATGTTTAGATGAGGTCGGCGATAACCTAGGACGTCACAACTGTTCGACAGTGGAGCGGGATGGCACGGGCTTGATGGGGGCTTGGGGTGTGACACAAACCTTTTGGTGGCCTATCTAAAATTAAGGTGTCATTCGTATTGCAAGAGTGAATGACCCAATTGGCTGACTAGTCAGCACATGAGTTTCCTAATTAAATGTGAGAAAAGTGTGCTCATATAGACAAAGATTAGGACTTTTTTTATATGGAATTTCCTAATTTAAATCAAAAGCATATCCCATGTGTGTGTATATATATATATAGATATATATATTCAGGATTAGAAAATCACCCTTATACTCTTATATTGCCACATAACACAAATTTGATAATAAAGAGCTTAATCACTCCCCAAGTTTGCCTCAATATATCAATATTTCCTAATTTTGAGATACCGCACGTGCTAGGCACATGTATATTCGGCTAATTTAGAGAAATTATGGGCTTGTTTAAATTTTGCGCTTCTATGGACTTAGTCCAGATAATTCAATTAAGCACAAAGCTTCACTGCTTAAGTCAATCCAATTGTAGCGCAATTTATGTGTGCTTATTACAATTAAAAGAAAATTTCTCTTAATATGAAAATTAAATAATTTTTTTATTTAGGGTTTGGGGTCGCCCTTTAATTTTCAATACAATGATTGACTAAATGGGTCGTCAAAACTTAGGCGTAAATAAGGGTCCCTTCTTTGAAAGAGAGCTCACAGATATTCCATTCAAAGACAAATGGTATTAACCATGCAAATGCTATGCAGAGTGATTCTTTTTGTCGGGAAGATAGATCTCAATGAGACTATCCCCATTTTTTTAAAATGAAATGAAATGCGATAAAAAGGCAAAGGTAGAGCTTGTACCTGCAGCTACTCACCTGGGGATCCGAGCAAGTATACTTGGATACGAAAAGCTTCTTGAAGGTCTTTGTGGGTCTTTGACAGTAAGGCTAGGGATTTTTCGCCTGAAGATGTGAATATTGTCTAAAGGTCCTCACCTGCAAGACTTGAAGAAAATTGAAAACCTGGGGATCGTCGCTCGATGATTCAATAAGTTGCTTGGTGGTTCCTCGCGAACAGGGTTTTGATATGAATGAAAAGACCTTTGAGAAACCCTCTTTAATTATTCAAGCTGCTGCTTGAAACCCTTCGGATTAAGAATTATTAGACAAATGATAATATTTTAGACTTATAACTTTATTATTAATCTATATGATTTAGCAAAAAATGAAGAGGAGATAAGCGGCCAATATGGATAATAGTTCTTTTCATGTTTACTTCGTATTAGATTGAATTATATTCCATTTTTATTCTATGGCTAATTCACACTAACTTTTGAAATAACTAAATGCAAATTGTACCACATTTTGTTGGTGTCTCCATTCTAAGGATATAAATGCTCATAATAGATTAGATAATTTCAATTTACAAAGTTCAACCATGATTAGAAGATAAATTCAAATTAGAGTTAGAACTGTTTTAGTTAATTTTCAAGTAAATTGCATATAATTGGATGGTGATTGCACATTAATTAATACGTTCTTGGAGAAATATAAGCAATGAAACAATGACCATCCACCTACTTATAATGCTTTCCAGATTTCAAACTCAAGTTGCTTAAATAATTATTTTAGTAAAATTAAGTACGGATAAGTGCATTCAAAGTCCTTAGACTTGTCACGAAGTGCAATTAAGTCCTAAAACTTTAAAAAAATGCAATTAAGTCTTAAAACTTATTACGAAGTGTAATTGAGTCCTAAAACTTTCAAAAAGTGCAATCAAGTCTTAAAATTTATCAAATTAATCTAATTAAGTCATTACGTTGATTGCACATTTAAAAGTTTTAAGACTTAATTGCACTTTCATTATAAGTTTTAGGACTCAATTGCACTTTCGTGACAAGTTTTAAGATTTTAGTATACTTATCATAATTAAGGGTGCGTTTGTCTGAGAGAAAGTGTTTTTCGGGAATTCATTTTTCGGACTTTTACCCGTTTTGTTCGCCGAAAATGATAAGTCAACTGAAAACACTTTCCGCTCAAGAAAAACATTCATGAATAATATTAGAAAAGTGAATTCCCTAACCTGAAGAGGTGAAAACACTTTTCGAAACTGTTTCTCTTAACTTTTTTATTATTTTATTCTTTTCTTTTCTTTTTTTCTTTCTTTTTTTTTCTGACCTCTGCTAGTCGCTGGTCTCGACAATGACTGGCAACCAGCCACAAGCAAGAGGCAGTGCTGGGTTGTGGCTCGCCAGCCTTGCGCGAGCTCAAGTCCCGAGGAGCCCTGACCTTGCATCGGCGAGCCTTAACCTCACATGAGGCCAGCGAGCTCAAGGCTCGCCAGATCTCAGCTATCCTCGAGCTTACACCGACAAGCCTTGACCTCATTGGCCTCACACGAGCCCAACGCTCGCCAGATCTCGGCGAGCTCAACTGCCTATGGCCATCATCGGTCAATTGGTCGCGGTAGAGGAAGGTGGAAAAAAGTAAAGGAAAGAAAAGAAAAAAGAAAAAGAAAAGAGAAAAATAAATTTAGAAAATAATTAAAAATTCGATTTTTTTAAATAATAAAAATCAAAATTCGATTTTTTTTGCATAAGATAAAATCATGGAATTGAAATTATTTTCTAGTAAAATCTAAACATCAGAAAGCAATTTCGATCACATGTCACAAAATAAAGAAAAACTAACCGTTTTCCTGGAAAATGCTTTTCGGGAAATCATTTTCTGTTATCATTCAGTTTTCTACTAAACAAGCGCACCCTAAATAATAACCAAATGAAGTTTTTTCTTTGGTTGAAAATCAAATGAAGTTAGACACTACTTGAATTGACCTTTTTTCTTACAACCGTCAGCCCTCCGCATTTGATCTTTAATTTCTGTTTATTGTCAACCACTTCGAATTCCTAAAACTATATAATTATGAACTTTCGAGATCTCCTAAAGTCTTTAAATGTTGTGGTAATTTTTAAAATTAAAATATTTCTTCTGATTTTCAAGCAAAAAATACTGCTTTAATTTGAAAATTTATATTTGGGTAATTATTTTTTAAATTTTTGAAAGAAAAATAAAAGGAAGCATAATTTGAATGAAAAAGCAAATACATTATTTGGTGAGACATGCTTTTTTTTCCTGTTTAATTAGTGGGACATGTCTCACTCATAGAAATACGTTAATCAATGCTAGCTCATTGCTTGTGCACGAAAATATACACATAATATAAGATTAGATTTCATGAGTTTTGTTGTTAGACTCTGTAGCTAACATTGCGACTTCTATATAAGAAATCACGGTTTTTCTGTGAGGGGAAAAAAAACTCTCATCCACTCACTAAATTAATCAAGCTAAAATTTAATTTTGTATCTTGAGTTATGCTACTGGACGCTAGTAGTAGTTTTACATCGTGACTTTTATATAAGAAATTGCTACTTATCTGAACAAAAAAACCCGCTGACCAAGCAACTCGAGCTTATAACTCTCTCTCTCTCTCTCTCTCTCTCTCTCTCTCTCTCTCTCTCTCTCTCTCTCCAGATACGCAATATGTAATGTAGATGAAGGGCAGTTAACTCTTTTTGCTTGTGAAGCTTTCTTCTAGTTTCTAAATTTTAAGACTTGGATATAAATGAGGTAAAATGAAGGATGTGCGAAATGCAATTTATGTTTTTTTTAAATTTTTTCCACTTATAGAAAACGAGGAAGCCCCCTCAGTTCCCCTTACATTGTCATTTCGAATGTGAATGTGTGTACTGAGTGTTTTTTCTTTTCTCGGTACTTAGAACTTTTATAAAATTCTGAGTTACACACATTTTGACTTTTTCTAATGTTGAATGCTTGAAATCTTGAAAATAAAGGGTGAATATCACGAAAAACCCCAAACTGATATATTTGTAGTAAATTTATCCTGAACTAATTTTTTGATCACCAAAAACCCTAAACTGGTACATTTGTGATAAATTTACCCTCCATAAATTTTCCTTAAATTAAATTAATATAACGAAAAATCACAAATTGATAAACATGCAACAAATGGAGAGTAAAACCCCAAACTTGTATACCCATCAACTATCATGTGTCATGTGGTAAATTTATCACAGATATACCGGTTTGGGGTTTTTGGTGATTAAAAATTAGTTTAGGGTAAATATTTATCCGCCTGATCCCCAAGTGCGATCATGTGTTCCATTCGAACTGCATCGGCAAGTGGCTCACCTCCCACACCACCTACCCTGTTTGCCGCGTCGGTTAGCAACGTCAGCCTCACGTTGTAGCTGGCTAGCGACTCGGCTAGTCAACTCGCCGAGTTGGGCATCGAGCCGCCGTGGGTTGAGGTGACGATCGAGGCAGCTCCGCCCAATGGTGACATGCTAGAGAGGAGCCCACGAGAAGGAGGACAAGAGCAAATCCAACCGCCAAATCTATGGGACAAGGATGAGAGCGGCTACTTCAATAGTCGCAAACGAATAGGTGGCTCAGGCAAGATCTAGAGGTTTCCTCGTTCGCACTCAACCAGGCACTCGCTGGTCCAACTAAGTGAGGACACCTAGTGTTTCACCTTGAGGTTGCTCACCAAGGTGAGGAAGCAATTGATGGACCGGCCTGGGCTGGTCCTGCCCTTGGAAGGTTGCTTGAGGCGAGGATACCGATGCGGAGGCGAAGGGTGCTGCTGAGGGAGGTACTCCAGCAGGCTGGACTGGCTCAACCGGGCGGCCAAGTCGGAGAGGTGGGCTTTTGATGTGGCTACCGACGGTGGCAGAGGGTCCTCTCGGGGCTTGGTTTGACAGGCTCGACCGGCCATTTAGTGCGTAAGTTAGTTACATCACAAAAAAAGATGGACAATTTCGAGAATTTTGCAGCGATTGATTTATTTTTCGTGGGTGATTTCCAAAAAATTTGTGCCTACCATTCAACGAACTTTTAAGAGATTAGCTGTCAAAGAGAAGAAGTTTGTAAATTTGTGGCATTGAAGTTATTTAGAGAGATTGATCAGTCTTCTTGCGCAATTTTTTACGTCGTTTTTTCATATGAATTAGAGTGTTATGGAAATTAATGACAATTGATTGAAAAATTCGACAAAATGTTAAATTTGAATTAGAAAAATGACTGGATCCAATATTTTTAAAATTTTCTTTAGTAAAAATGGAAATGGAAATTCCCTGCCATTTAGTGATGAAATTTTCCAGTGAAAGAATATTTTTTGAGACAAATCAAAGCGATATGGTCAAATCCCCTATATCTTTCGTAAATTTTGGGATTTACATGATAAATGTCCCAAATATGATTAAACCTCTTAAGCTATAGCTTCGAGAGCATCACTTGCTCGCTTTTAAAATCAATTTCGAAACTTCAAGCAAATCACATCATAAAATCTTGGTGTATATCATGCTAAATTGCAAGCTGATAAATTGGGCCAAAAGTTCACTTGGAACACGGAAAGTACCAACTCCTAATGCTAGCAACTTTGGAAAAAAAAACTAATTTATCGAGAATTAATCGGATTGAAAGTGTTGTCGTTCACAATGATTTGCAACATCATTTCTTTCTTTCGGAAATGCCAAAAGAGTTCAGCTGAAATCAATGCCATCTTGCTGTTCCTTCTCTATCGGGCCAAAGCCGAAGAAGAAGCATATGTCATGCATTGCGTCGCTTTAGCGCGTTACACAGCTGTTTTCTAAGCCCCCCATACCCAGGCTAGGATCGAAATTAAGGATCCACAAATCCAATTATGACAACCTTCGACTTGATGGGAAGAGATGGAATTTTGCCATGTGTTGATATATGACGAAACTATTAACGTTGAATATTTTAGGGTACATTTATTTTTTGACAAATATATAATTTGGAAAACGTTTTAGTAATTGCCGGTATTGCTTATAAAAATAAATAAACAAAAAATATTTGTATCGTTCGCGAAAATATTTAAATATAAATGATGTTGATAATGAAAATATTTTTTATTAACAAATTTTTTTAAGTAATATAAGTTATTATTTTAGAAAAGTACTTTTTAAATTATTCATTTTTCACGAAACAAATAGAATTTTATTTCTAGCCATTATGCACATACAATTCCAACATGATTGACATTATTTAAAAATTTGATAAAAAACGTGAGTAGCCATGTGTTGATATTTCTCTCTCTATTGATAGCTAAAATTCCAAAATATACTAAAGAGATTGGGTGCGTAATTGGATAGCGTGTCCTTTTGAGAGATTTTTTTAATGATTTTGGATTTTTTTCGTCAAATGCGCACCTTTTGGGTGTGTAGTTAGATAGTGTGTTGATAATTCTCTCTCTATTGCCCATGATTTTACTTTTCACATAACCTAAAAGAACTATTTTAAAAAAAAAATTAAAAAATGGCAGCGCAAATTTGGAAATTTATCAACTTCGTGCAATTCAGTCTTAAAAGTATCATTTTGTGTACATAATTTTCATAACTTGTTGATTTCATGCACTTAAGTTATATTTGTGATACTCGAGGATATAATTAGGAGAAAATATTCAATAGTATCAAAACGTCACATCAAGAAAATATTCAATAATATCAAAGTGCCACGTCAGCTGTTGATGTGACCCGCATTTACCTAATCAGATCTACTCACATATTGACACGTCGTCATATTAAATAAATCGTCTGAAAAAGTTTATTGTTAGCTTTATTAAATACAAAAAAAAATATTTGAACGCCCGCCCATATTTTCTTAGAAGCGGACCCTCTTTTTTGTTTTCCTCTTTAGAGAGAGCTTGTTGTTCAAATTTTGTTTTCGCTCGACCGTCCGCTTCGAAGACCTCCATTGCGAGACCGCCACTTTTGCTTTAAAGGCAGTCGGTCTATCAGTTAAAAGACCTCCATTTTCGTGCGGACCGCCACTCAACCGTAGCTTTGGAGGTCTCCATTTTCGTAAAGACTGCCGCTTGGAAGCGTCAAACCACCTACGCGCATATAGACGGAACCGGCAAGATTTTCTCATAGGACGAAGCCCTTATCTGCTCTCTCGTTATCGATAATCCTTGGCCGTGTTTCCATCTTCAAAGCCATCTATCGTTGCTGGAAATCGGCTGTGTTTGTACTTCATAGCCACGTTCACCCAAAAAACCGGAGTTGCATTTGTCGTTACCTATTTCACAGGTTTGAGTTTTGAAGATGTTCATCGCCGTTCGTTGTGGTCCTTTGTCGTGAACTACCCACCCCAGGTATACCTGGGACTCCTCCGTTTTGGCTTGTTTCCCATAGAGGAGGTGAAGAGCTAACCGCAAGAACGACTGTCTTGCCAGTCGGTCTCGACATTCGACGATCCTCGAAGCTTCCAGCCTCGACCCAGTCACCCATTGCAGCCTGTTCACGCTCAGATGACTAGGTAATGCCATCGTCCCTGTGTTGCCCTATTCTTGGTAAGGCCAACTAGTGCTCATGCGTGTTCGGATGAAAATCACTCAAAGTCCGAAGTGTAGTTCGATGATCTATGATGACTTCCCCGTGTCAATGTTGTTTATGGAGAAAAAGAAATACTTCGGTTTCGTGACCAGTTCAATCCCTCCTAGATTTCAGGTTCAAATCGCCCAATACATAAACAACACGAATTTTTTTGACGTGATGTGAAAATGTACTGTAAATTTAAGCTATTCTTGCTTGAAAACATTTCACAATTTTAATAAGGCATTTCAACAAACGGTTCACGCACCGAAGGAATTGAACTGGTCCTGAAATTGAAGTAGTTCTTTTTCTCCATAAACAGCATTGAAACAGGGAAGCCGTCATAAATCATCGAACTACACCTTGGACTTCGAGTGATTTTCATCCGAACATGCATGAGCACTACTCGGCCTTACCAAGAACAGGGCAAACCAGGGACGATGACATTACCTGGTCGTCTGAGGATGAATAGGCTGCAACAGGCGACTGGGTCGAGGCTGAAAGCTTCGAGGATGAATGCTGAGATCTAGGTTGGCAAGACAATCGTGCTTGCAGGAGCTCTTCAACTCCTATAGCAAACAAGGCAGAACAGAGGAGTCCCAGGTATAGCTGTGGTGGGTAGTTCACGGCGAAGGACCACAACGAAGGGCAATGAACATTGTCAAAACTCAAACCGGTGAAATAGGTAATGACAAATGCAACTCCGGTTCTTCGGTGAACGTCGCTGAGATCGAAACTATGAAGTACAAACACAGCCGACTTCCGGCGACAATTGATGGCTATGAAGGTGGAAACATGGCCAAGGATTATTGAGAAATAGAGAGTAGCTAATCGCTTTGCCCAGGGAGAAAATCTTGCCAGTTCCGTCTATATGCGCATAGGTGGTTTGACACTTCGAAGCGGCAGTCTTTGTGAAAATGGAGGTGAAAATGGAGGCCTTCAAAGCAACGGTTGAACGGCGGTCCGTGCGAAAATGTAGGTCTTTGAAGCCATAGTCTGGCTGTCTTCAAAGCAAAAGCGGCGGCCTTCGAAGCGGGCGGTTGAGCGAAGATGAAGGTCGAGCGAAAACAGAATTTGGACGACAAGCTCTCTCTGAAGTGGAAAACAAAAAACGGCCCGCTTCTGAAAAAATATGGGCGGGCATTCAAATTTTTTTTGTTTTTATTAAAGCTGCCATTTGCATTTATGCCATCAGTCAACTTTTTCATATGATTTTATTTTATAGTATGACACGGCGCCACGTGTCAGTTTGTGAGTAAACTGACTAGGTAAATGCACGACATATTAGCAGCTGACGTGGCGCATTAATACTATTGAATATTTTCCGGATGGGTAGAAAAAAAAAGAGAAAGCCACATGGCTTTCTTTTATTGCATTTTTAATCTTATATGGCTATTGATATGGTGATGGAGCGCTCTTGAAACAAAATCAACGTCCTTTTTTGGCGTTGCATCATAAATATAAAAAATTAAAAATTAAGAAATAGAAATAGAAAAATTACCAATGTAATTTAACTTTAAAAATTACCAATATAACTAAAAGTAAAAATTACTTGAAAATAACCAAAGACCGAAAATAAAAATAAATAAAAAAGAAAGAAGATTGTGGAGGTCAAGGTCTATCGGAGGCGGACAGCCCACTTGCCAGGCCCCGACGCATGACCATCGGCGAGGGCAACGGTTAAATGGGAAAATAATAAAATAAATCATGTGGCATTTTCTTTTACTTTAAACTGATGGAGGTAATGGAAAGACTCAGGTGCACGAATTAAAAATTTTCTAACTTTTTTTTTTGTCGGTTAAAAAAAATTTATAACTTAAATACATGAAATTGGCAAGTTTTGAAACTTGTGCTGTAATTATCCTAAACAATTTCCTTGGCCTTTTGAAAACTTCTATTGATTTTGTGTTCTTTCAACTTCACACTTCCTTTTATACATAACCTAAAGTTATTCTCTTAAAATATAGGAACTAATTGGTGATTAATAGGGTATCCACAAAAAATATACATATTCTTTGGTATATCTAAGTACTTATTTATTCCGACCAAAAAAGTCCTTATTTCATTTCATTCACCAAAACCAATCATCCACTTGCAAATCTTATGAAAATATTTACTTTTCTTTCAATAGAACAATCGAGTTCACATCATTTTATACGAGACTGGTTTTCACAAATCATTTCAAACAATGCTTAGACATCCAATATTGATTTTCCAATTACATAACAAACAAAGTTCAAAAAAAGAAACTTTACCCAAAAAAAAAGTTTAAAAAAATAAAAATTCGCCATTTTGCATTTCTTAACGACATAATGCGGTGCTAGATGGGCACCTTATTTTTCTCCCGCTACAAATATACATGAATTAATAAAATTATATCTAGTCTTTGTAACAGTATACCCCGCTATAGTAAAATCGAGACCAATATATCTTATGTGCACGATTCATATAAAAAGATCATTTATATGTTCTTAAATCGATAAAAATAATGACAACGAAACTGGCTAGGAAATTTGTAGTATGATTGGTCAATGATCAATTTGCAGAGATTATTCTTATTCCTTAAGAACCGAGTAGATAGATCATTATGAAAATATAATTTTGTTGACACCCAAAAATATATGTTATAGCTCCACAAATTACCATTATATTATATATCATTGAACATATATAAGAAGAAGTTACAGTTTTTTAATTGGTCGACCATATGAGTTACACATTACCTTGATTATAGTGAAAGCCAAATTTGGGCACAAAAAGATTTCTCTTCATGAGAAGAATGATACATATGAACGTCTATCTACATTTTTACCTATTTTTTATGAACTCCATTAAGTAATTGTTATTGAAACTACAATATTTATCTAAAAGTATAAATTTGATTTTATTTAACTTTTATGGAGTTGTATGTTTCCGTGCATCGCACGGGTTTCAATTCTAGTTATTCATACTATTGGGGTTAACATAAGGAATTTTTTGGCCTCGATGAGCCACCTGTGAACTAGTCCTGGTCTTAAAACCTGATAATAAGTTTTAAAACCTCTATTAACTTAAAAAAAAAACAGTTTTTACATAGGATGTAAAAACACAGGCATCATGTAGATTCTTTTTTAGTAGATATCGGAATATAGATAGGCTAACTGACCAATTGACAGCATAGGCTGCAAACAGGGCATTGGCAGCTCTTGCTGGTTAGGGTTCTAGAAGACTACCAAACCCAAATCCTTGAGACAAATCTAAATATGCGCAGTTTAAAAGACGATGGACAAGCTCACACTAAACCGGTCAATATGGAATCCAATTCGGGATTTTACTTGGGAGCTAGCAGGAAGGAAGTGGTTTGGAAGGAATTAGGAGAAGAGAGAGCCGCGGGTAAAGAATGGGAAGATTGCAAAATTGAAAGGAAATAGGATTTTTTTGGTTAGACGCATCGATTCGGCCAAGCTTTCTCTTCTCAGTTGCCCTGTACTAGACAAGTTCGTAAAGATCTTCGTACTAAAGTTAATGAAGATCAATCTTGCAGGGCCTAACACCGAACTCAGCCTTATTAGAGAAGTGGCCACCAATGTCAAGGAAAGTATGAGGAACAAGGTTTAACAATGCTACGAAAATGAGATAAGCATGGATTGAGGTTGGAAGGATATGCCTCTTCTTGTAGTCTAACCAAGTCTATGCTAATTTAAAAATTCAACAAAAGAATAGGATGGACAAATTAAGACCAACTGTTGATCTTTCAAAAACGGGGATATATAACTATCATACGTAACAATGACATGCCTACATTCTTCAGTCCTGTCAACATAATTAGTATTAGGTCGGTCTAATGAGTCAGACTGTGACATTCCGAAATTTCGTCCATTTGAGATTTTATGAAATGAGTGATTTTATTAATGTACTTGTAGTTGGTTCTCGCCCGGAACTAATCATTTCTGGAATACTAACCATTAGGGAAATGCTAATTAGGGATTTAAATTCATATGACCAGAGAAATTCGATCATAAATCGACTTTCGATCAGAAAATCGTCGCGGTAATATTTTGAGCTAACGAGGGCCGATTTTAGGATAGTGAAGGGCCGATTCGTCACTATCATATTAGTGGATCGCGGGTGATCCCGTTTAATCACGAAATGAATTGACGAACAATCTAGAACCTATATCAAACGATCGTACCCGATAGAACTAGTGATCGATCCTCGCAATTTTATTGACAACCAAGGTCATCACGATCTGAATGAACATGCACGTGACTCGATTTAGTATCAGTCGCTGGTCGATTCTGTGAATTTCTCAAAAGCCGCCCATTAGTCTAAGATACGTACAAGTTACATTATATAGAATTCAATTATTAATTTGAGACTCAATTGGGCATCGGAAAATTTGGAAGTCACGACAAAACGTTAAGACGACGTTGCGGTTGGAACGTGCGACTTTAGATTTTCCCGAATCCTTCAGAAAAATTCAATTTTGGCAAGAAAATGAGAAAGTGACCATTTTACCCTTGGAAATTTATAAAGGGCTAGTTTTAAGGGGCAAGGGTATTTTGGTCATTTTACTCTCAAATTTGGAAAAGACGATTTTGCCCTTGGACTTTTTGAGAAATTTCAAGATTGCCCTTGGATATTGTAGAAAAGATTCGATCTGGGCGATTTCAAAATAAGATCGAATCTGGACCGTTGGATGAAAAGTAGAGAGAAGGGCATTTTGGTCAATTGCCAAAAGTGGTCAAAATGCTGGACTTTTAAGGGATAAGTCTCTCTCTCTCACTCTCGGCCCCATCTCTCTCTCCCTCCCAATCTCTCTCTCCCACCGTGAGCTCTCCCTCCTGCCGAACGCCGCCAGTCGCCGCCCCTTCGTGCCGCGCCACGCCGCCGTCCATTGTTCGTAAGCCACCGCCGTTCCCCCTCTCCCTCTCGATTTCTCTCTCGGCCGTGAGCCTTGCCGGCCACACCGCAAGCTGTCGCTGTCCACCGTTCACCGATCGTCGCCTGCCATGAGCCGGGTCGCCGCCGCCGCAAGATCGCCACCCGTTTCGCTCTAGCCACGTGAGTTTAGAGTCGGGTAAGTCACGATCTAAACCTCGCCTAGTTTATCTGGTATTATCGGACTCGTTTAGACGCAGTTTGGTAGAAATTAAGGGCTAATTAGAATAACGGGCCTTAGGATTGAATTCGGGAATTTTTGGAGGAATTTTAGAGGCTGATAGTATGCTGTGATTGGCTGTTCAGAGTGTTGTGGTATGCTGTTTGGTGCATGGATGGTACCGTTAGGTCCGGCTTGAGATTTCGTGAAAGTACCGTGAAGGGCCGGAATCGATTTGACAAAGTTTGGATGTGGAAAAATACCAAATTGTGTATTGTTTGCATGATTGTGATGTGACTGTGTTGTCGTGATGTATTGGGTGTAAATGTGTGCACGTAATTAATGCGAATGTGTGTAAGTGCGGGAATGGGGTCGAGGCATTATAAGCATGGGTCGCGATCATGTAGGCCTGTCGCATTTGGTGCTGGTTGAGGAATGAGGAAATAGGAATGAGATTAGTCCGAGGCATGATTAGATCGGGTGAAATTGGGATCGGACCAAGGCATTCTAAACTCGGGTTGCGATCACGTAGGCCTGTCGCATTTGGTGTGGGTTGAGGAAAGAAAGAGAAAGTGAGATCGGACCGAGACGCATGATGCTTGGGGTGCGATCGAGTGGGCCTGAGGCGTGTTTACGTGGGCCGGGATAGTGATTGAGAATGAAACGTGTGGTAAGGAAAGTGTGAATGTGGGATCGAACTGAGGCGTGTGATGCTCGAGGCACGATCGAGTGGGTTGAGGCGTGTTTACACGGGCCCGAGAAAGTAATTGAACAAGTGTGGGTATGACGAGGAAAAATAAATGGAAATGATGTGCTTGCGTGTGACTGAGTGTGAATTGCGGGTTGGAAATGTGGTATGATTGATGTGTGTATTGATATGTGGAAAGTGTGTGTGATGGCATGTGCGCGAGAATTGTATGTGTGATTGTGGACTAATATGCAAGTTGCGTATGCCGAGAGTCTAGGTATGTGTGATTGTTGGATTGCTGTTTGCGTAGTTTGATTGGTTGTTTGTTTGGATGTGTCTGGAATTACGTGGTAGCCTAAGTAGAGTTTAGGTTGCAACTTATTGAGAAGTATCTCATGGTTGTCTCAACTAAACCATTTCAGAGCCACCGCCTGATCAATGAATCCACCGCCGACGCCCCCGCCTGAGCATTTTGGAATTGTTATGCACACTGATCATAACGTAGTAGAGTATCCGATGGACGATAATTTCACCTGGGTGAAGCATACGATCGTAGTTTGGGTAGATATAGGACTACCCCACTGGCAAGCTCACACATACACTGCATGGTTATTCAGAGACGGAGTTGATGAGTACGGCCCTATCTGAGGCTTCGACATTCCCTTTGATGGAGTTAAGGACTGGGATCCCTCAGCCATACCCCCTCCTGATGGCGAGCTGACTAGCCTGGAGACTAGTCTGGTTTAATCCGGACTGCATCCTACGTCTGCGGCACCTGAAACCTTAGGAGCCAAGCATGAGCCGGAACCAAAAAAATCCCAAGCGAGATACGATCCTATGGATGTGGATCTCGAGGCGATTCCCGAGGAAGGACAAGAAGGAGAAGGAGAAAACCTCGAAGCTGAATCGAAGGAGGCCCCAGAAGCAGAGTTTGAGAGTGAACAGGAGGGCGTACCCGTGTACGAGTGCAATCCCTATTATATGCCAGAGGTCGAGCCAGCTGAGGAGGAGCAGGATGAGGTCCCAGTGGAGTCGGGTGACACAAACCACCCGATAAAGATCGGAGCCGAGTCGGAGTCCTCAGTGGAAGCGACGATTCGGGAGGAGTCAGACTCGAGTGCTAATGAGTCGGACTCTGAGTGGACAACGTCTCATGGACGTCGGGGCTAATGGGGAGATTAGGAGCAGATCTTTTGAGGAGTACCATTTTTGGAAAAATAGGGAACCCATGTTATCTACTCTTTTAAAGTGTCGGTGGTTATGGATAGCAGCGGGTATGCATGTATATATTTTTGTGGACTAGTAAGTTGGCGGCAAAGTATAAGTATGTTTGTAAATGGATGTTGTGCATATCTATATCGAAGCATAGTAAAGTGTTGGTGATATGTCGATCTATTTCTCCCCGGTGTTCTCCAATTTTATTGTCCGGGTATATTTAATTGTTTCCGCCTCGATTAACTTTGATGGAACGTTGGGTCGGCGACGTGTTCCCGGGACATCGCACTCTTCCGACCGAGTATCAGGGTGTCGCGAGCTCTATGGGGGTTTGAGGCGTGACACAGACCGCAGAGCAATTTCTAGGCCTGAAGGAGAGGAATCCCTAGAGAAAGACCTCATATAGGCTTCTAGCAACTTCAACTCTCTCACCAGCAAGCATATCCATGAGTATGGAAGGGTCTATAGCCATAAACACCAATTTCTCCGTCAATTGTTGATCCCATAGAGCATGAGAAGTATTCGTTCTTTCGGTACTTCAAATAGACCCCCGCATGAAAAACCAGTAAACAGGACACGTAGTGCAAAACTATCGATATATTAGGTAAAAAGAAAATCGAGAGAATGCAGTAAACAGAGAGTCTCATAATTTCAGCAAAAATGCCTCATCATACATGATGACGTGTATTGCGAATATGAACAAAAAAAGATTATCCTCACCCCACTTAAAAATCAGATTTTTCACCGAGAAGTTAAAATTTGATATTTTGCTCCTTCACACGGGAGACAAACTAGTTAGTTCTTTCATCAACAATATGAAAAGAACCCATCGTGTCAAGCCCTTCAGCATGTTGGATACTATTTATGAGTTTAGTAACCGACAAAATCTTACCGTGCATCCCCACTGTACCGGCTTCAATGATGCCGCGTCCAGATTAATCATCTCATATGATATTAAGGGGACATCAAGCCTTGTGCTATCTTGCTTGGTATCAATAACCAGCTGGCCAGGATTTATTTTCTTAAGCTTCTTGCTTGCTTTTGGGAAAGCGAAAATCATAGTCACCGCGAAGTAGAAAGTGGAGCTACAACTAAGAATGGATATGAATTTTCTTCAAACGGAGATGCTAAAAAAAAGGCAATACTCTGCACAATTTTTGCCGCGAAAAACATAAGGAACAGCTTACACGGAAAACAAAGAAGCAATTTCAGCGCACAAATTTTCCTCGTGAGAAAAGACTTAGCCAAGACCCATCTCATCAGCAAGAATCACGTGCCGTCTGTTCAGCTCAATAGAGCCGTAGAAAGTTAAGTGGACGCAACGAAGCTTCGATATCATAAGCTAGGAGATAGACAAAGATAAGGAAATAGAATGGAGGACGAATCGAAGCCAACAGAATGCAATGCAGCACCAACAGATGCCGAGAATCATGCCTCCTCTTAAGAAATATTGTCAATCTAGAGGAAGCCGCAGGCAGAACTTACCGGATGTCTCTACTACTGCTGCGTCCGAACAGAGCATAAGAACAGTGGCTGAACTGGAAAAAGAAGAGAAAGGGGGGGCTTTTTAGTCTTTCTACCCGAAGGACCGGTTTCGGGTCGGTCGGGTGGACCCGACGATTCTAAATAAAATGAGAACTCTCGAAATCCCTAGGGCTCGCTTGTCCTCTCTTGTCGTCTTGGGTTACAGCCGTCTGCATCGCGTGGGTGTGAAGCACACAGAACCAGAAGGAGAGATGACGACGAGCAACCGAGAAAAGATGGATCTGCTGAAGGCGAAATTCGCGAGCAACCGAGAAAAGATGGATCTGATGATGGCGGAGCCCAAGCGGTTGGTGGAGAACTACTTCAAGACGTTCGACGCGAACCGGGCGGACTTGGTGAACCTGTACCGGGAAGAGTCGGGGATGAACTTCAGCGGCCAGATGATCCGGGGCAAGGAGGCTATCGTCGCCAAGCTCGCCTCCCTTCAGCGGTCCCAGCATCAGATCAACGGCATCTCCTGCTTGCCCTCCAGCGAAACCGGCGGCGTGTTGGCCTTGGCCGACGGCTACTTGTGGCTAGACGGCAAGCCGGACGCCTACCTTTTCTACCAGGCCTCTCTCTCTCTCTCTCTCTCTCTCTCTCTCTCTCTCTCTTTGTGTGTATCGGTTGAAGCATCCATTGATATATTTTATTTAATTTTTTTCCTTTTTGAGTGTCGAAGGATGGTGGTTTGGATGAGATGGCGTTTTTGTTGAGTGAATGCAAATTTCTCTATCAATCGTTTAATCGATCGTATTGCGTACTGAGAGTCGTGTATCTGATTCTGCCCTCAGTCGTTCTGTTTGTTGCAAGAACCAGAAGGAAGCTATTACATAGACCAACAGATTTGGGCGACCCGTGATTTCAACAATCGTTGGTCTGCCTTGGCTTGAACGCGAAGAATGTCCAAGACGAAAGAAGGAGGCGGCGGCGGCTTTACGGAGGCGGCCGGGGGAGTTGAGTTTCAGTCTATGATGTTTTTCTTTTCAATGTTCTAGATCTACTGCAGTACTGTCTGGTAAATAAGATTAGAACCGTGAATGTCTCAAGTGGATGCTTATGTCTAAGTGGATGTTTATGTTCGGATTGAGTCTGCCTTTCTCAGATTGCTCTTTCTTGTTCACCGTTTTATATGGCTTGCTGCTTTACTTAGACCATTATTGTGGAGATCATGTGGTGCGAGTGTTCATGATTTTAGCCCCCACCATCAAGGTGGGCAGCACGTCCCTTACATTTATCCGGACTCTGCTTTGCTGTTTTTAAAGTCTGGAGAGCTGGATTTGATTCACTTGAATTTGCCGCCTGCCGGCCAGCCTCGCGACCTCGACTTGGTGGTCTGGGCTGGGCCAGGCGGCCCGCAATATTCACATCTAAGGGATATGGGACTCGCAGTAACAATCCCAGTTGCTTTATCCTGAAGCACTGGCCCAAGTGCGTGAAGTAAGGGCCAAAATGGTGAGGGAGATCATTGAGAAGGTAATGACAATATGGATGCAGTTGATGTCGAAGGTGGTGAGGCCTGAAGATTTGAAGTCCGAAGACTCTATCTACAGATATGGATTGTATGGCTTATGCAGCCATCAGGGTGACCTCTCATTCACCTTGCTGTTGCATTAGTATTTAAAAAAAGAAAAAAAAGAACTAGACCAATTATTCTAAAAAGAGTGTGCCCAAGTCGGAGCCTTGGATCCGTATTGGTCATGGCGTGTTCTTCTTTTCATAATGGCTGGATTCCATTTTTATATTCGTGGAGTTCGATCTAAGGAAAGAGGACCGCGGACGCCAAGATGATGATGTTTTTTCATTCTCCCTTATATTAAGAACACGATTTCCAGAACATAAACATCACGGGTCCATGTCTTGGCGAAATGGCTATTAAGTTTGTGCCGCCCGCATTGGAAAGGACGAGTTGAGCTGATCCGTGCATAGTGAAGATTGGGGATGGGGACTCTTGCCACTTTTACGAGCAAATTTCTTCTCGATTCGACTGTTGTAGTTTCCTTGCAGATATCTGAGTAGCTACGAAACAACATGGAGGTGTTTGGTTTTTGCAAAGCAAGTTGATGTGCGATATCCTAAAGCGAGAACACGAGGGTGATTGTGTTGCAAAAGGATTCCATTTTTTTTCTTAAAGAGATATCACCGAATACGAGGTACGGTCGCATCTCCACAATGTTGCTGGAGAAAAGCTTGATTGGTTTGGTTACGGAACTAGGATAATTGCAACACTAGTATCAAATCTATTCTTAGTCCACATCTCGAGATTTCCTCATGTTTATGGCATCGACATGATGAGAAGATCAAGCCCTTGAGCTTTTTCAAAAAGCATTCAAATCGGTACCCCAGACCAAAATCTTTCCTCCATTTAAATGCATACGTGTCAAAATACTTCGATTTTGTACGTCGGATTTGTCATTATTCACATCATATCCGTCATGCAATCCTCTGATAAGTGTGTTAACACGAGAAAAAGTATAAAAAAAAAGTCATAATCAAGTACTAATTCAGTTTTAAACATTTCAATTATACTAATTTAGTATAAACCTTTTCAATTGGTACCAATTCAATTCATTTGGCCAATTTAGGCTGAAAATCACTCACGTGCACATCGGCCGTCTTACGTGACACAACTAGTAAGCAACAGATGCTGACGTAGACATTTTTAATAATATTTTAATAAATTTTGAATTTTTTCCTTCTCTTCCCTTTGCCTTGTGGCTAGTATTTGGCCATGACTGGCAATCGGCTATAGGTGTGGGCCGGCAAGGGTGGTCCTTGCCCAAGCCGTGAGGGTTGAGCACTCTCTAGGGAGGGCGACTTTCACTTGTGGTATGCCCTCACCTTGTGGCTAGTTGCTAGCCATGGCTAAGTACCGGGCAAAGGGAATAGAAAGAAAAAAAAAGGAAAAAAAGAAAAAAAGGGAAATGTTTTTTAAAAAAATATTAAAAAATTAAAAAATATTATTAAAAATATCTACGTTAGTTCTAGCTGTTCGCTAGTTGTCTGCTGGCTATGCCTTGTAGGACGGCCAACGTTTACGTCGACGATTTTTAGTCTAAATTGGCCGGATCAACTGAATTGATATCAATGAAAAATAGGTTTATGATTAAATTGGTCCAATTGAAAGGTTTATGACTTAATTAGTAACAATGCAATATGTTTAAGACTTTTTCGCTACTTTTCTCGTTAACACGTGTTCATGTTAATGAGATGCCGGACGAAATGCGGTTCGGGGTTATTTGGTTTTGCCTTTTCACATGAAAGTTAGTTTGGGTGAAATGCCTCGTGGAATAACAGTTTGGGATTTTTTTGTGAGATGAAAATTAATTTGGGATAAATGTACCGGTACGATAATTCTTTAAAGCATTAATAAAAAGAAGAAATGAACAAAAATTTTTTTTTTTGGTATTGATTGACCGAAACTATATTCACTCCAATGGCTCGAATCCGATCCGCGTTCAAGTGGCGCTATAATTGTTGGTACCTCCTAAGAATTTATACTGCCTGCGAAGCTCGAATTTGCGCTTCGCTCGCCTTCGCTCCGAGCTCGCACGTCACGCATTTGTCTCTCTCTCTCTCTCTCCTCTGTGATGGACGGCGTCGTTGGCCGGAGCTCCGATCAGCGGCCGACGATCCTGGTGACCAACGACGACGGCATCGACGCTCCCGGCTTGCGCGCCCTGGTTCGCGCCCTCGTCTCCGCCGGCAGATACCACGTCCGAGTCTGCGCTCCCGATTCGTAAGTTTTCAGCGATCGCACGGGGCTTTGACCTGTGCGTCTCGATAGGTAGTGCGTGAAGGTCCTCCTGTTCGATTTAAGCTGTGAGTTGTGTGTGTGTGTGAGAGAGACGGAGAAAGAGAGAGAGAGAGAGAGAGAGAGAGAGCCAACCTATACTCAGTGAATGCGTCTTCACTGTTGGGTAATTTGGTGAGGACCTAAGGTAATCTACAAATGGTCAAAGTTAGTTTCTCTAAAGTCTTGATTTTGAAACTTTGGTAGTTGTTTGTTTCTGATGAAAGGTTCAATGGATGTATTGGGTCCTAGTGCTTTTTTTTTTGGAACAGAGATCCTAGTTGACATACTGGTTAAAATGTAGAGCAGCCCATTTTTCATTCATTGGATGGTAGAGGGGTGTTGGGGTTGGGGGATGCTGTTGTTAATTTTTCGGAATATCCATTCCTTTGCTTGCAAGCTTCCTAACCACACAGGAAATTCTTTTTATTGGCATGATTTCTATTCTTCATTTGCAGTCCCCTTGAAATTCAAATGAATCATGGATTTAATGGAACGGAATGCTTTTCTCATCCTGAGTTGCACTGTTGGCAGGGAAAAGTCTGCTGTCAGTCATAGCATCACATGGCGTCATCCTATAGCTGTTAAGCGAGTAGATATCGATGGGGCTGAAGCCTTTGCAGTCTCTGGTTGGATACCATTACCATTCAGTGGATATTTAATTTCTAACTTTTCTTATTGTCTTGTTCTAGCTTCTATCCCTTGACCTATGTTATTGGGTGGAACAGCATTTCCACTTTTGGTGATTTTCTAATATTCTTAAGACGCTTGAGGAACTTACAGAAACAGAGGAAAAGAAAAGAGAACATCACTTGTGAACTGGATGTCCATATGGTCATACTTAAGTCAAGACCAGACTGTCTTTTATCTCAAAAGATTGGTCAGGGTCTGGCAGATAATCCACTTCTGAATCCTCTTGTGGAATTGTTTGCCACCCACGATCGAACTCTCTAAAGCCAAGATAGTTTTGTCTTAAACTCTTAATATTATTTGTCATTTTAGAGGTGACTCTTGAAAATGGCAATGGAAGATATATTGTGTGAACTGACCTCTGATTATAGAGATATATATCTTGCAGTCCAAATGGACCATTCCATCTACCTGAATGTCGGTATAATAGAAGCTTTTTATACCTTTCTTCGGGAGGAACCTATCATCTTTTCATCATTGTTTTCCTCCTCAAAAATCGTGTCTAAATTTTTGGGCTGAGTTGCATTGCAGAAGGAAAGAATATATACGAGACTAGAAGATCTATACCTCTTTATCAGGATGTTATCTAAACTTTCTATAATTTGTTCTCATAGTTAAAATTGCCTTTTCTGTTGAAGTTTCCTGTTGGTTCTTCAATGATCATTGAAATATTTATTTTTCTTCCTTTTCTTTTATGAGTTGCTAACCGTAACTTCTTTGTCTAGTTAATTTTTTGGGCTAATCATGAGCCGACTAATTGCTCTCCATATGCTAAAGCACATGCATTGGGATTTGCCACAATCGTCAAGCAGGATATTGGTTTTATCATGACAGTGTAAAGAAGTACTGTGCTTTGTTATCTTAGCCAATTCACATCTCTCATGTACTTTGCAGGAACTCCGGCAGATTGTACTTCTTTGGGAATCTCTAATGCAATCTTTTCTTCGGTTCCTGACCTGGTATATCTGGCTTCTGGGCAATCAACAGAATAGATGATTATCATCTTTTGAGGATTTATTTGGAGACACAAACCGTTTGCTCTCCTTCTGTCACCCCGATATTTTCAAAGTGTCAAAGTCCAACTCTTCTATGCTAGGACAATGCAATAGCTAGCTATGAGCCCTCTGTGGGACTTTATCTATGTTAGTCTGTCAGAACATTTTACACGTGTTAATTCAAAATGTGCGGAGCCCTTCTTTCTGTCCTTTCTGTGCAGTTTTATTCCTATATACAGGTAGAGTTTTTGCTTTCTGATTTCTTAACCACTTCTTACATGCACAGGTACTCAGTGGTATTAACAAGGGCAGCAACTGTGGTTATCACACGTCAGTAAACCATTTCCTTTGGTCTATTCATGGAGTATGCTTTCCATATTTTTTGGTATCTCAACTGCGTATAGAGCCTCAAAATCCACCAAATACTCAATCAGCCACCAATATTTAAAATTATTTTATTTCATATTAGATCTCTCCCACATCCCTTGTTTTGGAAAAATTGTGTGACACTCTTCGTATTTTAAACACTGTAGGAACACTCCTTGTTAAGAGCTGTTGGATCCACCAAATAAATTCCATGTGCTTAGATAACTTTAATTTGCATTTTTGTACAAGTAGACTGAAAAGATGATTGCCAAGGCATCTATTTGCCTGGAACAATAAAAATGCACATGAAGTCGCACTGTTTATGGATTTGGTGTAATAGTTTTGCAAAAGCCCAGGTGGTGCTCCCACAAGTTGGTCAAAATAGGGGAGTTGGAGCAATTTACTCTCTGTATATTGGGGAACACAAATTTAGACTTAAACATTTTTGCTTTTCCATAAGAAGAAAATTCATCCGCTTGATATGTCCATTGAATATATAGTTTTTACAATAAATGGCGGAAAGTTCAAGCGAGCATATTTAGATTTCTTGTCACAGTAGATTAATGAGGGATCTTGACTTATAAGTGGTTATACTTTCGTTGTACCTTGTCTTGGGTGGGAGGTGGAAGAAAATACTCTTTTCAATGTGGACCTATTCAGTTTAAGTCAGACATTTTCATTATTGTTTTTGTTTCCTCATGCTAAGTCTGACATTTTATCATTAGATTGTGACCAGTTCAGGCGTACATTATAACTCAAGAAAATTATTTTTAAAGTAAAGGAAAGATATTACAATTTTGATTTGAGTTTCAAAATAGATGCAAGCATAGTATTAAATCCGCTGTACTGTGACTTCTGTGATTTTGTAGCTAGTGCCTTTGTAGTCACGATGTAATACTGTGTAATATGCTATTGCCTGCTGACATAAATGTATACCTACTTGTTACATTACAGAGTTTACTCTGGAACTGTAGCTGGCGCTCGTGAGGCCTTCTTTAATGGTGTTCCTTCTGTCTCAATGTCATATGACTGGTATGGGCCACTAACCATTCTCCAGATGCTATGTTACTCAATAGACAGCTTGGTTCATAGAGAAAACCCAAGACTTTGTTATAATCCTTTCTTATGGCAGTCTCAATTTCTTCCTTATGACTAGCTTAGCAATTTACATTTTTCAATAATCTCTCTTTGGTCATTGAGATATTCATCTTGTTTATAATACAATGAAAATAGTTCTTCCTGCTGATTAATTTTTAGCTTTGCAAGTTCTTGATGTTTTGCACATCTACTGCTAACCACATTATTCTTCTTGCCACATGAGCTGCATTAAGATGAAATGTTTTGCACGCGTAAACTGGTATTCAAATCTTTAAATTTTATCTATAAAGAGAAGTCGAGTATAGCTTCATTGTATTGGAAATTTACCTCATCTTTACTGGGTGTCGATCATGGGCTTAGTTTCAAATATTGTTCTGCTAATATTTCGTCTCTAGCATGTAGTTAGCAACCTCCACCTCCCATCCTAATGTCTGTTAGCATGACCAGCATGAGCATGCAATCTTCCATCCCCTCTCTCACTTACCTGTGTCCTTGCATGTCAAAGCTCATGCTGGAATGTGTACTAGAGATTATGAGAGGCGGCTTTATTTGATTGGTTAAACTGGGCCACAAACTATTCCAAGCCTGTTCAACCCTTAAGAGGAGGCATGGCTAGAATCCATTTGACTTAGCCGAATCACGTTATCTAGATGAACCAGTTGAATTGGTTTAGAGTATGTATATTGAAAAAAAGAAATAACAATCAGAAACAAAATAAAAAGAAAAAATTGATATATAAAGGTAAATTCTACACTTGCAAATTGTGAAAGTGACATCTTATAAGTTCATTACAAGCTTAAGTAACAATTCAGTCAAATTTATACTAGTTTCCAGTTAGTCATGTCATAGAATGATCAAGTAGGAGAAATAGTCACTTCTGATTCATTTCCTTGTTTTTTTCACCCTCATTTATGTTTACTTACATTTGATTTTGTTAAATAGGAGTATGCGGCTGACATCTGTAGGTTGGACCGGTGTCCAACTTGTAACATCGACCTGTCTATGTCTTGGTTCTCTAACCGAGCCGAACTTTAAAGACTCATAATATGAATGAATGTGTATGCACCAATCTGTCATATAAGTTCAGTTTCCAGCAATCTACTATGATGACCTTGTTGAACAAATGTGAATTGCCAAGATGGTTTTCTACGCACACTTTGAAAATGTCTCCAGTTCACTTGAATATATCATGTTTCCAGCATGAGGTTCTCATGGTTTGGAGTTTGGACCCAACATATCAAATTAAAAAATAGGATGCAGTCCAAATTTTTAAAGGATTGTACCAAAGACACTGCAGGAAACATATTGCTAAGATTTTGACCAAGGGTACTGTTGGAATACTCTAATATTCATTTAAAGATGTCATCAAAATGTTTTATTGTGATTGATTTCTAATCGCTAGGTAGGAAGTGCACATTTGTGCATAATATGGGGACAACCTTTCATATAACCACCACAGAGTTGTTATCTCCAAAACTTACCCTTGTTGCTTAGGCCTGATTTCAGTATTGCCTTTCAGGGTTGGAGGTAAAAGCAAGGTTGATGACTACACACTTGCTGCTGAGGCTTGTCTACCTATAATTGGTGCAATACTCGATAGGATCAGAAACCACAGTTATCCAAATGGTTGTTTCCTGAATGTAGATCTACCAACAGATATTGCAAACCACAAGGTAAATTTCACAAATCACTCTTTGAAAGGCAGGTAATATGGCATAGTTAGGTTAATAATCTAGACAGTCACTATCACTACAAACATATGTATATATTTCACGTAGGTGTCTCCTCAAGGCATACTTTCAACATCTCCTATTTGCCATTGGCGATGTACCTTTCATACGCTGAAGTGTTTTCTGACCAAAAACAAACACCGAAGTGTTTGTTGGTCCCTGATAAAGAGAGCTTTATTCGGTCAAAGTTTTTTTGTTTTCACACAGACGTGCACGTGAATCCATCCACATGCATTCCGATCTCTTGCCTCTATACTGTTCATACTTTCAGCTTGTCAGACTCCCTTGTCCGTTTGGTATATCCTGTATTTTAGTTATTTGGGGGAATCCTAGAACATAAATACTGAGGGAACTGGTCTCAGTTTAGATGAAGATGCTATTGCTTATTTATAACTTGAAATTTAGGAATCAGATTGCAAAGTAATTGATTCTAACTGTTTGGATAATTTGATAACCAGAGATTTTTTAGAGTGGATAGAAAGGTCAAGCTGTCTTATGACACGTGCTTTACTGGAATCAGTTGAAACACCTCAGAGTCTTCACAAGCCAATTTTGACCTGTTCTTTTTAGGGCATTACTATTACTATTGATTATGGGATGATTCCTGCCGTATTCAAATGATCATGTGCTGTTATACTTCGCCACTTTCTTAGGCTGTGACCGGATTGAACTCTTATAGATGTTGCAGTGGAAGGGTTGTGATATTATGTTCCTCCAAAAGTGCCCTTGCCTTTTCATTTTTTGCATCTCTTCTAACCGGCTGTTAGAGCATTGTGCCAGCACTCCTTGGGGGAGAGCATGGATAACTGATTAGCTTAACAAGGATTACAAATCAGCCTGTTGAAATCCAACCTCCTTGACTGACATGCGATGTAGTCATTTTCATTTCATGAGATTTCAGATGAATGACCTTATAATACCCAATGAGCTCTAAAGCATGTCATCCATGAATACTGAGTAGAGAATGCTTGCAACTTTACATCTATTGGAATCTGGAACTTTTTCTTTGTGACTTTGACCATTATTGGAATTTGAAACTTGATGTTGGGGTCCTAACTATCTATAGAGCAACTACTCTGGAATATCTAACTGGAGTTTTGTTGCAGTCAGGAGGATGTAATGATGTTTTACTAGTTCTTTTATTTCCTTGAAAGGGCTATAAGCTGACCGAGCAGGGTAGAAGTTTTTTCGTGATGGGATGGAGACTGGTGTCCTCAGAAACACAAGGTGGACAAATGTTATCAACAATGACCATGGATAAAGATGTAGCAGAATTGCCTGATATGGATGCATCAACTATTTCAGCAGAACATCGTATGTTCAAGAGAGAAGTGGGTTTCCTTGTCAATCTGTCCTGTTGAGTCCTATTTATTGTATCTTCCACTGGTTGTGGTTAATGATTTCTCACTGAATCCTGTCCTTTTATGTGTTTGATTATATAATTCTCAGCTTGCTTCTTGGAGAAACTTTTGTTGTCAAAAAACTGTCCTCACACTTGTCATTTTGATCTTTGACAGCGACTCCACATTGCAAAGTTAAATGCATTCTGATTAACTAAATTTTCCACCAGTCTCCAAAAGGTTCTAGCTTTTTCATGAGCTGAAATTTATCATGCAAAGCTTGTCATGCACAGAATATAGGGGCTCTTCTAATTAGCTGCATATATTTTATCAGCAGGAAAAATTGGGGAAAAAATATGGTAGTATTTAGGGGATTGCATTATCAAGACGTCTGAAACATTTTCGTGTAAGAAGATATGCCATCAAAGTTCCTGCTTTTAATGTTTCTCGAAATGATATTGAGGAGCGAAATTATGGGGTTTTTTGTGATTGAGCGTGATTGTAGATTGTTTCTCTCTTCTAACTATAATTTGAATATTATTAGGTAAGGAAATCTCAAGTTGATGACAGCGATATGGAACACCATTCTCTTCAAGAAGGATATGTATGTGTTTCTCCTAATGTATTGGCATAATTAATATGAGTTGATGCCAAAGGTGTAACTTACTACACTTCGTTTATTTTCAGATTACCGTCACTCCTCTGGGTGGCCTTTCTCCTTCTGAGAAAGAATTTCAGGCCTTCTTTAAAGATTGGCTGCCTAGTTTGTCTGAACGCCCCTGTTCATCAGCCTTATAGTTCTCCAATTTCCACGTGAGTTGCTATGTTACTAATTATATGGGAGTTGGAAGCATCAGCTTTTGAATAGGGGCAAAAAACTTTTATCTTAACTAGTAAAGTTAATTTCAACCAAAAAAAGAAAAAACTGTTTAAGTTTATATTCAATTGGAAGTGATTTTGAATTTTTCTATATTGATAAACCTGATAGAGTGTCTCTGCTGTCTTTGTAATCTATGTAATACAATAATCTGTGAATTGTCATCGCTAGTTAATTATTAGTACAAACACTATAGCTGCAATGGCGGACCTTTAGGTCCAAATTTTTTTTATATTTCTATGTTAATGTATTTTTGGAAAGAGTTTACATTTATGGTATTTAACTAGTAATTTTTGCCTTGTCCCCCTACCCTCAGTTTCCCCGGTCTGCGATTTTGTAGCTGTGTAATGAGAATGAATATAACAGAGGGTACTTTATATTCTGATGCCCTCTTTTTTATTTCGGCAGATATTGCTGATTTTCTCCTAGAAGCAAATTATATTCCTAAAAATGGATTGTTGCCGATAGGTTCGGTGGTTTCCATTGAAAGCATCCTGAAGCTCTGTAATCATCTTATTCTGCTTCATCTCGTTATCATCCCTTGTATACTGAGGGATTCTGAGGGTGCAATTAGTTTCTGGGAGAACAATAATCAAGGATGTCTGCCTAAAATGTTATTCAGAACACTATCATTATGCAACCATATGATGTGTGTGGATGATACTCATCAGTGTAACGGCTACCTTTTTATTTGGAATAATGTAATAGCTACCATTCCCCAAAATTGACTCATCTTATGCGGTTGCTTCTCCAACTTTTGCCTGTGAAACGAGATTGGCCGCTTTAACTCCTCAGTAATCACCTCGAATCACGATGCTAATTCTGCTATTCTTCATGGTTGGCCCATCTACATCACATACACAGAAGTGCTTATTCCACTTAAACTGCATGCTCTTGTCTATATAATCGATTGCTGAAGCACATGTTAGTGAGAATAGATCATCTCTTTCATCTTTTCCGGTATAGATTATCCACTTAAACTGCATGCATTGTGATATAACTTTCCTAACCAAGCAAGTTCACGATGAGAAGCTTCATTCCTTAACTCGAGAAAAGGAACCGGTACATAATGGATCGAGACAATCATAACTATTTTTTTCTTTGGTAAAGGAGACAATCATAACTATTGATTGTGCGAGTTCTGTAGAAATCCGTTGTCTGTGATTGCATTTGATCCATGGATCCTGGTATAGGGCAAGAACCTCCCCCAAACTAGTTAGCAACTTATGAAGCCTATTCACCTTCTTTAATTGCACCAGCTATTGCAAAGACTAGTAGGCTGCCCGGTTTACTGTCGGGATGGTTGTGGTAATGCAAGATCGTGATGGTACTCCGGAGACGTGGTATAACGTTCATCTTATCGAATTGTGCTACCATAGTTTTTTAAACTCGTATAAAGCACAAAATTTGCACAATTTTCCCAAATTATGCAACTACTTTACAACCTGTCATGCCAATTATTTTCTTCTATTAGTTTTATCTCGTGGCACTTGTCTGTGTTAATCTTACTTTAGAGTTCTTAAATTGCTTTCCGGAGCCATAGTCAAAAGTGAAATCACTGTTGAGATTATGAATGATTGTGTGAAAGCATAGAAACCGCGTCTAGTTGTCCCCTGCATTAGCTTCCCTTCAGTTCTCCCCACTTTAATATATGAGAGAGAGAGAGAGAGAGAGAGAGAGAGAGAGAGAGAGAGAGACCAACTGCCACCTTCAACTTCGACTGCTGATGCAGACAAAACAGCAATCTCCACCCTCCCTTAAATTAGTTTCAAGTAGATCTTCACATTGGTTGCATAGCTTGAAGCTCAATTGAAAAGGAAAGGGAAAGTTGAGAACTTGAAGATCAAGGGATGGGAAAGACAGGGCAAAAGAAGAAAGAAAATATAAGACATTATAAATATTATATGTGCATGATGTAATTAATCTCTTGAGCAACTCCCAGAGCTGCTGTTGCCTTCTTCTTCAGCCTTCTGATGGTAGTGCCGAATGTGACTCTACAAGGATGGACCAGAGGACGTGAACATCCTCGTATGGGCACGATTTAACGTCATCGTACAGAATGTATATCCCTCCTCTTCCTGGGAAATATAAGATCGAAGCAAGTGCGTGGAATTAGTCACTATCTGTTTTTTTTTATAGGAAAATGTTCAAATCAGGGAGGACATATGCAGAGCTAATAGTAAAAACTGGTCTGAAATGGGGCATGGTTACGTGCGCGCAGGTGGGCGCACGTGTGCATGGGGAAATTGATTCCCGTAACATGCTTTCAGTGACGAGATGGTTTATACTATCAAGCAAGCGCTCTGAAGTTCGCATTGTTTCCTGATAAGGAGTTTATGGTGCAACTAGAGATCGGAAGAAAAGAAGGATACACCAAGTTGAAAAAGATTTTAAAATGAGCATGATATATTAGCATTGATGAATTTTGAGTTATGAGACATGCAGTTGCAGAAAATGTGCTGAATCTTGGTTTCAAACAAAAATTGCAGATGCAAGATAGGCTATAAATGAGAGAATGAACAGAAAACTGCATACGAATGTAGATTAAGCTTTATCGAATTGCAGGACGTACTCTTCTTTGTGGCAGAATGCAGACGCAACCATAGCTTCTTCAACGGAGTGAGGAGGGACCGATACCACCTCATCTGGAGCTGCATCCACGGCCGCTCATGTAAACGAGGCAGCAACCGAGGAGGGAAAACAAAGGGTGTTGAGAGCCAAGATAGGTTGTGGGTTTGCTCAGGCAATTTAAACATTCCATTGCAGGGCTAGTTTATGCACACCAGATTTGATCTTTGGTGAGATGTCCCTGTCCAAAAAGAGAAGCCACCCCCCACAAATATATTTTAAAACTTATTTTCCACTTTCAGTGCAAGTCACAAGACATGCCTTGCTTTTCAAGCCTTACTGTAAGTTCTTCTTTTATCCTCTTTTGGCAAATACAAGAACGCCACTAGGTCTACTCATTCTTTACTAGTTCTGGATCACCCCTTGTCTTCTAAGAAAGTACCAAGTTCCGTTCTAACACAGAGGAGTCCTCTACAAGACTCTGCCTCCCATACGTCCATCTGTCCCTTGTAGTGCCTTTAAAGCGTGTCACTCTTATTATACGCAGATTTGGTGTTACAAAGTGTGCTTTCTGCAAATGTTGTCTTTTCGTTGCCAAGGCCTTTTTGTGAGGGCGTAATCATCACACTATGATGCTTCAAGAACTTTCTCACTGTGGAGAACGCCACCTACTCAAGCGAAGCAAGTCGTAGCATCATCAAGAAATGGAAAATTTTCAGAACCTTGTTGAACATAGGCGGTCTTGTGTGATTTAGGAAGTTGTGGTTGCATATCTTAATTGTTCGGCACGATTCGGTACGTCATACTTACGGCATAATCTTGCTATCTAGGGTTAGCATGAAATGTCCAAAAGCACTGTGGATCCATTTCAGTGCCATTCTAGCACTTCGAACAAGTTTTCCGAATCGTTTCAAGAGGATCGTCCCTCCGATTAATATAAGCGAGCACCCGACTTGATACACCGCTGAATATTGAGTCACCCTGTCGCTAAGCATGCAGTATTTTGATTTTTCAACAGTGAAAATGTATAATTAACAACTGCTAACGAACATTTAATACAGTGCTCACATTAATGACAGATAAATACATCAAGAAGCAAAGTACTCATCAGAACCCGAGTAAATTATTTCTCTGCCTCACAAATCATATGGTTGCTTTCCGGTGAACTTGACCTCGATGGGGCTCACGTTCTTCCCGATCGACCTGAAGTTCACGCCGACCCCTTGACGGCCCGGGTTCACCTTCTCTGGGTAGACACCGTCCTTGGGGTGCAAGTACTGGACTTCACCATTAGGGAAGACCCGGTAGAATTGGTATTTGATCTTGTACTTCGACCTCAGTCGGGTTCCGAGTGCCAAGCACTGCTCCTTCCTAGCTAGCTTGAGCAAGTTTGGGCCTTGCCTCATGATCGCCGCTCCTCCGGTTGGCATCTCGAAGATCTGCTCCTTCGGCGAGTCCCAGGTGATCACGTAAAACTCTTCGACCTGACATACCCGATGTACCATATATCATTTCTGAATAACCGGCACAACAGACTCAATTCATCAACTACTCCAAAAAAAATTGTACATAAATCCTCGGTCGGGCCAAGTCTACCTTATATGATGCCCTGAAGAGACAGACAATACACGACGGGTTTGTGAATAGTACTTGGTATAGTTAAAATGTGATTATTCATGTTGAACTGTCAGCATCATGATTAATAAAATGGACATTTAAGTATAAATTCAATTGGTTCAATGATTAATTAGTCTATAAATATAATATCATACTCGTCTAGAATCAAGTCGTGCCCCTATATCAATGTCCATAAAAAATATCTGGCGGCTGCTATTATTACCTGAGCCTTGCGCAGTAGCCCGCCGGTGCTGCCGCCGAAGATCGGGGACGGGGTGTTGGGATCCAACTCGGGCGGCGTGAACCCGATGGGTGCCGCCTTGGCCGGGGCCTCGGCCTTGCCCTCCGCGGCCGCCGCCCTGATGCCGGTCCTTGGTGCGGACTTGGCAGCCGCCTTGGGAGTGGCGGCAAAGGCCAGGGAGGGCGCCGATTGCTTCCAGGGCGCGACCACGCGGTCGGCGCCGGACTTCGGGGTGGCAAGGGCCGGGGTGAAGAGGGAAGCTTGAGTTGCCATGGCCATGGAGGACTAAACACAAAAAATAATAGCAAGGCCTTGAAGTTATGGAGAGGAAGACAGAGATGAAGAGTCGAGTGATTTTTATGGAATTTGTGGGAGATAGAGAATGAGATCAAGGTTGGGGGCTTATGTGGAAGGATGGATGGTGTGCGGAACTGGATGTGGATAAGGTGGAGATATCTGTTGGGCCAATGAGGAGAGGTGATTTTGATACGTTCCGGTCCCGCGACACTTCACAAACTTTTATTTTCTTCCTTTTTTTTCCCCCTCTCAAGAAAGATTTATATATATAATATATAATATAATCTACAACGTTAAGATATTTTTTTGAATTAATATCACAAAAAATTTTAAACCGATACATCTATGATAAATTTACCACCAAACTAATATCTCAAACTGGTACACTTACAACAATTTTACCCATCGTTAGATTTTACTGTCAAATTTTCAAGTAAAATGATACGTGACAGTTGATAGATGTACCGGTTTATGGTTTTGCTTTCTGTTTGTCATATGTGTATTAGTTTGTGGTTTTCTTTGCATTTGTCCAATTTAACGAGGATAATTTTGTCACAAATGTACCGGTTTAGGGTTTTTGGTGGTCAAAAAATTAGTTTGAGATAAATTTGTTATAGGTGCACCAGTTTGTGGGTTTTGGTGGTCTAAAAATTAGTTTGCAGTAAATTTGTCACAGGTGCATAAGTTTTGAGTTTTTCGTGATATTAACTTTTTTTTTCCTTTGGGTAAAGAGAAAATTAAGGACAGCCAAATTATGACAAGTAATCAGTGAATTTAAATATGTATAGGTCACTAAAAATGATGGATTGCACGTGAATCTCCCCGGATTTTATGATTAAGACATATTACAATCCATTTATTAGATTTATTTAATATCTTTCCCACGAAGCTATCGTTGTAGTTCTACTATCCTAATTAAATCATGCTATAGAATTTTTTGGGAAAATTACCTAAAAAGTCCTAAACCTTTTGTAATTGTGTGAATTTAGTCATAAACCTTTTTTTTTACCAATTCAGTCATAAACCTTTTGCAATTATGCCAATTCAGTCTATTCGGCCACTTTTGACCGGCTGACACCATCAGTGTCGGCGACGTGGCGATATTTTAATATTTTATTTATTTTTTTGAATTTTTTTCTTTTTTTTTCTTTCCTTCTTCCCCCTAGTTGGTCCGGCGATGTAACCTCGCTGGCCACTAGGGAGGCTCGCGCAGCTCCGGTGAAGGCGGAGCTCTGGCAAGGTCGAGCTCGCCTAGTGGCGGTGAGGGTGGCTCGCCATGGATGGGTGAGCTTGAGCTTGCACAAATCTAGTGAGGTCGAGCCCGCCCAGCCATGGCGAGCTCTGCCCTTGCCATAACTGGGCAAGGCTCGCCCTCACCAGTGTCGACGAGGGCGAGCCTCCCCAGTGGCATGCGAGGTCACCTCGCCGGCGAGCCTCCCCCTGGCCGGCCAAGGGGAAGAAGGAAAAGAAAAAAAAAGAGAAAGGAAAAAAAAATTCCACAAAAAAATATTAAAATATTGCCACGTCGTAGGCCGGCGGCCTCATTAGCGCTGGTCGGCATCCACGTCAGCGTCACCTGGCCAAAGTGGCCGAATGGACTGAATTGGCACAATTTCAAAAAGTTTAGGACTGAATTGGCAACAAGAAAAGGTTTTATGACTGCATTGGCACAATTACAAAAGGTTTAAGACTTTTTGAGTAATTTTTCCGAATTTTTTATTTGGTCCAAAAGAATAAAATGCTTTTACAGTCTATGTACTGGCTATGCTATAACTGTGGATGACCCGCATATTTCCTTAACCTTAAGTATAGATATGTGCAATTTTAACCTAAGTTTTTAACATGCATGAATTATTAAACTGATGGCATGTGACGTGGATGACCTAATGATTTTAACGACAGGCAATATTATGGACTAAAGTAGCATGGCATGCAATCTAATTTATATGAATCTAAATATAAAATCACTGAATGACATGGGAACTATAATGTGAAAATATGATGACATGAAAATAATGACGCGCGAATGACAATGATGTGGTAACGGTAACATGGCAATGATAACGCGGCAAGTGATGACATGGTTATAATGACATAGAATCGATACAACTAATTCTATATGATATATGCATGTTATTTTTGTGATTTTTTTATTAAGATTAAAAATAGGAAACGACCTAGAATACGAGATTACCTAATTTAAATTAGGAAATAATTTGAATTAAGAGGGGGTGCTTTTTCCACGCCTGTTTTCGCTTATCCACGCTGTGTGACAGTGTGTTGACCATATTGCCCCTTCTTCTGTGACTAAGGATTACATTGAACATATAGTTTAGAGACTACATTGAGCATGTCAAAAGTTTAGGGTCACATTGAACATTGAGTGCGGATTGCAGAGTTGTACGCCCTATATGCCTTGCGCGCCGTGCCCTTAAGCTACGAGATTGAGAAAAAAAGGGCAAAAGTATACCACAAGTGCCATAACTTGTGTACGGCTATCACTTTGGTGCCATAACTTTTTTTCATATCACTTTGGTATCAAGTCGGAGGAAAATGGATCACTTTAGTGTCAATTTGGCCGGAAATCCGACATGACATTTTTTATTAATTTTTGACTTCGACGTGGCTCGCCGGAGGCTGAGTCAGCGTGTACAGTCAGCATTTTTAATTTTAAATATTTTTTTCATTTTTTTATTCTTTCCTTTTTCTTTTCTTTTCTTTTCTTTTTTTTTTCTCCCCTTGCCGGCCAGTTGCCGATGGCCGGCTGGCCATCGGCGAAGCCCGGGAAGGACTGGGCAAGGGGCGACCGACCCTCGCCGGTGACGGGCGAGGCCGCCCCTCGCCGGCCCAGGCGAGGGCTGCCCCTGCCCGACGCCGGCGAGGGTCGCCCACGCCCGACTCAGGCGATGGCGAGGGAAGCCCTCGCCTGGGCTGGCGAGGGTCGCCCTCGCCGGCGTCGGGCGAGGGTAGCCCTTGCTTGGGCCGGCGAGGGTCGCCCTCGCCTGGGCCGGCGAGGGTCGCCCTCGCCTGGGCCGGGCGTGGGCGACCCTCGCCCGACGCCGGCGAGGGTGGCCCTCGCCTGCATCGGGTGAGGGCAGCCTTCGCCTGGGCTGGCGAGGGTCGCCCTCGCCTGAGTCGGGCGTGGGCGACCCTCGCCTGAGTCGGGCGTGGGCGACCCTCACCTGAGTCGGGCGTGGGCGACCCTCGCCCGACGCCGGCGAGGGTCGCCCTCGCCGGATCTGGCGAGGGCCGGCCTCACCCAACGCCGGCGAAAGTCGCCCTCGCCGGATTTGGCGAGGGCCGGCCTCGCCGGCCATGGGCAAGGCCGCCCTCGCCCAGCCCTTCTCGGGCTTCGCCGGTGGCCGGCCGGCGAGGGGAGAAAAAAAAAAGAAAAGAAAAGAAAAAGGAAAGAATAAAAAAAGAAATTTTTTTTTAAAATTACAAATGTTGACTGTACACGCTGATAAAAATTTATTTAAAATAAAAAATATTGACTTTACACGCTGACTCAGCCTCCGGCGAGCCACGTCGGCGTCAAAAATTAATAACAAATGCCACGTCGGATTTCCGGCCAAATTGGCACTAAAGTGATCCATTTTCCTTCGATTTGGCACCAAAGTAATCCGAAAAAAAGTTATGGCACCAAAGTGATCACCGTACATAAGTTATGACACTTGTGGTGTACTTTTGCTGAGAAAAAAGAAAGAGATAAAAGAAAGGGTTAATACCATAAAAAACTTCAAACTGGTATATTTGTGATAATTTTACTCCAAACTAATTTTTTGACCATAAAAAATCGCAAACTAGCACACTTATGACAATTTTACCCTATGTTAGTTTCCGTTAAATTTTATTGTTAAATTACTTTATTAAATTTTATTATGTGAGATTTTGTGGGATCACTGTCAACTTTTCTAAAAGTTTAACCTATCAGATGAATGTGTGGTTTAATATTTAAATATTTTATCTCTCATCCTCATGCTTAGTTTGGTCTTTGTACTTAGTACTAGGCGTGCACATATTTAATTGGGAAGGCAAATGAAACCAGGAAAGATTTGAACTTAGGACCTCCTACTTTGGTACCATGTTTTATTTGTAATCACACACACACGCGAAGAAAGAGAAAATGATTTAACATGCTTCGGTCAACCAAGAAAACGACCCTTGGAAGCCTACGTCCACGATGGGAAACTCTAATTTAGCATATCACCTTGGGGGATTTCATTTTCTTTAAATAAGATAGAATACATCTCTTGGGATAACATGAATATCTATTGGAAAGGTAAATACATATCGATTTGAGCTAGATCTTTTACTAAATTTAGACTCTGCTGACTAGTCGTCCTTATTTTTCTAGCATAGTCAAGACAAAATCCTACGAATGGGGTCACCATAAATGTTCATGATGGACAGAGAATGTTCATTATAAATTACATCAAAAGGTTCTACACCAAACATCACTAATTATCATAACACTTCATAGCAATGAAATCCCTAAGTCAATTCACGCTTGTCCTTTTCCTGTTCCTTTCCCTCATATCCTCTCTTCCACCCTCACAGGCCAACAAGTTGACCAACTTCATAGGTGAAATATATGACACCCGCCATATCTACATAGTCAATGACTTGCCTAGTGACTTCGTTCTCCATTGCGTATCTTCAGATGACGATCTTGGGGCCTGGACCCTACACCCGACTCAGAAGCAAAAGATCCGTTTTCGGATTCATTGGTTCAAGCAGACCATCTTCGCCTGCTCTGCCCAGTGGCAGGGGCGGTTCAAGGAGTTCGTCGTGTTCAGGACGGATCGGGATAGATTCCATTGTAATCCCTTTTGCTTTTGGTCTGTGCGGGAGGACGGGTTTTATGTTAGATCATATGGCTCCGCCACGTATGAGCGTTATTATACGGGGTAATAAACCATGCCATCATGTGTGATTGAAAATTGTATTGGCTGCACAAATTATCTTGGAATAAAGCAGACATGGCTCTTTTATGTTTTTGGTCTTTCGCTCTTGCTTTCCATTAATGGTATTGTCATTGTGATGACCCCGTTTTCTGATTGTGGAGCGCTCTCATATTACAATCAAATCCAGGACTGTATTCACCGGAAAGGAAAATCAAGGACTGGGTTCACTGAGGTCGAATTAGATTTGTCGAGAAGCCAAACATAAGACACTAAATAAAGTCGCAAATAATTTTTTTATGTACCTTTGGAGTAATATTTCGTGGTGCCTCAAGTCATTAAAAAATCAACAACTCGTCTTGATGGTTTTTTTTCCGAAATTGATAATTATGATTACACTTGAAATACAAAAGAATGTTATTTAAACATTATTCGATACTTGTTCACAATGTTATGGACAAAAGTCGAAGGCGCTTTCATGTCATGCCACTAGAGTAGAGTTCTCGTTTCTCCTCTAAGCTATCTGTTACGAAAAGACTAGTGCGACCACATCTCACCGTGTACAACGAACTTCTTCTCCCCTCTTTGTGTAATTAAGTACGTACAATAAACACTACGACAATATAACAATCAATCGAGCAATGCAGAATCTATATAAAAGGGATTTAAGGTGGAAGCCCAAGCTAGGAAAATACCACGGACCAAACTCTCTAAAAGCTTCCACTCCGCAAAATGGAATTACAATAGGTCTTCCCTACTCCCACCAAAGGTTATCCAATATGTTATATGTTGGATATTTCTACGGTTTTTAATTATTCAAAGCAATTGTTTTGTAACGGTTTTAATGGAAAGTATGGCTGCAATCAATTTGTAACGGATTTATAATGCTTGATTCGATTTATTTCTTTATTAACCCTCTTCTTTATTTGTCTATAAAGAGAATCTCCAAATCATAATAAAAACATACCAAAAACAAGAAATTCTCTCTGTTCTTTTCATTTATTTGTTGGATTTTACATATAAAGATGTTGTTTCTATTCGCTCTATTATTCTATGTGGAGTAAAGAGGAAGATATGTTGTATATGTTGGATATATGCCCTAAAGCGACCATGTAATAGTTGCATGACAGGGATTTTAGCTGTACTATTTAATGGCAAAAGCGTATTCATTCATTGACCATTATATATATGAATGATTCTATAAGATCAATTGTAACTAGACTTATTCTTAAGGTGTTAAGAATATGTGTGGTAGGTTTACATGTAGACTGAATTTTAAAAAGTTCCCACTCGATGAATCATTGATTGGATATTGATGATCATGTTGCAATTGGTGTGTTCTTAACTTCACCACTAAGTATTGCATACCAAGGGAATGATGAGTCACAAGTCATTGGGTATTGTCACACCCAAGTTATAACACTGGTGTTTGTATTAGACAAGTTCACTAAATGTGACACGCACAGAACAATTAGCAACATTGAAGCTTTTAGTGTAGTCAATGTCTAATCGTTCGTGCTCTTGCTCTTGTTTTGTGTAAAAAATCGTTAGACCTGAGGTATAGTGTTGACTTTTGTGTTGGATGGCTATGGTTCACAAGTGCGCATATTGACGCTTCATTGAACAGTCTCTGTACTTGATGGTCATAGTTTGTTCACATACAGAGGCACACATGTGCGCAATATGGAATCTGTCTTCTTGTTATATATAAAGTACAATAATGATGTCTAATGCAATCTAATCGTGACACTGTATTGTAATCCTTGGCCGTGGTTGTAACCGAGAATGAAGAGTTCTTGCCCCATGTCAATTAGGTTTGTGCATATGGTAGAATAGGTGGCTTGACAAGAAATTTCCATGGTCTTTGTTTGATTGGGACATGGTAAGACAGAAGGATTGAATAACATGGTAGCCAAAGCTGATGGGTTCATTATGTTCTTAAAATATTTACACTATCTTGGTAGCTATGACATATTGCTAGATATCACTCATGGCTTGTAGTATTTGGAGTTGACATATGATTTTTAGCCTTTTTTTAATTTTTCTAAAAAAATTACAAAATTAGGATTAGGAACCTTGGCCAAGCTTAGGAACCTATTTCTAAACCAAAAATAATTTTTTAGAATTTTTTAGAATTTTTCCTTAATTTCTTTAAGCCAAAATAAGAGAGAAAATCAAGAAATATAGAAAATGGAATCCAAAAATTCCATAAAAATATCCATTAGTCTTATTTTAAATACAATTTCATCAATACCACATCAATTTTAGAAAATTTCAATTGGGAATGTGTTTTTCCCAAAATTGGGTAAAATCAAGCTTAAATTGAATAAAAAATTCAATTGAACCATTTCTAGGCTATAATGTCTTCACAACAAATGATTCTGGGACCTTGATTTACATATTGGTCAGTTCAATTGCACAATTTGTCAAAGGAATTAAAAAGCCCCAAAAATCAATTAAAAATTAGGGATTTTAAGCCCAAATTGGGAATCTTGATCGATTTGAAATTGTCGAATCAAGAGAGCACCATCCCAAGGGTTAATTAGTCATGGGCTATCCAATTTTGGCATCAAGTTTTTCCAATCGGGTCATCTAGATATAGAATTGAACATAAACCCCAGTAATTCGAATTTAAAATTTGGGAATTTCGGGTTTAATTGTGATAAAAATTAGGACAAATCTCATATTTGGGTGCAAGATGTGATGAGGAATCCAATTTTGGGGTTAAAATTGAAAAATAGGGTTAAAATCGAGTCAAATTTGCGAATTCAGACCAACCCGGGTCTGCTGGGTTGGTCGAATCGACGCGACCCGACCTGGGTCGGTCTCCTTCTTTACTCGACTCGCCCAGAATGCACAAAACCGAGAAAATATCTTCTCGGCCCACCTCTTCACTGCCTTACCAAGGCCAAATGAGCATGTGAAAATCAATTTTACCAGTTAGAGAATCTCCAGTTGGCATCGGAGAATCATTATAACCGATTTGGAGGTTGGTGGTAACGATTTTTGGGCGGTAAATCAGGCTAGAAAAGAGAGAAAAAACATTATCTTGCACATAGAAAGTGCTCAAGAGAATTCCATAAAGAGAGAGAAACTAGAGCAAGGAAGAGAGAGATTAAGCGTAAGTGTGAGTAGAAACTCCCAGGTCCAGCAATCGGTGCTTTTTCGATGGGAATTGGTCTCGACGGTGAATTTCCGCACCGGAGAACCTGCTACAAGGTTTATTATCAAGGCTTGAAAACGAGTCTCGGCCAAGCAATTCGGGACTTCTCCGACGAAGCTGCGATCATGAACTTGAGGAATATACATTAGGGAATCATCCTACGATCGTAGTTTGGTCCGAAATTTCAGAATCGATCATCAACGAGACAGGTAAAGTTGTTTCATGGTCACGGTTTCATAAAATTCCAGAACATGTGTTTTGAGTTTAATCTTGTTTGATCGCGTGATTTCCTTCATGATTTTGAGTTTATTGATATTCAAAACATGTGTTCTGATCATGATATTGGTTGTTTGTTGCATTTTGGGCCATTAAATCTACATAAACCACCTCGGTCGCCATTGTTAAACCTTGCTGGGGCTTCTTTGATCTCGTCAGAGCGTCCCTATGGCCATAGGCGGTCCAAGTTAGCTTTTCCTAACCTTGTTTGATGGTTTTGTATTCATTTTGAGCAATTTAGACGGCTAGGGCAATCATAATAGGAGTTTAAATCTTAGAAAAGTTGAATAGGTTAGTTTTGACTTGGTATTTTTGGGTTCGGTTTTTGCTGGCCGGCGGAGGTCCGGTGATGCACTAGTTAGGCTAGGATGATAAGGGATGATAAGGTCTCAACACTGAACCAATTGAAAGGGATAAAAGGTCGCTGGAGACTCATTGACGGCTTGTCCAAACCGGCGCCCTCAAGAACTTTAATACACGATTTGTGCCCACTCGGTATTCGGGGAAATGCCCCAATGAAAAAACAGCGGAAACGGCGCCGTTTTAGCGTTATGCTCGCCGGAGCGCTGTGTGGCGCCGGTGTCGGCCGGTCCAACTTAGTCGGATCGATCTGAATCGGCCAGTCCGACTCACTTTCTTGGTGAGAAAATTTTGAAAAAATAATAAATAAAAAGTATATAAAAATCAATACAAAAAATACAAAAAAATATTAGAAAATTTTGAAAAATTAAAAAAATTCGAAAATTCAATGAAAATTTCAATAAATCCAAAATTTTCGGAAATTCAGAAAATTCAAAGAAAAAATTGTAAAATTTCTAAAAATTTCATAAAGATCTAAAAAACTCAAAAAAATCAAATAAAAAATGTGAAAAACTCATAAAAATACAAAAAAAAATTGAAAAATCTCAAAATCCAATAAAAATTTCAAAAATTTCAAAGAAATGTTAGAAAATCAAGAAAATCAGTTCCCAGCAAAAGAAATTCTTAGAAGATTTTTTCTAAAAAAAATATAAAAAATTTCAAAAATTCACAGAATGATTCAGAAACACTGTGGCCAACATTTACAAGTGAAATCAGAATTTTTTGAAGTGCCTAAATGGAATTTTTAGGAAATCCTTAGTTTAGGGATTAAAAGGGGTTTCAACCCCTAAAAAACCCTAAAACCTTAAAACAATATAAATCATGGAGTGAACAAGCCTTTAGGGCTTTACTAGGGATTGGGTGTTTTGGATTGGCTTCCTTTTAGAGACAAATTAGGATTGCTTTGATTGATTACAATTGATTGTCCAATTATTGATTGATTGATTGATTTTCCACGATTAGAATGGTTGGAATTAGTGGATAGACCTCGAAAACTCGTGTGACATGTTAGACACATCGTATCGTTTTAGGTATCGAAAATGGCGTTAGAGATCTTAATTTGGGATCATTAGCGTAACCAAGTCCCCTTACTCAGAATCTCTGATTCGTAGAATCGTGATATTTCTCCCGTACCTAAATTAGGTTTCTAGTCAACCTACCAAAAATGACTAGTGACGACTCCAAATCGAAAATTTAGATTGAATAGGAAGATAAAAATTACTACCCAAAAAGCCTATGACACAGTGGATTGGGCCTTCCTAGAAAAGGTACTGATGGCTTTCAACTTCCCGTCTTCCCTTATTAAGCTGGTCATGGATTGTGTGTCCACACCAAAATACTCGATCTCCATTAACGGGGAATTGCATGGCTACTTTGGGAGCTCTAGGGGCATTCGCCAGGGAGACCCATTATCGCCATACCTTTTTATTCTGATTATGGAAGTTTTCTCTGGCATCCTGAAGGCTAAAACTGATATGCCAGAATTTCGCTGGTTCTGGAGATGCAAGAAGACTCGACTATCGCACCTGTTCTTCGCCGATGATGTACTGCTATTCTCAGAAGGCCAGTTGAGATCAGTTGAATTATTAAAAGAATCCCTCCTCTTGTTCTCTGCTTGGTCTGGGTTGAGACCGAACAACGCAAAAAGTAACATCTTTATATCGGGAGGAACCCAGGAGTTGCAAGACCAGTTAACCCATTGCCTTGGGTTCCAAAGGGGCACGCTACCTTTTCGATACCTAGGGGTGCCTATTATATCATCTAGGCTGCGTAAGGAGGATTGTAAAGCTTTGATCGATTCCATCACTGCGCGGGCTCGATCCTGGTCTCAACGGTTTCTCTCCTTTGCTGGCCGCCTACAACTCATTAAGGCGGTATTACATTCCATTCAAGTTTACTGGGCCACTATCTTTTCTTTCCCCAAATCAGTACTTCTTACTATTGAGGCTATTCTGCGACAGTTCCTTTGGAAAGGACCTGACCTGGGAGTTGGCGGAGCTAAGGTAGCTTGGAACGCGGTTTGCTTACCCAAAGAGGAGGGTGGCCTAGGCATTCGTAGACTGGAGGAATACAATAAGGCTTTGATCTTGAAGCACATTTGGCTCCTCTTTACGGACAAAGAGTCTCTGTGGTGCAAATGGATACACTCCACCTTTTTAAAGAAGGCAAACTTTTGGGTGGTGTCCAAGCCTACGATTTGTTCATGGACTTGGAAGAAAATCCTCGATATGCGTGACACAGCCGAATCTTTATTCAGGTGGGAGATAGGAAATGGGCGCTCAATCTCCTTCTGGTTTGACTGGTGGCATGGTAGGGGCCCGCTCTACCAACACTTCAGTAATGCAGAGATTTACCAGTCTCACATTCCTCGGGAGACTACAGTCCGGTCTTTCCTCGATGGTTCCTGGCAGCATTCTAGCACTCTTGATTCTATCTTGAGCTGGATGGATGCTCCTCCGACCAATGTGAATACTTCAGAGGATAACTTTATTTGGATGCCCCTACCTTCTAAAACATTTTCTGTTACTAGTGCTTGGAACCATATCCGCAGGAAATGGCTGTCAACACCGTGGCATGCCTTCATCTGGGACCGACATATAGCGCCCCGTCATGCTTTCCTCCTTTGGCTAATAACGCTTAACCGTCTACCTACCCAGGTCTTCCTGTTACAATACCACAGGATTGATGAGGATGTTGTATGCGTGTTTTGTGGGTCTGTGCCGGACTCAGTCAATCACCTATTCTTTGAATGTACCGCTACTAGTCGTTTGGCGTCTATGTGGGCGACAAAGTGCAATCTCCCCTGGCGGAATCGCCCATGGAATGAACATATTTTGTGGGCAATACAAGTATGTGGAGGTTCCTCCTTCGCTAACTGCATATCTAGATTTTCCTTTGGAGCTTTATGTCACATTATTTGGACCGAAAGGAACAATGCGATATTCAGAAATGAGAGCATCTTCATCCCGGGCATGCGTAAGCACCTTATTAAGGTCGTTAGGGACAAGGCTATCTCTATGGGGAGAGTTGAGGACTCATATAGGAACCGTATCTTACAGAGAAAATGGGACCTTCCTCCTTCTATATTTGGGTAGCACTGTTACTGGATATTCCGGTGTTCAGGGGATCCGTTGTAGCCCTACCTGTGTTATTGCTGGCCCGTATACTTTCGGTGGCTTGGTCTTTGCTTTGCTACGTTGCTGTTGCTGTTGTTGACATGGGGTGACTTCCAAGTTTCGGGTTGGGCCGGTTTTCCCTGTTTCCCGGCTTCTGTTGTTTTTCTCGTCCTTGTTGCCGTTTGGCTTGTTGTATAGTTTCCTGCAGATCCTTTCTTGACCCTATGTGGACATCTCTTGTCCTAATAGGTTCAGGTAGTGGGTTGTGCTTAGGTTGTTTTGGTCTTTGAAAATTTTTATATATTCTCTTACCTTTACCAAAAAAAAAAAAAATTACTACCCGCTGTCACGTGAGTTATGGTCCGGGAGAGACTCATGTTTGTCTAGTGATGAGATGTCTGTGGGACGTTTGGGCGAAATATCCGTACTGGACCCTAGTAGTCCATTCGGGGACAGTTTCCCCATTCGTGACAAATGGAAGTACCTTCTTAGCGTGCCAAAAAGCGCGGCACAACACCTGGAGACTAATTAGGACAATTAATTCTCTTTGGAATACTAATGTGTTGGTAAGGGTCCCATTGCCAGCTTAGTGATGAATCTAGGGAGGTCACACACCATAACCAATTCAGAATGATGTTTGAACAGGAGAAACAATATTGCAAATGTGTTTGCAATTATGGTAATCATATTGAGTCGGCTGAAGTTAAATTAAATGAAGTTTCATTTAATTGTTTTGGGTCATGGCCATGCGTGCAGGTGATGCACACACATAGCACAAAATCAGCACTAATTGTGCCTAAGAAATACTCCGAAATGGGTTCAAAGTCAATGGCCAGATTAATGCTCTTAAACGGTTAAGAGTCAATGGCCAGATTAATCATTTAAAATGGTTTTAGAGTCAATGACTAGATTAATGCTCTAAAACAGTTTGAGATTCAATGCCTAGATTAATCCTCTGAAATGGTTTTAGAGTTAATGGCTAGATAAATGCTCTAAAACGGTTTTAGAGTCAATGACCAGATTATTGCTCTAAAACGGTTTCAGAGTTTATGTCCGAATTAATGCTTTGAAACAATTTCAGAGTTAATGGCCAGATTAATTTTAAATATATTGGAGCCGAGTCTAATGAGAAAAAATGAGATGAGTTCAATCAAATTTTTAAACAATTACTAGCACAATTGAAGTGGTGAACTCTCTTGAAATCTCTCCACCATTTGATATGTGATTGGTGCTGTGTCTGAAATATAGGTCTGGCATTTGTGGGAAGGAATTGAAGAACATTTGAACCAAATTGGCTTAGGCACACTACAAGGAACGTCTTGACCAAATTGCTTTGGGCATTCAATAAGGGTAATCCAATAGGCCCTCTTTTTATTTTATTCTTCAACTTCTACGGATTTCTAATTAAACTGCATGAACAAAGCTTGGGAGATACATGTATGGGTATTTTCTTTTACCGTAATTTGATTTATTTTACCTATGAAAGTCTCATGAAATCCCAATAGTGGTATCATAGCCAATCCTCAGGCTTTTTCCTGTGTTTAATTAATTTTGTATCATGTTTATTTTTACAATCTAATGGCCAATTCTTATTTATTAAGAGAATTGTTTTTAAGCGGCCTACAGATGTTAGCTTGATAGGTATATTAAAATATTTAATATGCAAGGTGAGACCATTGACAACAATGCAAACCTCTTTATTTATAATATTATGTAGAAATGGGTTTTCAATTTTGTGGCCTTCCATCGTCGTGGTTTGATCCAATATTCTAGTGGTTGATTAACCAGCTATGGACACAAATGGGTCAATTGCCATTTAGACCATATGACCACTCCATTATACATTCATGTTCTAAATACTTGTATGAGATCATGAGTTGGATTTAAGTATGATCATGAGGTCAATAACTATTAGGTGAGACTTTCATGATCTGGAGGCCGAAGATAAGATTGGAACTCGCATATGATGCGTTGGATAAGTTGATTTGCTCACTAAGTTTATAAAACACCAATAACTATCAAGTGAGGTGGGCTATGGGTTGGTGGGACTCCAATCCCACTAGTAATCTTAACCCAACGAAGATTGTCATTTCGCATCTTAAGGAGTATAGAATCCAAATAAATGTAGTGGGAGGATCTATTTCATTCAAAAGCCAAAATGAAGTAGCTGTTGAAAGACAATGACTAACAATTTATTTTTCTACATAGACATATTATTACTTCGAAAAATGGTAACTACGAACCCACTTGCTTCTATACTTGACAAGAACTATTGAACGAGACCCAATTTCACTAACTGGGTGAGGAATTTGAGAATTGTTCTCAATTATGAGAAAATCGAGTATGTGCTTGATCAAACTTGCCAAATTCCTTTCATATGGGTGGGACCCAAGAGGAGCACGAAAGTTATGATAAGTGGCATGAAGATGGCATAAAAGATAGGTCAAACATGCTTGCTTTGATGAATAATGAATTACAGGAGTAGTATGAGACTATGGAAAGTGCTTGGTCGATCATTATGCACTTACAAGAATTTTTTAATGAGAATGGTTGAACCTCTAAATTTGAGATATCTAAGAGATTGTACCGTATGAGGAAGGATCATTAGTAAATGATCATGTTTTGAAATTTATAAATGATTTGGCACATTGAGTAGTTGGCAAGGCTAAACCTTACTATGGATAACGAATTAGCTGTGCATCTGATACCCCAATTTTTGCCTGATTCCTTCTTTGGACTTGTCCAAAACTTCTACATGCATAAGATGGAGAAAACTCTAGCTGAGTTATATAATATGATGGTAGTTTATGAGAAGGAGATGCACAATACAAAGCCCACTGTAGTAGCTATGGTTGAGGCTTTTTCTTGAAAGAGTAAGACTACTTTGAAAAAAACAAATGGAAGAGGACTGTAAAATCCTCTATACATGAAAAGCCCAAAATCGAAAAAGGGAAATGTCATTATTGTGGTGTCAAGGGGAACCGGAGGAGCAACTATAAGAAGTACCTCGATAGCTTGAAGGTCAAGTCGAAGAACGAGCCTTGTGAAGGTATGGTATATATGATTATTGAAACTAACCTTATAGTTTGTGCTGAATTCAACTTATGAGTTTTAGATTATGCTGCAACTTCACATTATTATATGTTTTTGCAAAATTTAGAAATAAGCAGGATATTAGGGTGAAATGAGATCGTCTTGACATTTGCAAGGGGAGTAAGAGTTGCTAAATCAGCTATGGGTACTTTTCGTTTATCTTTTCCCTATGTATATATATTGGTTTTAAACAATTGCCTGCATTATAAGAATGTGGTTCGGAACCTCATCTCTATATTTCGTTTGAGCAAAGAGATTTATGAATTTTCTTTTGGCGATGATGTATGTTCTATTTATTATAATAAAATATGTGTTGGTTATGTGATCACCAGTGTCGATAAGCAAAATAATATAAATGTCATGGCTAATAAACGATCTAGAGATAGTCCAAACCTGAAGAATGTTTGACTTCTCTTATTAGGTAATATAAGAGAAGATAAAATCACTAAATTAAGTAATGATGGATATATTGATCCATTTGGCTTTGAGCCGCACTCAACTTGTGAGTCATGTTTTCTAGGAAAAATGACAAAAGCGCCCTTTGAAGGACATAGTACGCGAGTTGCTGATGTACTAGGATTGATACATTAGATGTATGTGGACCACTTAACGACTTAGCTAGAGGTGATTATTCTTACTTTATTATATTTACCGATGATTTATCACGCTATGGTTACTTGTACTTAATGAGGTATAAATCTAAATTCTTTGAAAAGTTCAAGGAATTCGGGACAGAAGTTGAGAAACAAACGGGAAAGAGTATTAAAGCTCTTCAATTTGATTGAGGAGGTGAATACTTCAGAGACCATGAATTTTATCACAGTGGACACCTTCTATAACTCCATACACAATGGTGTGTTGGAGAGAAGAAATCACACTTTACTAGATATGGTGCGATCTATTATTAGTTACACCGATTTGCCTATATCCCTTTGGGGATATGCCTTTGAGATAACTACATATTTATTGAATAGAATCTCGCCCAAGTCTGTGCCAACTATGTCCTATGAGGTATGACATAATAGAAAACCGAGCCTTAATCATATTAAGGTCCCCTTTGGGGACTTGAGAAATTCTTAGTGGGCTTAGGCCCATTGTTTTGCAAGGAGGTGTTGGGATAAATGTTTATTTTCACAAATATTGTAGCGTTGTTTTGTTAGTGGTCTGCCCTAGGAATCAATCAATATTGATACTCTAATATTAGTTGTGGATTAGGTTGTGTCGGAAAAATCGACCTTCACTATACTTAGGTAGTTATAATGTCGTGCTAGAGACCGCTTATGACTTGTGGGCCAAAAGGGTTTTGAGCATACTGCTAATGTTTAGTGAACCTATAGGGTCGCACACAATAGCGAACGGACTTAATATTTTCTATGCGCCTTGATCTACTTAAAAAGTAGATTTTAATTTATTCTCTTATTTAAATTATCTATGCGGTCGTGCGCGTTATAAGATAACGATTAAACGTACGATTAAAGGTGGATGATTTAGCGGGCCCAAATTGCCCGGCCCACTTCTTTTAATTCCGCTGGATAATAAGGTTGTATAAATAGATAGAGAATCGTTCTCTGTCTAGGGTTTTTTCGACAGAGTATCGAAAATCAAAAGGCGTTCAAGAAAAAGGAACTTCAAAATCTTTTGTTTTTTTTTTTGTAAGATAAGTAATGTATAAACTTTCCAAAGCGAAGCTTAAAAGCAAAGAAGCCGAACACAAAAACCCCGCACATATAGCGACACCTACATGTGTCCCAATAGGTGCAAAGGTGTTACGGCTAAACAAGGTACAAAGAAGTACAAAAAGGCTTAGACATCAGCCAACAACCTATGAAAGATACATACAAGAACTCCAAGGCAAGTTACACGAATATGGACGAAGAAATGCCCCAATTGGATTGGATCTTCCTATTGCGGAGAGTGTCTTGAACAGGATGTATAGATAACCCTCTGTCCCGAACTTCAAAATCTTTTGTTAGCACGTGGATAGTTGGAGAATTCTGTTCGTGTGTGTGGATACCGGTAGAGGCGCAACACTTGGGGCGCTAATCCAGACACAATTAGTTGTCGATTTATCTTCGATTTGTAAAATGTACGTTTTGAAATTCATTTTCGATTTCAATATACATATGGATCCTGTCTAGGGTTCTATATTCCGCTGCGTTGTTTTTCATTGACGAGCCCTACATGTTTCATATAACTTGTTGTGGATGATCTTACGTTTATGCTACACAGTACACACAACCTGCAGCTGAAACTAGGCCGCATAGGTTATAAGGATGGTATTGAGACCATGGACACTCTGACTACCCCTACATAGTACAAGCCGCCCTTCTCAGTCCCGAAATTTCATCTTGGTGTCATAGAGTTACCACCCTGATCTGCCACTACGCGACACGAGTTGGCTCTTTGATGAAGCCAGAGTGATGGGGAACCCTCGCTAAACCGCGACCACATTGGTTCGGTCCGGTAATCTTGATGGCTCCACTTTGCTAAGTCGTCTAGAGTATAAATCGAACCTCACATCTCATGCGTATCTCTATGTGATTGCCATAGTTCTACTGGATGAAGTAAGTATTCTAAACCTTTGCTTTGCAATTAACTTACTTTTCCGTTTCTTTTGGTTGGTCCATGACATTAGGTTGATCGTAAGTCTTGGTCTATATGTGATGGTAGGAGTCAACATTCGAATTAATACTGCTCCTAAAGATGAGCTGTGCATATGGTGGACTAGACTCAATCCGATTCGCAATATTTTCGTGAAGTCCAAAATAGGAGGGCTGCTTCCTCTATTCAAAATGAAGGTTTGTCCTGGCCTCATTTAAGCATCGACGCAATTCTGGTGTTCGGAGACATCCACCTTTATATTTGGTGAGGATGAACTAACTCCTACTTTGGAAGAATATTGTAACGCCCCCACCTCGGGATTATTAACATGACGTCCCGTTTAATATTATCTTTCATTACACACAAGCAGAAGTATATCTCGGGACAATCACATTAAAAACAACACTGGGATTAAGACAAACAGCATCATGAGCAAACCTTATATTTACAGGACACGCAAACATATTTTACAAGCCAACATAGCGGATTTTAGCCATTTACACAACAAACGTTATATCTTGGTTGTCCTAAGCCCACTACAGCTTTTCGTTCCTCGCTTCTTCATCTCCATTCCGGTCTCGTCTGCCTGGCCATCTCACATCCCACCTGTGACTTTATCCCGGAGCCGGCCCGCCCGTACCGCCAAAGCACCGTTGAACCCACATAGGGATCCAACCCATTTTCCGTTCGCATAGCGCTACCACGCCATGTACGGATGAGGCACCAAGTCCGTTAGGCCCTCATCAAACGTCACAAGCGTTGTGATTCGGTGGTAGGTGCGGTCTTCTCTGACATCTATCATGGTGAGCACTTTAGCTCTCTACTCCATGGGATTGTCAATGCGGGCTGAGAGAGATGCCATCCTACAGACCTGAAAAAGGAAAACAACGGGGGATGAGTCGGGGAGACTCAACAAGTGAAAACACTAATGTCAAGTGAGAATATATCGATCGCCGTTAATAGAAGTTGGCCCTTACCGCACCAGCATCGATGGCAGATCAATAGCAAAGTTCAAACAAGAGAACATCACGCATGGCCACATCGTGTACACTTTACCAACCAAGGCTCGGTTCTATCTCAAAAAAACATCAAACGCGAAACATGATCAAACCAAGGAAATGAACCAATTACGATCAACCAAATGTCAAGAAATGGTCCAAGCAAATCACGTCACAACGCATCTCAACATCCTTTCCCGATATTAGGGAATTCACTTACACAACAACTAAACAAGAACTAGAGAGAACGAGGCGTGTGAAGGTCACGTGAGTCTCGACGATTCTCGGGCAATTCTTGATGGTTCTCAAGCTTGAACACGAATACTCGGGCCTTGGACGTGGCTTCCTCACTCGATCAAACCACAAGAGAGAGACGGGCTAGTCGGTAAGTTCTCTCTCTTTCTCTCTTTCTAGGTGTGAACAAAAAGCGAGGAAGCAAGAAAGCCAAAGAAGAAGGTGATGGCCAGCTAGTTTGGGCGTGGAAATGGCGTGAAAGAGAGGAAGTGGCGTGAGATGAGAGAGAATGGGGGAATTGTCTTGCTATTTATAGGACTAAAAAACCCTAGACTTAAGCCAATAAAAGAGGACCTCTTAGTCAAATTTCATGATGGCCTTCATTAAATGCCATTTAATGACTAAAGCCAAAAGAAAATGATAAAAGGGCCAAGCTTATCTTCACCTCATTGGCTCTCTCTCTCTCTCTCTCTCTCTCTCTCTCTCTCTCTCTCCATTTCTCTCTCCCTTTGGCCGAATAGCCTTCTTTCTATTTATAGAGAGGCAAAACTTGGGGCCAAAGTTTGGATGAGGTAAGCGCACGTGTCATTAAAACATGAGGTAAGTGCACATGTCATTGGAATATGAGGTCATCGCTTACCTCGCAGCTTTGTTAATAACAAGGGACAAAATTTCATGATGAAGAACCAATAATTCTCTCTTGGCACCTCTCTCGGCTGACTCTCGTTTTCCCTCGAGCTGACCTCCAATCAAAGCATAAAATATCTCATTTGAAAGCTCAAAATGTGTACTTTAAATCACCAGAAGACACCAAGTCCAAATTCCAACGTTCTCGTATAGAAAATGCTGAATCTTTGAAATCTGACAAAACCGGACAGCTTTGCACTGTACATGAAATTGGACTTGAAAATATAGTGAATGGACTTAAAAAATTCTCAAATTTGAAGGTCATAAACAAGGCCTTAACAAACATTTTTCATGAAGAGTACGAAATCTGAATTTCTTTGTAAACACCATTTTTAGTAGTTCAAAGAAGAACTAAAAACAGTTTGCTGGAACAACATTCTTGTTTCTCAAAGTAAGCTCTGTCCAGAATCCAAATCATTTTGAAAAAAATCCCAAATTTATGTATGTTATAGAAAAGGACGTTTTCAACAACTGTTGTGAAGGAAACTTTTCCAAAATCAACCCAGAAAAGCTTGTAGAAAATCGAAAAAGTATGAATATCACCGAAATACCCATTTTGGGCAGTTTTACATGGTCCGAAAATCAGGCCATCGTACTACTCATATCAAGTCCAAAAATTCTGAAATTAAAGTATGTAAAACTTCAAAATGTTTGGAGAAACTTTCAAGAAGAAAGTGGTTGGAAATTCGGACTACAAAAGTCTCCCCAAAAATAACAAAATGAAGGGATACAAAGGATCCAAAACAGGATTTTTCAAAACAAGCATAGAATTTTGTTCCGATTGGAAAACCACCAAACTTAAACTATAGCCTTTTCCCAAGAACTGAAATTGAGGATGTTACGATTTACCTGCGGCTTCCCAAGCGCAAAAAATCGGGATGTAACAATTCTCCCCCTCTAATAAAATTTCGTCCTTGAAATTTAAAACGCACCTGGTTCCTCGAACAAATGCAGGTATCAACTTTTCCTCAATTCCTCACTCTCCCAGGTGGTTTCTTTTATGCCTCGGTGACACTATAGGACCTGAACTAAGGGAATAGCCTTACCTTTCAACACTTGCTCCTTACAATTCACGATCCGCACCTGCTCCTCAGCATAGGACACTCTGCTCTCCACTTTGACCTCGTCGAAAAATTCAGCATGCGTGCCGGATCGGGCTCACACTTTCACAATATCAATACATAGAACACAACATGTACCTGAGTAAGTTTCGATGGCAATACCAACCGATAGGCCAATTCCCTTTTCATTCTTGAATTTCAAAAGATTCTACGTACCTGGGATTTATCTTACCTTATTACCTTTATAGCATCCACTGTAATGTGGGCTAGCTCTAGACCAGCGACCTTTCTTTCCCCGACCTCAATCCAACATACTAGAGTGCAGCAAGCTTGATCACGCTTCTGCTGCATTACTCTGATAAAATCTTCCTCAAACATAGTTTATTTACTTATAACAATCACGAAGATCATACTTATCATTTCAAGTAACAGTTCCCATCTTACTTTCAATTTAATACCTAGTTTGGTTTATTTCTTTTCTTACCCGTCATCCTAGAAGCTTGTCAGGAGCCGCACCTTGTTCAGGTCTTTAACCTCGGCGATCACTCTTGCTAGAAGCTGCACTTTGATCAGGCTTCTTGCCCCGGCGTCCACTTCCTAGCCAAGAGCCGCTCCTTGATCAGATTCTACTCCGGGGATCACTCCCCGCCCTCATTGGATCGGGTTATGTCAAAATTCAACAGCCTTCTCTTGGCTCAACACCAAACTGTAACTTACTAGAGGGGAACCTGCTTGGACTTCTCTTTCGAGGTCGTGGCGTCCTGATGGGACTTTAATTTTTCCTCAGAGGTCGTAGCTTGGTCTTGAGCACTTATTTTGCTATCAGTCTAACAAGACTTTCTACAACACAAGAATAGGTCAATGATCACAAACAAATAGGAGCACTTAACCAATTCAACAACAATCAATCATTCACATGCATAGGGGTGTTTCCTAGCTAACTATCCTAACTTCAGCACACCTTATCATTCTAGGTCTTTATTCCCGCTTTGATTTTAAAATCGTTCTCCCCCATTCAGTGCATAGTTCGGTTTCTTCATCTCTTACCCATCATTCTAGAAGCCTGCCAGGAGCCGCATCTTATTCAGGTCTTCAACCTCGATGACCACTCTTGCTAGAAGCCGCACCTTAATAAGGTCTCATGCCCCGGCGTCCACTTCATAACCAAAAGCTGCTCTTTGATCAGGTTCTGCCCCCACGATCACTCCCCGCCCTCGTCGAACTGGCAAATCGCATGCTGCCCCGAACTGCACCTACTAGAGGGGAAACCTACTTTGATATCAAATTAATCTGTAACGCCTCCATCTCGGGGTCATTAACGTGACATCTCGTTCATTATTATCTTTCGTTACACACAAGCGGAAGCATATCTTGAGATAATCACATTAAAAACAACAACGGAAATAAGACAAACAGCATCATGAGCAAACCTTGTATTTACAAGACACGCAAACATATTTTACAAGCCAACATAGCTGATTTTAGCCATTTACACAACAAACGTTATGACTTGGGTGTCCTAAGCCCACTACGGCTTTTCGTTCCTCGCTTCTTCATCTCCACCCCGGTCCCGTCCGCCTGGCCATCTCACATCCCACCCGTGGCTTTATCCCGAAGCCGGCTCGCCCGCATCATCAAAGCACCATTGAACCCACATAGGGATCCAACCCATTCTCCGTTCGCATAGTGCTACCACGCCACGTACGAATGAGGCATTAAGTCCATTAGGCCCTCATCGAACATCACAAGCGTCGTGATTCGATGGTAGGCACCATCTTCTCTGACATCTATCACGGTGAGCACTTCGGCTCTCTGCTCCACGGGATTACTATCGCGGGCTGGGGGAGATGCCATCCTACGAACTTGAAGAAGGGAAACAACGGGGGATGAGTCAGGAAGACTCAGCAAGTGAAAACACTAATGTCAAGTGAGAATATATCGATCGCCGCTAACATAAGTCGGCCCTTACCGCACCAGCATCGTTGGCAGATCAATAGCAAAGTTCAAATAAGAGAACATCGCGCATGGCTACATCGTGTACACTTTACCAACCAAGGCTCGGTTCTATTTCAAAAAAATATCAAACATGAAACATGATCAAATCAAGGAAATGAACCAACTACAATCAACCAAACGATCGAGAAATGGTCCAAGCAAATCACGTCACAACGCATCTCAACATCCTTTCCCGATATTAGGGAATTTACTTACACAACAACTAAACAAGAACTAGAGAGAACGAGGCGTGTGAAGGTTACGTGAGTTTCGACGATTCTCGGGCGATTCTTGATGGTTCTCGAGCTTGGACACAAACACTCGGGCCTTGGACGTGGCTTCCTCACTCGATCAAACCACAAGAGAGAGACGGGCTAGTCGGTAAGTTCTCTCTCTTTCTCTCTTTCTAGGCGTGAACAAAAAGCAAGGAAGCAAGAAAGCCAAAGAAGAAGGTGATGGCCGGCTAGTTTGGGCGTGGAAATGGCGTGAAAGAGAGGAAGTGGCGTGAGATGAGAGAGAAGGGGGGAATTGTCTTGCTATTTATAGAACTAAAAAACCCTAGACTTAAGCCAATAAAAGAGGATCTCTTAGTCAAATTTCATGATGGCCTTCATTAAATGCCATTTAATGACTAAAGCCAAAAGAAAATGATAAAATGGCCAAGCTTATCTTCACCTCATTGGCTCTCTCTCTCTCTCTCTCTCTCTCTCTCTCTCTCTCTCTCTCTCTCTCGGCTTCTCTCTCTCTCCATTTCTCTCTCCCCTTGGCCAAATGGCCTTCTTTCTATTTATAGAGAGGCGAAACTTGGGGCTAAAGTTTGGATGAGGTAAGCACACGTGTCATTAAAACATGAGGTCATCGCTTACTTCATAGCTTCATTAATAACGAGGGACAAATTTCATGATGAAGAACCAATAATTTTCTCTTGGCAACTCTCTCGGCTGACTCTCGTTTTCCCCCAAGATGACCTCCAATCAAAGCATAAAATATCTCATTTGAAAGCTCAAAACGTGTACTTTAAATCACCAGAAGACATCAAGTCCAAATTCCAATGTTCTCGTGTAGAAAATGCTGAATATTTGAAATCTGACAAAACCGGACAAGTTTGCATTGTTCATGAAATTGGACTTGAAAACATAGTGAATGGACTTCAAAAATTCTCAAATTTGAATATGTCATAAACAAGGCCTTAACAAACATTTTTCATGTAGAGTAGGTATTAGATTAACCAAAATGAAGTTATCAGATTCTAGCAGGTACTTCACTTTGTCTTCTTCCCTCCGTGCATGAAGTAGCTTGAGAGTTTCAAGGCAAGCAAGGATTTCCACATTGATAGTTGAACTTGCCCTTACCAATTTAGCGAATCCATCCACAATCTTCCTCGAGAAGTCATGGCAAATACCAACTATGGAGCCTTCCGTTGAACCGCGGTGTAGGATCCGTCGATATTCCACTTGAGAATCCTTTTCTCCGGTGGTCGCCACAATTCAGGTGAGTGGCTATCTTTTGAGTTGGTGTTCTTCTCTGGTTTAGTCCATCGGCATATATTCAGGTTCATGGCCATTGCAAAGCTCACTAGGTGCTGCGGATTTGGGGATTGACTTTGACAAATGAAGTTGTTCCTCCATTTCCATGTATACTAGAGAACCACCGCTAGAAAATCAAAGGAAATTGAGGTACTTTTGAAATTAAGTAGCCACTCTTCAATTCTCGTAAGTCCTTGACTAGAGATCTGAATATGCAGGGCCAGGTTCGACCACGCCTAATTTGTCCATGGGCAGAGTAGGAATAAGTGCTTGGTTGTCTCAACCTGTTGGTTGCACAGACTGCATGTAAGTTCTTGACCAATACTTCTTTTAAACAAATTTTCCTTGGTAGGCAACGCATTTTGGCATATTCCCCACAAGAAAAATCTGATTTTTGGAATAGTTTTTGCCTACCAAATCCTTGTCCATAGTTTTCGAGGGATCTGATACAAGGTGGACGTTGAAGTTCCGATCTGTTTCTCAGTTTCTCCCTTTAGTTCATTGTACCCGCTCTTAACTGTGTAGGATCCTGATCTAGCGCTATTCGAAACCAACTTATCCTCCGTTAATTAAGACCTCAGTAGAATTGAGAGGATTTCAGTGGAGATTTGTTCATCAAATAGAGCATGTAGGGTATGTGTATTCCACATTGAATATTGCTTTTGTATCTAATCAGCTACCTTCTCTAGCTCTCCTTTGTTTGATGGTCCCCCTATCATTCCTCTAGGTAGCCATTTATCCTCTCTAATTCTTATCTTTTCTACATTTCCAACTAACCACATAATGGAAGGAAGAATAGCATCTCTCCCTATTAGAAGGCTTTGCCACCCCTAAGATGGCCATGTCCCCTTACTAGCATGTCTGAAATCACAATGAGGGAAGTAGAGTCCTTTAAGTATCTAACTCCATAAAGATGATGGGTTATGAATCAATTTCCAGGCTTGTTTCCCCAACATAGCCTTATTAAAAGTGATGAGGCTCCTAAAGGCCAGTCCTCCGTTATCCTTTCTAAATTTTAGCACATCCCATTTTCTCCAATGCAATCCTAATTTGCTTTCCCCATTTCAATAGCACGAATATGGAGATAGGAACTTTAAAGATGGATATATCATACCGTGGGAGAGCTTGAACCACTGCTTTAATGAGGATTTCTTTCCCTACTTTGGATATCAACTTTTCTTTCTCACCATAATCCGTGCAAACATTTTCTTCTTTGACTCACCCCAATTAGAAGGAATTCCCAAATACCTGACAGTTTTCTCTATCATCGGCACTAGCATCTCCGCAACCATATTCTGCCTCAATCTCTTTTACTAGCAAACAACCCAGATTTATTCAAATTAATGGCTTGACCTGAGGCATAGTAGTATTGATTCAAGATTGCAGCTACACTTTAGCACTCACTAATTGTTCTATCCAAAAAAAGAGTGAGTCATCCGCAAAGAGTAGATGGGTCAAAGTTGGGCATGATCTATTTAACTGAATTCCTTTGATAATGCATTCACCACAATGATAAATAAATACAGAGAAAGGGTCACCTTGGCGAAGACCTCTTGAGGGATGAAAATATGGTAGTGGCCCTCTGTTCAACTTTACACTAAATGACACAGTTGTGATGCATTACATTTCCCATCTAACCCGTTGAGCACTGAATCCCAATCTTAGCAAGCAAGCTTCCATAAAATCCCATTCTACTATGTCATATGCCTTTTCATATCATGTTTAAGGACAGCCTGAAACTTCTTTCTCTTTCTAATTATGAGCTGATGTAGCACTTCTTGGACAATTAAAATATTATCCTGGATCTGTCTTCCACTTACAAATGCACCCTGCTCCATCGAGATTAAGTCTGGCATTCATGGTTTCAATCTATTCACCAAGACTTTTGAGATGATTATATAAGCAAAGTTACATAAGCTAATGGGGCGGTATTGTTCTAGCTTCTCCGAATTAGAGATCTTTGGGATATGCGATATATGCATTCTATTTAGCTCTGGGTTGAGAATCCTAGAGTTTAGAAAGCTCTGTACTTCTTTGAGCACCCCTTGCTTTAGATCTTCCTAGTGATGATTGTCACGACCCCCCAAGAGCGCATGACACCCCTAATTTGGTCAAATTGAATACGACATCCCAGGCTCGTCGCCGAACCCAACCCCAAAATCATCAGAGATCAAACACAAGCGGAAACAAATGTAACACTCGGACAAGAATTAGAAGAGGGGTAACAGGGAGAACAACCACATAACCAAATGAACAACTTTCAACAACATGAGACATACATATAATAGCCAACCTTACAAAATAGACCAGGTTTACAAGGTTAACAACCACTATCATTAAAGAGGGGAAAATGGTTTGGGTAGGTTAACTTCTATACCAAAAAGGGAGCATTCTCAAAAATGGTTCTAACAACTAGCCCTTACTAACCCCTACGAGACCTATAAGGTGTCCACTCGGGCTCAGCTCCCTAGAATCGGTGTCAGGCTCCCCCGAATCCACCCATTCATCAACTGACTCAGAGTTAGCCTCAATCTTAATCGGGTTATCCTCGGATCCCGACTCTGATGGGACCTCAATCAGTAGTTCTTCCTCGAGTTCTTCTTCTTCAGGCTCCTCGTACTCTCCTTCGGGGTCTTCAAATTCTTCAGTCAACTCCTGCTCAACCTCCGACTCCATAGGGATTGCCCCCTGGTGTGACTCCTCGGGCTCCAGGTCGGGCTCGACCTCCATAGGCTCGGGGTCTATAGGTGCAGGTATAGGTACAGGTGCAGGTGTAGGGCCTGACTTCACAGGGCCCATCTCAGTACTAGTCAGCTCACTATCAGGAAGAGGAACGGTCAACGGATCCCAATCATTGACTCCATCACGCAGGACATCAAAGCTCCGAACGGGTCCAAACTCATCAAAACCATCTTAGAAACACCATACTGTGAACTGATTGCGTTGCAACTAGGGTTCACCTACATTTACCCAAATCACCATAGTATGCTTAATCCAAGCTTGGTTCTCACCTACCGGGTGCTTGACTATCGAGTGCTCAGAGTGCATCGGTATCACAAAATGTTGCGGGGGAGTATTTCATGGTCCAGGTTGGGGGGCTGAAATGGTTTGGTTAAACAACCATGAGAACACTTCTCAGCAAGCGAATACCCTAGACTCTACCTAGACTAACACGTACCTCCAGACCAGTTCAAACACTCAGATTATAAAATTAGCATGCCCTAAAATCACAAGCACAACCATCTCTCCTTGATACACACGAAACCTTACATGCGATTTCAAACATAACTTTCAGAAATCGACATAATAAAGCACTTATCAATACCAATCAATCCATATCCGTACCAAAGTTCGTATAACAATCTGATTAGATTCAATTGTCAACACATATATCGCGTTCACCATCACAATTGAGCATACGTGTCCAACTCATTTCTGACCCGCGTAAACACGCCTCAGGTCCAATCCTTCCACAGCCCGCGTAAACATGTCTCGGGCTCAAAAACGATCAATCAATTCTCGACCCACATCAACACACCTCAAGTCCAATCTCTTTCCACAGCCCGCGTCAAAACGCCTCAAGCTCAAAAAAGATCAATCAATCTCGACTCACGTCAACACGCCTCAGATCTACTACACAACCCGCATAAAAACGCCTCAGGCTAACAATCTTCCGCTAAAACCGGGCAACGTCCCGCGTAACATATCTCAAGATGGGTTTTATTTCCCGCGTAAACACGCCTCGGGAATTAGGTGATCACACGTACACACATTTTCCATTTATTATCTGGACCCGCATAAAAACGCCTCAGGGTGTTTAATGTTCGTGCAACACATCAAGCACCCGATCACATATCTATCTCATACAACCAATTTGCACACGTCACCCAATATATTCAAGCTACCAACGAGCCACATTAACTCACAATTTCACTACTTCAACTTCCATGAGCACAATTAACACAATTTTCGCATTTTGCACCATATTTCATCAATCAAGAATGGTCGCACTTATGCCATCAACCCCGATTCACTACGCAACACATTTCACACATATTCACGCATTCAATCTAACCACGCTAAGCATATCAATTCAGCCACGCCATGTAAATCACCAAAACATCACCTTTGAGCTCATTTTCCAAGCTATGCTCATTACAATCGTTTCTAATTGATCCAACGATCAAATCAACATATTCTAATCACGATTTAACCTCTAAAAAATATCACAATTTCACCCAAACATCACAGCCAACTTAGTCCGCTAAATTACCTTCGAACAACCCCAAAATTTCATCAATTCGCGCCCAAACTAACCCGAATTTACCCATTATCCTAAGCGGGGTTTAGGATATCACTTACACGAGGTCCTACATGAGATCAAGCACTCAAAGACGGCTAAACGAGAAGAAAACAGCAGCGGCGACAGCTCCAAACAAAGAAGAGCACCGACGGCTCACGACAGCCACAAGCAGAACAGTGGCGGCGACGGGTGGATGGTGGCAGTGGTTGGCATGGCCAGCTAGCCACAAGCACGGCAAGGAGAGGGAGAGGGTGGCTCGGCCAAGAAGAGAGGGAGAGAGAGGGAGGCATGAGAAGTGAGGGGGAGAGAGAGAAAAAGAGAGAAAAAGAAAAAAAAAAGCTAGTCAAAGTCTACCCCAAGCAAAATTACCATCTCGCCCTCCTCTCAACTTTCCATCCAACGGCCACGATTCAATCTTATCTTAAAATCGATGGCCTAGATCAACTATCACCAAAAACATCCAAGGATAAAGCGTGAATTAAACAAAAAGGGTAGGGCAAAATTGTCCAAAAATTGTGGCTTCTAAAGTGGGGGTGAAATGTCCAATATGCCGTTCCACTTTTATACTTAGCCTTCACAAAGTCTCAAGGGCAAAACAGTTATTTTCCACTTCCAGTCAAAATTTCGATTTTCTAACGAATCTAAACAAATCCGAAGCTAGCCACACTAATAATAACGTCATCAAATTAATTGGCATGACTTTCGAAATTTTCGATACCCAAACTCGGTCTCTAATTAATGGCTAAATCCAAATAAACGCGACTTGAGCATATCTCAAATTAAACGGCGGCTTTTGGGAAAATTCATATATTCGACCCGTGGTCGATACTCAATTGAGTCACGTTTAAGTAGACTTGAACTATAGTGACATCGATTGTCATGTAATTGCAAGGATCAATCACTAGTTCCCAAGAATGCGATCGTTCGGAATAAGTTTAGAGTCGTTCGCCAATATCATATTATGGTGAGACAGAATCACCCACGTTCCAATTATATGATATCAGTAAATCGATCCATGACCATCATTGGATCGGTCTATACTGGCCCAAAACATCACCTTGACAATCCTTATAATCGAAAGTCAATTCATGATCAAGTTCTTTGGTCGCGCGAATCTAATTCCCTAATTAGCTTTTTCCCAATGATTTGTATCCCAAAAATGATCAATTCTGGGCAAGATTTACTACGAGTGCATTAATGAAACCATGCATTTCATAGATCCCAAGTGGGTCGAAATTTGAAATGTCACAATGATGATAAAACTTCCCATGTAGTCCATCAGGCCCTGGTGCTTTAGTGGCACCCAGTTGATGAGTAGCTTTTGTAACTTCCTTCATTGTCAGTTGTGCAGTTAAGACTTGGTTTATCTCCTCTCCCACTAAGTTAGGAACAAACTCCATTATAGGTTCAAAATGTCGAGGGCCCTCAGAACTATACAAAGTTATGAAGAAATCTATTGCCTGCTACTTTAATTGACCTACGTCTCGAGTCCAAACAACTTGTGAGTTTCTCAACATTGAGATCTTGTTCTGTTGCCTTCTCTGTATTGTAGTGGCATGAAAATATTTTGTATTTTTATAACCCCCCCGACCCCCCACTTTAGCTAGTTAATTCTTGATCACAAACCCTAATACATCTCCTCCCATATGTTAAGTTGACCCATCCTAATCTATGGGTTAATTTGATAGATTGAGATCTGATGTGACGATTAAGCCCCAATTTCCTTTTGGGGTTTAATTCCAGCCATCATGTAAAGGTCAATTTGTGCGCTTTAGAGTGTTACAAGTTCATTCAATTGAATTGAATGATTTTCAAGTCAATTGAGTTTAATTGAAATCAATTTTGACAATCATGGACAAAAACTGCAAAAATTGCATTAATTGATTGAAAATCCCCAATTTGTGAGAAGCAAATCAATTGAGATGAAATTAACATCATCTATTATGAAATTAGAACAAAAGAATTCAATTGAGATGTTAAAAATGAGTTTAATTGAGTTTAATCGATTGGATTTGAGTTGTATTCTTCTAATTTGGCTCGTTTCTTTGATAATTGGTAATAAATTCTTTGCAATTAGGCCCTACAGAGAACAAATTGGACTAAATTGCACAAAATTCTTTGGCCTGGACTAGCTGAATCTGCCCAAACCGACCGGTCGAATTCCATCCTTGGCGAGAATGTTGATTTCTGGCCATGTCTGGCTATCTCAAGCCATGACTGGCCAGCTTCTCTCCCATATGCCCAAAATTACCAATTTACCCGTAGTAAAATTACCAAAATACCCCTAATTGCCATGTCATTAAGCTTAGGCCAATTAGAATATTCCCTTAATGATTAAGCAAACTATCTTGACCATTCATCAAGATCACATTTTGGCCATCCATGGTGTCATGTCACTTATTCTAGTGGTCTAAATTCAACCAATGAGGGGCTTTCTTAATAATTAAGGGTTCAATTTCAACCATTGGAAGACAAAAAATGCGGATGAGGTCGGTGAAGCTCCTCGCAGCTACTGTTCACCCGTCGGAAAATTGTTGATTCCGGCCAGCTCAGGCGTCCGTTTGACCTGAAATTTGTTTGGGTAGACTCCTTGGGCCCTCGTCCTTCACCCCTCCGAAGGATTTCTCCCATAGTTCAGCGCTGAGGCTGGGGATTCAGATCTGCACATTCGTTGGTGCGGTCCTTGTCGAGTGAGCTCCCCGTCCGACTGTTGTCCTCGGTCCGGATTATTTGCTGCGAGCTGTTTAATTCCTGTTTAAGGCCCCTTTCCCCCGTATTACCTGCTTGATTGCTGTGGGAGGTGTTGTTTCTGGTGGTTGTATATTCTGGGGAGTTCAGAAGAATATCGGGGACGGTCTCTCACTCAATTCGTGCGTGTGTGATCTTGGTATTCTGAGGCTGGTGGTTGGATTGACTGGTTGTTGCTGTGGAGAGACCGGTTGTTGTCATATTACTGCTGGTGGAATTGGAGCTGTGATTTTAAGAGCATTACTCTGGTCTGCTGTGCCCCTGTTTCTAGTAGAAGATGGTGATTGACTGTTAGGTGTTCGTCTTATTGCCCCAATGGAAGGTACGGCTGCATTGTCTGATTTGCCGCCTGCAATGGAGGGTGTCCCTCCCCCTGTTGCTGAAGTACACCAAGAGGTAGTTGGTAATGAACTCCTAATGCCCGAAGTTGGTCTTGCTGGAACCTCCGAATCAGCTAAACCCAGGGGGAAATCAGTAGCCTTTATTGTCAATAGGCCCTCTCCTGGTTCCAGCTCTATCCCGAAGAGTTATACTAGACGTAGTAGAAGTAGAGGTCGTTCGAAGACCAGGAGCCGTTCTCGTGGTAGAGTTCACAATGCTGAAGGTGCTGTTCGTTCTGATTCTCAGACAAACCCAGCTAGAAATTCAGCTAGGTCAGGACAGAACCCCTTGAGGCCTCTAGGCTTGAAGGACCAAATTTCCACCCCTAGAACTTGGGCGAATGTTGCTCGGGTGCAAACCAAAGGTTACAACCTAAACTTTGTACCCCCTCTTGAGGAAAATGGTGAAGAAATAGTGGATATAAATCCAGAAATTGCTGCTGATCAGAATCCAATGTGGCATGAATGCATTGTCGGGCACTTTGTTGGGAGGAAAGTTCCTTTCAAGTTAACGGAGGAAGCCGTCAAGAAATTTTGGGGTGACCAGGTAAATGATGTCAAACTCCATGAAAGTGGGTTTTACTTCTTTCGGGTGCCGAATGAAGATTATCGTCGGAAGATACTTGACCTAGGCCCGATTTCTATTTTTAATAGCACTATGCTCTTACAACATTGGCACCCTAAACTTAAACTCAGAAAGGGCGCCATGGACTCCATCCCGGTTTGGGTCAGGTTGAGAGAGATCCCTTTCACCTTGTGGTCACCGGCCGGAATAGGAAGGATTGCAAGTGCCTTAGGAAAGCCACTTTATGTGGACTCTCAAACCGAGAACTTGACTCGCATCTCTTACGCGAGAGTATGTATCGAAATTAGTGCAGCAAAGCCTCGAATAGAGTCTGTGAAAGTTCGGTGGGATGGTGAAGTCATCTTGGTTCAAGTAGAATATGAGTGGAGACCCTTGGTTTGCACCTCATGTGGGTTATTTGGGCACAAGACTGGCTCAGCTGGATTTGAGTGTGTTACTGGACATTCTCTGCAAAGAGCTGAGACAACTCTTCATCCTCAAGCAAAGAACAGACCTGAAACCTCCTTCCTGCCCCGGGATTCTGAGGTATGGACCCAAGTCAACCGGAAGAAAGGTAAAGGCCATTTGAACCTGAATAGAGCTACACCTAACCAATCTTTAGAGGCGGTTACAGGGGGGAACACCCGTGCCACTTCCACTACACCAGGTCAGCCTCTGATCAGGTACACAGAAGGGGGGGCTCATCAGGCTCCTGCTCTTGGTTCTCCCCACGCTCAGAACTGTCCACTTAGTTCCTCTGCTGGAACAGAACAGAATAGCCCGGCCAGACCTGCAGAGGACGGAAACAGAACAGCATCAGTACATGATCTGGACGTGAACACAGGGGAGGGGACTTGCCCTCAGAGTTCCTCCTCTGGCCCAGCCACGTTCACGCCTGGACTCCAACCCGGCTATGTCCAGCCACAACCTTCACCTGCACCCCTTCCAGCCTCCAACCAGCAAATGGATGAACCCCTTCTGTATGCTACGGGTATTGCTGCTGAACCAGCTCTAGTAGACTCCGAGCTGGCCAATTCCAGAGACATTGAGGCAGACCCCAGTTCCCCCCCTGCCACGAGTCCCGCGATATTACTGGACAAGCAGACCCTGGACTCATCCCCTGGGCCATGTCCAGCTAGCACTCCAGACCATCAGTTTCATGTCTCCGCTTCCAACTCTCTGTCTGCCATTGATGCCTCCTCTGCCTCTCCACCAGTGGACAAACCGGAGACACTTGAAGAAACAAGGGGGACAGAATCTGTTTGCACCTCCCCACCGCACACTAGATCTCGTGCTTTGGCCTCTAAGGCTTCCAAACACAAGTCTAAGGGAAAGTCCTCTAAGAAGTGACTGGTTTTGCTTCTTTTTCTGCTGTACATATGTCTATTGGTATTTGGAATGTTAGGGGTCTTGTCAACCCCCTTAGACAAGCTGAATTTCGTTCTTTTGTTAGACAATATAATCTGTCTTGTGTTGGTATCATAGAAACCAAAGCCAAGTTGGCTGGTTTTAATGCCATAACGAGAAATTTTATCCCTGGCTGGCGTTGGTTGGCAAATTATGAGCATTCCCATCTTGGCAGAATTTGGATTGGTTGGGATCCTCATAAGATTGAACTAGAGGTCTTATCTACTTCGGCTCAACTGATTCATGTGCATATTAGTATGCTTGAAATGCAGAAAGTCTTTCTCCTGTCTGTTGTATATGGTGAACACACCTATATTAAACGTAGATCTCTCTGGGCTGAACTTACTCATCTGAGTTCTTGTGATCTACCTTGGTTAGCTGCGGGGGATTTCAATGCCATTCGTCATCGTTCTGATAGAATCGGCAGTGATACTCAGTGGCTTCCTGCTTTTGATGAATTGGACCAATGCTTGAATCTGAGTGGATTAGATGATCTGAGATATGTCGGGCACCGCTTCACATGGTCCACTTCCTCAGGCTCTTCTCGGAAACTACGGAAGATTGATCGAGTATTAATTAATGATCTTTGGCAACAGGTTTTCTCGTTTTCTGAGGCTTCCTTCCTAGCTCCGGGCATCTCTGACCACTCTCCTATGGTGGTCAAGATAGTCCCTCTTTCCCCTTCCAGGAAACCTTTTAAATTCTTCAATTTCTGGATATCTCACCCCTCTTTTATGGAGATTGTTTCACAGGTATGGTCCACTCCTTTGACGGGATCGCATATGTACATTGTGTGCAGCAAGCTTAAGCTTCTGAAAGCGCGTTTAAAGCTCCTCAACAGAAACTCCTTCTCGGATATCTCCAACCGTACGGAGCAAGCCAGGTCTGCACTTTTTGTGACTCAAAAAGCACTAGAAGAAGATCCTTTCAACCAATTGCTAGCTGATAGAGAGACGGACCAAATCCGGACTTTCTCAGCTCTTAGGCTTCAGGAGGAGTCTTTCTTCAGTCAGAAGTCCAGGATCCGCTGGCTTAAGGAAGGAGACCACAATACTAGATTCTTCCATCACTTTGTAAACAAAAGAAGAATGCAGAACCGTATTCTTTCGGTCTTGGATGATCATGATGCTCTTGTGACGGATCCGGCTATGATTCAAACCCACATCGTCGATTTTTTTCAGAATCTCCTTAATGGGCCCTTTAACTCTAACAGGCCCTCGATTGCTGATATCTCTGAATTTACTAACCGCTCTTTGGACTTGGACCAACAGACCCTCTTATCTGCTCCGGTCTCGGATAGTGAAATACAGAGGACTCTCTTCAGCTTGGCTAAAGGGAAGGCACCTGGCCCTGATGGTTTCAATGTGGACTTCTTCATAGCCTGTTGGGATACTATAGGTCCCTCGATTACCCTTGCTATAAAGGACTTTTTCTCATCGGGGAGGCTACTCAAAGAGTTGAATGCTACTATTCTGGCACTCGTCCCGAAAGTTCCTAATGCTACGGCGATGACTGATTTTAGGCCAATTGCCTGCTGTAACACTTTGTACAAATGCATATCGAAAATTTTAGCAAATCGTATTGCCCTAGTGCTTCCCTCTATCATCAGTCAATCTCAAACGGCTTTTGTACAAGGAAGAAGAATTAGTGACAACATCTTGCTTGCTCAGGAGCTTTTTGCAGGTTTTCACCACGAGCCGTATCTTCCAAAATGTGCCATTAAGGTGGACTTCCAAAAAGCTTATGACTCGGTTGACTGGATCTTTCTTGAGAGGGTACTCCTTGCTTTTCATTTCCCCACCAGCTTTGTTAAGCTCATCATGGAATGTGTGTCCTCAGCAAGATTCTCGGTATCCATCAATGGTGAGCTACACGGCTTCTTTCCGAGCTCGAGGGGAGTTAGACAGGGGGACCCTATATCCCCTTACCTATTTACTATCGTCATGGAAGTCTTCTCCGGAATAATCCAAGCTAAATCAAATAGGCCGGATTTCAAGTTCTTCTGGCGATGCAAGGAGACTCGTTTATCACATTTGTTCTTCGCGGATGATGTCCTTTTATTCTCTGAAGCGAATGGGTGTTCTATTCAACTGATCAAGGATGCTCTTGATCTTTTCTCTGGTTGGTCAGGGCTTAGACCGAATGCAAACAAAAGTTGTATATTCATATCCGGAGGGTCTCCTGAACTTCAAAACCAGATTGGTGATTGCCTTGGTTTCCAACGTGGATCTCTCCCGTTTCGATACTTAGGGGTCCCAGTTATCTCCTCCAGGTTGTCCAAAGAGGATTGTAAGGTTTTGGTGGACTCGATTACTGCAAGGGCTAGATCTTGGACCCAACGTTTTCTATCTTATGGAGGCCGTCTTCAACTCATCAAATCTGTCTTGCATTCTATGCAAGTTTACTGGGCCAGCATATTCACCCTCCCCAAGTCTGTCCTCCACGACATTGAGACTGTTTTAAGACAATTCCTATGGAAAGGCCCAGACCTTGGAGTAGGTGGTGCAAAGGTCTCTTGGGCGGACGTGTGCCTACCCAAGGAAGAGGGTGGACTCGGGATTCGCAGGCTGGAAGACTATAATACAGCTCTAACACTAAAACATATTTGGATTCTGTTCACTGATAAGGAATTCCTCTGGTGCAAGTGGATTCATTCTAATTTTCTGAAGAGATCCAAATTTTGGATTGCCTCGAAACCCACATGCTGTTCGTGGGCCTGGAAGAAGATCCTTGACCTCCGGTCATCTTTCTCAAATCTCTTTAGATGGGAAATTAGAGATGGTCGTGGGACTTCATTTTGGTTTGATTGGTGGCATGAGAGAGGTCCGCTCTTCAAGATCTTTAGTGACCGGGACATTTACCGTTCGCGCATTCCTCGGTATACCGCTGTTCGGAGTTTTTTTGACTCAATATGGCAAACTTCCGCAACTTTGGACTCCTTCCTAAGTTGGGCGGAACCAGCCCCTGTTTTTATTGATTCTCCGGACTTATATTCTTGGACGGCTCATCCCTCTGGAGTTTTTTCGGTCGCCTCGGCTTGGGACCATATCAGACCCAAAGGCCGGCCTTCACCGTGGCATTCCTTTGTCTGGGATCGGGATATGGCCCCTCGGCATGCGTTTCTTTTATGGATAATCCTCCGCCGCCGCTTACCTACCCAAGCCCTGTTGCTCCAGTATCATAGGATTACTGAAGGTTCTTGTGCCTTCTGTCGTTGCTGCCCAGATTCCATCGATCACCTATTCTTCTCTTGCCCTCAAACGGCCAGAATTGCATCGATTTGGGCTTCAAAGTGTGGTCTGCAGTGGACGAACCAGCCATGGAGTGTCTTCATTGGATGGGCTATGCAACAGTTTGGTGGCTCTTCTTTCTCTCAGCGTATCTCACGGTTCTCGCTTGGAGCCCTCTGTCATCTTATTTGGATGGAAAGAAACAATATACTCTTCAGAGAGAAGCTTTTCTTTGCACCGGGGATGGTCACACATCTTGTCAAGGTGGTCAAGGACAAAATTATCTCTATTGGTGAAGTGTCGGACACTCCTCAAAATAGAAGACTGCAAGCAAACTGGGGTCTTTCCCCGTCCAACCGTGTGACCACTTCTTTGAATTAGTAGCCTAGGTTTGGTCTGGGCTTGGGTCTTGGCCGCTGTTTGGCCTCCTCCTTTTGGTTCTCTTTGCTCCTTGTTGTCTGCTTTGTTGTAGCCTTTGTTTGTATAGTTGCTCTTGGCTCTGGTTCAGCTTTGGCTTTAGCCCTCTTGGGCTGGTTCTCTTTTAGTCGTTTCACTTTCAACCCTTATGGACATTCGGTGTCCCTTTTGGGTCGAGGTTTTGTGTGCGATTCTTCTTGTACCCGTTTGCATTGTAATGCTATTCATCTTACTTACCAAAAAAAAAAAAATTTCAACCATTGGATAAATCAAAGGGCCAAGATTCAAATCATAAGGGGTATATAATGAAATTTTCCTCCAAAACCAAGGGGGCTGCCATTTTTCAAATTATCTTGGGGGCTGCTATTTTTCAGATTATCTTCTCTCACAAAAACACTCTCTCTCTCTCTCTCTCTCTCTCTCTCTCTCTCTCTCTCTCTCTCTCTCTCTCTCTCGGACGAGTCTTCATTGCATCCATTGGCTGGCCGCTAGCCTCACTTCGACGGACCATCACCTCACCATAGTCCCTCATATCTCCCCCTAGCTGGTTGCAACCTCAGCCATGCCAAAGTACCATCGGAATCGGCAAAAGTACACTACAAGTGCCATAACTTGTGTACGGCGCTCACTTTAGTGCCATAACTTTTTTTTGGATCACTTTAGTGCCAAATCGGAGGAAAAACGATCACTTAAGTGTCATAACTTTTTTTTGGATCACTTTAGTGCTAAAATATTTGAAAAACGATCACTTAAGTGCTAAAATTTTTGAAAAATGATCATTTAAGTGCTAAAATTTTTGAAAAACGATCACTTAAGTGCCAATCTCCGGCGAGACTCCGACGAGCCACGTCAGCTTCAGAAATTAATAAAAAAAATGCCACGTCAGATTTCCGGCAAAAAATTGTGTACGGCACCGGAGTCGGCACTTAAGTGATCGTTTTTCAAAAATTTTAGCACTTAAGTGATCGTTTTTCAAAAATTTTAGCATTAAAGTAATCCAAAAAAAAGTTATGGCACTAAAGTGAGCGCCGTACACAAGTTATGGCACTTGTAGTGTACTTTTGCCCATCGGAATCCTTCAAACCAGCTCAGTCTTCCTCTTGGTACCATCATCGATTTTCACGCCGATGAACTATTCAGTGGTTCTAGCAAAACATAACATGAAAAGGCTCATATATTACGCCGGAATTTAATCGACAACGAAACACCCAAAATAAAGATACATGCTGGAATTTAATCGGCGACACGAACCTAGAAACTACAGTTAAGAAACATGCCGAAATTTAATCGTCAACACAAGTCTGGAAAATATAGGTACAAAGCACAAAAGTAAAGATACTGAAATATAGTAAATTTGTTTGATTTTGTGTACGGGGAGGGGGGGGGCGCTTCTTCAGTAGATGGCTAGTGGTATTTATAGTGGTTGTGTCATAGCTGCTCTTAAGCGGTTCCTAGTGGTTGTGTCCATGTTCCTCCACTTCCGAAAGTCTTGCACCTATGTTCTCACAATGCCATAATCTAGTTCTTGCGCAATTATTCCTTTAAAAATGCATACCAGTTGCTCCTCGATCCCGACTTCTTTACTTCCCATGGTAACCGCATCTTGATGCTCCCTATGTGTTCTCTCTTCTAACATCTTGACGACTTACCAATCCATACTTATCGATACTCTTGTCAACTATCTTCAACCAAACGTCGTCCTAGGTCGACAACCAGCTAGTGACAATCGTCGATGTGTGCCAACATTGATACCGATTCTAGTTGTCAACAATGGGTCACATGCTTATCGATATTTAATGTTCTAGTCACGTGTCTACTTATGTTGACAGGTCACTTTTTGGTGCAAACAAGCACCCAATGGAGATATATTTCACTTTTGTCCATGGGAGTATTTTAGCTTGGTTGTTAATATGACATCTTCTATTGTTTGATTTGAAAATAATGTTAAGCATAGTCAAATCAATCAAGGCTGAGCTTGTCCGGATGAAACTCACAAAAATGTGAAGAATGAATTTCTTCGCCAGCTTAGCTGCAAGGTTCGGTCTTCAATTTTCTTGCTCAGACTTTCTATTTCATAGCCTTTATCCCCTTTCTCCTTCCAGGGTCTCTTCGCTACTCAACCCAACAGGCATGAAATTATGAAGAAAATCAGCTATTGTATGTGAAGGTTTTCTTGAAAAAGGAGAGATGATCGTCAATAACAAGTGATATTCAATAGAGTTTGAGAATCACATGCATTGACATTTGACGGCTTGCTTTACATGGTCAATCCTCCTGTTGAACCATAGACAATCGCTGTCTTCGATGCAAATATCCAAGAGCCAATGACTTAGAAGGAAAGTTATGTGAATGATTATGTATTGACTATCCAATAAAGGTTGGCTCGAGAGTATCAAGATCAAATGAACGAAAGAAAAGTCAAAGTCGAACCACATATAGAAAGATAATTGAATTTAAAAATTCAAGACTTCGATTAAAGATATTGACTATACAATTGAACGTTCAGGTTGGACAAGAGAGTCAAGAAGAAAAGAGCGAACCAGGTAAGAACTAGAACATGTGGTTTGCGAGGAGTCGAGATCGATGAGCGTTGACTCTCAAAGATCGTGAATAGAAGAGCATCAAATTCTGACTTCTGAAAATGAATCGAAAGTAAATAGACTGGAGGAGTACATTAAGTAAGAACGGTTATTGCAAGTAGAGCAACTTGCTTAATACAACCGACTCGGTAATCGGCCCACTGCAAACTCGGGGTTAAGTTCACTATTCGACTATTAAAGGTGTATGGAATTGTGAACCACCCAAAATAATACCTTACCAAAAAAGCCAAAAAGCGAAAAAAAAATTAAGGGAAAAAATCTCCAAAAATCCCTCAAAGTATGTTCACGGTGACACATTTATCTTAAACTTTTTAGTGATACAAAAAAATCTCAAATTTATACTTGTGGGACATATTTACCCTACATCAATATTCCATCAATGAGCATCGTTAAAAATCTGCGTTGATGGGCGGCGGAAGGCAAACTGCGTTGACAATGGCGCCTACATGACTTAAGTGAAACACAAAAGAAGTCGTTTTGGCTAAAAAAATATCTTGATGAATCTTGATAGAGGGTAAATGAGTCACACAGATACAAATTTGGGGTTTTTAGTGTCACAAGGAAAAGTTTAGGGTAAATGTATCTCAATGGGTATAGTTTTGGCGTTTTTTATATTAAAAAAAAAGTTTAGAGTAAATGTGTCACAGTAGTAATAGTTCGGGTCAATAAAAAAAGGAACATAACATAAAGTGCGTGGTGATTCCTCCTTGTCTTCGGGCTTTCCATTCGTTGGACTAGTTTCAAATTGTGGTAAGAAAGATGGAAAAAAGGCAAAGTTTTTCAAAGAGAGTGAAGGACATGTACGAATTGGACCAGAACGTACAGCCTCAGCTTTCAGCGATGAAGACATGAGAGTGGGCTTCCTAAATTGCACTACACGCTTCCTGTCTTAAAGGCACTTATAACGTGGAGTTCCACCATTTTTGACTTTTTCTCTGCTTACATCATTATTATTTTTATTTCCGTAATTCTGTTTGGAGGTTGCCATTAATTTGGAACTTCAAAATGTATACTTTTTTTAAATGATTTATTGTGTTGTTATTTGAAAATATTGAGTTGTTGACTAAGGATGTGTAAAATGTTATTTGTCCCCTTATATTAATGAATTTAAAACTTGGGATTTTCTTGAGTCATTTTCTCACTACCATAAAATATTAGCCTGCACATGATCAATTTCATTTAAGAGAAATTATAGCAAACAATGTCAATGTAAGTCATCTTTTACTGGAGACTCAAATTAATAGTGGATAAAATCATGTGTAAAATTTTAATTTATACTGATTGTGTATGCTTTTTTTCGTTTTATTTATTGAAGCATATAAGTAAAAGATTAGTGAAAACGATGGCCCCTTTAGCTGGAGTCTCAATTCTAACCCAAATTTTTTGTCTCAAAATGGTCCCCATTATGGCTCAAACTATTTTTATTATCATTAAAAAGCACTAACTTTCAATCAGTATCCAAATCTGGCCCTCATCGGTTTCCATCCATTGATAATGTTAAAAATCTGATGTGTCATTCCACATGTACTCGGTGACTCATGGCTATGTTTCCATGGAAGGATCGCACACCACAACATCATTTGAAGGCAAAAGGAAAAAAGTTCTAGGTGCCGCGTGAAACTTGATAAGGGGTTAGATTTGGGTACCGATTAAAACTTGAGCCAAGAATTGGGACCCGAATTAAAAGCGGTCATTTCTTATGGGAAAAAAAAAGTTTGGGCTAGAATGAAAATTTTAACTAAAATTTATAATTTTTTTATGAGATAAAAAAAGTTTGTACTAAAATTGAGATTAGATGAAAACACATTTTTTTAAGAAGGCTTGCCTTGTTTATGGTGGGGGTGTAATGATTATACCCGTGACAAATCATATTTTGGATTTTATAATTAATGGAGGCTGACATAAGTAATTGTTTCAAATTCGAGGACTTCATCAAATCCGAAAAAAATTGTCGACCAATAACTTTCAGAGTGGATATTCCTCGCTCCTCGAGATTGAAACCCTCCCATTACGATTGAGATTCATAGGCCTATGTAACTTTAGCATAGAAGATTCTCTAATATGATTGAGGCTAAACTTTACAAACTTAACGTCCAATTCAATTTTTTATTATGTGCACAGTTTTTTTATTTGTCATCTTATCCTCCATTCTTCAACTTATGGGATTTATGCTAACTCTATTTTACGGCGATTTTACAATGCCCTCAAATTGATTGACCTGCTAAAAGCAACTTAATATTTTTCGGAAAAACATTTTTATCATTTTTTGGTAGTTGGTTCACATAGAAAAATAAGTAAACGAAAAATATTTTCCTATCAAAATTTAAATTCAAAAAAAAATTTCCTCTTTGAAAGAACCTAAAAAGTTTTCTAAAATATGACTAGGTATTAATGCTTAAACCTGAAACTCTACGCTTGGGTACGAAAACCCCAACATTGATTCCAAAGTCTTGGTATACGGGATCAGTTCTCCGACGCCTGAGCTCGAGTCTGTCAAGGTTGAGCCTAGAACCCTGGCGCCCACAACTGGGTCCCTAGCACCCATGCCTAGATCCATTGAGGTTGGGCTCGAACTCTCGGTGCTCATTATCGATGCTTTGGCACATGAGCCCGCGTACATAAATGTCGTGCTCGGGTCTTCGATGCTTGAGCTCTAGTCCCGACCCTCAAGCTCAGGACAACAATGCCTATGCACGAGTCCTCGGCACTTGGGCTCTGGTCATTGGTTAATGAAATATATATATTTTTAAAAGTATATAATTTTTTTATTTTTAAATTTTTTTAAATTTATTAACTATTAACTATATTATATTTTCTTTCTTTTTCTTTTTGCTTCTTCCTCAGTTAGCGACAGGCGACCGGCCGAGGAAGAAGGAGAAAGAAAAAAAAGGAAAGAAAAGAATTAAAAATTCAAATTTAATTGATAATTTTCCCTAGGAAAATCAAATCAATTTTTTTATACCAAACAATGACAAATATTTTCTAGTTCATTTTTGGATTTCAGATAGACACCGAAAAATATTGTCACTTTCCTGAAAAATGACTTTCTAAAAAATATTTTTTGCGAAATAAATGGACCCAAAGTAGCTATTGCTTTAGCCAAACAGTTTTGATTATTTTTTTTATTGAGCTAGCTAGGAGAGCATGTAAAATTGGTATAAAATACTATATCTGGTGAACAAAATTTCAAACGTGAAATTTCGGTAATAAGGTCGATCTTAGAGGGACTTTCCTCATTGACCACTAATAAGAGATGGTCATGAATAACAAGTAACATTCAATACAAATAGAAAATCACATCGATTGACATTTAACAGATTACTTTACATGGTCAATCCTCCTGTCAAACCATAAATAATCGCTGTCTTGCAAATATCAAAAACTAATGTCTTAAAGAGAAGTTGATGTCAATGACTATGTATTGACTATCTAGTAAAGGTTGGCTGGAGAGTGTCAAGATCAAAAGAATGTAAGAAGAGTCAAATTCGAACCACATTTCGAAAAACAATCGAGTTTGAAAATTCAAGACCCGGATTAAAGATATCGACGGTACGATTGAATGTTCAAAATATGATAAGAGGGTCAAGAAGAAAAGAGAGAACCGAGTAAAGGATGAGAACAAGTGGTTTATGAGGATTGGTGATCGATGAGCGGGGACTTCAAAAGATCGTAACAGAAGAGTATCAAGTTCCACTTCTGAAAATGAATTGGAAGTCAGGAGAGTGAAGAAGTAAATTAGATAATGTTAGAATATTTAAATCTTAAATCATGCATTTATCTAATAGTTTAAATTTTGAACACAATTGATAACGGACCCACCATATTCTCACACGGTATCAGAGCAATTATAGCAATCAAAACAACATGCTTAGTACACCGACTTGGTGGCCAGCCTATTGCGAACTCGGGGTTAAGTTCGCGATTAGACCGTCAGAGGTGTATGGGATTGTGAACCCCAAAAATAATACCTAACAAAAAAGCCAAAAAGAATATATTATAAAGTGAATGGCGGTTCCTCCTTGTCTTTTTCGCTTTTAATTCGTTAAATAGTTTCAAATTAGAGACAACTCCATCCAACTTAACAAATAAAAACTGTGACAAGTTTTAAGACTTGATTATACTAACTTAGCAAAATTTAAGATTTCATTATACTTTTTGAAAATTTTAAAATTCAATTGCGCTTTCGTAAAATGTTTTAAAACTATCGGTGCATTTGTTCCTTTCAAATTATGATAAGAAAGGAGCAAAAAGGCAATGTTATTCAAAGCGAGTGAAGGACTTGTACAAATCGGACCAGAACGTACAACCTTGGCTTTCAACGATGAAGACATGAAAGGAGGCTTCCTGAGATTGCACCCCACCTTCCTTGTCCTAATAGCACTTCCATCACGGTGTTCCACCATTTTTGGCCTTTTCTTTTACACAGTAACTATGTTTGGACATTTCCCATTATCTGGAACTTTCAAATATGTACTCTTTTCCAAACGATTTATTGTGTTGTTATTTGGAAAACATCGAGTTTGTTGCTCAAGAATGTGTAAAATGTTGATGTGTCCCCCCGATGCTAACGAATTCGAGAACTCGAAATTTTCTTTAGTCACTGTCTCACTACTATTGAATATTACTCCGCATGATCTGATTCATTTATGAGTAATTATAACATACACTATGTTTAATTCGTTATTATTCGAGACTCAAATAAATGATGAATAAAGCTGTTTATTTAAATTTTAATATCACTGAAAACTTTAGACTGGTCATATGTGACATATTTACCTTAAATTAATTTTTTGACCACTAAAAACCCCATAAACTGATATACCTGTGATAAATTTATCCTCCGTTTTTGTGGATTTTTATGGTCAAAAAATTAGTTTTGGGTGAATTCGTCATAAGTGTACTGGTTTGAGGTTTTTTATGGTGAAAAAATCGGTTTGAGACGAATTTGTCACAAGCATATCAATTTAAAATTTTTCGTAATATTATCCCTTTTATTTATGTTAGGGATGTGTAACGCCCCAGCCTACTAGTAGAAGTGCAGCCAAAGAAGAGGTGGTTGACCGAATCCGGCCTAGTACCACAAAAAGCACACATGGCGGTGTTAATCCTGCGGTTTTGCAAGAGAAGTACATGGGTAGGCAACTGGTTGAGAGATACTAGCCACAAGAGAAAGGCATGACGGGGGGCAATGTGATAATCCCAGATGAAAGAGTGCCAAGGGGCTGAATGCCCTTTCCTTCTGAAAGAGTGCCAAGGGGCTGAATGCCCTTTCCTTCTGATATGATTCCAAGCTACCGCTACCGAGAAGGAGTTAGAAGGATGTGGTGACCCTCACGATTTTGTTTTTTTGGGCTTCGCCCAGAAAATGTGTATATATAAATAAAAAACCCCGAACCTTATAAGCCAGTCCACGACTTCCCCCTTAGGCGATGTGGGACAAGAGAGGCTCCCCCTTTCCTATGCACGTCCGAGGACCGAGGTACGAACGCATTGCCATCTCTCCTTTTTGCGCACCGCTGCCTGGGCCAACACACTCTCCACCCCTTATAGGCACAGAATCCTCGTTGTGGGCCCACATGCGGTCGAGAGTTAGCTCTAATACCAACTGTAACGCCCCGGGTCTACACTATGTAGTATTGTCCGCTCTGGGCCCACTGACCCTCATGACTTTAAAACGCGTTATATAGATATAGAACCCCAAGCCTTATATGTCAATCTAGAACTCCTCCCCTTAGCAATGTAGGACAAGAGAGGCTCCCCCTCACTTCCCTGCGCACGTCCGAGGACTGAAACGCGGACGCACCGCCATCCATCTTCCCCGTGCACCACCACCTGGGTCGTCACACTCTCCACCTCTTACGGGCACAAGGTCCTCGCTGGGACCCCACACGTGATTGAGAGTCGACTCTGATACCACTTGTAATGCCCCTGGATCCATTACTGTACACATATTATCCGCTTTGGATTCCACTGAACCCTCACAATTTTGTTCCTCTGGGCTTCGCCCAGAAAACGGGTATGTACAGATAGAGAACTTCGAACTTTATAAGTCAGTCCAGGACTCTCCCCTTAAACGATGTGGGACAAGAGAGGCTCTCCCGTTCCCTGCTCACGTCTGAGGACCAAGGTGCGGATGCGCCGTCATATCTCCTCCCTACGCACCTTCGCCTAGCGATCACCGGACGTATGCCGACGTATGCACCATTCTTCCTTCGCTCTTTGGAAGCATATAGATAAATGCTTGGTGAAAGCCACTCTTTCTTGGAAGAAGGCTTCCCTTGTTTTATGGTGGGGTGTGATGATTATACCTGTGAAAAATCCTATTCTTGGATTTTGACTTTGATGGAGGCTGACATAAGTAATTGTTGAAAAATTCAATGACTTTGATTAAATCCAAAAAAATTGTGGACCAGTAACTTTGAGAATGGATCTTGAGAATGAAACCCTCCCATTATTCTCTAGACTTATCATGTACCAACTTCAAATTTATCGTATGCCAGATTGCGCTCATTATTTTATTGCATCGGTGCCCTCACGCTATACTCCCCATTATCCTCCTTTGTCTTTATCTTTTCCAAGAGGAGAAAATAATTTCTTAGTGTTTTACGTCCAAGGGATGCCGAGATCTGCACGAGATCTCAGACGAAGTAATTTTACCTCTTACTTAGGAGGAAAAGGCCTACATAACTATACTTTGGGAGATTCTCTAATAAGATTTCAGAACTTCATAAACTTCGCGGCCAATTTAATGTTTTATTATGTGCACATTTTTTTCTCATCCTATCCTCTCATTCTTCAAACTCATGGGATTTGTGCTAACTCTCTTTACCATAATACCTTCCTCTGCATACTATGTCAAAATTGGTACGCTGTGCTATGCTCGATGAACAAAATTTCAAGTACAAAATTTCAGTAATTAGAGGAGAACCGATGTTAGATGGACTTTCCTCGTTGACCACTGGCGAGGCGGTATCTACTTGGGCCATCGATTCGAACATTAAGTTAATTCATGCGCTTAATATCGTCACCATTTGGATATTAATTTCGATACTTCTGTTCATGATGAGATTGATAAATTCTGATTGCCCTCGAGACCTGTCGAGGGCCACAAGCTTGTCCTTGGACAGATCAAGAACCCAAAATCTATAAAATAGCAAGAGTTTGCTTGGAATGACTGTTTTCGTCTTTTTAATTTTTTGCTTTATAGAATTTGAAATTTGACTTTTATTAGATGTTGAATATCACAATTTTTAATAAATATAGTCATTTAAGGTTGTACATTTTCTTTTTCATGACTGTGCAGAGCTAGAATTGTTTCTTTTTCGGATTTGAAGGGCAAATCAGAAGGTAACGTTGTAAACTAGACTATGGAAATCACACATTTGTTGCAATTAAGTCCTTGAATTTTTCAACTTTTTCTAATCACGTCCTCGGAGGTTGCATAACTTTTCTAGTCAAACCCATGTTTGTCCAATTAAGGGCCAAGAGGTCAGTAGGAAAGAGATACAAACCGCGATTGTCAAGGCTCTGAAGCTTCGGGCTCTTCATGTCGCTTCGATGGAGTGCAATAGCCTCGCCAACCCCAGATTTGCCTTCCCTATTCAATATTGTTATAAAACGAACCCAGAAATCCGAACAATATCTTGCAATTAAATCAATGCGATATCACCATAGAAGCATCGAAAATTTTTATGTGATACCCACGTTCACGAGGAGAGTTGATAGCAAATAATTTATTGATAATCGGAGAATTAGAGTTATAACCGCTCATGCTCAGCTGTTTTCCATATCTAAATTACATCCAAATCTAAAATATTTACAAATAAATAACTCAATTAGATGCAAAGCTCGGTCTCGATTGATAGGATATTCAAGCCGAAAGCAAAAAAAAGGCTGAACCAAGAACGTGCCGTTCGTCCCAAGAGAGAGAGAGAGCTTCTCTGTGCGTCTCTGTTGCTCTTCCAAGTCGCGCGGCCGGAAGATCTCAACAGACCCACGAGGTCCACGTTCTTTCCTTGTGTGCGGCTTTCTCCAGCTGGAGAGAGGAGTAAAAGCAAACCCTTGCCTCTTGGTTTTTCTTCTTTTGTTTTTGACAAGAGACTTTTCTAACATGTGCCCCTATTTTGTCTTGTAGTGGCAGAGAATTTTTTCCTTTTTTTATTTAATTCTTTTTTATCTCTAATGCAAAAATAATGGTAAAGCCCGGGGGATAAGTCTACAAAAACTACTTCATTAAATCAGTCCTAATCCACATAGAAAAGTGTACACGAGCTCAAACTCGAGACATAATTTAACAACTACTATACCGCTTCCACTCATCTCTATGCTCAAGACCTCCCATTATTCGCACCCCATAAGATTTTGTTTTGTTTCTTTTGCTATCTCCAAGATAAATCCCGTTCCTAACCTTTTAGATAAATAAAATGTTAAAGCTTTTCGCGTATCGTGTTCTTTTAATTAAATTAGATTTGTATTAATATAAGTATGAATATCAATAGATAAGTTAATATCATTCCCAGATATCCCTACGAAAGCACTTGTACTTAAAATAACAGAAATATTAACCTGATGCAACTTGAATTATATTTTTACTATAATAAAGATAATAAGCCAAAATATATACTTAAATGAAATTATCGCAATATCCATAAAAAAATTTAAAAAAAGTAGTAGAAAGATTGTATTTTTTGTTGATTTCATAAATGGATTGAAATGAAATGATATTCCAAAATATGGGCAATAGTATAATTAAAAAAAACTAATGACTAGCATCAAAAGATTGATCTGACTTTGTTATGGAAAGCTAATCGACTAAATTGAACAAATTGAAAGTTCAAGTTCTAGATTCACATTTCCCAATAATATAGGGACTAAATTACACATTTGGTAGTAATTTATGGCATTGTGGTGATTTTCTCTTGTTTGATCAAACAAAAATACTACATTAAACATTTATGAACAGTTTAAGGATCAGTTTGAATGAATTAAAGTCCAATGATAACATTATACATTGGACAAAAATTTAGATATTATTAGTATCATTTCCCTTTTAGAATACTAATTTGGTATCTTTTGATAGAGCTCCTATTAAGAAAACACCAAATTACTTCCCTTTGCAAATCATCGTGCCCAAAAATTCTCCCACAAACCTTCATCTTTGTCGTCTACAGATCACTATCTCTCCTATATTGCAAGAAGCTTTTGGCCCTGCCTTTGACCCACTATTTCATCGCTACCGTAACGACTGTCGATCCCCTCTTTATTACAGCCATCAACCCTCTCCTTGCTGCTCGATCTAAATCTGGCTACCAGGGCTGCAAGCTCAAAGCTCGGGTGACCATGGCCACCGACTTAGATCTAGCGCAGTCGTGGCTGCAAATGGTCAAGCTCGGAGGTCGCGGCGATTCACGATCCTAATTTTAATTTTTATCGCCCAAGTAAAAATTCACCTCCCGAAAACCCCCGATATTTCTTTCACTAGGTTATAAATATATATGTTTTTAAAAAGAGTGATGCATCGGTTTGATATTTTCCAAAAAAAAAATTAAAATGCATAAACTCAGCATAGCACACGGTAACCGCTGACGCTGGTGGGAATTAAAAACCATATTCGTAAAAAAAAATTGGACATATCGAAAACAATGAAAACATGTTTCGAGAGAAAAAAAAAAAAGAAAACGGGAACCGAATTTCGAGACCTCGGGGACGGAAATTCGGGGCGTTTCCTGTAAATAACAGAAAACGGAAAGACACCGAAAGTCAAGAAAAAAGAAAAAAAAAAGGAAACAGAGAAAGCCAGGAACAAAAAGAAGAAATCCTACAAATATTCGGATTCTCCTTCAGCAGATCTTCTTCGCTCGCCTCCTCCTCCTCTCCGCACGCCCCCGCTTCCCTTCCCTTCCCTTCCCGATCCTTTCCGAGACACCCGAATCGCCGCCGCCTTCAGTTGCAGGCTCCCCTCCCTTATTGCTTGATTTCGCGGCGGCGGCAGCGGCGGCGGCGGCGGCGGGACCGGTGAATCGGCAGGAAGGCGGGCGCGGTCCGATCGAATTCGAATGAGAGCGAGGCCCTGATCGCGGCGTGCGCGGGGGGGAGCGGAATGGGTTCCGGCAGGGGAGGCGCGTCGTCCGAACGCATGGATTCGTCTATCGCGGGCAAGCTTCCGTTTGTTTTTCTTCGTCTGGCAATGTTGTTCGTTTACGTTGCGCTCCTTCCGCTTTCTGATTCGCGTTCTTGTTTCGTTTGCCGAATCCTCGGGTGGGTTTGTTTGTTTGTTCTTTTTTGTTTTTTTTTATGCGGGAGCGCTGAATTGAGTCTGTGAGCTCGGGAAGAAAGCTAGCGATCGAGCGTTTCTGGATCTCCCGTAGAGATTGGGAATGAATGCGCGGATGGGTCGATCGATTTTTATTGGTTAAGCGGTGCTTTTCGTGGAATACTAACGTGGGTTTGATTGGTCGCGATCTGTCGTCTTGGATTTGGGTACGCCGAGCATGTTTTGCTGAGATGAAACGGCGTTTCGGGTTGCGTCTTGTTCCCTCCGGATTCTACAGCTGGCCTAACTTTTGGGCAGGCTGTGTAATTGGATATTTTCGTAATTGGGTATGGGTATTAGCTATGGATTATGGGAAACACGCTCTATCACCGTGCACTTGTTATTAACCTTGTTGCGTAAGTCTTGTCATTTGTGAGTGGTGTCTTGTGAAATCTTTAGATCGGGTGCGAGAGGGATGGGTGTCATTGATTTTGCGGCGTTTGTTTCTCGCTTTGGAAGTTTTTAGTTTGCGTAGAGTCCAGTGTTTGTATGGTCTTTGGAGGCAGTTCTGTAAATAAAAAAAAGAATTCAGAATAAAACGCTAGCGTTGCTCTCATTGCAGCTGGAGCAAGAGCAAAATTTGAAGGTAGTGCATAAAAGTAATGTGCGAATCACAGGATGGTTGGGTGGGAGAATATGACTTAGCGATAGAGGGCCAATGGAGGCCTACGTAGACATGTGAAAGGTTATCATTTTCACCCAGAGGAGTTATTGACTTCTAGTCTTTGTAGGTCTGGAAGGGAGAAGACAAACTAATGAACTCGTTGAACCGGTTGTCACTGTCGAATGATTGATTGTAACAAGTAAAGTAGATGGTGAGAGATCAAATGCGAATTCTTTGGGCTGTAGTTTGTTTTGGATCAGGTCAGTGTTGATCAAACTTTGTAGTAAATTGAAATCCTTGTGGGGAAGTTTTGTGTTTCCTAAATTACACAGGTTGTGCACTTCTTTTTCCTTTCTTTACTTTTTTGGAAATAACTGATGATACATTATTCAGTGCTTCCATTAATCGTGCTTCCAAAGCTAATAAGGTGTTTGAGAAGATTATACATTCGGGAAACAAAAAGAAAAGGGCATTTTAGAAAAAATTTTGATTGAGCAATAAATCAAGCAACTAAAGTGCAAAAAAGTCATGCAGTTTTTTTTTCTTTGACTAGATTTTCAATTGGAAGTTCTAGCAAAAATATTAGCTTATGATAGTGAATATTGTCTTTGCAGTTGGATAGGATGTTTGTAGATCTTTTTTTCCCTCGAAATTCTCTTAATGTGAAGTTTTGAAGCTCCTTGTTCTTTCATTGCATGAATACTGGAATAATGTTACTTTAAAATATCCTATGCTCTAACATGTTAAACTGCGATTCCTCCCAAATTAAAATAAGAGTGCTACTTTTTTCAGGACTCCAGCAGAAGCATCAGCATGATCTGGAGAACTTGACACTAACAGCGCAGCCCTTCAAAACATTTAAGTTCTTCACTTTGGCTGTAATCCAATATGTTCAAAGATCAATGTTTTATCTTCTCAGAAGAGGTGGTTGGCTTTTGCTTTTAAGTACTGTGGCAGTGGCTCTTGGGGTTCTGCTTGTGACTTTTGATGGCCCCCATGAAAAGGTATCTTGTTGTAGTTTATTCATCTGTGGTGTCATGTTCGTATTTGTTGTGTATCTGTTTGTCTGCTTTTGTTTGATACAGAGGCATTAGGCTCAAACACAAAACGCCTTTGATGTGTCTCTCTTTGGGATAATACTATCATGTAGAGTTTTGATGTCTTATGATCAATTATCTGCCACGACTAGTAATTTTGGAGTTCATTTTTAGAATATAAATCCTGCCCATATCGGCTTTCTTCCCTCGCTACTCCTGTTTGTTTTTCTCCCCGTTTTACGTTATGTAGCAGGAATTCTCCCTCATCATATTGGACCGATTTGGTAATTGCATGGCAAATTAGTAGTTCTTCCTCTTCTTCTTCTTCTTGTTCTTTTCTTGTTTTTTTTTGTTGGTGGGGGGGGGGGGGGGCGGTGGGGATTGAAGCTTTATGAAGACCTTTTGATTTTTCCCTGATAATTACTATTGATTCTTTTTTAATATCTTGGTTGTACCTTTGTTCTGAGTTTTTCTGCTTTGTGTATGCAGCATGTCGAGGAGCTCTCTGAATATATTCAATTTGGTTTATGGTGGATAGCACTTGGTGTAGCATCTTCAATCGGTTTGGGTAAGGAAAGTTTACTTGGAGAGGATGTGTTCCGTTGCTGCTACTGGTGGCAATGGAACACTTTGGGTTCCCCTTAAGCACCCGAAAGAAAGCTTGTCTGACATAAAACATTGTTGCTAAGAGTCCCTGGTAAAGGAAAAGTAAACATTTGGAAAAAACAATCTTAGGTGTTTAATTTTCTTGCAGTATATGCATCAATTTTTGAGAGACTGTTTCTTCTTTGTTGAAGATTTGATATCACTGTCGATTCATTGTTTAGGATTTATTTACATATTTGAGATGTGAGAGTTTCCTGTGTGTGTTTTCTCCCACTCTTTTTCATTTATTTTATGCTCTTCTTTGAGTGATTGATGGTGTTTTATATATTTTGTCGTTGCTGGTGGCAGCAGGGCTGGGAGAAGAGGGGGTGGGGGGTGTAGTCGTGACTTGGTATTTTTGGGTTTTAAGTCAAAGCTCATTATCGTAAGGTAGTTCCGGAAATGTTGCTAGGTGTTCTTTTGTTATTATTTCCAAATAAGCATATCATTCTTGACAGTTGGAGAGTCATGCATGCATCACATGTGATCTGATATGAGTGATGAAGTCTCATAAGAGTTGATCTTGCTGTGGCATGTTTATGATGTATATTGGCAGTGGTCCTCAAGCATTCCTTTTAATCATCACTATAGTTGTGCATCATAATAAAAGACGCCGTTGTCTTGTCTTATCTTAGATTTAAATGGATGAGAGGATGACTTCACGAGAAGTCTAAGTTTGTTATAGTAAAGATTGGAAACCTATGAAGTTCCAGCTGCTTGCTTACAGAATGTTCGAGTTATCCTCTGCATCCTTGACAAAAAAATCCCAGATAACAGGAAGTGTTCTTTGAGCCATTTATCCTGGACTTAAGATGGATGAGTCTGGAGATTTTTTAATAATGTGAGATGCGTGCCCTATAAAGGATCCTGCATAGCTCTATTGTTTGATTTAGAAAAAATTCTGTGTAACTCTAGGTTTGTGAGTGGTATTAACCCTTCCCATGACCTGTATTAAGATGACATGTAGTAGATACGGGTGAGACCCAAAAGAAAATAGCAGTAGCCACAGGGCACAACTATGCCGAGGTGCCAATGTCATCTAATTAAGATTGTCGGTTCCGTTTGGTTTTCTACTAGTCAATGGTCTTACATCTCCACAAGGGCTGTATTCCGTTTCTACATTTCTTAGAGTGTGGCTGGGTTTTTTTCTTGTTGAAGGTCACATTTGTGAAGATCTGATCAAGCATTTTTTGATGGGTTATCGTGCTTTTACCTTTATGTTTGACATCTTAAAATCAAGACTGCGGTTGTTTTTTTTTGGGTAAAGAAGACTGCGGTTGTTTAGGAATGTATTTTGTAATAAAAATCACCTGTTGCTGCTTGGACACTATCTGGGCATTGCTGCCCCATTTTGTTTTGATTAGCTTTTTGAGCATTTCTACTTTGTGCCTGCTCTATTTATATGAAACATAAATGACTTGATTGTACCTCATCCTGTGGCTTGATAACTCTTATTACTAAAATCATTTCACATGTCAGACAAAGATGACTGGGGCATTTGGCTGCTTTTCTCTGATGACTGCTTTTTTTTTTCAGGATCTGGTTTGCACACTTTTGTACTATATCTTGGTCCTCATATTGCTCTGTTCACCATTAAAGCAATGCAATGTGGGAGAGTTGATCTGAAAACTGCTCCTTATGATACAATACAACTGAAAAGGGTTCCTTCTTGGCTTGACAAGGATTGCTCTGATTTTGGACCTGCTATGTTTACGCTCGTTGATGGTTTGCGGGTTCCCCTCAGCAGCATTTTACCACAGGTCCAGATAGAGGCTGTCTTGTGGGGAATTGGTACTGCACTTGGAGAGCTTCCTCCATATTTTATATCAAGGGCAGGTGTGTGGACCCATGAATGTTATAGTTCTTAAACAATATTTTACCCTACAAAGTTCTGTTTGGCTGTTTATTAAACTGGAATTGTTACCCATCCTTTGATTTGAAGCTTGTCATGCTGAACCTCTCAACTACTTGGTGGTTACTGTTGAATGAGTAAAACCAATGTAGGAGATAGTTCATTGCGCATGCAATTGGGGACTATTCCATCACTTCTGCTTTCCAGAATTTTTCACTACTGATTGAAAGAACCGAGACCCTCTAAATTATGTAGAGAACTTACTGTTATTTTTTTTTAAATCTACTGAATTATGTAAGAAATTATCCTCAGCTTGCATGAAGTGATGAAATTTCCATTATGATGATGGTATGTGTGTTATGTACCATTTGCCTTTGCTACCATAGTGTTAATCCTTTGGTTAGGTTGGCCGAATGGTGGCAGTTCTCGTGGTTAAAGTATTATTCCATAGTAGTATGGGTTCAAACAAATTTGGTAATGTTTGCAGCACAGCTGTCGGGCAGCAGAATAGATCCCATGGAAGAATTGGATGTTTCCACTAGTGAAGATGGCGGATTTATAGCTCCTTACCTTGGACGAATCAAACGCTGGCTCCTCTCACACTCTCAAAACTTGAATTTTTTTACAATTTTAGTGCTTGCCTCGGTTAGTTCAACTCCTTGTCATTTCACTTTTCAAAGTTTCTCCTATTTGGATACAATCTTATTATGGAATTCGAACTATTTTAACTATCTCATTGAACTTGACACAACTGTCTTCTGTTCTAGTGGTGTATTAGGTTACTAGTTGTTGTGTGACCTCATTTATTTGCATTTTGTGCAAGTAAGGTTCTTGCCATGGTGATAATTTAGCGGGGAGGGTGCATCTCTTTTCTAATGCAAATATATGACTGACATCAACAGGTTAAGTGAGGAATTGTCGTGACATTCACTAGCTAGTTTGGTAATGGGCATGTGCTTTTAGAATACTCTGGAGAATGGTTGTTGTCATGTAGGATTACCTAACCGAGATCTGTCGAAATATATAGTGAGTCTTCTTTTATTTGTTATGATCTCTACTTCTGTGGGATTTCTCCCAAGCATTGACAACTTCATCAAGCTATCTGTTTGTGCGATTGCTACTCCGTTGCCTGATGTACTGACACAAGCCTCTTTTGTAAGTGACAGCTACTTAATATTGCTTGTCTGGATATTGGTTTAGGTTCCAAATCCTCTCTTTGACCTTGCTGGCATCATGTGCGGACAGTTTGGGATTCCATTTTGGGAGTTTTTTCTTGCTACATTGATTGGAAAGGCTGTTATCAAAACTCACATTCAGGTGTGCGGAATCTTTTGACTGTGCCCTTTCAGTATGTTTATTCATTCAGATGTATGCTTTCTTTAAGAACAGAACTTCCTCATTTCCTGTCTAGGATTTCTCTAGTTTTAGGCATCCTTGGCAGTTTATATTGTGTCTAGATGTCTTTGTAACAATCAACTTATTAATCAGATGTAGACAATACTCACAATGTTTCCAGATTTCATCAATGTCTTTATGCGCTGATACTAGATGGGATATTATCTTTGATTCTTTATCTTCTGCAGACGGTTTTCATCATATCAGTTTGCAACAATCAACTTCTAAATTGGATTGAGAATGAGTTGATTTGGGTGCTTAGCTTTATCCCTGGTCTTGCTTCTATCCTTCCTAACCTCATTGCCAAACTCAGTGCCGTCAGAGATAAGTATCTCACAGCACCTCCTCCTGTGCCCTCAAATGTGAAGGTATGGCCTCTTTTTATGAAAAGATTAAGTATTCAATACTGTAGATACACACACACACACACTCTCTCTCTCTTGCATCTTGTTGCAACTCACAGAATAGTATGCTTTGCAGGTGAAGAAATGGGATTTTTCATTTGCTTCGATATGGAACAGCATCGTATGGCTTATGCTCCTGAACTTCTTCATTAAGATAGTAACTTCGACTGCTCAAAGTTATCTGAAGAAACAGCAAGAAAAAGAGCTTGACGACTTGAAAAACAGGTTATCCACGGCCACGAATTCAAATTGATATGTCTGATGAAGCTGGTCGATGAAGCGCCACCTTTATAACCCCCTTTTCTTTTTTCCCCCTTTCTTTCCCTAATGGAACTAGAGTTATTGATTTATAGTGACAGATCTTCATAGGTCACTATTTCAGGTTCCCCCCCCCCCCCCCCCCCCCCCAAGATCTCCGGGAAGTAGGAGTCCTTTTTACACAGCTTGTATAGATCTAGGAACGGGACGGCCATAGGAATCCGAGGGCTCCACAATCTCCATTATATTTGGCGCAAGCATTGTTTTGGGTGGGTTTTTCCCCCCGGTCTCAACTGTTAAACATTCGGATGATGATGAAAGGTCATTATTATTCTTTCGGAATGCAAGAACTGATCATCTTTCTCTTTGCACATTCGTGCTCTCTGATTGGCACAAGAGCGACCCCGTGTGTGTATGTGGATATTTCGTCAAGTCACCTTCTTAAAGTGAGTTCGATGTCACATGCCCTGCTTTAGTGGAACATGTCCAAAGGAAAATTTCCACATCAAAACAAGAAATCCTTCGTGTTCACAATGATATTTTCCATGATGTCTTGGGCCCCCGTAGAAGAAAGAGGAATGCTTTTTGGGTAGAAAAGATTGCGAGTCCCACTTCTTGATGCTAAGTGAGTGGAAATTTTTTTTTTTTTGGTCGAAAAGTGAGTGGAAATTGAGTAGGAGTGGATTGACTAGTTTCTAGAAGGTGACATCTTTCTCGGAAAGAAATGACACTTTTGGAGCGATATAAACTGAGATATCACCATGACTAATAGTAAACGTTGGGCCCTCAAACCAAAGTTTTCTAAGTGCTGTAGACTTAAGACTTCTACTACAATGCAATTTGCGCTGGAAGTCCGTTAGAGATTAGTTCTTTTTGATTTTTAATGCTTAGTTTCGATTAGATTGGCTGGCGGGGTGAGGAGAGGTCATCCATATCTTTTAATGAAATTGGGTTTCGAGTGCTGGGTTGCTCTCTGTCATATCATTTATAAAGTTCCCCCACGAAATCCACGAGGTATGATTGAGTATAACACCGCGCAGAACGTGGTGTATAACAAAGTAGTTTCTTAATCTTAGATGGCTCCTCCCTATATGCGATTGTTATTTCACCCTTTAATAATAAAGAGGTATTAATTATGGGTAACAAGTCTTTAATCGAAATGTTTTAATCAATCATTTTTGTGAGTACACCAAAATCGAAGGAAGTTTTGGAGGAAATTGTCTAGTCGGTCCTAAATCTATTGTATGGATACCGATTTAGTCATTAATTTTCAATTTTACCAGTTTAGTTATAAACTTTTGTGCAAAATTCTAATATAATCATTCCGGAAATTGCTAACGTGTGCGACATAGGATGGTCGACAATGACTAGACCAACAAACCTAATCCTAGATGTCAACAGTTAATCCTAGAGGCTTTGTTGCAAATAAAGACAAGGCGCCAACGAACCTAGATCAAATGTTTGGATCGAGCCTAATCCACAAATCTCTACTTGGGTGGACAACTCGACCGAAGCCCTAGATATGAGACTAGGGCTCGACTTGACCTTGGCTGGTGGTTGGCAATGGCCATGGCTAGGATCCTAGAGGTCGACGGCTACCCTCATGCCTGACCCATGTTAGAGAGAGAGAGAGAGAGAGAGGTTGTCATTGCACGCAGGGGCAAATTGCGGGTCACCAAAGATGTCATGGATGAGTAGCGGCGACAATGACGGAGGTGTGCCATCTTGGGCAAGGTTGAGCAAAGGAAAGGAAGGGAGGGAGGGAGGGCTAGGGTTTTCTCATAGCGGGTGTTGGATCGTCACATGGCCTAAATCAAATGGTGAACAGTGTCGTGATAAGAGGTAGGTATAGTGTTTGGCAACAACATCTCTTCTATCGTTCAAGACTTTCACAAGTTTTAACTACCTAAAAAGGACTACCTAACCACTCACTCAACTTTCAGCTATAATTAATAGGGGGATTGTGTTTTCCCCCGTTCCTTAAAAGACTATAACTGATGAATAAAAAATCGAGCACATCATCCATATGCAAGCTCAATAAAGAGTAAGCATCAACGACATCCAAATTTTGCAATCTGTCAAGTAAAAAGAAAGTTCGAGGAACCACTAATGGGAGCAACGTGCAAATCTATTAGTAATTCACACGTTTGTTATGGGATCTTGTACCATTTCCCTGTCGGAATCTTATTCTCTATCTTTCCAATATTTTTCTCTACCATCGAACAGCCCTAAGTCGTGACGTGAGATTGAATACTATTTCCACCCAAAATTCCTTTTCCCTACCCGTCAATCTCTCCTCTTTTTTGCATTATTATGTCTTTTGTAATCATTATTGTTAATCATTTCTCTTTTGCTTTTTGGGTGGCGCAGTCAGTTTAGCTAATTTCCCCCGTTCTTTTGGTTATAATTACGATAATAATGTCACGATCTAAACTCCAAAGCCGCCGTGACGTGACACCGCTTCACACCTCTCATCCTCCAACTTTTCGAAATTTGTGGTGATATGCTTTTTCTTTTTCGAATTGGAATGTTTTCCAATTTTAAATAACCTCAAATTACAATCGTGAAAGATACGGAGTTCACATATGATTGGCATTTTCTAATTTAACAATCGAAATGGAAAAGATCGATATAAAAAAGAGATTAGTTAGATATTTCGTCATTCTGAAAATATAGATGTAAGTCCATTCTTATGCAATATTGAGTTATCTCCAATTGGAGTTCATTTAAAAAAGAAAAGAAAATTTAAATAGGGATTTGTAAAAAAATGTATATCAAATGTTACAACTAGTTAAACTTATGAACTCTCCAAAATTTAGGGTGATGATATTGTATGTCACCTAATGACTAACATAAGTTACAGGAAGTGCAGCTTTTGTGAATGTGAGGTGTGCATGGACTCTATATTAAAAGAAAGGTGCAGTGGGCCATTTTCACTGGACAATGTGAGAGCGTCTAGACATCTTATCTTAACTTACGAGTTTATAATCTTCGTATCTTGTTTTAGGGACGGGGTTACATAAATTTGAGGTAAGTTTACCTCTCATAAAAAAAAAGTGATGTGGACGCTATTGCTGGACTTTCTAGAGTGTTTGGATAAGTAGAAAATCGAAAGGAGGGCCTGGACCAAGAATTTGCGCAATGTCTAGTAGACAGACCACAACTTTTGATCCCAAAGGGCCATAATATCAATCTGGAAAGTTTGTTCAGAGCACTATGCTTTGCTGAAACAAGACAACTTATATGTTGTTGGGAAAATTTCATTTTGGTACCCAAAGTGGGGGCATTTTCTCAATTTGATACCCAAAGTAGACATAGTCTCAAATTGGTACCCAAATGCCCATTCAGTCTCAATTTGGTACCTGAGTTCACCGGCTGGTCAAATGCTCATTGGCCGGCAAGAAATTTACTGTTCTGGCTACCGGAACAATATTTTTTTTACTTTTTTATTTTTTTACTTTTTTTCTTTTTCTGTTTTTTTTTCTTTTCCTTTTCCTTTTCTTTTTTTTTTCCTTCTTCCCTCCGCTGGCTATAGTCATGGCCGGCGGAGGTCGCCGGCGTTGGCCCTTGCCTGGGCAAGCGAGGGCTGACCCTCGCCGGATCTGGCGAGGGTCGCCCTCGCCTGCGTCGGGTGAGGGCCACCCTCACCTGGGCAAGCGAGGGCCGACCCTCACTAGATCCGCCGAGGGTTGCCCTCACCGGATCTGGCGAGGGTCACCCACGCCCTCGCCTGCGTTGGGTGAGGGCCGATCCTGGCGAGGGTTGAGGATGCAGTCGAAGAAGCGGGGCAGTAGGCGAGAGAAGAGAGGGAGTAGAAGAGGCAGACGAAGTGGGAAGCCACGAACTGGTCCTGCTCGAGCCCCGTGACAATGACATGGGCGTGCAGCTGGTGGATGTGGGCGGAGTTCTTGTAGGACTTGAGGAGGGTGACGATGGGCGGCAGCTTGGCGGAGGTCGCCGGCATCGGTCCTCGCCGGCGTCGGTTGACCCTCGCCAGATCCAGCGAGGGTCGGCCCTCGCCCCCCTAGGTGAGGGCGGCCCTTGCCCGACGCCAGTGAGGGCCGACGCCGACGACATCTGGCGGCCACGGCTATGGGTGGCGGAGGGAAGAAGGAAAAAAAAAAGGAAAAGGAAAAGAAAAAAAAACAGAAAAGGCAAAAAGAAAAAAATAATAAAAAAGTAAAAAAAAATACTGTTTCGGCAGACGGAACAGTAAATTTCTTGTCGGGCGGTGAGCATTTGACCGCCCGGCAAACTCAGGTACCAAATTGAGACTGAATGGGCACTTTGGATATCAATTTAAGACTATGTCTACTTTAGATACCAAATTGAGAAAAGACCCCCACTTTGGGTTTCAAAATGAAATTTTCCCTGTCATTGTTTCAATCCTCGAAATTCATCATTTTCAAGGGTTTGAAGCCAACTCTGTATTTTGTAAGTCTATTTTCCTCATTGTTTTGACCCATTAATTATTTTCCGAGTTTCTTTGTTGCTTAGGGTTAATTGTGGGTTGCCTACTGTATTATTTGTTCTTTTTGGATAAACCTTTCATAAATATTAATTCGGAACAAATGCTTTGAAAGAAGAATTTCTCCAGAATTTTGACTATAAGCGAATTTTGCGTGCATTTGCGAATTGGACTATTTGCGTTTTCTTTGGTTCTACCGTGTCAAAACGTACCCAAATGATCTTTTCCACGTCGATACACACCCAATACTCTTTTGGAAATCAAGCTAGGGTTGTAGCTAAGTCAAACCAAATCTAATATATGCACCAAATCACAATGCTACAACATTCAACCTTCTCACCATCACGAATCCTCTGCCAAATCTGATGACCGACCTCATACGTTCTCAAGACCTTTTTCCAATGTAGATAATCTTTGCTCCCACCCAATTTGACCTTAATATAAATCCAAAACGAATTTCCATTTGCAAAATTTGATTGTAACGTGGCACCTCTCAAATCTTGCAGCTGACGCGGACCCTTATCTTGTTCTTCGCCGAATTCAAATCCCATGCAGTTCCCACTGGCACAGAAAGTGACCTAGTACAAGGAATTCCATGAGACCATTGCTTTGATCGAAAGGGCATTCTACACGTGTGACGTTTTCGCTTGGAATCTGAGTGGTCGGATGTTCAAAGAAAAAAGGAGAAAGGAAAGAGAATGATGAGTCTAGCGTTTTACTTGACTTTGTAATGAGGATAAGGCAGCATCACTTTTGGAAGCCGTGAATAGTGATCTTTCTCCCCTTTCATTAATTAAAAGACATCCCCTGATGGTGTCTGCTAATCTAAGGGTACAAATGCAAAGGCAAAACTATAGGGAAAAATGTCAAAAAAGTCTCAAATCTATTTTATTAGTGTCAATTTAGTCATAAATATATTTTTTTGTGCCAATTCAGTCCTAAACCTTCTAATATAATGTCAATTCAGTCATTTCGACTAATTTTGACATGATTTTACTGATATGGATGCCAACGGTGCCACGTAGGCCTGCCGGTGATAATGTGGACAATTTTTAATAAATGTTAATATTTTATTGGGTTTTTAATTATTTTTCTAATTATTTTTTCTTTTCTTTTTTGGCTTTCTTCCTCCCATGGCCGGTGACTGGTCACCAGCCACCGACGATGGCTAGCCATTGGCCAGGCGATGCCCGGCCAGGCGATGCCCGGCACTGCCTGGGTGAGCCTCGACTAGGCAAGGACAAGCCCCGGCGAGGGCTCACCTCGCTAGATCTGGCGGGGCCAACCCTCGCCCAGGCCACAGTAGGGTGATGCCCAATAAGGCCACTGTGGCCTAGGCGAGGGTCGGCCCCACCAGATCTGGTGAGGGGAGCCTTCGTTGGGGCTCAGCCTCGCCAAGGCGAGGGTCAGCCTCCAGCGAGGCCGTCGTGGCCTAGGTGGGGGCCGGCCTTGCTAGATCTGGCCTGGGCTAGGGCGACCTCACCAGGCCTTGTCGGAGCCCTCACCCAGGCGAGGCCAGCCAATCTCGCCATGGCCGGGGTGGCTGATCACCAGAAAAAGGTTGAAGAAAGAAGAAAGAAAAAGAAAAGAAGGAAACAAGAAAAAAATCAGAAAAAATAATTAAAAAAATAATAATATGTTAAAATTTTATTAAAAACTGTCCACGTTAGCACCGGCGGCTCCACGTAGGCCGGCCGGCATTCACGTTACCAAAATCCAGACAAAATTAGCCGGAATGACTGAATTGACACAAAAATAAAATGTTTAGGACTAAATTAGCATAAGTACAAAAGGTTTATGACTTTTTCAACATTTTTCCCCACAACTATCTATAGGCCAATGAATATCTTGCAAATTCCACTAATCGATTACATTCAGCTCATTAACCTTTACAGTTTATCCTGATTCAAAGCATTTTGCACACGCTCCGGGTGTATTCCTACGTTAAAATACACTTGGACCATCGAATTTTGTGTATCCCATATACGTCATTGAGTCGAGGGCTCACCATATTCTAGATGCGTCTGCAGTACCGCACACCCAATTGATAATTTGTTGTACGTAATTAAATGAAGAATACGCAAAACTCGACCAACGAAACGACGAAGGGGAGCCGTACTAATTCCATCGAAATTCAAGAATCAAAGAATTTGTCCGACATGTTAAGGTAGTACGACAAGTTTTGATTGAATTACGATGAGAAGAGGGTAAGACGAGCCAATCCTTTTTTGTTTTGACATGAAATTACATTCACATGGAGAAAGAATTAATTATACTTGAGCATCATGGACCAAACCAATAATTGCATGTAATTATATTTGGACGATGTCCTCCAAAATCGGATATTTTTTTTTTGATAACTCAGGGAACCCCCGCACGGCCGACAGCCGGGGAGTAAACCCTGGGAGCGACACGTGCTAGCCACCACACACGTGCCACCGGTTAAGTCACCCTGCGGCGCCCGAGATTCGAACACTCAACCTTCTGCGAGAGGAAGAGTGCGCGCTCCAGCAGCGCCACCTAGGCGGGTGGTCCAAAATCGGATATTTGTAACAGGTGTTTTCCAAAAATGCACTCCATTTAATAATTGCTGTTTAAGTCTCGAGAGCCATATATATAATATGTCCCTAGCTCCATTATGGAGGTGCACTGAACATAAGTCCTCAACCTCTCCTCCTCCTCCTCCTCCTCTTCTTCTTCTTCAAAGTACAAGAGCTCATTGAGTTGGATCATTACTTGTTATTCACACAAGAGTTAGCTCAGCGACAGCCGGAGTACGAGATGGCGGGGGGAGGCTTTGCGGTGGCGGCGCCGGGGGCGAGCCAGTTCGAGGCGAAGATAACGCCCATCGTCATCATCTCCTGCATAATGGCCGCGACCGGTGGCCTCATGTTTGGCTACGACGTCGGCGTCTCAGGTAAAACCCCATTCACTTGTCCATTCGTTCATCGGAGAGTCAAACAACAGCCTCCGTGCGCATAGAGAAGTTCACGTTCACGCGCCGAAATTGTTCATCTCGCGATGCCGGTCTTGTGTGGGTCAGCCCGGTTCCATCTCTCGACTCTGCCGATATCCAAGAGAGAGAGAGAGAGAGAGAGTTCGAAACGAAGTAATCGACACGAAAACTTCACGAGTTTGAGAGCTACAGAGAGATTTCATTAGGTTAGGTGTGTTGTGGTGGAGGATACTGGTAGCCGGTCCCTTCCAACCACTAGATGCACTCACCAATGGATGATGTTAATGCTATTTTCGTGGTATGTATGGAACAATTTAGAAAAATCATATAGTCACTATTTAGATTAGGTTTACTTGGTGTGTGAGAAAGCAAGATTAATTTCCTTAATTTTTTAATTTTCTCATCGCCAATTAACCCTGTTTCACTTCAATTTTAACTGATAAAATTAGTGAATAATCCGTCCTTTTGAGCGGTGAAAATTATAATTTCTCCGATCATATTGATGTGAGCGTATCTAGTGACACTTTTTATCCCGTGATGTGCAACTTGTTACCTTCTATAATGCTAAGGTTATTTGCAATGAAAATTTATCTGCTCATGTACACAGGAGGAGTCACATCGATGCCCCATTTCCTGAAGAAATTCTTCCCGGTGGTGTACCGGAGGACCCTGGAGCCGGGGCTCGACAGCAACTACTGCAAGTACGACAACCAGGGCCTCCAGCTGTTCACGTCGTCGCTGTACCTCGCCGGCCTGACCGCGACCTTCTTCGCATCCTACACGACGAGGCGGCTTGGGCGGAGGCTCACCATGCTCATCGCCGGGGTCTTCTTCATCCTAGGGGTGGTGTTCAACGTCGCCGCCCAGGACCTGGCCATGCTCATCATCGGACGGATCTTGCTCGGCTGTGGCGTTGGCTTCGCCAACCAGGTAATCCTTCCAAACATATGCATGCTCATGCACAAAAAAGATCATTTTCATGATATTTAGCGTGCGATTGTGGATTGAAATGTGGTCCGGAAAGGGTGTCGTTACGCGACGCTTCAGTTGTAGCGATCAGATTCTCGTCGAGCAAAGGACGATTTGTTCATAAGGACTGTTTGTCTTGTAACTAAGGAAGAACATAAGGTGGTATTTGACCATCTGGTAAGAAAAAAGGGCTTTTGTTTTTTCTATAGGAGTGCCAATAGAAACGAGAAAAAGAAGAAAGACATGTGCTAGCACATTCAATCATGTGAAATTGTTCTCCTCTTGGTAAAGCTAAAGTTTAAACTCGACCTAAATTTTGGGCCATGATGACAAGAAGTACATCAATTATCTCATTTCTTTTCTTAATTTCTCTCAGAAATAAAGTGGTTTTTTTTCTAACATAATATGAAGTTTTATTTATTGAAAACTAACGAGGTTTCATAACCGGCTTCTTGTTGGTCATTTGATCAAATTGCTTATTTCTCAATTAAGTGTCCTCCTTCCTCGAAGTCTTGGTCATTTATTCTTTTCCCTTCCATTATAGATACGGAGAGATTCTATAGGACCGCTACTTGCTTTTCTAAAAATTCAGATACTTCCCTTCACATAGGCTAGACTCGGCCCGAGATCAAACATGGAGTTGTGTAGTAAGGAAAATCAATACGCGGTCTAGCAATACTCGAACACGGGAAGCGCGGCTTGAAACCTAAATATTTTTTGCAGATATGGTAATCCCGATTAATAGTTCTTTAAACTCAATCGACCAAATAATTTAAAAAAGATAGAGATATATATTCTGTGAATTGGCAGTTCGTCCTTCTTATGATTGGACTTCACATTTATATTTCTTTTTCTGGCCGATGGTCCAACGAACATCATATTCGACATTGACTATCTTGGAGTCATTCGGACAATGCCGACAATGTCCCATTTAATATAATATACTTTTGTACATCATTTTCGCCTTGTGAAAAGTCCTTTGGCTTTTGCTCCATCTTTCAAGTCCAATCCAATGTTTCGTGGCTTTTTTTTTAAATTTTTAAAATTTTATCTTATCCTCTTTTTTCACTTGACTTGAAATTCAAAATTAAATTCAAGTGCCTGCGAAAGAATCTCTCATTCCTAGTTCCAAGAAATAATTGTTTGACCTAACACATCATGTGAGTTGAAAATAGATATAAATTATTTAATCGAGCGAAAAAACGATCTGGCGAGTTCCAACTAGACCACGTTATGTGATTTTGGGGGTTTGAACATGGACATCAAAGACCACACTTAATGTAGCTGCTATTTTGTTTCTTTTGGTACAAAAAAAAAAAAAAAGGATTGAGGCCGAATACAAAACTTATCATCAAGAATTTTCTATTCCCCATTTTATCACCTAACAAAACCATGAAATAACCCTCTAGGAAGTAGTGAAACGAACCTAGTGTCAAAACGCTTATCGATTTTAAGATTAGTAAGTCGGTAAGCAGGATAATTTTTTCTCGAAAATTATATTGCTCGATGGTCGCCAACATCATCAATTAAAAACTCTTGACTTATAAGATCAGTTACAACTTCAGACATAATCACAGAGCTCTCTATTTCTGGTTCTCCCGTAGCTGGATCTTCCGAAACTACAAGAATCCTTCGTTAGAACGGGGATGATATAGAAAAACCCAAATTGTTGTGCATGTACCTGAGATTTCCGATTATTTCGAGTAAAATGGAAGCTAGTAAAAAAAAAGAAAAGAAATAAGATTTCCCAATTCATTTCTTGATTTCTCGTACTTACAAAACATGTGCATTCGATAATGTTTAATAGGCGGTCCCGTTGTTTCTATCGGAGATCGCGCCGACGAGGATCCGAGGAGGGCTCAACATACTGTTCCAGCTCAACGTCACCATCGGCATCCTCTTCGCAAATCTCGTCAACTACGGCACTAACAAGTAAGTCAAACTCCAATAATTCCTAATTAAATTATTTTTCTCATATGTACATTTTTTTAATTTTCAAGATCTTCTGTGTCACACCTGTTGATTCCGTGAAAGCCCCTCCAATTTTTTTAAAATCGGGTTTTATAATCCCCTCCCTTTTTTTTAAGTGTGAATAAAAGTACGCCGCACACGTCGTCTTTGCTAAGATGAAGAAATTAGTAGGAGGGTCCACGCACCAGCAACCAAAAGAAATAATAATAATAATTTAAAGCGAACAAGAGAAAAAACAACAAATGGGATCTTCTTTGGTAGAACCGAAAATTGGGTGTAGAAAAATTTGAGTGTTGAATTGTAGGCGTCGGTGATTTTAAGTGCTGAAGATGAAAATAAATATTTGAAAAAGATAAATATCGAGTATCGATTCATAATTATTCTTTCTTGCCGGATATGGAGTTGTGAAAATTATTGGTAAGTTTTAGGCTTTTAGCAATATAATAGGGAGATTCTATGTTGGATCTGGATGTCTTTTCTATTTAAATGAATTGAGTAAAACCATCCTTGATTTCTTGAATTTAGTTAAATCTTTTAAGTCAAAACCAGTTGTAAATGCCGAACTTGCTTATTTTTATAAATAGATTAATTTTCAGCACTTATTGAAGTTATCAAGCATGTCCTAAGTCAATATATGCCAATATGAAGATGAGAGGTTAGAGACCAGGGAGGCTTTGGGCCATTGGCATTAATGGGCTTTTTAATTTGTATAGGGCCTGATAAATTATGCCTATGTCATTAGTGGGTTCGATGATTTGCATTTGATTATGAACTTACACTCGTTTAAGAGAGCATTTATTTCACAGAAAATGAATAATTTAAAAAAATTTAAAAATAATCTCTTGAAGTAATTAGTCGATAAAAAATATATTCATTATTGATGATAATTTATGTCTATGAAAATATTTTTCGTTTCATTTTTTTTCTGTAAGTGATACAAGCGATATTTTTTAGAAAAATATTTTCCAAATTAATCATTTTTCGTGAAACAAATGGAATCTAAATGTAGTCTTTTTCATTATAAGCCTATGGCCAAGAATACCTCAAGGCAAAAGTAGTATGGTTAACATAAATGTTGTCCTCGTCCTCGTCATTGTTGTCGCTACTACTAGTATCTATTATTATTTCCTTCATAAATTTTCATGAAGTCTTACTAATAGATGATGATTCTTAGGAACCAAAGGGTGAAATGTGAACCAAATTACCTAAGGTTTTGCTGCGGATTACTCTATTTTGCCAATAATCAATTAATCACACTGAACTCTAGCATGATACACAAGTTTTAGTGTAATACTCTGATGCATGTTTTTTACTCCTGATAACTTGTTCTTCTCTGCTTCTTGATTTGATACAAGACACTCCGAGTTTATATCTAAATCCAATCGATCTTCTCGTTGTTCCATTAAACCGATTCGATTCGATTAGATTGTCCTAACATAACTGCGAAAACTGTCTGATAGGATCAAAGGAGGATGGGGTTGGAGGCTGTCCCTGGGACTAGCGGGCATTCCGGCCGTTCTTCTAACCGTAGGGGCTCTCATGGTAGTCGACACTCCCAACAGTCTCATTGAGCGCGGCCGCCAAGAAGAAGGCAAAGCGGTCCTCCGAAAGATACGAGGGACCGACAACATCGAGCCCGAGTACTTGGAGCTCGTCGAGGCAAGCCGCATCGCCAAAGAAGTGAAGCACCCGTTCCGGAACCTCCTCAAGAGGAGGAACAGGCCTCAGCTAGTCATTGCCATGTCCTTGCAGGTACTTAGTCTCATGCCCTACATTGAATTGACTCAATTAAGTATAGGTACAAAGTACAGACATAAGATTAAGTTTTCATATTGATGTTACCTTTTGATCTCAAGATCATGATCTTGTCAAAGGGAAATCATCCAGTGATGATAGATGTTCTCAAATTCTTATCAGAACACTTTTCTTTCATTGCAACAGATTTTCCAACAATGCACCGGCATCAACGCCATCATGTTCTACGCGCCGGTCCTCTTCAACACGGTGGGATTCGGGGGCGATGCATCGCTCTACTCGGCTGTTATAATCGGGGCTGTCAATGTCCTATCCACTTGTGTGTCCATTTACTCGGTCGACAAGGTCGGTCGCCGGATGCTCTTGCTGGAGGCCGGCGTGCAAATGTTCTTGTCCCAGACCGCGATCGCCATTATACTCGGGATCAAAGTCAAGGACCACTCGGAGAATCTCAGTCACGGGTTTGCAATCTTCGTGGTCGTCCTGGTCTGCACGTTCATCTCGGCCTTCGCATGGTCGTGGGGCCCCCTCGGGTGGCTGATCCCGAGTGAGACGTTCCCCCTGGAGACGCGCTCGGCGGGGCAGAGTGTGACAGTCTGCGTGAACCTGCTCTTCACCTTTGTGATCGCGCAGGCTTTCCTCTCAATGCTGTGCCACTTCAAGTACGGCATCTTCCTCTTCTTCTCCGGGTGGGTCTTGGTCATGTCGCTGTTCGTCCTGTTTCTTCTACCGGAGACGAAGAACGTCCCCATCGAGGAGATGACCGAGAAAGTGTGGATGCAGCATTGGCTCTGGAAACGTTTCATGGACGACGGAATTCCAGTGGCGAATGGTAAGGGCACCTCCAAGAATGGACACAGTTCTGGACTCTTAAGTTGGCTTAGCAGTTGTAAATTTTCAGCATTCTTCGAGATATAGTGATGATACATATGCTAGTACGAAACTTTTTCAGGGTGACTATGTTTATCGTACTGATTAGCGGACTCTATGTCATGTCCGAACAAGATGTCGATTGTGAAATCGATCCTGTAATCACGATTGCTTGAAAAGAAAAATCCGACCTGAGTACTTTTTACGTCGCTTCGTGATGATGTCACAAGTGTTTTATTTCACTAGCAAAAGTGACATGTCCGCAACATATATACATGTCCTTGCTGATTGACGTTACAAAGATTCAATCTTTCATGATCTTCAATCCATGAATTTCTTCCAAACTGGGTGCTGCTTCCACACCTTGTCGACCATCACATCCGTCGGCAAGTTGTTCTTTTGTCTCCGGCAGCGGGAACAGCACGAACAGCCCCATCAGGAAGATCCAGCCCTTGAAGAAGAAAATGTAGGCGCACATGTCGCACAGCATCGAGAGGAAGGCTTGGGCTATGAGGAACGCGAACAGCATGTTGGAGCTGGCCGCGAATGTGAACCCGGCGGTCCTTGTCTCAACGGGGAATGTCTCGCTCGGTATCGGCCAACTGAGTGGGCTCCAAGGCCATGCGAATGCCCGACGAACAAGCACACAAGCACGACCAGGATTGCAGCCTCTCTTTTGTCTAGTGAGTTTGCGGCTTTCAAATAGGCTAATAGAATTGCTCCAATAGCAGCCTAAATCACCCAGACTTGCTCATCACCAAATCAAGATACAGCAAAACGAAAGGTTCGGCGCAGAGAAAGAGAGAGAGACCCGACTGATGAACATTTGGATGCAGGCTTGGAGCAGCAGCTTTCTCCTTCCCACTCTATTGACAGCGTAGATCGACACCAATGTACTCGACACGTTCAGAATCCCCGTGATCACAGAGGACGACGATGATGCGTTGTTCTTGAACCCGACTGTCTGGAAGAGGACTAAAGCGTAAAACATCAAGGCGTTGTTCCCGGTGAACTGCTGCTGGAACACTCGCAATAAGATCCCGATTAATAGGAAAGGCAAGGTCGGTCTCCTTAGGAGCTTCCTGGACGGGTTCTTTGACTTGCCGGGCCACTTCACAGGCCGATTTGATCTGCTCGAATTCGCCGTCGACTCTTTTCACATCCCTGATGTTTCGAGAGTCTTTCTTCCGCACATTTTTCCTTCCCGCGCTCGACTAGCCTCGTTGGTGTCTCGGTGATGACTATCGGTCGCATGAACAGGAACATCTCTGGGATGAAAAAAAAGAGAAAGAAAAGTCAAAAAGCAAACAAAAGAAAGAGAGGAGCAGCTGTTTTCGCGTACCCAAGACCGCGAGAGAGAGAGAGAGAGAGAGAGAGAGAGAGAGAGAGAGAGAGAGAGAGAGAGAGAGAGAGAGAGAGAGAGAGAGAGAGAGAGAGAGAGAGAGAGAGAGAGAGAGAGAGAGAGAGAGAGAGAGAGAGAGAGAGAGAGAGAGAGAGAGAGCGCCCTGAGAAGAACGGAGGAGGAGAAGGAAAAAGAGGCGCGGCTTTGCGGTCTCAATTCGAAAGCCAAGGTTCTTGGAATAGGCTCGGTTAGGGTTGCTCCATTTATGTTAATCCACATTTGCGGTGATGAAATTATGTTGCTAAAGAAACGAAGGTGGATACTTCGTGAATGAGATTACAATATCTCTATAAGAGGAGACCTAAAAAAAAACTTTTCAATTTAAAAAATTTGTGAATTTGAGATATAAGGAGGGGAGTAGCATGTTAAAACACTTGAGTGAATTTCAAGATATTGCAAATCAATCAACAAATCTTGAGATTAACCTTGGTGATGAATTGCAATTATGTCTATTGCATGGTACTCTTCCCAATAGCTTGGACACTTTGGTTGTGACATTTAACGATTCGGCTCTTTTCGGTATGATTTTATGAGCATAATTAAAGAAAGCCTATTCAATGAAGAAACCAGGAGAAATTGCTTGAATTATGCTTTAAAAGTGAAGGCTCTTGTTATAGAAAACAAGGCAAGAAGTTAACCGAGAAAATTTCAGAGTAATGATGAACAAAGGCAAGTCAAAACAAAAGTTAAAATCAAGGTCAAGAAGGAGTATGAAGGGTTACAATTGTGGCAAGATGAGATATTACACCAAAGAGTGCTTGTTGTCAAAGAGTGATAATTCCCATGATAGAAATGGAGATTAAAAGAAAGAAGAGAATCGTACGGCGGCAATTGCATTCGATAGTGATATAATGTTCATTTGTGATGATGCTTGTGTAAATTTTACATGTCAAGACTTTAGCTGGATTGTTGATTCTACAACTTCATCTCATGTCACCTCTCGGCTTGACTACTTTATATCCTATTGCAGTGCTAATTTTGATTGTTGTTGAGCTTCTAGTGTGTGACTAGAGAAAAATCCTTTGTGTATCCTCTTACTTTTTGTGATCAGTGGAATTTTTTTTTGAGCAATATCCATGGTTTGTCCCGCATTGGGTTTTCCAAATAAAATTTTGGTGTTGTTGTTGTTGCCTTTGTCTTCTTATCATTGGCATTATATTTACTTATTTTGAGGTTGTATCGCTGGTTGTTGCTAGGATTAAATCGATTTTGGTTTATTTAGTTTTGGGGATGAAATAGATCCCGAATTAGGGTAGTTCTTGGTCAATTGTTGCTCGGTTGTCCTCAACACTTAGTTTACGGAGTTTGCAACTAGAATGCCAATAGTGAAAAAGAGTTGGAAGAGAATGTTCACAGCTCCTCTGTGTTGAACAGGAGCAATCTCTGACAAGAACAAAGGCACAGCTGCATGATTATTACCAAAGAGATTGGAAAGTGCCACACATTTTGTGAATTCCCATGATTTATGCACATCGACTTTCAACCAACTTAAAATACTCAACCGCCAAAAAAAAAAAAGTAACTCAAATAGTTCTTGCATTTTGGCTAAGTTACAAGGATCTTTCCTCTGTTCCAAAAGAAATCTCCATTTTTTGTACCCCTAATTTTCTTTGTTTTCAGGATAAAAATTGAGGCCAAACCTTACAAAGAATAAGTTGTAGGATTTGCATTGCATTTAGGATGCAAAATTTGTGGGATTAAGCACAAATTGAATCAAAATCACCTCCATAAGGTGAGAATGCAAAATTTGTTCAAAACATTAATTATAACTCTTATATGCTAATTGATGGAGAAGGATTCGCACTGCCATACCTTGTTGCTGAAACCGTCTCCACTGCCTAGTAAAATGCGTGCAGTGATCAGCATCCAAATCCGTTGACGCCAGCACTCAAGCCGGCTCCACGCAGGAAGAACGAGGACGCAACGAGAATGGTGGGCTTCCGTCCCCATTTAGTACAGACCTTCAACGCAACAACCTTGAAACGAGAGCTGCAAGGCACAGGGAGGATGTGAAAAGCTGTATACACTGATTATCATACTTGCTGTAATTGTCTTCCTTGGCGTAGAGCTTCATCTCGTGCACGATGGGGAAGAACTTTATCAGGAAATCGTCCATTGATGTAACTCCACCTTTTGCAAGTATGACAAGGAAGAACAATGAGTGAATCGTCTGCATAATCAGGCAGATGCAAACTGAAATTTTACTTAGCAATGGCTATGAAGAGAGCAAAAAGTACATTAAAGTAATTATCTTGTGTTGCGGCCTATCATGTGCTTTGATGTGCCATTTTACATAAACCAAAATGCATTTCAACATGCTGCCAATTTCATGCAACGATAAGGTTAAATAATTTTTCTTCAAGAGTATGAAATCCAAAGGAGTGAGCCGATGGGCAATGAAGATATGCGGTGGAGATTCCTTTGCGCACCGCCTCTCCCGGTTTTCCCTTGGCGTGTTAGTCCATATCATCTGGACAGAGAGGAACCATGCATTATTCAGAAACAAGAGCGTACACATCCCCGGCATGCGCAAGCATCTCCTCAAAGTCGTTAAAGACAAGGCCATTTCCTTTGGGACAGTTCAAGATACTTCTAGGAATTGTGCTCTTCAGAGGAAATGGGAGCGTCCGGCCTCAATCTTTGAAGCAATCCGGATGCCTAGGCTTTAGCTGTTATGATCTTTTGATCTTTCTCTCTTGTTTCTATCTCCTTGTATAGTTCTTGCGACTCCACCTTTGACCTCATCTGGACATCCCATGTCCTAATTGGGTCAGAGGCTGGTTTTGGCTATAGGTTGTATTGGTTCTATGAAAAGTAATACATATTTACCTTTACCAAAAAAAAAAAAAAGGAGTGAGTTCTGATCATGTTATAGAGGAGCCTGCTTCTTGTTTGATGATACTGAACTTCATCTGATTTAGCAGAACATAGCACGTAAATTTCTCGGCGTGGGTCAAAATTGATGGCATACTTGAGTGAGTTAGTGAATTGGTGTACCTGAAATTCCATTGGTCATAGCCAAACATGAGACCACCAAAAGCGGCAAGAACCCAAAGACAACGACATAGAGTGTGACGTTCCACTGGAAGTCCCCAAAATTGTCAACATTCATTGTTTTTGGTTTTGATTTCTGACCTGATTCTGTAGGCACTTAGTATGAGAGCGACTCGCTAAAAGATTAAAAGATTGACTTGGTTTAGGACATAAGGTGCACGAAGTGGGATGAATTGCAGCACTTCCCTTAAATGAGCTTTGTCTCCACTTCAGATGGAGAACCTGGATGAATTTCACAAGTAAATTCTGCCTCAAATGCAGCCTTAAAGAGCAGATTCGGTTCTATATATTCTCAGTTCGAATTGATTTGGGAACATCACCGACTCTCGGTTTAAAAAGCGAGAAATTTACATGCTAGGTGTCGCGACCTAAAATTTTCCCTCAGGCTCATGGATTATTAAGACTAAGCTTAACTCGGGCCCTCCCAAGCCCTACCAATTCGCAACTTAGGATTTAAGTTCTTAACGTGCAAATGTTTTCATGCTTGGAGTCGCCACTAATCTATTTATGGTAGGTCGATTAGAAACCTAAATAAAACATAGGGAGATATGTTTTATTCCTACGAACCAGAGATTCTAAGCTCGGGGACTTGGTTACGCTAGATCTAGTCTAATGCCCTTTCGGTACCTTTTCTTTTCAAAAAAATGTTTTGCATGCAGTCTGGATCCATTTTATAGTCTAATCACTAACATGTGAGGTGTTCATGCGGGTGCGCAAACCACCAAAGTAACACCCAATAAAGCAATAAATAAATTGCAAGGATGGATAGAAAATACTTACCTTAGAGCAACGTAAGCATCTGCATGGTTAGCTAGAAAATCATATCAACAATCTTAATACGATTTCTAATTAACAAGCAGTTCACTCAATGTTTTTTTTTGGATTTTCACTTATTTAAATGAAAGCTAACCTATATGTAACGACATGCAAAAATTAACATGCGATTAATGCAGCCTAACATACAAACTATATGTCATGCGACGACGTGACCTAATTCTAATGACGGACAAATGATTTATTTTTGGTATTTTTAAATGAAATTCGGAATTAAAAAAATGCCTAAATTAACATGCAATCTATTCTAAAAAAATTAATCTATCCTAAAGTGACCCTTTTTTTGGGATTTTTTTAAAATTCGGAATTATTAAATAACCTAAATAATCTATTAGGATTAGAATAACACCTAATTTAAACTAGGAAATAAATTATCTCTAGTCCTAATTTAAATTAAATAGTTATCCTATCCTTTAGATACATTTAAGGTTTCCTAAACATGCAAAAACTTCTAATTTAAATTTAACCAACAAATTTTTGGATTTTTCTTTATTTAAAAGGAAAGCAATCAAATAAAGATAATAACCACATTCAAACCATCCACGCAATCCGCAAGATTTATTCAAATTCGGATAAGGCAAAGAAATCAAACTAACAATCATATCTATAGGGTTATAGATATTGACGGAAAGTTGATTGGTCAAATTTGGAAAGCAAATAAAATCTATTATCATATCCAAGTGGTTATGGACAAAATAACGATTTTCCGTATCGCCGCGTATCGTACCTTAGGGATAAGGTCGGATAGTCGTCCAGATACGTTGCTAAATTAGGCAAAATTCCTAATTTTAAGTGTTTCAAATATTTGCGGATATTACATGCATTATCCTTAATGTCTAGCAATCCACCAAAAAATATCCACAAAATATTTAAACCCTGAAAACTTAGGAAATTAAATATTTCGGAAAATATTCGGATAATGATCTTACCTAATTTGCGGATAACTTCCAAATTCGAACTCGGTATCGGATCGGGCTTGCGGATCGCGGGAGCGGCGGTGGGACGGACCGGCGACGGTGGCGGTGGTGCACGAGCGATGGCGCGATGTCAAGAGCAACGACAATGGTGTCTCGTCGGTGTTGCTCACGGACAGCAGGATGGTGTTTGGCTAGGGGACCTCCACGGCTTGGACTGGTTCTCGGCTGCTGGACTGGCTTGATTGTGTTGTGGCCAGCGCAAGTCAAGGCCAAGAAACTTTGACGTTCGTGGGATTCAGCGAACGTCCTGGATGAGCGGCTCTCGGTGACAAGTGCAGCGTTGGTTCAGGTTGGTGATGTGTACCAATTCCGCTGGGCTGCTGTGCTGAAGTCGGAGAGGATGGGCTCACCGAGAATTGTTGGACGAGCAACGTCTGAAGCGACCAACGTCTGAAGCGTGGAGGATGGGAAGCAGGGACAACGTCAGATGTTGGAAGTGTGATGGTCGTCTACTTGTCTTTTCTCAATCTCCACGGCTTGTTTGCTCTTCCAGACTCCACCGACAGATTGCTCCCTTTTTATATTCTCTATACGAACGTGTTGAAGGTTGTTTGGACCGCCTGGGAAAGGTTGACTCGTCAGTGGGAGCAACGTCAGTGGGCCACAAGCAACCGATGGTGAGCAGTGGCAGTGGGACACGAATAGGAGCAACGGCAGTAATCCTTGGGCTGAGTTGCAATGGCAAAGATTAGCACAGACGCGGCAAGGAGGAACAGACGTGAGGTGGGTGCCGTGCGGGCGACAGGATTGCGTAGGCGTGGTTGAACCCAGTCACGATCCTCTCTCACTCTCACTTTTTCTCTCCAGTGTGTGTTCTCTCTGTATACTCTGAGCGCTCTCCGAATTCTCCAATCCCCCAAAAGACCAAGCCCCCTTTTATAATATATTCCCTTCCTCTGGTGCAGGGACAACGTAGGCCTTAAAAAAATCCCGGAGTCAATCCTCTTTCCTCTCTTAAAATTGTCTTCCTTTTGAAAGTCCAACTCCTCTCCCTTTTGTTCGGCTGCTCCTGTATATATCCTCCCCTTTCTTCCGAATCTTCCATGATCATCTATAGGCCCAGTTTTGTTTGTTTTCTTTCTTGCTTGCACTTATTTCCTATTTCGATTCAAAAAAATAATATTGCAGCATCTTTGTGATAACATCAATTTATTTAATTTGAATCGTGATAATACCAAGATTAACAAATCAATATTTTCCAACTCGACATAGTCCAATGAAAATTTCAGCTCATATAACGTTCATGGGCTTTAGCCAAGAATTTTTGAATGCGGGCTTAGTCCGATTTTACAAAGTCCAGAGCCGTTCACTCGAGTCCATCAACCGCTAGTCCGATGCAGATGCAACTATACTATATAAACTTAAACTATATGCTATGCAATTTTAATATTTTTGTTTAGGGATTAAAATTTAATTCCTAATTTTTTCTATGCAATATTTACTTAATGGGATCGCCAAAATTTAGGTGTCAACAGCTGCCCCTCTTTGAAAGTGAGCTCGAAGAGGTTGCATTCAAAGACTAAACTGATGCCTAAATTTCGCCATGCAAATGCAATGAATGTTATTTTTGTCGAGATTATGAGTCCCATTTTAAAATGCAATAAGAAATGATGCATGCTGACGTGAATAAAAAACATACCTGGAATTACTCACCTAACTTGAGTGGTGAAGTAATTTGAGGCATTGCCATGATTCTTGAGATTGTTTGGCAAATGTTTGGACTCTATCCCAAAGGTATTGCCTGATGAATGCTGATGAACTCCAGTGACCTACAATTCAGTTAGGACACACGGAAGGTAGTTCGAATTACCTGGATATCGCCTCGGTTACTCGAATGAGACACCTAGATATCTCCTCCGGCACTCAGGTGAAAAATATAATGAGATATGAGATACCTGGATTTCTCCTCAGGCACTCGAGTGAGATATCCGGATTTCTCCTCGGATACTTGGATGAAAAATATGATGAGATATCCGGATTTCTCCTCGGATACTCAAATAAAAAATATGATGAGATATCCGGATTTCTCCTCGGATACTCAAATGAAATACCTGGATTTCTCCTCAGGCATTCGGGTGAGACACCTGGATTTCTCCTCAGGCACTCGAGTGAGATATCCGGATTTCTCCTCGGATACTCGGATGAGACACCTGGATTTCTCCTCAGGCACTCGGATGAGAAATATATAGACGTCTGAACATTGTCGAAGACGCTGAGTGACTGCAACAAAACTGATTAGATATGGAGCATGTCGATTGCTCGAACAGGTGAATGAATACCTGGATAAACACAGGCACCTGAAGGGGTAGAGACATACTTACCTGTTGATATCTCTGACTCTTGAGTGTGTGTCTCCTGCTAGACACGGTTATAGACAATAAGTAATATGCATTCATGAGCAATCAAGAACACATATACTCATGCACTATAAATTCAACTGGTTTTCATGCATGACGATTTTGTCAAATCAGCATTACTAAATTTCACTGGGGAAAATCATGATAAGACAATCCAAATTCACAAGTGGATATCTTGAAAATATCGAATGAGGGACTTTTGGTCCGAAAGGGCTTTCTCTCATCCTCATCGAAAAGCGGCTAATTTATGAAAATCACTCCATCTCACCATCATCATGTCGACAAGGGTCCGAGTATTCTCGCAAACGGTACGACCTTACCAATCTGAGAGGTCTTTGCTGGGACCGTAACGTGGGCTTGGTCAATGGCTTAGCAAAATGGGACTCTTTGAGTCAAGGCTATTGAAAGAAAATACTCCGCAATCGTCTTCGGGTTTACAAGTCAAGAACCCTGCAAAATGAGATAGAAATGGACTTGCTCGCACTTCTTTGAGCTAAGCTTATAAACATCCGAATCCTACATTAGTTCAAGTGCCATAATCTGAAGAGACTTTGTAAGGGACGTAACGTAGGCTAGGCTCATGGGTTGAGAAATGAAAGGATCATTAGGCTCAAAATGTGTATAAATAGGGTGAATAAGTTGGTGATCATCTCGGCATTGTCACCAGTCTTCCTTTTCGCCAGGGATTGTCTTCTCGGTAGATGTTCCATTGGGCTTGAATTTACCACTTGATTCCTTTGAGACTTGTAAGACCACTGCTCCACTGGGATTCATGACCTTGACATGTCGTATCTTGACATTTTTTTGCTAAAGTTCTTTTTTTCGATTTTCTTTTCTCTTTTTTTTTTTTTTTCTCTCGGGCATTGGCCTTGCTTTTACCAGGAAAACTGCTTTTTCATGCCCCCTAGTTCTTCTTTTTTTTTTTTTGACCTTTGACACACACTGTCTACAATGCACATATTGGCCAGCCACATTTTGGCTTGTTTTAACCGAATGACTAACATTTGGACTTTCAGGGTCTTCGTCTTCTATCGGCGCTCCAGATATGCTGTGAGGACAGCGATGGCTTTTACCTTGCCCCAGTGTGGGGGATGATCACCAACCAGGTTTAAGAAACGAATTTGCAGGCTCAATTGGGCTTAGCAAAGGATAAAGTGTGTATAGGATAGAGAAAGAAATGCTCTTCGTCATCCTAAGGCACTTGAACTTCGTGTGAATTCTTCTGAAAAAGCAACACTCAAAAATTGATGCAAGTGAGAGCAAGAAAATCTCTATTCATTTTTCACCTTATAATGCTGACTTACCTCCAGTTTGCCCCGATGTGGGGTGGTTCTTGACAGGGGTAATTTGAAAGGATTTCTCCAAATATGTAGGCTCAATGTGGCGAAACAATGGATAACCTGTAGTGTTTGGGATAGAGAAATGAACTGCCTTTCGTCACTTCAGTTGCCGTACCTTTTGCGAGATAACTCTTTACCTTGCAGACATGAAATTTTTCCACTCAACTCACTGGGGATTAGCGCAAGGGACTGTGTATAGGATAAGGCTTGCCTTTCATCATCCCGATGTACCTCATTCAACACATTCAATTCATTCCACATGAGTTATCAGATTATCCAATTAGATTCCCCTTTTGAAAATGATTAAGCAGAATTTAAAGCCAATGCACACATCTTAACTTGAATTTGATTGAAATCATTTATTCATCAGTGAAATGTTTGCAATTCAGAATATAAAACCAAACATTTGAAAAATTTTGCTTCAAAATGTTAGATTCTATCAAGGATAATACATCCTCACAGCATCATAATTAACCGGAGTGGAGAACTCACGACCATCCATTTCTACGAGAATCAGGGCACCTCCGGGAAGCACCTTTTTGGACCACATATGGGCTGATGTATTTTGGGGCAAATTTACCCCCAGGAACAGGAAAGACTGGCAGTACCTTCCTTAGGACTAGATCATTTACCTCAAAGTGTCTTTGATGCACTTTTTGGTTAAAAGACTTACCTATTCATGCGGCGACTGGATCAAGCGTTTCGTCTCACCTTCGGGAAGGGTTGCCCCTATCTTCACCTCTTTGGGTTCTCCGAAATCACTCAGGTTGACGGTGATAGTTTGGTTTACCGTCAGGACTTTGAGTCTTTCATGATGCTCTAGATCGCGTTGAAGGTCTGAGGAATCTTTAAGTTCATCAGTGTCATCGAAATTAGGTTCGACGGCACATAATTCATCATATTGGACCGTTCCAATACCCTCATGTGTCGCAAGATTGCCCTCTTGCTGGCCAGTGCCCATTCCCTCCAATGGTCCTTCCTCGATAGCTCCAATGAAGAAATCATCGAACAGGGTAGTCATTCCATCCATTGCATCATCAGAATCTTCTGTCATTAGAAGTGTTGGATCATCCATACCTCCCCATCCATCTCTTTTCCTTCATCAGCTTTAGGCATGCTCTCTACGATCTCTTCATCATCGGACACGTCTTCGAGCGGAGGCATGTCTTCAGGCAGAGGGTCGCCCTTGTCCTTCCCGGTGTTCAATGTAGCAAACTCCTCCTCCCAATTAATAACTACTTCGGAGATAGTGGAAACGATGCCAGTGTGGTCGGCATAGACGATCATCCCAGCTTCTACCATTCTTGAGATTCTTTCTCTCATGACAGCCAGGGGAGGCGTCTCATCACTCGGGTAATAGCCAGCTCTTACTAACCCACCGTAGACGTCAGCAGTGTGCACCTTGACATTCTTGATTCGACCAGTATCGAAACTAAATATGGCATTCACTTTGCCTGTGTGATCAGGAAGCGGGTTGTTCTGAACATTCGGCCTAGCAGGTTGGAATGAGAAGGCCTTCGTGTCCAGGAGATCCTGGATTCGGTGCTTAAGGGTAAAGCAGTCGTCAGTTGAATGCCCCACTTCGCCCATATGATAATCACATTTTTTAGATGGGTCATAATTATAGTACTTTTCAGAGTTAGGTCGCTTTGGCTCGGTGGTAAGCAAACCCTTCTTTTGGAGTACTACTAGTACTTGGGACAACGACCCCGGGAGAGGGGTAAATTGCCTCTTGTTGTTCCTTCTCTGAGAGGGTTGACGACCAGTGTTCTGTTGTTGAGTTTCTGTTACTTGGATCGCAGAGACAAGGTTAGCATTCCGTCGGCCCAGTTGAGTGTAAGCCAGATTCACTTCAGCTGCCGGCTCTTTCTCCTTTCTTGCACCAAATCTTTTGGTCGAGGAAAGCGGCTCCACAAACCACCCATCTTTCAGCCCTATCTCAATCTGTTCGCCTATAGGGATGAGTTGATTGAAGTTGTCAGCCGGAGTGGCTACCATCCGATTACGGTATTCGAACGGAAGAGTTTTAATGAATATCCTCTTCAATTCACTGTCTATGGGTTCTGGAATAATCTGTGCGGCTATGTTTCTCCATCTGATAGCATAATCCTTGAATGACTCATTCTTCTTCATCTGAGCACGCTCAAGGTCATCGCGGGTGGGAATGATGTCCGTTATGAACCTGTACTGCTTTAGGAATGCTTCACTAACTTCCTTCCAGGTTTTGAGGCCATTTATCTTCTTCATGAGATACCAGTTCAGGGCAGGACCCGTCAAACTTGCCTGAAATGCGTGAATCATCAGGAGTTCATTATCAACGTACGATGTCATTTGTACGTGATATAGCTGCAGGTGAGCTCTCGGGCAGGAGGTGCCATTGTACTTGTCAAAGTCTGGCATCTTGAACTTCTTCGGGATTTTGATCTGTGAGTAAAGAGACAAGTCGATTGAGGGCAAATCATGCGAGCCTTCCAACTGCTTCACTCTCTCTTCAAGTTTGTTGACCCTTTCATCAGGTTTTTCCTTGTTGACAATAATCTGGACGGGGTCATCTTCTAAATCGGGAAGATCGTCATCTTCCTCACTATCGGCATTCTTCCCTCCTTTATGCTTTGGGGCTGATGCCTCAGGGGACGCAGGAATAGGAGTCAGTCGAAGGGTTTTGATCTCAGCGGACATCTGTTGCATTGCGACGAGGAGTTGCTTCATTTGGTCCTCAATGCCAACGACACGATCTCGTAAGTCAGTTTGATCGGCCATTCTAGTTCTCGACCGCGTGCGAATAGGCGATCGTGATCGGTCCGTAATTACCTAATGTAAAAGAAATGAACCAAATAAGCACGTAGTCAAGACAAGGTTGATCCATGACACTCTTCTAGTCTTTTTTTTGTTTTTCATAAAAATATTCGTATATGGTTGAGACTTTATGAAAAGTGATCTAGGCAAAGAAATGTAAATAACGCCCTAGACACAACCTAGGAAATAAAAGCACCAAAATCCCTAATCATAAAACTATAAAAAACAAAAATTGAGACTCCCTATAAATTATGACCTGAAAACAAATTCTCTAAAGCCCCTTTTTTTTGTAAAAGAAAGACGACGGCAAACTTCTTAGGAAAATAATTACCTATGACACATCTAGGAAAATAAAGACATAGATTGAAAATAAATTCTCTAAAAGAGCTTTCTTTTTCTTTTTCTTTTTTTAAAAAGGACTCAATGATTATTACTTTCAAATTTAAAACCAACCTAGACCTATCATGGACCGACCCGAAAAATGCAATAACTAAATTAATTGCAAAAAGGAGAGTTCAGAAGACTTACTTCACCCAGTAGGACCATGACAACCACATAGACATGCGCATGAAACGTGAGGTTCGATTTCTATCTAGACTCTGGCTTGCAAAATGGAGACGCGAGGATTACCGGGCTAAACCAGTCATGGTTGTGGTTAGGCCGAGGTTCCCCTGACTCCGGCTTAGTCAAGGAGCCGACCCGGATTGCAAAGGGTGCAACCGTGGTGGGAACTCAATGACACCGTGAAAAAAACTTTCGGGACCAAGGAGGGCGACCCATACCACGCGGGTGTGGTCGGGGTGTCCGCTGTCTCAGTACCATCCTAAACCTGTGCTGCCCAGGTCCGGCAGCGGGTAGTGTGTGCGGTGTAGTGTAAATGCAAGGCATGCACAACAGGTTATATCATACAGCGCTTCGTGCATAAAATAAACCATACATCCAAACACCTCCCTGCAAAACAAGGGTTAACAATCACGCCTCCCCTTATATCTCCCATTCTGCAAAAACATTTAACACCTAAAATGTTAGGAACGTACCTCGGATCCTCGCTGCCAAGCAAAAAATATTTTTTGAAAAGAAAAACTGGCCTAAGTCCACTAAGAGTTTTAACTCAAGTCCCCAGCGGAGTCGCCAAGCTGTCGCGACCTAAAATTTTCCCTCAGGCTCATGGATTATTAAGACTAAGCTTAACTCGGGCCCTCCCAAGCCCTACCAATTCGCAACTTAGGATTTAAGTTCTTAACGTGCAAATGTTTTCATGCTTGGAGTCGCCACTAATCTATTTATGGTAGGTCGATTAGAAACCTAAATAAAACATAGGGAGATATGTTTTATTCCTACGAACCAGAGATTCTAAGCTCGGGGACTTGGTTACGCTAGATCTAGTCTAATGCCCTTTCGGTACCTTTTCTTTTCAAAAAAAATGTTTTGCATGCAGTCTGGATCCATTTTATAGTCTAATCACTAACATGTGAGGTGTTCATGCGGGTGTGCAAACCACCAAAGTAACACCCAATAAAGCAATAAATAAATTGCAAGGATGGATAGAAAATACTTACCTTAGAGCAACGTAAGCATCTGCATGGTTAGCTAGAAAATCATATCAACAATCTTAATACGATTTCTAATTAACAAGCAGTTCACTCAATGTTTTTTTTTGGATTTTCACTTATTTAAATGAAAGCTAACCTATATGTAACGACATGCAAAAATTAACATGCGATTAATGCAGCCTAACATACAAACTATATGTCATGCGACGACGTGACCTAATTCTAATGACGGACAAATGATTTATTTTTGGTATTTTTAAATGAAATTCGGAATTAAAAAAATGCCTAAATTAACATGCAATCTATTCTAAAAAAATTAATCTATCCTAAAGTGACCCTTTTTTTGGGATTTTTTTAAAATTCGGAATTATTAAATAACCTAAATAATCTATTAGGATTAGAATAACACCTAATTTAAACTAGGAAATAAATTATCTCTAGTCCTAATTTAAATTAAATAGTTATCCTATCCTTTAGATACATTTAAGGTTTCCTAAACATGCAAAAACTTCTAATTTAAATTTAACCAACAAATTTTTGGATTTTTCTTTATTTAAAAGGAAAGCAATCAAATAAAGATAATAACCACATTCAAACCATCCACGCAATCCGCAAGATTTATTCAAATTCGGATAAGGCAAAGAAATCAAACTAACAATCATATCTATAGGGTTATAGATATTGACGGAAAGTTGATTGGTCAAATTTGGAAAGCAAATAAAATCTATTATCATATCCAAGTGGTTATGGACAAAATAACGATTTTCCGTATCGCCGCGTATCGTACCTTAGGGATAAGGTCGGATAGTCGTCCAGATACGTTGCTAAATTAGGCAAAATTCCTAATTTTAAGTGTTTCAAATATTTGCGGATATTACATGCATTATCCTTAATGTCTAGCAATCCACCAAAAAATATCCACAAAATATTTAAACCCTGAAAACTTAGGAAATTAAATATTTCGGAAAATATTCGGATAATGATCTTACCTAATTTGCGGATAACTTCCAAATTCGAACTCGGTATCGGATCGGGCTTGCGGATCGCGGGAGCGGCGGTGGGACGGACCGGCGACGGTGGCGGTGGTGCACGAGCGATGGCGCGATGTCAAGAGCAACGACAATGGTGTCTCGTCGGTGTTGCTCACGGACAGCAGGATGGTGTTTGGCTAGGGGACCTCCACGGCTTGGACTGGTTCTCGGCTGCTGGACTGGCTTGATTGTGTTGTGGCCAGCGCAAGTCAAGGCCAAGAAACTTTGACGTTCGTGGGATTCAGCGAACGTCCTGGATGAGCGGCTCTCGGTGACAAGTGCAGCGTTGGTTCAGGTTGGTGATGTGTACCAATTCCGCTGGGCTGCTGTGCTGAAGTCGGAGAGGATGGGCTCACCGAGAATTGTTGGACGAGCAACGTCTGAAGCGACCAACGTCTGAAGCGTGGAGGATGGGAAGCAGGGACAACGTCAGATGTTGGAAGTGTGATGGTCGTCTACTTGTCTTTTCTCAATCTCCACGGCTTGTTTGCTCTTCCAGACTCCACCGACAGATTGCTCCCTTTTTATATTCTCTATACGAACGTGTTGAAGGTTGTTTGGACCGCCTGGGAAAGGTTGACTCGTCAGTGGGAGCAACGTCAGTGGGCCACAAGCAACCGATGGTGAGCAGTGGCAGTGGGACACGAATAGGAGCAACGGCAGTAATCCTTGGGCTGAGTTGCAATGGCAAAGATTAGCACAGACGCGGCAAGGAGGAACAGACGTGAGGTGGGTGCCGTGCGGGCGACAGGATTGCGTAGGCGTGGTTGAACCCAGTCACGATCCTCTCTCACTCTCACTTTTTCTCTCCAGTGTGTGTTCTCTCTGTATACTCTGAGCGCTCTCCGAATTCTCCAATCCCCCAAAAGACCAAGCCCCCTTTTATAATATATTCCCTTCCTCTGGTGCAGGGACAACGTAGGCCTTAAAAAAATCCCGGAGTCAATCCTCTTTCCTCTCTTAAAATTGTCTTCCTTTTGAAAGTCCAACTCCTCTCCCTTTTGTTCGGCTGCTCCTGTATATATCCTCCCCTTTCTTCCGAATCTTCCATGATCATCTATAGGCCCAGTTTTGTTTGTTTTCTTTCTTGCTTGCACTTATTTCCTATTTCGATTCAAAAAAATAATATTGCAGCATCTTTGTGATAACATCAATTTATTTAATTTGAATCGTGATAATACCAAGATTAACAAATCAATATTTTCCAACTCGACATAGTCCAATGAAAATTTCAGCTCATATAACGTTCATGGGCTTTAGCCAAGAATTTTTGAATGCGGGCTTAGTCCGATTTTACAAAGTCCAGAGCCGTTCACTCGAGTCCATCAACCGCTAGTCCGATGCAGATGCAACTATACTATATAAACTTAAACTATATGCTATGCAATTTTAATATTTTTGTTTAGGGATTAAAATTTAATTCCTAATTTTTTCTATGCAATATTTACTTAATGGGATCGCCAAAATTTAGGTGTCAACAGCTGCCCCTCTTTGAAAGTGAGCTCGAAGAGGTTGCATTCAAAGACTAAACTGATGCCTAAATTTCGCCATGCAAATGCAATGAATGTTATTTTTGTCGAGATTATGAGTCCCATTTTAAAATGCAATAAGAAATGATGCATGCTGACGTGAATAAAAAACATACCTGGAATTACTCACCTAACTTGAGTGGTGAAGTAATTTGAGGCATTGCCATGATTCTTGAGATTGTTTGGCAAATGTTTGGACTCTATCCCAAAGGTATTGCCTGATGAATGCTGATGAACTCCAGTGACCTACAATTCAGTTAGGACACACGGAAGGTAGTTCGAATTACCTGGATATCGCCTCGGTTACTCGAATGAGACACCTAGATATCTCCTCCGGCACTCAGGTGAAAAATATAATGAGATATGAGATACCTGGATTTCTCCTCAGGCACTCGAGTGAGATATCCGGATTTCTCCTCGGATACTTGGATGAAAAATATGATGAGATATCCGGATTTCTCCTCGGATACTCAAATAAAAAATATGATGAGATATCCGGATTTCTCCTCGGATACTCAAATGAAATACCTGGATTTCTCCTCAGGCATTCGGGTGAGACACCTGGATTTCTCCTCAGGCACTCGAGTGAGATATCCGGATTTCTCCTCGGATACTCGGATGAAAAATATGATGAGATATCCGGATTTCTCCTCGGATACTCAAATAAAAAATATGATGAGATATCCGGATTTCTCCTCGGATACTCAAATGAAATACCTGGATTTCTCCTCAGGCATTCGGGTGAGACACCTGGATTTCTCCTCAGGCACTCGGGTGAGATATCCGGATTTCTCCTCGGATACTCGGATGAGACACCTGGATTTCTCCTCAGGCACTCGGGTGAGATATCCGGATTTCTCCTCGGATACTCGGATGAGACACCTGGATTTCTCCTCAGGCACTCGGATGAGAAATATATAGACGTCTGAACATTGTCGAAGACGCTGAGTGACTGCAACAAAACTGATTAGATATGGAGCATGTCGATTGCTCGAACAGGTGAATGAATACCTGGATAAACACAGGCACCTGAAGGGGTAGAGACATACTTACCTGTTGATATCTCTGACTCTTGAGTGTGTGTCTCCTGCTAGACACGGTTATAGACAATAAGTAATATGCATTCATGAGCAATCAAGAACACATATACTCATGCACTATAAATTCAACTGGTTTTCATGCATGACGATTTTGTCAAATCAGCATTACTAAATTTCACTGGGGAAAATCATGATAAGACAATCCAAATTCACAAGTGGATATCTTGAAAATATCGAATGAGGGACTTTTGGTCCGAAAGGGCTTTCTCTCATCCTCATCGAAAAGCGGCTAATTTATGAAAATCACTCCATCTCACCATCATCATGTCGACAAGGGTCCGAGTATTCTCGCAAACGGTACGACCTTACCAATCTGAGAGGTCTTTGCTGGGACCGTAACGTGGGCTTGGTCAATGGCTTAGCAAAATGGGACTCTTTGAGTCAAGGCTATTGAAAGAAAATACTCCGCAATCGTCTTCGGGTTTACAAGTCAAGAACCCTGCAAAATGAGATAGAAATGGACTTGCTCGCACTTCTTTGAGCTAAGCTTATAAACATCCGAATCCTACATTAGTTCAAGTGCCATAATCTGAAGAGACTTTGTAAGGGACGTAACGTAGGCTAGGCTCATGGGTTGAGAAATGAAAGGATCATTAGGCTCAAAATGTGTATAAATAGGGTGAATAAGTTGGTGATCATCTCGGCATTGTCACCAGTCTTCCTTTTCGCCAGGGATTGTCTTCTCGGTAGATGTTCCATTGGGCTTGAATTTACCACTTGATTCCTTTGAGACTTGTAAGACCACTGCTCCACTGGGATTCATGACCTTGACATGTCGTATCTTGACATTTTTTCGCTAAAGTTCTTTTTTTCGATTTTCTTTTCTCTTTTTTTTTTTTTTCTCTCGGGCATTGGCCTTGCTTTTACCAGGCACACTGCTTTTTCATGCCCCCTAGTTCTTCTTTTTTTTTTTTTGACCTTTGACACACACTGTCTACAATGCACATATTGGCCAGCCACATTTTGGCTTGTTTTAACCGAATGACTAACATTTGGACTTTCAGGGTCTTCGTCTTCTATCGGCGCTCCAGATATGCTGTGAGGACAGCGATGGCTTTTACCTTGCCCCAGTGTGGGGGATGATCACCAACTAGGTTTAAGAAACGAATTTGCAGGCTCAATTGGGCTTAGCAAAGGATAAAGTGTGTATAGGATAGAGAAAGAAATGCTCTTCGTCATCCTAAGGCACTTGAACTTCGTGTGAATTCTTCTGAAAAAGCAACACTCAAAAATTGATGCAAGTGAGAGCAAGAAAATCTCTATTCATTTTTCACCTTATAATGCTGACTTACCTCCAGTTTGCCCCGATGTGGGGTGGTTCTTGACAGGGGTAATTTGAAAGGATTTCTCCAAATATGTAGGCTCAATGTGGCGAAACAATGGATAACCTGTAGTGTTTGGGATAGAGAAATGAACTGCCTTTCGTCACTTCAGTTGCCGTACCTTTTGCGAGATAACTCTTTACCTTGCAGACATGAAATTTTTCCACTCAACTCACTGGGGATTAGCGCAAGGGACTGTGTATAGGATAAGGCTTGCCTTTCATCATCCCGATGTACCTCATTCAACACATTCAATTCATTCCACATGAGTTATCAGATTATCCAATTAGATTCCCCTTTTGAAAATGATTAAGCAGAATTTAAAGCCAATGCACACATCTTAACTTGAATTTGATTGAAATCATTTATTCATCAGTGAAATGTTTGCAATTCAGAATATAAAACCAAACATTTGAAAAATTTTGCTTCAAAATGTTAGATTCTATCAAGGATAATACATCCTCACAGCATCATAATTAACCGGAGTGGAGAACTCACGACCATCCATTTCTACGAGAATCAGGGCACCTCCGGGAAGCACCTTTTTGGACCACATATGGGCTGATGTATTTTGGGGCAAATTTACCCCCAGGAACAGGAAAGACTGGCAGTACCTTCCTTAGGACTAGATCATTTACCTCAAAGTGTCTTTGATGCACTTTTTGGTTAAAAGACTTACCTATTCATGCGGCGACTGGATCAAGCGTTTCGTCTCACCTTCGGGAAGGGTTGCCCCTATCTTCACCTCTTTGGGTTCTCCGAAATCACTCAGGTTGACGGTGATAGTTTGGTTTACCGTCAGGACTTTGAGTCTTTCATGATGCTCTAGATCGCGTTGAAGGTCTGAGGAATCTTTAAGTTCATCAGTGTCATCGAAATTAGGTTCGACGGCACATAATTCATCATATTGGACCGTTCCAATACCCTCATGTGTCGCAAGATTGCCCTCTTGCTGGCCAGTGCCCATTCCCTCCAATGGTCCTTCCTCGATAGCTCCAATGAAGAAATCATCGAACAGGGTAGTCATTCCATCCATTGCATCATCAGAATCTTCTGTCATTAGAAGTGTTGGATCATCCATACCTCCCCATCCATCTCTTTTCCTTCATCAGCTTTAGGCATGCTCTCTACGATCTCTTCATCATCGGACACGTCTTCGAGCGGAGGCATGTCTTCAGGCAGAGGGTCGCCCTTGTCCTTCCCGGTGTTCAATGTAGCAAACTCCTCCTCCCAATTAATAACTACTTCGGAGATAGTGGAAACGATGCCAGTGTGGTCGGCATAGACGATCATCCCAGCTTCTACCATTCTTGAGATTCTTTCTCTCATGACAGCCAGGGGAGGCGTCTCATCACTCGGGTAATAGCCAGCTCTTACTAACCCACCGTAGACGTCAGCAGTGTGCACCTTGACATTCTTGATTCGACCAGTATCGAAACTAAATATGGCATTCACTTTGCCTGTGTGATCAGGAAGCGGGTTGTTCTGAACATTCGGCCTAGCAGGTTGGAATGAGAAGGCCTTCGTGTCCAGGAGATCCTGGATTCGGTGCTTAAGGGTAAAGCAGTCGTCAGTTGAATGCCCCACTTCGCCCATATGATAATCACATTTTTTAGATGGGTCATAATTATAGTACTTTTCAGAGTTAGGTCGCTTTGGCTCGGTGGTAAGCAAACCCTTCTTTTGGAGTACTACTAGTACTTGGGACAACGACCCCGGGAGAGGGGTAAATTGCCTCTTGTTGTTCCTTCTCTGAGAGGGTTGACGACCAGTGTTCTGTTGTTGAGTTTCTGTTACTTGGATCGCAGAGACAAGGTTAGCATTCCGTCGGCCCAGTTGAGTGTAAGCCAGATTCACTTCAGCTGCCGGCTCTTTCTCCTTTCTTGCACCAAATCTTTTGGTCGAGGAAAGCGGCTCCACAAACCACCCATCTTTCAGCCCTATCTCAATCTGTTCGCCTATAGGGATGAGTTGATTGAAGTTGTCAGCCGGAGTGGCTACCATCCGATTACGGTATTCGAACGGAAGAGTTTTAATGAATATCCTCTTCAATTCACTGTCTATGGGTTCTGGAATAATCTGTGCGGCTATGTTTCTCCATCTGATAGCATAATCCTTGAATGACTCATTCTTCTTCATCTGAGCACGCTCAAGGTCATCGCGGGTGGGAATGATGTCCGTTATGAACCTGTACTGCTTTAGGAATGCTTCACTAACTTCCTTCCAGGTTTTGAGGCCATTTATCTTCTTCATGAGATACCAGTTCAGGGCAGGACCCGTCAAACTTGCCTGAAATGCGTGAATCATCAGGAGTTCATTATCAACGTACGATGTCATTTGTACGTGATATAGCTGCAGGTGAGCTCTCGGGCAGGAGGTGCCATTGTACTTGTCAAAGTCTGGCATCTTGAACTTCTTCGGGATTTTGATCTGTGAGTAAAGAGACAAGTCGATTGAGGGCAAATCATGCGAGCCTTCCAACTGCTTCACTCTCTCTTCAAGTTTGTTGACCCTTTCATCAGGTTTTTCCTTGTTGACAATAATCTGGACGGGGTCATCTTCTAAATCGGGAAGATCGTCATCTTCCTCACTATCGGCATTCTTCCCTCCTTTATGCTTTGGGGCTGATGCCTCAGGGGACGCAGGAATAGGAGTCAGTCGAAGGGTTTTGATCTCAGCGGACATCTGTTGCATTGCGACGAGGAGTTGCTTCATTTGGTCCTCAATGCCAACGACACGATCTCGTAAGTCAGTTTGATCGGCCATTCTAGTTCTCGACCGCGTGCGAATAGGCGATCGTGATCGGTCCGTAATTACCTAATGTAAAAGAAATGAACCAAATAAGCACGTAGTCAAGACAAGGTTGATCCATGACACTCTTCTAGTCTTTTTTTTGTTTTTCATAAAAATATTCGTATATGGTTGAGACTTTATGAAAAGTGATCTAGGCAAAGAAATGTAAATAACGCCCTAGACACAACCTAGGAAATAAAAGCACCAAAATCCCTAATCATAAAACTATAAAAAACAAAAATTGAGACTCCCTATAAATTATGACCTGAAAACAAATTCTCTAAAGCCCCTTTTTTTTGTAAAAGAAAGACGACGGCAAACTTCTTAGGAAAATAATTACCTATGACACATCTAGGAAAATAAAGACATAGATTGAAAATAAATTCTCTAAAAGAGCTTTCTTTTTCTTTTTCTTTTTTTAAAAAGGACTCAATGATTATTACTTTCAAATTTAAAACCAACCTAGACCTATCATGGACCGACCCGAAAAATGCAATAACTAAATTAATTGCAAAAAGGAGAGTTCAGAAGACTTACTTCACCCAGTAGGACCATGACAACCACATAGACATGCGCATGAAACGTGAGGTTCGATTTCTATCTAGACTCTGGCTTGCAAAATGGAGACGCGAGGATTACCGGGCTAAACCAGTCATGGTTGTGGTTAGGCCGAGGTTCCCCTGACTCCGGCTTAGTCAAGGAGCCGACCCGGATTGCAAAGGGTGCAACCGTGGTGGGAACTCAATGACACCGTGAAAAAAACTTTCGGGACCAAGGAGGGCGACCCATACCACGCGGGTGTGGTCGGGGTGTCCGCTGTCTCAGTACCATCCTAAACCTGTGCTGCCCAGGTCCGGCAGCGGGTAGTGTGTGCGGTGTAGTGTAAATGCAAGGCATGCACAACAGGTTATATCATACAGCGCTTCGTGCATAAAATAAACCATACATCCAAACACCTCCCTGCAAAACAAGGGTTAACAATCACGCCTCCCCTTATATCTCCCATTCTGCAAAAACATTTAACACCTAAAATGTTAGGAACGTACCTCGGATCCTCGCTGCCAAGCAAAAAATATTTTTTGAAAAGAAAAACTGGCCTAAGTCCACTAAGAGTTTTAACTCAAGTCCCCAGCGGAGTCGCCAAGCTGTCGCGACCTAAAATTTTCCCTCAGGCTCATGGATTATTAAGACTAAGCTTAACTCGGGCCCTCCCAAGCCCTACCAATTCGCAACTTAGGATTTAAGTTCTTAACGTGCAAATGTTTTCATGCTTGGAGTCGCCACTAATCTATTTATGGTAGGTCGATTAGAAACCTAAATAAAACATAGGGAGATATGTTTTATTCCTACGAACCAGAGATTCTAAGCTCGGGGACTTGGTTACGCTAGATCTAGTCTAATGCCCTTTCGGTACCTTTTCTTTTCAAAAAAAATGTTTTGCATGCAGTCTGGATCCATTTTATAGTCTAATCACTAACATGTGAGGTGTTCATGCGGGTGTGCAAACCACCAAAGTAACACCCAATAAAGCAATAAATAAATTGCAAGGATGGATAGAAAATACTTACCTTAGAGCAACGTAAGCATCTGCATGGTTAGCTAGAAAATCATATCAACAATCTTAATACGATTTCTAATTAACAAGCAGTTCACTCAATGTTTTTTTTGGATTTTCACTTATTTAAATGAAAGCTAACCTATATGTAACGACATGCAAAAATTAACATGCGATTAATGCAGCCTAACATACAAACTATATGTCATGCGACGACGTGACCTAATTCTAATGACGGACAAATGATTTATTTTTGGTATTTTTAAATGAAATTCGGAATTAAAAAAATGCCTAAATTAACATGCAATCTATTCTAAAAAAATTAATCTATCCTAAAGTGACCCTTTTTTTGGGATTTTTTTAAAATTCGGAATTATTAAATAACCTAAATAATCTATTAGGATTAGAATAACACCTAATTTAAACTAGGAAATAAATTATCTCTAGTCCTAATTTAAATTAAATAGTTATCCTATCCTTTAGATACATTTAAGGTTTCCTAAACATGCAAAAACTTCTAATTTAAATTTAACCAACAAATTTTTGGATTTTTCTTTATTTAAAAGGAAAGCAATCAAATAAAGATAATAACCACATTCAAACCATCCACGCAATCCGCAAGATTTATTCAAATTCGGATAAGGCAAAGAAATCAAACTAACAATCATATCTATAGGGTTATAGATATTGACGGAAAGTTGATTGGTCAAATTTGGAAAGCAAATAAAATCTATTATCATATCCAAGTGGTTATGGACAAAATAACGATTTTCCGTATCGCCGCGTATCGTACCTTAGGGATAAGGTCGGATAGTCGTCCAGATACGTTGCTAAATTAGGCAAAATTCCTAATTTTAAGTGTTTCAAATATTTGCGGATATTACATGCATTATCCTTAATGTCTAGCAATCCACCAAAAAATATCCACAAAATATTTAAACCCTGAAAACTTAGGAAATTAAATATTTCGGAAAATATTCGGATAATGATCTTACCTAATTTGCGGATAACTTCCAAATTCGAACTCGGTATCGGATCGGGCTTGCGGATCGCGGGAGCGGCGGTGGGACGGACCGGCGACGGTGGCGGTGGTGCACGAGCGATGGCGCGATGTCAAGAGCAACGACAATGGTGTCTCGTCGGTGTTGCTCACGGACAGCAGGATGGTGTTTGGCTAGGGGACCTCCACGGCTTGGACTGGTTCTCGGCTGCTGGACTGGCTTGATTGTGTTGTGGCCAGCGCAAGTCAAGGCCAAGAAACTTTGACGTTCGTGGGATTCAGCGAACGTCCTGGATGAGCGGCTCTCGGTGACAAGTGCAGCGTTGGTTCAGGTTGGTGATGTGTACCAATTCCGCTGGGCTGCTGTGCTGAAGTCGGAGAGGATGGGCTCACCGAGAATTGTTGGACGAGCAACGTCTGAAGCGACCAACGTCTGAAGCGTGGAGGATGGGAAGCAGGGACAACGTCAGATGTTGGAAGTGTGATGGTCGTCTACTTGTCTTTTCTCAATCTCCACGGCTTGTTTGCTCTTCCAGACTCCACCGACAGATTGCTCCCTTTTTATATTCTCTATACGAACGTGTTGAAGGTTGTTTGGACCGCCTGGGAAAGGTTGACTCGTCAGTGGGAGCAACGTCAGTGGGCCACAAGCAACCGATGGTGAGCAGTGGCAGTGGGACACGAATAGGAGCAACGGCAGTAATCCTTGGGCTGAGTTGCAATGGCAAAGATTAGCACAGACGCGGCAAGGAGGAACAGACGTGAGGTGGGTGCCGTGCGGGCGACAGGATTGCGTAGGCGTGGTTGAACCCAGTCACGATCCTCTCTCACTCTCACTTTTTCTCTCCAGTGTGTGTTCTCTCTGTATACTCTGAGCGCTCTCCGAATTCTCCAATCCCCCAAAAGACCAAGCCCCCTTTTATAATATATTCCCTTCCTCTGGTGCAGGGACAACGTAGGCCTTAAAAAAATCCCGGAGTCAATCCTCTTTCCTCTCTTAAAATTGTCTTCCTTTTGAAAGTCCAACTCCTCTCCCTTTTGTTCGGCTGCTCCTGTATATATCCTCCCCTTTCTTCCGAATCTTCCATGATCATCTATAGGCCCAGTTTTGTTTGTTTTCTTTCTTGCTTGCACTTATTTCCTATTTCGATTCAAAAAAATAATATTGCAGCATCTTTGTGATAACATCAATTTATTTAATTTGAATCGTGATAATACCAAGATTAACAAATCAATATTTTCCAACTCGACATAGTCCAATGAAAATTTCAGCTCATATAACGTTCATGGGCTTTAGCCAAGAATTTTTGAATGCGGGCTTAGTCCGATTTTACAAAGTCCAGAGCCGTTCACTCGAGTCCATCAACCGCTAGTCCGATGCAGATGCAACTATACTATATAAACTTAAACTATATGCTATGCAATTTTAATATTTTTGTTTAGGGATTAAAATTTAATTCCTAATTTTTTCTATGCAATATTTACTTAATGGGATCGCCAAAATTTAGGTGTCAACACTAGGAAAATCCTTATTCATGTCATGCTCCAAGTGTAGTTGAAAAGGACTAAGTGCAACCTTACATCAAACAATATGTTGATAAATTATTGCTAGGGCCATCAAATCGGTGTGTCGGGTAGGGTCGGTTTGGGTTGGGTACAAAATTGTTCGATCTGTTTCGACCCATTTATATGCAATACAAATTTAATGACCGATACCCGATCCGACCTAATTACTAAAATACTTTCATATTTAATCCAATCTATGAAAATTTGTACTCACCTAGTTAACCCACTTTAAGCTTTCCATGTGTATATGTTATTTGAATAAAATCGTCATTTCAACTATAAGATGCTAAAGAATTAGCTTTCAACATTGCATAGAATTTTTAGTTTACGTATTGATTACAATGAAGAATAAGAGAAGGTTAATACTTGGTAAAGAATTTATAAAATCACAACGACAAATAATATGGATGAATTCAAATTTTAATTAACGCTTCATTCGCTTCGCGAAAAATGTTTTCCAAGAAAAGAAAACATTTTCCGGAAAACTCTCGTAAGTAGAAGTCAACTTTGTGACAAAGGATACAAAATCAATTTTGAGGAAGGTAAATGTATTGGTCTAAGTCAAGACAAATTCCAATCATTCACAGGTAAAGGGTACAATAACATCTACTTGCTAAACATGAATTTTGATGATGTTCAATGCCTAATGTCTATAAAGGATGAATGCAACCTCTGACACAAGAAATTATGTTACATCAATGCTAAGCAAATTGCTAAGATCTCATCAAAAGATCTTGTTTATGGTCTCCCAAAGATCAACTTCAGCAAATGTGACTCATGCAATGCATGTACTGTGGGAAAGCAGGTCAGATTATCTTTTAAGTCAATAAATACAGTCGCAACTAACAAATCTTTGCAGCTTCTGCACATGGATCTATTTGGACCTACGAGGACCATAAGTTTAGGAGAAAGAAGGTACTGTCTCATGATTGTTGATGATTACTCAAGATTCACCTAGATAATGTTCCTATCCCACAAGAATGAAGCATTTCATTCATTTGAGAAATTTGCTTGAAAAATCCAGAACGAAAAAGGATACAACATCACAACAATTAGAAACAGATCATGGAGGAGAATTTAAAAATCAAATGCTTGTTGATTATTGCAACAAAAATGGAATGGACCATAATTTTTCCTCAGCATACACTCTTCAACAAAATGGAGTTGCTGAAAAGAGAGATTGCTCTTTGTAAGAAATGACCAGCACCATGATGAATGAAAGCAGTACACATACATACTTCTAGGCAAAGCAGTTGCTACTATCTAGTACACCTTGAATAGAGGACTACTAAGACCACTGATGGAAAGGACTCTCTATGAAAATTTGATCCAATTTAGTGATTTATAAAATGGTGATTCGTCGATGCTCTATTAGTTAATTCTTGCCCTGACCTGATCACTCAGAGAATACTAACCAAAGGGCAAAGGCTATTGAAGAATTTACTTTTAACAGCTGCCCGTTAGTTTGAGAAGTACTATAGCTGCGATTGATTGATTTCGGCTGCGAAGTATGATTCGATTTTGAATGTCGAATGCTCAAGGATTTCACCCCCGAACCATAGGACATCGTCTTATAATTTTTACAAATTGGCCATCGAAAATTCCAATTTCGAAAAAGGATTGAAGAATTGGAAATTTGATGCGAGAAATGGAAGTGAACCGAGCAAAGCCCGTTGGGCCTCGTGTTCGAGGGGGCCAACCACCAAGGCTTGATAAGAATGAGTCGGCCCGTAATTTGGTGCTCGGGTCGAGGATAAAATGGTAATTTGGAGGACAAATTTAAGAAAAATTTCAAAAGAAATTGGAAGATTTTTGGGAGTAATGATTGACCCCACTTTCCCTTCTCTCTCTCCCCCTTCCCTTGCTGACTTCCCCCCATGCTTGCTGACCACCCACTAACTCCACCCACTCCTCATTTTCCTTTTTCTTCTTCTTTTCCTCTTCTTGTTGGCTTCTTCGTGCTTCCACTTCTGCTTCTTTCCTTCGGCTTTTGCTTTTGCTAGCTGCTATTGCTTCTGTTCCTGTTGTAAGAATTTCCTAATGTGGGCTTCATTAATTGAAATTAACTGAATTAGTTTGATCTAATAAAGGTAAGATATATGGATTCTTAATCAGTCTAATATGGGGCTGGCTGGTGTGGGCCGAGTATGGCCCGGCCTGTAATGAGAGGGCCCGTGGTCGAAGACTCTATAAATAGTGCTCAAGTCCCTCCCCTAACCTGATGATGCACAATTTGACTCACATACGGATTTAGAGAGAACTTTCTTCTCGCGAGTAGCAATCTCATTAGGCTAGTGTTCTAACGAAGGGCATAGGGGAGAAGATCTTGAGTTCGTGTTCGGAAACCGTCGCAAATTCCGCATCAAGTTCGATGGATTCCAAACTAGGTACGTGAATCGATAATTTCTCCATTATCGTGTTTCGATTTCTAATTATGGTGATCCTGAGCGTGCTATTTTCGTGGCCAACATGTGGTATCAGAGCCTGCCATAGATTAGAACTGAAACATACAGATTAAGACCGTTTTCGTTTTGTCCGAGAGGTTTTTGCCCAGTTTCGAAATTTTTTGTTGGATGAAAGTTAAATTTTATTACATATTTGGAATCTATTCATCGAGACGAGAAAAATGATAGGCGGCAGGTCGCCGGAGGAGGTTGGATGTGCCATCACCCCCTACACGCGCCATAGGCGCAGCAGCGCGTGACCGCCACGCGCGGCCATGTCGAACCGCCGCGTCTTTCCGCCGGTAACCGCAGGTTGACGTCAGCGAGGGCGCGGATCCGGCTAACCCGACTTGGTCGTTGACCCGACCCGGATCCTGACCCGACCCGAGTTTCGACCCGACCCGACCCGACCGTTGACTCGACCGGTCAACCGATCGGACCGGTCCATTGACCGTTGACCCGTCGAACCGTCTGTTCAGACCGGTTTGACCGGTTGAGCACGCGCACACGCTCCGCGCCTTCCGGCGACGTGTGTGGGCGCGTCCGACGTCCGTTTTGGACATTCTTGGTACCGACGCACTCGTATTGAGATGCTCTACATTGTGGTGTATTTATTTTACATGTTTAAAGCTTTTACAGATGTAAAAATATGTATACAACCCTATATACGCGTATTTTCAGGGTATTTTTGCGTATTTTCTTGTATTTCTCTATGGTTTCGGAAACACATATGGTAGCTCACACGTATATCACCACATAAGGATTGTGTAGAGTGTAATTCATTATTTATCAATGAATGGAACATTATAATTAGAGACATACGCCCCTGTCTTTACGTCTAGCATTACATGCATATAGTAAATGTGATACATAAAGCTCATATCCTTGGTATGAGAGATTTTTAAGGATTCAGTTGGGTTATGACCACCAAAGTGGCACACTTGACTGGGTTTGGGAAATATCGATCTCATACTGTGGTGGGATGTCTCCTAGTCTATTACGTGATTATACTCCCAAAGGAGATGATCTTGTATTGGTTCATGGAGGGGAACGTGTATAGCATGTGCTTGAGAAATGACTGATCTTAGTGGTTCATACACCCAAAGGTGGTGATTTCACGAGAGATTAGAATATGTTTTCATGGCCGCTGTCATGTGGAGAGTGTATAACTGCATGTCATATTTTCTGCCCAAAGATGATTATGTGATGAAGTATGTAACTCTCTAGATAAGTACTCACATGATGCTGATTGTATTCTTTGCTTGTTTTCCAGTCACCTTTTCTGTAAACGGCAATTCCATTTGCATTGAGGTCCTTACTGAGTTGAACTTTAAGAAATGGAAAGAGGATTTTCTAGTTGGAATAGAGCTGGCGGATGTTCACATTGCTCTTACAAAGGATAAACCGGCAGATATCACGGCCACTATTACTGAAGCCGAGAAAACGGACTATGCTGCCTGGGAAAAGAGCAATCGGATTTGCTTATTGACAATGAAGAAATCTATTCAAGAACACTTAAAAAGTGATTTGCCAGCTGACTGTACTGCTAAGGAAATGATGACAGCCTTAAAGGCTAGAAACCGCATTTCATCTAATGCTGAGGTTGGTACACTTCTTCAAAAGCTCTTAAATATGAAGTATGATGGTACTACTAGGGTTAGAGATTATGTCCTTAGGATGGTAGACCTAAAGACAAAGCTTCAAGCTCTTAATGTTTCCATTCTTGATGCTTGCATTATGCATCAAGCCCTAAACACCCTTCCACCTGATTTTGGGATTATAAAGACAAATTACAATTCCCAAGATGAGACTTGGTCGGTTAATGACTTGATAGCAAGGGTGGTGGTAGAGGAAAAGAAACTTAAGAAGGAAAAAGGGCATCTAGTCTTATATGTTTCTAGTTCTCACAAAAAGAAGAATAAGCAGTCCAGAAATCATACTCATAAAGGTACTCATGACATTACCGGTCAATCTGACAATATGGGTTCAAAGAAAACATCATTCAAAAGGGATGGTGGCCACTGCTTCTTTTGTAAGAAGAAAGGTCACATTAAGAAGGACTGTGGAAAGTTTAAAGCTTGGTTGTCCAAACGTGAGCCTACAGGTAATGATTCTTTGGCACTTATTTGTGAATCCAACCTATCAGAAGCACCATCCAGTTCTTGGTGACTCGATAGCGGTGTAACTAATCGCGTTGTGTTTACCATATAGGGATTCATAAATCGGAGGAAGCCAAATCAGGATGAGTCAAGACTCACTATAGGAAATAACGAGCAAGCTGATGTTATGTTTGTGGGAGATGTAATCTTGATTCTAGACTCTGGTTTTAGATTAATGTTGAAAGACACTTTTTATGTACCTTCTTGTAGACGGAACTTAGTTTTCCTATGGTGTTTGGATATGTATGGCTACTCTTTTGAAATCAAGAAAAATGTTATTTCTTTATTTCTTAATTCAAATAAGGTTAGGTGCAGTTATATGTCCAACAGATTGTACAGATTGTGTTTGTTTCCTAATGACATATACGTCACTAATACAGTTGAAAATGTTGTTTCTAAGAGATCACTACCTAAGGAACAGTCTTATACATTGTGGCATAAACGGCTTGATTATATCTCTAAGGATAGAGTAGAAAGGCTGATAAAAACTAACATTCTACTTGCTCTTAAAGATGACTTAGAGACATGCATAGACTGTTGTAGAGGTAAAATGACCAAGATAAGGAAGAAAACTGCAGTTCGAAGTTCTGACCTATTGGAGATCATTTACACTGATATAAGTGGACCCTATACGATAACTTTGTGTAGCAATTTTTATTTCATTACATTTATTGATGACTATTCTCGATATGGCTATCTGTACTTGATTAAAGAAAAGTCTGAGTCTCTTGACAAGTTCAAGATTTTTCGGACTGAAGTTGAGAAACAGTTGGGAAAGGTCATAAAGGTTGTTAGATCTGATCAAGGTGCAGAATATTATGGCAAGCATGGTGATGCTGGACAGCTTAAGGGGCCATTTGCCAAATACTTAGAGGATTCTGGGATAGTGGCTCAGTTCACTATGCTTGGGAGTCTCGAGCAAAATGGTGTAGCTGAAAGGCGCAATCGCACCCTTATGGAAATGGTGAAGAGCATGATTAGTAGGACAAATTTACCTGATTTTCTATGGGGTGAAGCTTTGAAAACAGCTTTGAAAACAGCTTTGTATATTCTGAATCGTGTACCTACTAAAGTTGTTCCATTGACTCCTTTTGAGTAGTGGACTGGACGTAAGCCTAGCTTAAACCATCTTAAGGTTTGGGGATGTCCTGCAGAAGTGAAGTTATATAATCCAACATTAAGTAAATTGGACTCCAGAACTACTCGGTGTTACTTTGCATCTTACCCGGATCATTCGAAGGGATATCGGTTCTATAATCCCAAAGGAGGCACAAGAATTGTGGAATCACAGACAGCTAAATTTGTAGAGTTTGATGTGGCCAAAGAAAGTAGCTGCTCATAGACTGTTGAGGATAATAGTATGGTGGATAATGTTGCACCTTTATCTCATCCCATACAGATAATTATGGAGACTCCCACACCACAGACTGAACCTGTTGAAGCTCAGGATCCTGTTGTCAAGACAGTTCCTAATGAAGTTCCTCAAGGCTCTCAGGTGCAGGATGTGGCTATTGCTGCTCCAGTAAGGAGATCCATTAGGGAGAGACGATCAGCTATACCACCGGACTATTTAGTCTATATAGGAGAGCAAGACTACGATATCGGTTCTGTGGCTGATCTAGTGACTTATGCGGAAGCTGTTTCTTGTCCTCAGTCGGAACTGTGGTTGGATGTAATGAGAGATGAAATGTAGTCTATGAAGCATAATGGAATTTGGGAACTTGTTAAATTACCTGAAGGTCATAGACACATTGACTTTAAATGGGTGTATAAGACTAAAAGGGACTCTAAAGGAAAAATTGAGAAGTTTAAAGCTAGACTGATAGCCAAGGATTTCACTCAGAAAGAAGGAGTAGACTCTGAAGTAACTTTTTCTCCAGTCTCTTCTAAAGATTCTTTCAGAGTGATCATGGCATTAGTAGCTCATTTCGATATGGAGTTACACCAGATGGTTGTTAAAACTGTCTTTCTCAATGGAGACCTTAATGAAGAAGTCTATATGATACAACCCGAAGGCATTGCGGCAGATGATTCAAGTACACTTGTATATAGACTGAAAAAATCTATTTATGGTCTCAAGCAAGCTTTTAGACAATGGTACTTGAAGTTTCATAGCGTTGTCGCTTCATTTGATTTTGTTGAGAACAAAGTAGATCAGTGTATATACTGCAAGGTCAGTGGGAGGAAATTCATTTTCCTTATACTCTATGTTGATGATATTCTACTTATAAGCAGTGACCTTAGTTTACTGCATGATACAAAATGGGTGTTGTCAAAGAACTTTGATATGAAAGACCTTGGTGAGGCGTCTTTTGTCCTTGGCATTGAGATTCATAGGAATCGTTCTCGCCAACTATTGGGTTTATCTCAGAGGGCATATGTTGATCGTGTCTTAGAAAGATTCAACATGCAGCAATGCAAGCTAAGAATTGCTCCTGTCAATAAGGGTGATAAGTTGAATCTGTCACAATGTCCTCATTCAGATTTTGAGAAAGCCTAAATGAAGAATGTACCTTATGCTAGTGCACTTGGGAGTATTATGTATGCTCAAGTATGTACTAGACCAGATATTGCTTTTGTAACAGGACTTCTAGGCAGATATCAGTCAAATCCAAGACACGATCATTGGGTTGCTGCCAAGAAGGTTTTGATGTACTTAAAGAGGACAAAGGATTATATGCTGATTTATAAACATGTTTAGGACCTACAGCTAGTCGGGTATTCGGATTCAGACTTTGTTGGCTGTCAGGATGAAAAGAAGTCGATAACAGGTTACATCTTTAAGTTAGCAGGAGGTGCAGTATCATGAAAAAGTGAAAAACAGAAATCAATGACATCTTCTACCATGCAAGCGGAGTTTGTAGCATGCTTTTCGGCTGCTACTCAGGTAATTTGGCTCCGGAACCTCATTAAAGAGTTAATCGTATTTGATTTTGTGGATAGGCCCATACAGTTGTATTGTGACAATAACTCTGCAGTATTATTTGTTAACAACAATAGAGGTCTCAAGGGGTTTAAGCATATGGAGGTCAAGTATCTGACTATAAAGGAAAAAGTTTAGAATGGTGACATTGCAGTAAAGCACATTTCAACAGATGACATGATTGCAGATCCGCTAACTAAAGGCCTTCGCCCTTGTGTATTTGATCGACATGTCATTAACATGGGCTTAGGAGTATCATAGGATAATGTCAATTAGTGGGAGTTGTTTAGTTTTATGTTGCTCTTATAAAGTTTGTATTTGATTTCGTTATATTTTGTAATATTTGAATATGTATCAACTCTTTTGCATTCAATGAGGTATTTGTGAATGTAGATTTATCAAGTTGAGTACATATATTTGATGAAAATCTTGAGGCATTGTGTAAACCTTTAGTACAGGCTATGGGACATTCTTGGTATTAGCCTTTATTGATAAGCCAAGGTAGCTTGGTCTAATATATGCTTGCCCAAGGAAGAAGGAGGACTTGGAATTCGGCGATTGGAGGATTACAACCGAGCGATGACGCACAAACACATTTGGCTCCTCTTCTCAGACAAGGAATCAATGTGGAGTAAATGGATTAACTCGGTTTTCTTAAAAAAACCTAACTGTTGGGTAGTATCCAAACCGACATTCTGCTCCTGGACCTGGAAGAAAATCCTCGACTTGAGGCATTCCGCCCGGAACTTATTCCGATGGGAGATAGGAAATGGCCACTCCGTATCCTTCTGGTTTGATTGGTGGCACCCCAAGGGCCCCCTTTATCTTTTATTCACCAACACTGATATTTATCAATCACGAATCCCTCGGGAAGCAACGGTACGGCAATTCTTTGTCAGTACATGGCAAGACTCTATTACACTTGGCACTTTTCTGAGTTGGCCTGATCCCCTGCCCGTATTAGTGGATGATATTCCTGACAGGCTGGTATGGATTCCACATCCTTCGGGCTCCTTCTCGATAACGTCTGCTTGGAGCCATATCAGAAGGAAAGGGAATCCGGTTGTTTGGCACTCTTTTATCTGGGACCACCACATTGCTCCCAGACATGCTTTTCTTTTATGGATTATATCTCTCAACCGGTTGCCCTCCCAGGTCTTCCTGCTACAAAATAGAAGGATTGATACAGCTGCTCTATGTGTCTTCTGTGGTTCTAGGCCAGACTCGGCCAACCACCTATTTTTTGATTGTCCTTCCACAGGTAGGCTGGCTTCCTTCTGGGCGACAAAGTGCAACCTCCCATGGCGCAACCGCCCTTGGCATGATTTCATTCAATGGGCAATGAAGATATGCGGTGGAGATTCATTCGCTCACCGCCTTTCCCGGTTTTCACTTGGCGCTCTAGTCCACATTATTTGGTCAGAGAGAAACAATGCACTGTTCAGGAACAAGAGCATATACATCCCGGGTATGCGCAAGCATCTGCTCAAAGTTGTAAAGGACAAGGCCATCTCTTTTGGGAAAGTCCACGACTCGCCACGGAATCGTGCTCTCCAGAGGAAATGGGAGTTACCAACCTCAATCTTTGATGCGACACGGATACCTAACCCTTAGCTGGATGATCATTGGATCCATTGGAGCTTTCCCTGCTTTTCTCTACACCGGGGGTCCTTCGGTGCCTTCTTTGCTTGGATGGTTGCTGCTGCTGGTTTTGGTATATGGGCCAGATTACATTTCCCCGGAGACACAGGCGGAACATCAGCCGGCTTGCTCGCTATCCCCCCCTGGCGCTCCTCTCGGCTGTGTTACTGGTACCCTGTTGGAGACTATACTAATTCGCCGCTGCTCCTTTGCTTTCGGTGTCTTATGCTCCTGTTTTGCTGGCCTGCTAATGCTGCGAGTGTCTGCACTTGTGGTGCTCTTCTGGAGATTGGTGGATCCATCGCTGAACTGCTGCAGCTGCTCCGTCTATCCGCTGTCTTGGAGCTCCTGCTGGCTGTGTTGATCCTACTGCTGGAGTTTTGAATGACCTCCATGCTTCGGTCTACTGCTGTCTCTGAAGAACCTTGGAGCTCACCTATCTTGCTGCTGTTGTTGGCTATGCTGTAGTCCTCGGCTTTGAAGTGTTAGTTGCCTTGCTTCTGCTCCGGTGTCCTTGCTTTCCGCCGATACTTTGGAAAGCGGTCAGCTTTCGCCTCGTCTGCCTCGACAGATGCTGCTGTTATCCTTCTGGCTGCATGGGCTTCCTCTTCGCTGTTGTGCTGGTCCTCCCGAAGGTCCTGTGGAGCCCCTCCTGCTGTTGCTGCTGGATATCTCCGGCGTCTACGACTTTGGCCCCTGCTGGCTTGCCGCTGCTCCGAAGTCCTTGGCATACCACCATTTCCTTGGAGTGGTCTTTTCTTTGTGTTCAAGTGTTCTTGTTCTTGATTAGTCTAGCTTTTGCTGTTGTATAGTTCCGCTAAACCTTTCTTGACCTTATGTGGACACTTTTGTCCAAATAAGGTCAGGAGGTGGTTTGGGCTCTAGTTTGTATTTGGATTTGAAAAGTATATCTACATTTACCTTTACCAAAAAAAAAGATATGTCTTGTTACACATAAAGTATAGTTAACTATCAAGGTAAGACATATGTAGGTTCGTTGAAACCATGAAGGATATTCTCTGGTGACACACTAGGTTTTGTGACACTTAAGGAGAGAGAATTTGGACTAACAAAATGGACAACATATGAAATATCACTCATTATGAGGTATTGTCCATTTGACACACTACCATATTGAATCCATATCAGTAAAGTTGAAAGCACTCGTGACCATGGAAGGCTCTACGTGAGTACATGTAGTTACCGCCATGATTCGGTGTTTGAGACTTTATGGGATCGAATTGACTATTAAGAATAATCTCTAGATCAATATAAGGGTGTGCACATAGTTTTATTTCAATTAATATCGCCCAAGTGGGAGAATGTAAGAATTTCTTAATGTGGGCTTCATTAATTGAAATTAACTGAATTAGTTTGGTCTAATAAAGGTAAGATATATGGATTTTTAATCAGTTTAATATGGGGCTGGCTGGTGTGGGCCGAGTACGGCCTGACCTGTAATGAGAGGGCCCGTGGTCGAAGACTCTATAAATAGCGCTCAAGTTCCTCCCCTAACCTGATGATGCACAATTTGACTCACATATGAATTTAGAGAGAACTTTCTTCTTGTGAGTGGCAATCTCATTAGGCCAGTGTTTTAACGAAGGGCATAGGGGAGAAGATCTTGAGTTCGTGTTCGGAAACCGTCGCAAATTCCGTGTCAAGTTCGATGGATTCCAAACCAGGTACGCGAATCGACAATTTCTCCATTATCGTGTTTCGGTTTCTGATTATGGTGATCCTGAGCGTGCCATTTTTGTGGCCAACACCTGTTTCGCTATTGCTGCTTCTGCCTCTCGCTGCTTCTGCTTCTTGTTCTGCTTCCTTCGGCTTTTTCATTTTCAGCCGCCGGACTGGTCCATTTCTCGTCCGAAACAACCCCGCCGGTTGAGCCACCGCACCACTGCCGACTAAGCACCCTCCGGACCGAGCAGCACCGCCCAAAACTGCCCCAAAGTCGGCTAGTTTTAGCTAGAATTCCAGCTCCGTCGCCTACCGGTTCGCCCTTCGTTCATCACCTTGCTGCCGTAGCTGCTCACTACCACTATCCAGCCACCAAGCCACCACCTCCAGTTGCCGTTCCACGCCCGGAACAGCGCCAAATAGCCCCGACCAGCCACCACAGCAGTCGCTCCTTCGCCACGCCCAGATCGCTTCTGTTCGTCGGTTGTAACGCAAAACTAGAGCCGTGACGAGCGAGCCCGCATCGTCGCCGTCGTTCTCGTGTTAACGCTGTCGTTAAATGAGCAAGTTAACTCCTAATCCCTCGTTTATGGTGTTAAACTTGCTTATGATAGTTTAGTTTAAGTTTAAGTTAAGTTTATGGTTAGTTAAGTGAGATTTGGTGATGGGTTATTGTCAATTGATAAGTTATCATTAGCTGTGGTGATAGGATATCGATTTTTAATTAATAGATTATCGGTAATTTTAACGATCGGTTATCGGTGAAATCAGTGATAGGCTATTGGTGATTGTCAATAAGTTATGTTTGTTTGGGTGATAGGCTATTCCGATTCAAGTGATAAGTTATTGCTAAATTGTTGATAAGTTATCCATTATTTTATTATTATTATTTTTATTAAATAAATTTATTTTCGGAATTAAATATTAATAAAAAATAATAAAAAATATTTTTAATTCCGAAATTTATATATTAATATTTTCGAATGATTTTTAATACCGAATTGTGATCGTTTCGTGCTTGGATTGTGCCGCTAATGTTGGATTTCGCTGTACAAATTAGCTTATATAGCTAATTAATTTGATTGATTAATTTCAAGAAAAGATTTTTTTGGGATTTTTGAAAATAACTTATTTTCGGAATTAAATATTTTTATTATTAAATAAATTATTTTTCGGATTTAAATATTAATATATTATTAAATAATTAATTTTCAAATTTATTTATTATTATTTTGAAAAATTTTAATCTCAAATTATGATTTCTATGTTTGAATGGTTCCGATTATGTCATGAATTGTCTTATTAATTTGATTATATGACAAATTGTTTTGAACGGAAGTTTCTAAGGAAAACTAATGAGATTTTTGGAATTAAACTATTTTATTGTTATGTCAAGAAATGATAGTGATGCTTTGTGGCTGATAAACATGTTTGGCATCGAAGCTTGCAAGAATTGATTGATTGTTTGCATGTGTGACCACTTGATTTGTTATGCGGCATTGTGTAAGCACTATTCATGGATGCATGAGCTAATTGAAAAGATAATAATTGACAGGAATGTTTGTGTGCTTGTGTGGTCACACGTCGGAGCCGTCTTGCCGTAGATCGCTTGACGATGCCTGATTTATCCAGGTCTGCTGTAGATCACGCTTAATTTTATCGGATGCCAGGAGATTATCTAGATAGTTGATACTTTGGATGATGAATCGCGGCTCAATGGCGGATTCAATGCTCCTTATGGGATATCATCTTACTATAGATCGTTTGATGTTGTCGTATTGGAATGCCATTATCCTGTAGATCGTTTGACGTTGCCGTGCCCAATGGGGCGGGATGATGCTCGGTCATGCCGGAAGACTGCCATCTTGCTGCAAATCGGTTGATGTGTAGTGGCCTCGAGGGGCCATAATAACTGGAATACGTATGATGCATAGTGCCTGATTATGTGATAGAAATTGTTAGGCATGGTATGAGACATGCCCAAGTGGATTCTATCTTATAATTGAGACACGCGCGCCTGTGATGCATTGATGAATGGGAAATCTCTTTAAATTCCTCGAGTATGTGACATGTTCATTTCATCAATGGGTATACCAAGGCGAGGTAAGGATGTCTGTGGTTGTTTAATGATGTTGTTGTTGATACTTTATTGCCTGATTAGGGACGTGAGTTGGCCCTTTAAGTAGGACTTAGGCCATTGACTTAGTGGGGTTTCCATTTCATTTGTTGTTGTTAAACCTTTTCAGGACCTTAGCATGTCATTGCTCCCTATGCGGTTTGGAGTACTGTAGATTTTGGTTAGTCCTTGAGGGTTAGGCCTGGAAGCTGATCTTTCGGATGGATTAGATTAACCCTAGCCTTTGTCTTTTTGCTGGCTTTTTGTGGAAACGCCCGAAGTGGGCTTGTAAGTATGTTCCTAGGGTTAATCGATTATATAAAAAAAGGCTTTTGTTATGACTGGTTTTCCTCTGCTATCCTTAATTTGATTGTTGTTTGGGGTTTGTTGTGATGGTTATCGTTTCCACTTGTGTAATTCAAAGATAAAAAGAAAAGGGTCGACAACGAGTTCTGGGTTGTCGCATCTAACAACCGAAGATCGAGATGTTGCGCATCCATAAGGTTTGGGGCATGACACAATATATCATATTTCCACGTGTTTTGATGCAAATGTTTCATTCTCAAAAATAAGAATGACAACATTGGGAAATTTGATGCTCGAGCAAGTGAAGGTATTTTTCTAGTATACTCAACTACTAGTAAAGTTTATCGTATATTCAATAAAGATTCATAGGTAATGGAAGAATCCACAAACGTGAAGTTCAAACAAGACTAGAAAGGGATACAAGCAAATGACTGCAAAGAAATCGTGCTCATATCCTCTTCTACCAATCAGCAACAACAACACTAAAATTCTGATGTTTCCAAGCAGAAATTAATTCCCAAAGATTGGAGATACAAAATGGAGCATCCCAAGGAACAAATCATTGGAAGCATAAATGAAGGAATTAATGCCAGATCCTCACTCAAAAATCTGATGAATTCCTCGACTCTCATATCTCAACAAGAACCCAAAAGAATCAAAGAAGCTATTTCTGACGAAAGTTGGATAGAGGCCATGCAAGAAGAATTGCATCAATTCAAAATAAATGAAGTTTGGAAATTAGTACAAAGACCCTCATATCATCAAGTCATCGGAACAAAATGGGTATTCTGAAATAAACTTGATGACAAAGGTAAAGTAACTCGCAACAAAGCAAGATTAGTTGCGAAGGTTTACTCACAGGAGGAAGGTATTGATTTTGATGAAACCTATGCTCCTGTTGCCAGATTAGAAGCCATATGACTTTTATCAGCCTATGCATGCTTTTATAATATTCATCTATACCAAATGGATGTTAAAAGATCTTTCCAAAATAGATACATTAAAGAAAAAGTCTTCGTTGAGAAACCTCTAGGATTTGAAGACTCAAGCAGACCATAGGATGTCTATTGCTTACAAAAGTCCTGTACAGACTTAAGCAAAACACCAAGAGCTTGGTATGAAAGATTGAGTACATTCCTGAAAGAACATGATTTCAAGAAAGGCAAAGTGGATACTACTCTATTCATAAAAAAAGGAGGGTAAAGATCTTTTTATCATACAAATATATGTTGATGATATAATTTTTGGATCCACTAATGAAGATCTGTTCAAGAAATTTGCAATCATCATGAAAAGTGAGTTCGAGATGAGCTTAATTGGATCACTCAACTACTTCATTGGTCTTCAAATAAAGCAAACAAAAGAAGGCAATTTTATCCATCAAGAGAAGTATGCCAAAGAAATTGCGAAGAAATTCGGATTGGAAGGAAGTAAAAAGGTAGAAACACCAATACCTTCTATTGTCAAGCTGGACAAGGACGAAAAAGGTAAATTTATTGACTCAAAGCTATATAGAAGCATGATTGATTCAATGTTATACCTAACAACATCTAGACCATATATATTATTTGGAACATGCCTATGTGCACGTTTTCAGTCTGATCCAAAAGAATCTCATTTATCGGCTCTTAAACGGATCATTCGATATATTGGTTCATATCTGAAGTTAGGTATATGGTATCACCAGAATTCAGATTTTACATTACTTGGATACTCGGATGCTGATTACGTAGAATGCAAAGTCGATCGTAAGAGTACATTGGTACTTACCAATTATTAGGAAATATATCGATCTCTTGGTTTTCAAAGAAATAAAATACAGGCCCTCTCAACTACTAAAGCTAAATATATAGCACTAGGCAACTGTTGTGCCCAACAATTTGGATGAAACAATAACTTCGTGATTCTGAAGAAGCAAATACAAACATTCCTGTATTGGGTGATAATACAAGTGCCATTAATCTTACAAATAATCTCATATTACATTCTCGAGCCAAGCATATTGAAGTGAGGCATCACTTCATCAGAGATTTAGTAAACAATGGAGATATTCCCATTCAGTTTATTGATTCAAAACATCAGTTAGCTGACATCTTCACAAAGCCGCTGAACAAACAAGCCTTCGAATTTATTAGAGGAGAGTTGGATATATGCAATCCATTTGAATAACAATAATTAGATAATCTTTATCAACTCACTAGGAATATCCATTCAACAAAATCAACAAACATCAGGTATGCATCACAACTCAAATTTTATTACCGTTACGGTGACTGTTGGCCTATCCCTGACCGTTTTGACATTATGATTTACTGCCGTTACACCTAAGATTCTCTTATTTGGTTTTACTCAAGATTTCTAAGAAATTGCTTGAAATAAATAAGAAAGTTACTGTTATTGAGTAATGGCGAACTTTCTGAACGAGGCTAAACTGCTCCTATTTAGAAGGAGATAGTGCCCACTTTGTTCTTAATCACAAAAAACCGTCTGCGTTAACTGCTCTTGATCTTCTATATCTTCCCAAGCCATTCTTAGTCTTTCCACTCTTAAAATTCTCTCAAATGGCTCCCAAACCGTGAAAGTCCATTAGAACTCGTAAATCCATTCGTACTAGTACCATGATATCCAGAGCGTCTAAAGAAGGATTGTCCTATATCAATCTCACTGACCAACCGAAAGAATCCACTTAAGTCACCCAAAGCAGAGCACCCGATGAGTTAGTCAATCAGAAGGATGAAATCGTTTCCATAGGCCAAGGAGATGATGACAGAGTAAGGAAAGTGCTCAAAGAAAAGTTAGCAGCATAGGTTGCATCAACTAGCAAGAAGAAAGGCAAGGCACCCATATAGTGGCAGTCTGCTCATCCACCCAAACCAAAGAGATCCACTTCTCCAGCTGAAGTTTCAGCTACTCTTAATGTTGAGCTTTCTAAGCTTCAAGTCGACGTTCAGGAAATCAAAAGCTCCGTCACTTCTCTCACCACATACTTAGTGAAAATTGAATGAACACTGTTTAGCCTAGATTGCTATAATCCTGCCAAGCCTAAAGCTGAGGAACAAGCCACTCAACCTTCTACCACCCAGCAAAGTAAACGCCCTTGCACATAATTGATATTATCTGCTCATGTTTTTCTTTTGGTGTTGTTTGATGTTGAAGGTCCCGTTCCCATGTGATTTCTCTTATTAATGCAAGTTCTCTATTTTCTATGCTATATATTTCTATATGTTTTCTCTGTCACGCCCCGAACCCCATCAAGCACGCGACACACTTCTCCGGTCGAATAATGCGATGTCCCAGGATATTGCCGACCCAATTAAACTTATTAGAGATTTAAAACAATCAGCGAAAGCCACAGGTACCCGAACAAAAATAACTAGGGTTAAAAGGGAGAATAAACATATCCAATACTTAACCAACTTTATACAACATCCATCATATATAATCCATCTCCTATACATGCATTCTATACTGTCAACTACACACCACCGATGTCAAAAATATTGATAGCTTGGGTACCCTATCTGCCAAAAATGGGACACCTCAAAAGACCTAAGCTCAACCCCTACACTAGCCCCTACGCTAGCCCCTGCGCCCTTTTGATGGCGTCTATTCAGAATCTGACTCATCAAGACCCGAATCTGAATCCCCTTAAACTGTCTATTCCTCTGAGGACTCCGGCTTGGTCTCGATCTCAATCGGGTTGTTTATATAACCCGACTCCGCTGGAACCTCGACCCATTCCTCTTCAACTGGCTCCTCATTCAACTCATCCTCTGGTACAAACACGGGATTGTACTCTGGCTCATACTCCAGCTCATACTCAGGTGCGTCCTTTGGTTCTTCTTTAGGCTCATCTTCAGGCTCTACTTCTGGGGCCTCTTTAGATTCTACTTTAGGATCTTCTTCTGGTATCACCTCGAGATCCACATCCAACGGATCATACCCCGCCTGAGATTCTTTCGGCTTCGAATCATACTCGGCGCAGGCTGAAGTCCGGACTGCGCTAGACTAGTCTCCAAACTAGTCATCTCGCCATCGGGAGGGGATATGGATGATGGATCCCAATCCTCAACTCCATCAAAGGGGACATCAAAGCCACGAACGGGGCCAAATTCATCTACCCCGTCTCTGAACATCCAGGTAGTGTATGTGTGAGCCTGCCAAAGGGGTAGTTCTATATCTACCCAAACTACCGTAGTATGTTTCACCCAGGTCATGTCATCATCTATAGGGTACTCTACAATGTCGTGATCGGTGTGCATAGGAATCCGAAAACGCTACAGCGGCGGTGGCGGAAGATTCATGGCTCAGGCCGAGGTTCTCAAGTTGTTGATTGAAATAACCATGAGATCATATCCAATAAGTACACACCCTAAACCCCACCTAAGCTAGCACGTACCTCTAGATAATCACAATCACAATCATACTCAGCTATCACATAATAGGCACACAATTTACACTTACCTGGGCCTTTTCTGCGTGCAACTTGCACATTAGCCACAATAGCATAATTTCCAATCACATGCATATTCTAATTACATTTCACGCGTTTGTTCCTGCCTCATCACATTCTTTTCACTCAACTCGCCAGTCACCCGCGTAATGGTACCGCTTCAAGTTCATTGCGTCCATCTCATATTTTCCACTCAACTCGCCAGTGACCCGTGTAATAGTACCGCCTCAGGTTCACTGCGACTAACTCATATCAACAACACTTCGTGGCCCGCATAATGGTACCGCCTCAGGCCGTGTATCTTGCCCGCGTAATGGTACCGTCTCAAGCTCAACACCCACCACCTACGACACAACCCGCGTAATGATATCGCCTCAAGTTGACTATCCTCCGGTAATACCAGGTATCGTCCCGCGTAATGGTACCACCTCAGGAATTTTTGTCACCACATATACAACCCCACCACATAATTTTTTTGCTCATTCACTTGCTCGACACCAACATATCAATATATTAGCCAATCACACTTGGTTCGCGTACGCACCAAACTACATACATTTCTCATGCTCAATCAACACTCAATCGTGGCCAATTACCAATTAAATCAATTTAGCCCTTATGCGCACATAATAGCTCACATTTAATCAATCAGGTCACGATTCAACAAACATACAATACCACTAAAGGGCCCACAATCACAGCCAATACATGAGCATAAATTCAGCATTTCTAAACTCATTTCAAGTCATAACAAGCATCACAATCCGGTCACCATACAACGCACCAAACCGACACCATTTGCCCTTAAATCGAACCATATGCTTGTCAATACAAGTCCCAATTTTCAGCATTCAATTAGGCATCAATTCAACCCCGAAACATGACAAATTCATCCATAATTCGGCCGATTCAAGTCCCCAAATCCGTCTACCAATATAACCCTTAAACGACCATCAATTAACCCCTAAACCGTCACTAATTAACTCGATTTAGCTCCTAATCACATCTATCGATACCCAACATCCTAAATAGGATTTAGGGGGTGACTTACACGGACTCTAGGCTAGCTCGACTAGAGTAGAAATGGGGCGGCAGGTCGGTGGTTATACGGCAGCGAGCGGCTTGACGGCGACGACGGCGGCTTAGGCGGCTTAGGCGGACGACGGCTGCACAACGGCTTGGGCGGACGACGGCTGCACAGCGGCTTGGGCGGACAGCGGCTGATCTATCTCGGCTGGGTTGGCCGAGTGAAAGTTGGTGGTGGTTCAGTGAGGGAGAAAACAGGAGAGGGAGAGGCGGTGAGGTGAGCGGTGGTGGCTCCGCTGTGTGGCTGCTCTGGCTAGACTGGTGGACGGCGGCGGCGACCGGCCTTGGCGAATGGCAACTATTACGGTGGGGAGGAGGGTGATCAGCTGGGAGGGAGAGAGAGAGGGAGAGAGATGCCGAGAGTGAAAGAGTGAAGAGAGAGAGAACTTTGGATTAAATAGTCCAAAGTCAATTATTGGTGCCAAAAGACCATCATGCCCCTATCTCACATTCCAAATCAACGACCAAGATTCGATCTTATCCCGAGATCAACGATCGAGATCGAATCTTTTTCAAAATATCCAAGGGTAATTTGGGGATTTCACAAAAAGTCCAAGGGTAAAATTGTCCAAAAATTTTTATTTCTAAAGCTAAGGCAAAATGACCAAAATGTCCTTCCCCAAATACACTTGGCCTTAACAAGCTTCCAAGGTAAAATGGTCATTTTCCATTTCTCGCAGAAATTCGATTTTTCTAAAGGATTAGGACAAATCCGATGTTACCCGAGCAAATGACAACATCGTCCAAATGATCTGTCGTGACCTTCTAAATTTTCAATGCCCAACTTGATCTTTAATTAATAACTAAGTTCTAAATAACGTAACTTACGCGGATCTCAGATTAACAGGTGGCTTTTGGGGAAATTTACACTTTTGACCCGTGGCCGATATTGAATCAAGCCACGTTCAAGTTCACTCGGGTTGTGATGACATCGATTGTCACTTAATCGCGAGGATCGATCGCTAGTTTCGATGGGCACAATTGTTTGGTATAGGTTTTGGGGTCATTCGTCAATTCATTTCGTGGTCAAGCGGAATTACCCGCGATCTACTCGTATGATAATGGCGAATTGATCCCTAACTATCCTTGGATCGGCCTACATTGGCTCAAAATGTCACCTCGACAATTTTCATGGTCGAAAGTCAATTCATGATCAAGTTCTTTGGTCGCGCGAATTTAAATCCCTAATTAGCTTTTCCTTAATGGTTAGTATTCCCGAAGTGATCAATTTCGGGCGATATCTAACTACAAGCACGTCCATAAACTATTCATTTGATAAGTCCTAAGTGGGTTGGATTTCAGAATGTCACAACTCTTTCCCTCTTATAAAAATTTCGTCCTCGAAATTTACAAATCAAAACTACTTAAACAAGTGGGGGTATTGATGTTGCATTTGCTCTTCACTTTCCCACATCGCTTCTTCTGTCCCGTGATGTTCCCAAACAACTTTGACCATCGGGATCATCTTGTTCCCTATAACTCGTTCTTTCCGATCTTCGATCCTTATTGGTCTCTCAACATATGACACCCGATCGTCAACTTCTATCTCTTCGTAATTCAATACGTGGGTTGGGTCAGGTTCATATTTTTTCAGCATCGATACGTGGAGCACATTATGCACTTGCGACAAATTTGGCGGAAGTGCAAGGCGATAAGCTAAATCTCCAATCCTTTCTAAAACCTCGAAAGGTCCCACATACCTCGGACTCAACTTTCCTTTCTTACCGAATCTAGATAGTCCTTTCATGGGCGATACCTTCAGGAATGCGTGATTCCCTACTTGAAACTCCAAAGGTCTTTGCCTTATGTCTGCATAACTCTTTTGATGGCTTTAAGCTGTTTTCAGCCTTTCACGAATTACCTTAACAGCTTCAACTGACTGTTGAACTAATTCTAGCCCGGTTATACTCCTTTCTCCTACTTCATCCCAACACATGGGCGCCCTACAAGCCCTGCCATATAGTGCTTCAAATGGCGCCATTCCGATGCTCTGCTGAAACTATTATTATATGCAAAATCTACTGAGGGCAATTGCTCTTCCCACTTACCCTGAAAATCCAATACACATGCCCTAAGCATATCCTCTAAAATCTAAATCGTTATCTCAGACTGGCCATCCATTTGTGGATGATAAGCTGTACTAAACTGCAGCTTTGATCATAATGCCATCTGCAGACTTTGGCGGTAAACCTAGAATCACGATTTGAGGTAATCGACACTGGTATCCCATGCAAATGAACTATTTGTTGCACAAATAACTCAGCATATCGATCTAATGCGAAGTCCTTTCGCACAGCCAAAAAGTGTGTCGACTTTATCAATCTATCGACAATCACCCAAATAGTATCATGGCCTCTTTAGCTCCTTGATAATCTCATCACAAAGTCCATAGTTATGTGTTCCCATTTCCACTCTGGCATTTCTAAAGGCCGTAATAATCCTCTGGGCTTACAATGTTGCTCATTTACTTGCTAGCACGTTAGACACTTGGCCACATACCTAGCTATGTCCACCTTCATGCCATTCCACCAATAATACTACCTCAAATTTTGATTCATTTTGGTACTACCTGGGTGGATACTATAGCTACTATGATGTGCTTCCGATAAAATTTCTTCCTTAAGTTCCGCATCGTCAGGTATGCATAATTGTCCACGGAACTTCAGTATCTCGTCTTCGGATATCTAGAAGTCCGGCTTTCTCTTGGTATCATCCATTTCTAGAATCCTTTGGATTTCTTGATCGGTAGACTGTAAAGTCCTAATCTTAGCCTGGATCTTCGGTTCAATCCTTAGCGTGGCTAGCAAGCTCGAGACTTGACTTACTTCGAATCTAAACTTCGAGTCTCGCACTTTTTCCAACAATGCCTATGCCTTGACCATCAAGTGTGCGATGCTTGACTTCCGACTGAATGCGTCGGCTACCCGGTTGCCTTCCCGGGGTGATATAAAATATCACTATCGTAATCCTTCAGCAATTTCATCCACCAACGCTGCCTCATGTTTAACTCCTTTTGAGAAAACAGATATTTAAGACTTTGATGATATGTATATATCTAAAATTTCTCTCCGCATAGATAATGTCACCAAATCTTAAGGGCAAATACTATAGCGGCTAATTCCAAATCATGTGTCGGGTAGTTCAGCTCATGCGGTCTTAACTGTCTTGACGCGTAGGTCACTACTTATCCATTTTGCATGAGTACATACCCCAGTCCTTTCAACGACGCATCACTATAAATTTCGTATCCTCCGGGTCCTGATGAAATAGTCAACACCGGTGCCATCGTCAATGTATGTTTTAATTCCTGAAAACTCCTTTCACATTTGTCAGTCCATTCAAACCTTGTTTCCTTTTTCAATAAATGTGCCAACGGTGTTGCTATTGCTGAAAACCCTTCCACAAAACGTCGGTAATATCCTGCCAAACCCAAAAAGCTTCGAACCTCTGCTACCGTCGTTGGTCTCGATCACTTCATTACCGCCTCAATCTTTGTTGGATCCACTGAGATTCCTTCCCTAGAGATCACGTGTCCGAGAAATGCTACTCGATTGAGCCAGAACTTGCACTTGCTAAACTTAGCATACAGTGCATTCTCTCTTAAAGTCTGCAAAACTTTACTCAAGTGAAACTCATGCTCCTCTAGGCTTTTCGAGTACACTAGTATGTCATCTATAAAGACGATCACAAATTGATCTAAGAATTCCTTAAACACCCGATTCATTAAGTCCATAAAGGCAGCAGGGGCATTCGTCAATCCGAATGGCATTACTGTAAATTCATAATGTCCATACCTCATCCTAAATGCCGTCTTCGGTATATCCTCCTTCCTAATCCTCAATTGATGATATCCCGTTCTCAAATCAATTTTAAAAAACATTGAAGCCCCTCGTAATTGATCAAACAAATCATCAATCCTTGATAGGGGATATTTATTTTTGATCGTCACCTGATTTAGCTGCCTGTAGTCGATACATAACCTCGACGATCCATCTTTCTTCCTCACAAATAAAACTGGCGCTCCCCATGGAGATGCACTCGGACGAATAAATCCTTTGTCTAATAAATCTTGCATTTGCACTTTTAATTCCTTTAACTCCGACAATGACATTCTATAAGGTGCCTTCGAGATTGGCTCAGACCTAGGAGCCAACTCGATTACAAACTCTACTTCTCTTTTTGGTGGCAATCCCGGCAATTCCTGAGAAAAAACATCGGGATAATCGCACACCATTGCTACATCCTCTAACCTCGGCTCCTCAGCCGTCGAATCAACTACAGTCGCTAGAAATCCTTAACACCCTTCATTCAACAACTTAGTCATTTCTAGCGATGAGATCCATGGGATATAGGGTTCCTCTCGATTTCCCACAAATTTGAATTCCGGATGTCCAACAGGATTAAATTGGATCATCCTGCTACTACAATCCATTACGGCCCTTTATTTAGACAGTCAATCCATACCCACTATCACATCAAAATCATACATGGCTAGAACCGCTAAATCAATCCTTTCCTCCTTATCTCCAATCACAATCTTACAATTCGAGCACCCCAACGAGACTAGCATCTTATCATTCAAGAGAGTTGTAACACACAACACAACATCAAATAACTGCGATTCTATACCAATCAACTCAACAAATTGCTCAGATATAAATGAATGTGATGCCCTATGGTCAAATAAAGCGTACACAGCATGATTGCACAGAGAAACCGTACCTGTGACAACCCCTGGCGCGTTCTCAATTTCTCTTCTGGCCATAATGTACACCCGTTCTTGGGCCTGTGGCCTATTCTAATTAGCTGTCTAGACAGCTCCAATTAGGTTCCCGTTCCGGGGTGGCGACAATGTAGGCGATCTATTCTGCCTGAGGTTGAGGGAAAACCTTATATGATGACCAAATCCGCCACATTCGAAAAATGCTCCACCCCTGATTGGACAAGGTCCATTTCCATGTTTTTCTCTACACACCCGACATGGACCATTCTGATTACGGGCCGGTTTCCCTATACCTTCTAGCAGGAGGGACAAAACGTCGATTATCCATCATTGGCCTCTTTCCTAACTGTCGGTTATCCCTACACTGGGTAAATCTCGACCCAGAAGCGGCGGCTCTATCCGCCAAGTCCCGCTCAATCGCTTGAGCTCTGTCATAGATCTCATTATACTCTCTTAAATTCAATGAAATCATTTGACTGCGAAGGTTCGGTTTCAAGCCGTCTCGGAACCTTCGAGCCCTATCCAACGGGTCCTCGACCATCTTCGGGGTGAACTTAGATAACCGAGTGAATTTAACCTCGTACTGATCCACTATTCTCTACCCCTGACGTAGCCTTATAAACTCAGATAATTTCTATTCTCGGGCACTCTCAGAAAAATACTTACCATTAAAGATTTCCATAAATATCTCCCAAGTCGGGGCGGTACCAGTTGGGAACACCCTTCCTCTGGTGGCTTTCCACCAATCATTTGCATTTCTTTGCAATTGATATACTGCTAATGTCACTTTCTCCTCATCTGTACACCCCAATACCTTAAAAACCTTTTCTAATTGCTCCACCCATAGCGATGTACCCTCAAGATCGCCTCTACCATCAAACTTAGGAGGCTTTAATTTCAGAAACTACTCGACTAATTGGTGCATTTGCCTATTCGCATTCACCTGCCCTTGCCCTTGATTCCCATTATTATTATTGATAGCAGTGGCCATAGCGACCTTAGCAGCTTGGACAATAGTGGCAGCTCGCTCCTGAGCCTGCCGTCTTATCCGATTACCAATTTTTTCTAGGGTCTTCATGACCATATCCATTCTAGGATCTCTTGCAGGTCGAGTTCCTGAGCTGGACAGACCCCCAGTTTCTCTACCTCGCAAACTCATCCTCACGATTTCTACCACTCGACTACCTGCTATAATTCCTCGCAGGAATTAGAAACTTAGGCCAACTATACTAGTCTAGTCCTAGGCAGTGAATTAACGCAATAATTCACTCAGCAGGTAATCAATCACCACAGCACAAGGCCACAATCAGTAGGGTTTGTGCACTTACCTCAGATCCAAATGCATTTGCATTTCAATCGTTATAACAATCAATTCACCCAATAATCACAACAAACAATTTGGAGGCACGCGTAGCTCATTCCGCCCTATGACTCGCTAAGGTCTCTCTAGATTACTACCCCAGGGTCTCTACTCCTTATCACTCCATACTGCAACCAACTTAGATGAGCTGTCCTCGCTCTGATACCAAATAAACAAGTGATGTCACACCTCGAACCCCATCGAGCACGCGACACACTTCTCCGATCGAATAATGCGACGTCCCAGGATATCACTGACCCAGTTAAACTTATAAGAGATTTAAAACAATCAGTGAAAGCCACAAGTACCCAGACAAAAATAACTAGGGTTAAAAGAGAGAATAAACATATCCATTACTTAACTAACTTTATACAACATCCATCATATACAATCCATCTCCTATACATGCAAACCGTGCTATCAACTACACACCACCGATGTCAAAAAGATCGATAGGCTGGGTACCCTATCTGCCAAAAATGGGACACCTTAAAAGACCTAAGCTCAACCCCTACACTAGCCCCTACGCTAGCCCCTACACCCTCTGGATGGCATCCATTCAGAATCTGACTCCTCAGGACCTGAATCTGAATCCCCGTGAATTATCTGTTCCTTTGAGGACTCTTGCTTGATCTTGATCTCAATCAAGTTGTTTATATTATTCGACTCCGCTGGAACCTCGATCTGCTCCTTTTAACTGGTTTCTCATCCGACTCGTCCTCCGGTACAAACTCGGGATCGTATTCTGGCTCATGCTCCGGCTCATACTCGGGTGCGATCTCTGGTTCTTCTTCAGGCTCATCTCCGGCTCTACTTCTGGAGCCTCTTCAGGTTCTACTTCTGGGTCTTCTTCTTCTGGTTCTTCCTTTAGTATCATCTCAAGATCCACATCTATCGGATCATACCCCACCTGGGATTCTTTCGGCTCCAGATCATGCTCGGCCCCCGAGGGCTCAGGTGTTGCAGACGCAGGCTAACGTCCGGACTGCGCTAGACTAGTCTCCAAACTAGTCATCTCGTCATCGGGAGGGGGTATGGCTGATGGATCCTAATCCCTAACTCCATTAAAGGGGACATCGAAGCCACGAACGGGGCCAGATTCATCTACCCTATCTCTAAACATCCAGGCAGTGTATGTGTGAGTCTACCAGAGGGGTAGTCCTATATCTACCCAAACTACTGTAGTATGTTTCACCCAGGTCATGTAATCATCTATAGGATACTCTACAACGTTGTGATCGGTGTGCATAGGAATCCGAAAACGCTGCGGCGGCGGTGGCGGAAGATTCATGGCTCAGGCCAGGATTTTGAAATTATTAGTTGAAACAACCATGAGATCACATCTCAATAAGTACACACTCTGAACCCCACCTAGGCTAGCACGTACCTCCAGATAATCACAACCACGATCATACTCAGCTATCACATAACAGGCACACAATTTGCACTTACCTGGGCCTTTCTTGCGTGCAACCTGCACGTTAGCCACAATAGCATAATTTCCAATCACATGCACATTCTAAGTACATTTTACACGTTCGTTCATGCCTCATCACATTCTTTTCACCCAACTTGCCAGTGACCCGCGTAATGGTACCGCCTCAGGTTCACTACGTCCATCTCATATTTTCCACTCAACTCACCAGTGACCCACGTAATAGTACCGCCTCAGGTTTACTACGACTAACTCATATCAGCAACACTTCGTGGCCCGCGTAATGGTACTGCCTCAGGCCGTGTATCTTGCCCGCACAATGGTACTACCTCAGGCTCAACATTCACCACTTACTACACAACCCACATAATGATACCGTCTCAAGTTGACCGTCTTCCGGTAATACCGAGCATCGTTCTATGTAATGGTACTGCCTCAGAGATTTTTGTCACCATACATACAACCCCACCACATAATTTTTCGCTCATTTACTTGCTCGACACCAACATGCCAATATATTAGCCAATCACATTTGGCCCGCGCATGCACCAAACCATGTACATTTCTCATGGTCAATCAACACTCAATCGTGGCCAATTACTAATTAAATCAATTCAGCCCATGTACGCACATAATAGCCCACATTTAAATCAATCAGGTCACTATTCAACAAACATACAAGACCACTAACGGTCCCACAATCACAGCCAATACCGTGAGCATAAATTTGGCATTTCTAAACTCATTTCAAGTCATAACAAGCATCACAATCCAGCCACCATACAACGCACCAAACCGACACCATTTTCCCTTAAAGTGAACCATCTGCTCGTCAATACGTGTCCCAATTTCCAGCATTCAATTCGGCATCAATTCAACCTCGAAACATGACAAATTCATCCACAATTCGGCCGATTCAAGTCCCCAAATCCGTCTACCAATATAACCCCTAAACGGCCATCAATTAACCCCTAAACCATCACTAATTAACCCGATTTAACCCCTAATCGCATCTATCGATACTCGACATCCTAAATAGGGTTTAGGGGGCGACTTACACGGACTCTAGGCTAGCTCAACTAGAGTAGAAATGGGGCGGCAGGCCGGTGGCCACGCAGCAGCGAGCGGCGATGGTGAGCGGCTCGGCGGCGGCGACGGCGGCTTAGGCGGATGGCGGCTAATCTGTCTTAGCTGGGCTGGTCGAGTGAAGGCTGGTAGCGGTTTGGTAAGGGGGAAAACAGGAGAGGGAGAGGTGGTGAGATGAGCGGCGATAGCTCCACCGTGTGGCTGCTTCTGCTAGACGGGTGGATGGTGGTGGTGACCGGCCTTGGCGGGCGGCAACGGTCACGGTGGGGAGGAGGGTGATCGGCCGGGAGGGAGAGAGAGAGGGAGAGAGATGCCGAGAGTGAGGAGAGAGAACTTTGGATTAAATAGTCCAAAGTCAATTATTGGTGCCAAAAGACCATCATGCCCCCCTCTCACATTCAAAATCAACGGTCGAGATTCAATCTTATCCTGAGATCAACGACTAAGATCAAATCTTTTTCAAAATATCCAAGGGTAATTTGGGGATTTCACAAAAAGTCCAATGGCAAAATTGTCCAAAAATTTCTATTTCTAAAGCTAGGGCAAAATGACCAAAATGCCCTTCTCCAAATACACTTGGCCTTAACAAGCTTCCAGGGTAAACGATTATTTTCCATTTCTCGCCAAAATTCAATTTTTCTGAAGGATTCGGACAAATCCAAGGCTACTCGAGCAAATGACAACATTGTCCAAATGATCTGTCGCAACTTCCTAAATTTTCAATGCCCAACTTGATCTCTAATTAATAACTAAGTTCTAAATAACGTAACTCGTGCGGATCTCAGACTAACGGGTGGCTTTTGGGGAAATTTGCACTTTTGACCCATGGCCGGTATTGAATCAAGCCACGTTCAAATTCACTCGGGTCGTGACGACCTCGATTGTCACTTAATCGTGAGGACTGATCGCTAGTTTCGATGGGCACGATTGTTTGGTATAGGTTTTGGGGTCATTCGTCAATTCATTTTGTGGTCAAGCGAAATCACCCGCGATCTACTCGTATGACAATGGCGAATTGATCCCTAACTATCCTTGGATCGGCTTACATTGGCTCAAAATGTCACATCGATAATTTTCATGGTCGAAAGTCAATTCACGATCAAGTTCTTTGGTCGCGCGAATTTAAATCCCTAATTAGCCTTTCCCTAACGGTTAGTATTCCCAAAATGGTAAATTCCGGGCGAGATCTAACTACAAGCACGTCTATGAACTATTTAATTCATAAGTCCAAAGTGGGTCGGATTTCAGAATGTCACATTCTCTTTTTACTGATAATAAAAAGGGGGAGAGAGAACCTGGATGTGAAAAGAATATATGAAAAATGGTGAATTACTAAAGTTCATCGAAACAAGGGGAGCAACATTGAAACAAAGGAAAAACAAACTATGTCAATAGACATTATTTCCTTACAAGCTTTTTCTGATGATATCTCGATATTACTTCACCCGTTAAATCTGGAAAATCTGTTCAATATTTATCATACTATTAAAGATCATCTAGACACCGTCTTTACTATTTATTGCAAAACATTATAATGACATTCTGCAATGTATACTTTCTCTGAAAAATCTTCATTCAGCAGATTTTTGATTAAAACAGTACATTCAAATCAATATCTTTGTTTCACATCTTCATAATAGTTTTGTTATCATCAAAAAGGGGAAGATTGTTGGAGAATCATCTCCAAACGAATTTTGATGATACCCAAACTATCTTTAGCATAATATCTACATTATCTAAGTGCAGATATATTCAAAGGACTGAGTGATACTCATAGAGTAATTCATTGAAGAAAAGATTACAAAACTATCCTTGAAAGTTCACATAAACAGCACCATCGATTACAAAACTCAGCTAAATGACGATGTGTCATTGAAGCTATAAGTGATCAAGTAAATAGTGATATTTAGGTAACAGATCATTTAATATGACCACACTATTATAGCCGTTGTTGATTGAACTTGTACAGTAGAAGATCCGGAAGATAGGAGAACAGGTCGTCTGACAGTATTTTAGGCCATAGACAGGCCATGTGCCAGGCCTTGCGCTATGCCGTGGACCAGCCATGTGCCCATCAGTCAAGCCATGGGTCGGCCTTGTGCTTCTTCCATGCGTTGGCCATTGTGCCTGATCTTTTGTGCCGAGCTTTGTGCCCATGGGTTTTCATCCCGATCCAACCCCATGCCCGTTAAACCTGGCCATTGTCTGTACTTTGTACTGCCTATGAGCCAACGCTTTTTTCTAATCCATGAATCGATTCCTCGTCCGAGTATCCAGTCCATGTGCACGGCACATTCCTCTTGAGGCTCGACCTTGCACCCACACACTGTCTGTGTGGCCCGATTTTGTTCCCATGCACTCGACTCAATGCTCATGCAGCAGGCTTGTCCATGAGCCCGGTTTTGTGCTTGAGCGGCCTAGCCCTATGCCAGGCCTTTTGCTCGATTAGACCCGATCGACCAGGCCATGTGCCTAGATAATTTTACTAGTTTGGCTTTGCGCTATTCAGCCGGTCTTTAGCTCAGTTGTGTTCAATCGCACTAGGACATATTTTTTTACACCGAACCTTGATTCCAAATTCGATGATCAATTGGTTATAGCACTTTAGAACCCTTAAATTACCTTAGTTCCTTGCTAAGTCAAGTTTTAGTGAAAATTTGGGTGTTCAAGAAATGATGTGTCATTAGAACTAGTAAGGACCCCAATGAGTGTTCTTGAGATAGCACAACATATTCACACCTAGGAGCCCCTTGCACAAGAGAACAACTTGATATGACTAAGTTGCCAATAATAGAACCTTGGCACCAATGATTGTGTTATCTTGCTTGGGACCAATAATTTTGAAATTCTAGAGAGTGGTCCACACCTGGAGAGTGGATTCATGAACAAGAGATAAATGGACAACTTCTTTGGCAAGTTGTCAATAATTAGGTTTATCTTGTAAGTAAGGACAAGGAGCTCACATTCAAGGAGCTCTTCATGTGAGAAATGAGGGCCAATGTGAAACCAACAATGAATCTTATCCAAGAAGGCATCAATAATAAAAAGAGGGACAATAATTGAGGTGTCTTGAGGAAGACACCAATAATTTGTGTCTTGAAGACCAAGACAAATGAAGTACACGCCTAAGTCAAGAGGAGAGGATCACACCTAGGGAGAGAGAGAGACCAAGGACAATCATCATTTTGGTCTTAATTGATCTAATAGGGTATAATGACCCTAGGAGAGAAACTTAGAGATCAAGTTGGAAATGAGTGGCCTTAATTGAGGGCTTGAATAAGAAGCTTAATAATGGCCAAAGACTTTTCAAGACTCCTTCATCATTAAACTAGACTTTTAGAGCCATCCATTATTAAATTTGGCTTCATCTTCATTTAGGACCTTTAGTGGACCACATTGTAAATAGGCTTGGTCTCCATTTAGCCTTCTTTTTCCTCACACCGCCAGCTCTCACGCCACTCTCTCTCTCACACACTACCTCACAGTCCGGCCCCTCTCCCTTCTTGCTCACACTATCCTCCCTTGCTCACGCAAATCACCATCTTCTTCTCACGTCAATTTCTTAGTCCCTGCTAAATTTTGCTTTTGTCGAGTAACGTAAGTAGATTCTCTTATCTCAGGATAGGATGATGAAGTATGTTGTTGGCTAGTGTTTGTACCTGATCCATACTTGGACTTTGCGTGATGTTTGCTGGTCGGTTTGTTCTTGTACGTTTTGAGTTGGAATTGATGCACAACTCGGCTGCGAAAGAAGGAACATATGTCTTGTATGCATGCTATGGTGCATGGCCCGAAACTTGCTTGGCAATGGTTCAATATTGAGGCGTATTGGATCCGAGCTAAGTCAGTTTAGGCTATCGCTTTGTGTGTTGGATCAAGTCACGGGCCTTAGATCGTGGCCGACATAATAGTTGATTTCGATTAAGTCCATGAATTACACTTGCACTCACACCTTTGGGCTAATATTTGTATGGCTATAAAAGAAAGATAAAAATCCAGATTTGCTTGGTGCTTGTGATGCATGGACACACGTAGGACTAAAGCCGTCTATGATGGATTTCAAGATGTTACCCGATGATTTTGGATGCCCGATGGATTTCGGATGCTTGGTGAATTCTGGATGCCTGATGGATTTAGGAAGAATCGATGGATTTCGGTTAAAAATGAATGAATCCCATGTGATATATTTTTGCATGCAACATGTAAATACCATGCTTGATGTTTTCTTGGCAATTGTGCACACCATGAATAGTACATAGGCGAGGTAAGAAACGTCTTTGCTATTGATCTTCCATCAACAATTAGGGCGATAAGGTTGGATGCGGGTCCAACGACGATTGATTCCTCCTCACTTGAAATTAGAGGATTTACTTATTGAGTCAATGACTCGCTCCTCGTTGTTTTTCCAGACCTGTAGGATGGCGACTCCTCTTGAGTAGTTCTGTGTTCTGGTAGAACTTGTGGTAGATGTCATGGACGTGATCGATTTGGAGGAGGGTCGTACCTATTAGAAAGTGATTTCTCATGTTATGGTTGATGAAGGCTTTGAGCAGCCTGTCCCCTAGAAATATGTAGCGTGGTATATATGGATGACCAAAGGCTTGTTGAGGCCTCTTCGTGGGTTCAATGGTCCCTTCGATGGTGCCAATGGATCGGCACTCGGGGGCGGTCCAAACGGAGCCTAGAAGGCAGTTTCGGCTTAAGAGGGACCAAGAACTTTTGAAGGAAATTTTTTGGGAGACCCTTTTTGGAGCTTGGCTAGATGATCATGGTATAGGTGCTAGGCATAACCTAATCGTGTTGTTATAGTGGTATATATATGTGTGTGTTTGTGTGCATGTGTGTATGAAAGGGCCCGTAAAAGAAGGAGCATGTAAAAAGGTTTGGCTTGTAATGTATATATAAGCTATCATGTAAAAAGGTTTGCTCATGATACTTGTCTTGATCTCGATGTTTGTTCTGATTTTGATTATCCCGATTTCATGCTTTTGCTTGTTCATATAAGAAAGATAATAATGAACGAGATGTCGCAAAGTAAACCACGTGTCACGATCTTGGCCGGGATATGACAATGGGGTCTAGGAGGTCGGTTTTGGTCTCAGAGCAAGTTCCCCTCTAATAAGTGTGCAGTTCGGTATTGAACTAAGCAAAGGCTGGTGAGCTTGATATAACCCGGTCCGATGATGGCGGGGAGTGGTTGCTGTGGCAGAACCTGATCAAAGAGCGGCTCTTGGCTAGGAAGTGGATGCTGAGGCAAGAAGCCTGATCAAGGTGTGCCTTCTAATAAGAGTGGATACCGGGGTGAAAGACCTGAACAAGGTGCGGCTCCTGACAGGCTTCTAGGATGGCAAGGGAATGAGGAACAAATCGAACTATGCATTGAATAAGGGAGAATGGTTCTGAAGTCATAATGGGGATTATTACCTAGAGTGATAAAGTGTGCTGGAGTCTTAGGATAGTTAGCCAGGAAAAAAAAGCGCATTGCATGTGGTTGTTTGATTGTTTGATTCGGATGTTGGAGTTTGATAGCTGATTTTTTTTAATCTTGTAGAAAAGCTCTCTTAGAATCCCTATACCGGCAATATGAGTGCTCAAGACCAGGCCACGACCTCCAAGGGAAAGTCAAAGTAGGACCCCCGAATAGATGAAATTCTGCAAACACTGACGACCATTGGAGATTTGATGGTGTAGCAGGTTCACCAATGAGCATCGGTACTGCTGAAAATGCCTTAACAAATGGAAATGGAAATGGAAATGGTGATCGTACGATGCATGGGCTGGTCGGACAATTTCTGAAGTTACAACCCCTAAGATTTGTCAGGACGGGAGATCCTGAAGAAGCTGAGTCATGGATAGATGAACTATGGAAAATATATGTGCTTTTAAGGTGCTCTAATGAAGAAAAGTTGACTTTGGTGGTATACCAATTGCAGGGTAACGCTAGTCATTGATGGAAGGAAACAAAGGAACTGTGTTCCCATAAAATGCTGCTGCAACTTGGAATGCATTTGTTGAAGCATTAATTGGAAAGTATTTTTCCGAATGTGCTCGTGACAAGAAAATGAAGGAATTTTTTTAACTCCTACAGAACAATATGATTGTAGATCAATATAAGGCCAAATTTGCCCAACTGTCAAGGTACACACCTAGACTGATTGAAGATCCAATGGATAGGGTGAAAAGATTCCGTGACGGCTTGAAGCCTGACACTAGAGTCAATTGATACCTTTAAACTTAAAAACTACAACAAATTGTATGAATGAGCTTAATTGATAGAGAAGGATTTGCTGGAATGGGAAACTCTGGCAAGATCCTACTATCCAACCTCTCGAACTCACCAATGTCCGGGCAAGAGACCAATGATGGGAGGAAGACGCTTTTACCCTTCCAACAAGAAGAATAATTGCCAAAAGATAACTATCTTTTTCGATGATATTTGCCAATTTTGCGGAAGGCAGCATAGAAGTGCTCCATACCCAATTCGCACAGAAGCATGTTTTGGGTGTGGTCAGCAAGGTCACATGATAAGAGATTGCCCATAAAAATGATAAAGACAAGGAATACGTTTGCAACAACCCACAACAACCATACTAAATGGAGTCTAGCCCCATGATAATAACAGCAATCGTCCCCTAGCACAAGGACGAATATATGCAATTACCCAAGAAGATATTGAGAACTCCGAGATTGTTATCATAGGTATAGTCTTTCTCAACAATCATGCCGCATATGCATTGTTCGATATGGGAGCTACTCATTCCTTTGTGTCTAAGCAATTTATACAGATGATGAAATTAGAAACAATGCCCATAGAAAATATCCTTAGTGTTTCCACCCTAATGAAAGATGAAGTGCAGACCACCTTAGAATGTCAAGGATGTAAAATTGTCATAGGAGGACTGGAGGAAACCATAGACCTAGTTGTATTGGCCGTGTATAATTTTCATGTTATTATAGGCATGGATTGGCTTAGTAGACAACGGGCTAATATAGATTGTCATAGCAAAGTAATTTAGTTTAGTCCACCCAATCGTCCCTATTATAAGTTCGTGGGAAATGGAGGAGGATCTTCCACTCCTCTGATTTCTGTATTAGAAGCATTTCAACTCTTGGAAAAGGGTTGCTAAGGATATTTGGCAACGGTGGAAAGCAAGTCCAGAGAAAAAGGACCAAAACTAGAAGACATCTTTGTGGTACGAGAATTTCCTGATGTTTTTCTAAGAGAATTACCAGGACCACCTCTAGAAAGGGAAGTAGAATTTTTTATAAAATTAGCCCCTAGAATGAAACCCATTTCAAAAGTTCCCTACAGGATGGATTTAATGGAATTAAAGCAGTTGAAGGTCAAATTGCAAGAATTGTTTGACAAAGGGTTTATCTATCCAAGTGCATTGCCATGTGGTGCACCGATCTTGTTCGTGAAGAAGAAAGACGGGTCCTTACATCTTTATATTGACTATCAGCAACTAAATAGGGTTATTATTAAAAATAAGTATCCATTGCCGAGAATCGATAATTTATTTGATCAACTCCAAGGAGCATTCTTGTTTTCTAATATAGACCTGAGATCGAGGTATCATCAGCTGAGAATCAAGAAGGAGGATATCTCAAAGATAGTGTTCATAACTCGATACAGGCATTACAAGTTCACAGTAATGCCATTTGCCTGACAAATGCACCGGCCACTTTCATGGACCTGATGCATCAAGTGTTCAAGCCATACCTGGATCGTTTCGTCATCGTATTTATTGACGATATCCTGGTATATTCGAAGAATTCAACTGAGCATGAATAATATTTGAGGTTGGTACTCTAGATGCTAAGAGACTACGCACTTTATGCCAAATTCAACAAGTGCGAGTTTTGGCTTTCTTGTGTGGTATTTCTAGGCTACGTGGTGTCTGAGAAAGGAATCTCAGTTGATCCATCCAAAGTGGGAGCCATAATAAACTAGCTAAGACCAATAATAGTAACGAAGGTATGAAGTTACTTAGGCTTGGTTGGATATTATAGAAGATTTGTGGAATGATTCTCTAGTATCTCTATTCCCCTTACTCAACTATTAAAGAAATAAGTGAAGTTCGAAAGGATGGACAAGTACCAGCGGAGTTTCCAAGAATTAAAGCGAAGACTGACCACTGCACCTGTCCTGACAATACCGAAAGGACCAGGTGATTTTGAAATATACAACGAGGTCTCTCATAAAGGGCTCGGTTGTGTATTGCTGCAGCACGACAAGGTGGTGGCTTACGCATCAAGGCAACTACGACCATATGAACTGAATTATCCAACTCACAATTTAGAACTTGCTACGATTGTTTTTGCCTTGAAGATTTGGAGACACTATTTATATAGAGAAAAGTTCACTATCTATACGGACCATCAAAGCCTAAAATACTTATTTTCCTAGAAGGAGCTGAATATGAGACAAAGGTGTTGGATGGAACTTCTTAAAGACTACGATTGTGATCTATTATACCATCCTAGCAAAGCAAACAAGGTCACAGACAACCTTAGTAAAAAATTTGCCGTTGCACAACTAATGGTCAAAGAATGGACTCTTCTTGAAGAAGGTCGGGATTTGGATTTCAAGTTTGAAGTTGGACGTCATCAAAGTTTGTTAGCTACTCTTCGAATTGAACTAGAGGTATTATCAAAAGCTAAGATGCTGCAACAAACCAAACCAGAATCTAGAAGATTTTGAAAAAAAGCCTTGGAAAAGAAGAGGCCTAATTTTCATATAATTGAAGACGGAGCCCTAAAGTTTAATGGGTGCCTGTGTGTTCCCAACGATGAATAATTTAGTGAAGAGATCTTGACAGAAGCCCGCAAAAGTAACTACAGTATTCATCTAGGCAGTACCAAGATATATCAGAATCTATGCCAATATTTCTGGTGGAACTGTATGAAGGGAGATATTGCCAAGCATGTCGCTAAGTGCTTGACATGTCAACAAATTAAGGCACGGCATTGCAAGCCTAGAGGATTATTGCAACCGCTAGAAATTCCTAAGTGGAAATAGGAATATATTATGATGGATTTCATAATGGGATTATCAATAAGCCAAAGAAGAAATGATTCCATTTAGGTGATAGTTGATAGGTTAACAAAGTCAACTCACTTTCTCGCAGTATGAAATGATTTCTTGTTAGAAGAATATGCAGAATTATATGTTTGACAGATTGTTTGATTACATGGAGTCGTAGTGACAATCACATTGAATCGAGATCCCAAATTCATAGCTACTTTCTGGCAAAGTCTACAAACAACCATGGGAACAAAACTCTAATACATTACTGCCTATCATCTAGAGATGGATGGTCAAATAGAAAGGACTATCCAAATGCTCGAGAACATGTTACGAGCTTGTGTCGTCGATTTTAGAGGAAGTTGGGATGAACATTTACATCTCATTGAATTTGCACATAAAAACAATTATCAGCAGAGCATCGGTATGGCACCATTCGAAGCATTATATGGTCGAGCTTGCAAAACTCCAGTATATTGGAATGAGATCGGGGAAAGAAGGTCATTGGTCCAGAACTAGTACAGCTCACAACGGATGCTATACAAGTTATTAGAGATAGGCTTAGAACAGCCCAAAGCCGATAGAAAAATTATGTCGATAGACATTAGAAACCTCTAGAGTTTCAAATAGGTGACCATGTTTTCCTTAAAGTGTCGCCCATGAAGGGTGTGTCATGCTTTGGAAGGAAAGGGAAACTAAGTCCCAGGCACGTAGGACCTTTTGAAATTTTAGAAAGAATAAGGAACTTGGCTTATCGGTTGGTGTTATGACATCCCTGAATTTGCGCCTAGGAAGCCAAAGGTATATGGTAAAAGAATGAGCAAGTAGTTTGAGCCAAGGATTGGTAACGGAACGGACAATATGATCAGAATAAGAATACTGAGGGTTGGTCATGGTTCAATCAAAAGATTATCCATGAATTGGCCTAGGGATTGACAGTGGAATGACTCCCTGCTCATGTTAGATGATTAGAGTGATATGACTGTGGATTGACCCTTCGACCATAAGAGCCATTAGTGGGACGGTTCGAGAGAGCTATGGATCAAGACTATGTCGGCATGTGTCGGTCGCGGGTGATACCCCACGGATATGCATCGGTCATGGATGATCATGAGGTAATTCCGGGGTACTGAATTCCACGAGGTTACATGATAACTGAGAGTCGACCATGAGTCATTGATACTTGAGCATTGTCACGCCCCGTACCCCACGAAACGTAAACATCCCTCACAAGGTCACTTGAGGTGCGACGCTCCCAGATTACGTCACTGACCCGAAAACCCAAATCAGAGAAAATACGACACATGTGGAAATAATGTATATATATGTTATGTATATATATACACACCCGGACAATGGATAAAGTAACCATGGATAGCAATAGACAATAAATTAAGAACGATTTAAGACCATATATATATTCATTATAAAACTTATGTACAATATCCATTTATGAACAAAAGTACAACAAAAGGGCCACGACAACAAAAAGAGATCGGTGGCCTAGGGGTATTGAACTAACTACCGGAGGGCTACAGTAAAAAAGAGTCGGCCCTCATTCTTAAAGCTGAGACTTAGTCTATGGCTCCCAGTCTGGATCAGAGCCCGATGACTCAAAAGAACTCTCAGGCTGCTCCGGCTCTTCCTCAGAACTCATGGCCTCTGACTCGGTCTCTGGCTCCGAGTCCTGCTCCTCATCCTCATCTACATCCATCGGCTCAGGGGCCTCAGCATCCGCCTGCTTCGAAATGGGATCCACTACCTCGGGCTCAAAAGCTAGTCCACCAAGCTCCTCGTGCTCCTCCTCGATCTCCAAAATCTCGGCTCCAGCATCGGAATCAGTATCATCCATATCAATATTTACAACGTCACCATTCGGACACTGCCTATCTATCTGACCTTCTCCATTAAATGGAACATCTGCTGATCTGATGGGTCCATGTACCTCTCCATCACTGTCCCTAAAACATCAAGACAGGTACTCGTGGGCCTCATAATGATTCAATCCTACATCTACCCATACTATAGTATAATGCCTAAGGTATCTCTCCCCGTTCCCCACGAGGTGCACAGCCATGGTATGCTCGATATGGTGGGGAATCCTAAAGCGTAACGGCGCGTCTTTAAAATTCATGGTCGAGGATCTGAAATGTCAGTTTTACAACAACTGTGAGAAAACTCAGCAAGTAGCAACCCATAATCCTAAACTAGGCCAATGTGCACCTCTAGATAGGTAATTCAAACATGTTAAGCAATGAACCAGTATATCAATATAATTTACTTGGGCCCACAGCCCAATTCACTGTCTCATAGTCCTGCAAGTTAGGCATTTGAATCCAATATAAATCGTGCGCAACTATAATGACCCGAAGGCCCACAATTGAATATAACGACCCGTAGGCCCGACCCGAAGGTCACGATTTAATAAAGCGACCCGTAGGCCCGACTCGAAGGCCACAATTTAATAAAGCGATCCGTAAGCCCGATCCGAAGGCCACAATTTAATAAAGCGACCCGTAGGCTCGACCCGAAGGCCACGATTTAATAAAGCTCAGGCTTGCACATCCAAGCACCAAATTTTCAACTATATCACAACATACTTTGCGAACCGCATGTCCGAGAATGCAAAGTCAATTATCCATGTCAAAATACCAATCACGATCATCCACCAATTAAACCATTTTAACGCATTCCCGGCATTTCCAATTATTTCCATTCTAATCCAATCAATCCGACATTCAATCCGCGCAATCTTTCCAAAACAATTTAGTGCGCCTAAGGCCCGCCTTGGGCAAATCAATCTTAGTCCTCATTCTCACTATCACGGGGTCATTCGATAGAATTTATTCAAGTCCCAATCGACCCTTAAAATTGCCTAAATCCCCGCCATTAATCCATCATCCATTAAATACTCAACTTGGACAAATTAAGGCATTTTCGGTACTGGATGAACAGTACCAGGTCTAAGTATCAATTAGGCCCTAAACCATGTTTAAACCATCTCATAAAGCTCTAATCACAATATCTAATCACCCAACAATCAAATACACTTAATTAAGCCTAATTAGTCCCTAAAATATCCAATTCAAAGTCCTTAGCAATTGAACCCAATTAGTGCAACACTTAGGCAAATTGCACAACCTCGGTTCTGTGTGAACAGTACCAGAATAGGGCATCATTTGGACATTAAACCACACTTAAACAATCTTATTAAGCCTTAATGACCTATCCTAATCATCCTACACCCAAATAAACCTAATTAGGTCCTAAATAAGCTTAATTAACCCCTAATGTACCCTTAGAAAGCACAATTAGACTAATTAAGGGTTTAGGGGTTTATACTCGCCTAATTATAACTCGCGTCGACGAGGACAAGCGGTCGATTACCGACACGCGGTACAAATCGACGGCAGCGTCCCGGGGCAAGCCGGCGGTCACGGCGGTGCCGGTTGGGCTCACGGCCACCCACGGTCAAATTAGGGGGTTGCTGAGGGGTGGGCTGAGGACGGTGAAGAGAGGGACGGTGAGGGTGAGGGTGAGGTGGTCGACGTGGCGGAGCACGGGCGGAGGATGGCAGTGCAGCACCGGCAGTGGATCGGCGGTGGCCCTCACGGTTCCACCTGGAACGGCTGCTGTGGACGGCGGTTGAGGGGGTGAGAGAGGTCGATGGAGGCTGGGGTGGCTTCAAGTGGTGGCATGTGGTGGCAGCGGTCAGCAGTTCCGGCGGCATGGCTGTTCCGGCGTGAACAGTGGCCGGCCGAGCAAGAACGGCGAAGGGAGAGGACAATCGTGCAAGGCTGGTCGGGGAGGGAGTATGAGCTGAGAGAGAGAGACTGAGGAGAGAGAGAGCTGGTCAAATGTGGTCAAAATTGTGTGAGTGGAATCCACATGTCACAAATCCAAGAGCTTGGGCCAAATTGCCCCTCATCCAAAGGCTTGAATTTCTCCTTATCCAATAATTTAGGGGTTAAATGATCACTTATCCCTAATCCAAGACTGACCAAACCTGGTTTAGTCTCCTTAACCTTAGTTAGTCCCCAAAATTTGACCAAAATTCGGAATTAACTAAAAATGGCCTAGGGGCATTTTCGTAATTTTCCGATCCCGAACCGAAATTTCAATTTTTGTCCATACCGATCTAATATATTCATGGCAAGCATAATACGGTGTCGGATCCTTAAAAATCATCCTTTAAGCCCTCGAAATTAGTCTAAAAGTTTGGAGGGGCAAAATTGTAATTTTTCCAAATTTATGTCGAAAATTCAGTTTTCATCCGTAATACTCCCAAACATGTGTGGCCACTATAAAATGATGTCCGTCTGGCAAAATAGTCTTATTTACCCTTGAAATTTTGATATCGAAGTTCAGGTCCAATATCGCGAATCAAATTAGCTCGTTTTGCAGTTTTAGGGTCTCTCACTAACGGGAGGCTGTTTAGGTATTACGTGTATCGACCTAAGATTGTTCGAGTCGTGATAGTCTCGAATTTCGAGAGAACGTGAGGAATTATCACTAGTACCGAGGGTCGCGATCGTTCGGATTAAATTTGGGATTCATTTGTCAGGCGTACTTTCGATCGTGCGGAATCACCCGCAATCTGATCGTACGTTACTAACTATATCAATCCGTCCTTCTCCTAAGATCGGCCAATATTGGTTCAAAATATTCCCTCGACGTTTATCGAAATCGGTGCCCAATCGCGATCGGGTCCTTGGTCCACGTACCTGTTCCTATTTAGCCTTTCCCATCTGATTAGTATCCCGTGATTGATTAAGTCCGAGCGAGACTTACTAAAATCAAACGAGAATAAATATGCACTTTATTGGTCCCGATAACGGTTCAAAATTCAGGATGTTACAAGCATGGACTGATCGTGAGTCAACCACGGATTGTTACGTCGAGTCAGATAGGCTATAGATGAGCCACATGCCAAACCACGAGTCTCATGCCCGAACGTGATCGACTATCGTGCCCGTCAGCTAGGCCACGGACCTGCTACGTGCCCGGTCATGTGCCAGTCATTGTGCTTGACCCTTGAGCCAGGCAACGTACCCATCAGATCCGATTCCGATCTAGTTTCGTGCCCAATGGACTTGGCCATGAGCCACGCATTCTGCCCATGCATGAGCCAATGCATGTGTTAGACCCATGAACCAGCCCCTTGCCCATGCGGATCGGCGTCGTGCTCGGCGCGTCGCTTGTGCAGCCTAGCACCGCACCCGTGCGCTTGGCCACGCGCTTGGCCATGTGCTCGGCCATGCTTCCGTGTAGCCCGACAGCGTGCTAGGCCATGCGCCTAGTCAGGCCCGGTCAAACAGGCCACATGCCTGGGCAACCCGGCTGACCAAAATGGACACCAATGGATTTAGACCTTTGATTGGTCATACATAGCCATATGTGGAGGTCTTTCTACACCAAACCTCGGGTCGAACGAGTATACCAAGCATGGAAAACTCTTGGAAAACTAGCGGAATAAGTATGATGTGGGGTTGCGAATTGAGTATTGATTAGTCGGTTTTGTATAAACCGATTGGCCTAAGTAGTTTATGAGTGAAACCAGCATGCTCAGGCAGTCTAGACAAAGCTCATTGTTCAGATAGTGAGAGAACATGAGGATAAAATAGTTGACCAAGTCAAATGCCCATTAAAAGCCATTAAAGGCCCCCATTATTGGACTTAGCTTAGCTGTCCCCCTTCATTATTTGGAACCAACTGAGTTGTCCAGCTCTATTAATGCAACAAGGTGACTCATAGTCGCCAATAATACACATAAACCAAGGTGGGGAAGTCGACCAAGGAAGAGGGAGCTGAGAGAAGGAGTCAGCCAAGGAAGAGAGAGAGAAGCCGAGAGAGAGAGAGAGAGAGAGAGAGAGAGAGAGAGAGAGAGAGAGAGAGTAAGAATGGATAAGGCCACATTAAAATCTTTTAAAGGCACTTCATCATGTCTTTAGCCTATGGCTCATTAATGCATTAAATGACCATTAGATTTTTGAGGCCATTTCATGATGGCTTTTGTCTTTTCTTCATAGCTTTGCCTCCTCTCCAAGTATTAGCCCTCTATAAATGAAGAAGCCCTCACATGAAGGAGCCCCTCTCTCACGCCCACACACATACACCCACCCACCTACAACACTCTCTAACCATCCTTCTTCCTCTTGCTTTGTTAGGCCAACTAGGAAGCCCACGTGATAAAGCCACCCGAGACCCCGTCTTTTTGTGCTCAAGCCACACGCCACTTGCTTTATTTCTTCTTACATATTCTTGTGTTACGTTGAGTAAGTGAATTTCCTAACATCGGGAAAGGAAGTTGTGATGCGTTGTAACATGTCACGCCCCGAAACCCCACGGCACACAACATCCCAACCGAGGTTGATTTGGTGCGACGTCCCAGGATGCGTCGCCGACCCAACACACAACGCAGAGATCAAGTCACATGCGGAAGCACGATATATATATATATATATATATATATATATATATATATATATCACCCAGACAAAAAAAATATGGAGAACAAGGATAGCCACAACATAGAAAATCACTCAATTAAAAAAAAACAACTTTTCATTTTTATAAACATATAGAAATATTTACAATATCCATTTACAATACAGCACAACAGTACAAAAACGGGTCGCGACCACTACAACAAAAAGGGGTAAGCGGCCAGGGCAATCTAGGGCATTCTCTAAGGTAGGGTAGGGCTTAGATCAAAAAGGTATTGGCCCAATCTACTGTGACTAGGGCTGATCCACAGGACCTAGTTAGGGTCGAATCCCGCTGACTCTAATGAACTCTTAGACGGTTCCTGCTCAGATTCCATGGACTCCAGCTCTGTGTCCATCCCGGATGACCCATCATCTGAGCTGTCCTCCTCGGGTATGGCCTCTGGCTCAGGTTCCTACTCCATAAGCTCCAGATCATCCTCAGGGTCATGGGCTCCTCCACTATCTCCCAGTCTACATCGTCCAAGTCTACCGGCTCTTCCTCCATGGGCTTCGGCTATTCCATCGCTAACACTTGTGGTCCGTGTCCTATGTCTGCACTGGAACTCGGTTCGGGGGAGTACTCAAGACTCACTATATCCCCGCCAGGCATCTGAGGGTCAGGATCTCCTAGTTCGTTATACGGAACCTCAAAACCACGAAGAGGTCCGTAAGTCCTAGTGTCGTCCCTGAAGCACCAACATATGTACTCGTGGCCCTCATCCAACTTCTCACCCGTGTCAACCCAAACCTTCGAATAATATCTAACAAAAACACCCCCGTGTGGTGCGGTGTGCTCTGTCTCCTCCTGGTCTATCCGAAGAGGGATCCCAAAATGTATAGGTACCTCAGAAGACATCTCAGAGCCAGTGGTCTGAAAAGTAAGGTTTTAAGCAACTATGAGACGAATCTAAATAAGTAAGCCCCTAAACCTAAACTAAGCAAACGTGTACTTCTTGACAGGAAAATAATCACACACAACCACAAACAACAATAATGGTCCAGGCCCTCGGGCCCAGGTTGTCACATTCTTGACCTTACAGGATAGACAATCTACATAAAATGCCCGAGGCACACACGTGTACTCATTTAGCCACACGTACACCATACGCATGCTCATATTCATATATGTTTGTCTCACACATAATTCACTGAGTCACACACTAACCAATGCACACAAATGCCAATAATATGACATGCTCATAACTCAGCTCAATTTCTCAATTTAATACTCGACCCGCGTAATACGCATCAGGTCTAAATTTATTAACAACACTTCATGACCCGCGTGAAATGCATTAGGCCCGGTGTCTCTAGCCCTCGTAAAACGCCTTAGGCGCAACACCGATCTCCCTATACGGACCACACCCGCGTAAAACGCATCAGGTTGGCCGTCTTCAGGCAATCCGAGCATCGTCCCGCGTAAAACGCATTAGGACAGATTTTATGCGATCACACGTGCACACTATTAATTATTATCTGAACCCCGCGTAATATACATCAGGGTATTTTAGTGATCACATGCTCATTCACTGCACATAGGCATGCATGGCCAAACAATTCCCGCACTCGGGCAATTTATAATACCCAATGAGTATATACTATAACACTTTGGCATATAATCACTCAATTCCCAAATTAATGTTCAAACCATGCTAAAAGTGCTTAATTTCAATCGCAATAAGTCCAATATTGCACGTTACATCCTAATACATATAATTTACGCACATTGAACATATAATCAAGCACAATCAAGGCCCGCCCTAATAGGACCTACTCGGCTAAAGCGACATACGGCATGGCATTACCACAATCAATCAACAAATAATGACCGAACCAATTCAACTTAATCAATCACGACATCTCCCGATCAAATTAAATTTAACCGAAATAAATCTAATTCGGTTCTCCCTATAGCCGAATCTGAATAGCCCCCTCTCGGGCATCAAATTGCGTACAAAATAGTATTTTTATCCCATTAGATCATTACAAAACCAGCCAATACTATTCAGCCCATAATTAATCCTTAAATTACCCTAATTAACCCCTAAATCCACTAATCCAATCTAGAAAGTGCAATTAAGCCTAATTATGGTTTAAGGTTAAACTTACCTAAACACTAATCTCTGTTTAGCGATGGAACGATGGGAAACGAGCGGCCAATCACCGACAAGCGGTGGAATCGGCGGCGGCATTCCGAGGGACTCTCCGGTGGTGTGGCTCATGGCCAAGGGACAGGGGAGGCGGCGAGGACGGCCAAGAGAGGCTAAGGACGGTCAGGGACGGTGGCACGGCGACGGGGGTGGCTTTGGCATGGGCAAAAGAACACTACAAGTGCTATAACTTGTGTACGGCGCTCACTTTAGTGCCATAACTTTTTTTTGGATCACTTTAATGCTAAAATTTTTGAAAAATGATAACTTAAGTGCTAAAATTTTTGAAAAACGATCACTTAAGTGCCAACTCCGGTGCTGTACACAATTTTTCGCCGGAAATCTGACGTGGCATTTTTTTTATTAATTTCTGAAGCTGACGTGGCTTGCCGGAGTCTCGTCGGAGATTGGCACTTAAGTGATCGTTTTTCAAAATTTTTAGCACTTAAATGATCGTTTTCCAAAAATTTTAGCATTTAAGTGATCGTTTTTCAAAATTTTTAGCATTAAAGTGATCTAAAAAAAAGTTATGACACTTAAGTAATCGTTTTTCCTCCGACTTGGCACCAAAGTGATCCGAAAAAAAGTTATGGCACCAAAGTAAGCGCCGTACACAAGTTATGGCACTTATAGTGTCCTTTTGCCCTTTGATATGGTTCGGCTATTGGCTTAGCGACGGTGGCGGCTCGACGATCCTCTCGGCCAAGTGTCGATCGACGGCTGAGGAAGGGCAAGGAAGAGAGAGAGTGTGGTCGTATTGGGGGTGAGGGCGATAGTGTGGAGCCACAGCGGGAGCAGCTCGGCTGGACGGTGCTCCGGCGGCCGGCGGTGAAGCTCCGGCAGTGATGAGGCAGTTCGACTGAGAGAGAGATTTCACAGGAGGGAGAGAGAAATGGAGCTGGCCGGTGGAAAAATGGAAATGAGGGAGAGAGATTAGAAATTAGGATATAGATTAATGGGTTAGTGGAAGACATGTGTCAAAGATCCAAGGGGTTTGATCATTTTGCCCTTAATCCAAGGGCTTGCAGATAACCTAATCCAATAATACAAGGGCCCTTTTGTCATTTCTCAAATCTAAATTATTGGCTGATCTTATCCATATTTTTAATTCCCAAAATACCCTTTCTAATTCCAAAATTCGGAACCTTCCTTTTTGGCCTAGGGGCAAAATGGTAATTTTTCAATTTGAGACCGAAATTCTAATTTTTATCCATACCAACCCCAAATATACGTGGCCACTCAAAAATGGTGTCGGTCACACAAAATAATCACTTACACCCTCGCAAATCGTCTTCTAAGTGTTGAGGGGTAAAACCGTAATTTTTCACTTCCGGGTCTAAATTTCATTTTTCGACCGTACCCACTTCAAACATGCGTGGCCACTCTAAAACGACATCGGTCTCGAAAAATAATCACATATGGCCTCAAAAATCAACTTCAAAGTCTAGAGGGGTAAAATTGTAATTTTTCACTTTCGGGTCGAAATTCCTTTTTTCAACCGTACCCACTCCAAATATGCGTGGCCACTCTAAAATAATGTCGACCTTGCAAAATAATCGTATACCACCTTGAAAATCAACGCCCAAGTCCGGGTCAATTTTCCGCGATCAAAATCGTTCAATTTCAAATTTTAAAATCTCTGACTAACGGGCGGCTGTTTAGGGGTTACGCGTATCGACCTAGGGATACTCAAGTCGTGACAGCCTCGATTACCAGGAAAACGTGAGAATTTATCACTAGTGCCGGAGGTCACAATCGGTCGGTTTAAGTTCGGGATTTGTTCGCCACGCGCACTTTCGGTCGTGCGGAATCACCCGCGATCCGATCGTACCTCGTTGACCAATCCATATCCGTCACTTTCCTAGGATCGGCCCACATTGGCCCAAATTATTTCCTCGTCGTTTCTCGAAATCGGTGCCCAATTAGCGATCGGGTTCCTGATCCACGTACCGTTTCCTAATTAGCCATTCCCTCTTGGTTAGTATCTCAAAAGTGATCAATTTCGAGTGAAACTTACCAAAATGAAATGAGAAATAATATCTACTTTATTGATCCCGGAAATGGGTGAAAATTCAGGATGTTACAACTCTTTCCCCTTACAAAAATTTCGTCCTCGAAATTTAGAATTTAACCCATCTACTCAAACAACTAGGGGTGTAGACGTCTCATGGCCGCTTCGCTCTCCCAAGTGGCACCTTCAGTTTGATGGTGCTCCCAAACTATCTTAACCATCGTGATCGTCTTATTCCGCAGAACCCGATCTTTTCTGTCTTCGATCTTGACTGGCCTCTCCACGTACGACACCCTATCATCGATATCTATCTCCTCGTATCTTAGAACGTGGGTCGGATCTGGTTCTGACTTTCGCGATATCGACACGTGAAATACATTATGCACTTGGGATAGATTAGGTGGCAAGGGAAGTCGATAAGCCATATCTCCAATCTTTTCTAGTATTTCAAATGGACCGACATATCTTGGGCTTAGCTTTCTTTTCTTGCCAAATCGGGATAATCCCTTCATAGGCGACACCTTGAGGAACACATGGTCTCCAACTTGAAACTCCAAGGGTCGTCGTCTTCGATCAGCATAGCTCTTCTGCGACTTTGAGCTGTCCTTAATCTTTCCTGAATGATCTCCACAGCTTCAGTAGTTTGTTGTACCAGTTCCGGACCTGTAATACTCCATTCACCAACTTCCTCCCAAGATAATGGCGTTCTACACGCCTTGCCATACAAGGCTTCAAACGGGGCCATTTGGATACTCTGTTGGTAGCTGTTGTTTTAGGCAAACTCTACCAAGTATAATTATTCTTCCCATTTGCCTTGAAAATCCAATACACAAGCCTGCAATATATCCTCCAGAGTCTGAATCGTCCTTTCAGATTGGCCATCCATCTGCGGATGATAGGCCGTACTGAACTGCAACTTTGTTCTCATGGCCGTTTGTAGACTTTTCCAGAAGTTGGTTGTGAATCTCGAGTCATGGTCCGAAGTGATCGTCACTGATACTCCATGCAACCTGACGATTTGTTGCACATATAATTCCGCGTACCTTTCTAATTTGAAATTCCTTCGCACTACCAGGAAGTGCGCTAACTTAGTCAATCGATCTACGATCACCCATATAGAGTGGTGCCCTCTCTAACTTCTTGGCAATCTCGTTACGAAATCCATGGTGATGTGTTCCCATTTACATTCAGGGATCTCTAACGGTCGTAGTAGTCCTCCGGGCTTACAATATTGTGCCTTCACTTGTTGGCATGTCAAACACTTGGCCACATGCTTAGCCACATCAACCTTCATTCCATTCCACCAGAAGTGCTATCGAAGGTTCTGGTACATCTTAGTGCTGCCCTAGTGAATGCTGTACTTACTGCGATGCGCTTCACTTAAAATTTCTTCCTTGAGCTCCAAATCATCAGGTACGCATAGTCGCCCACGGAACTTCAAAACTCCATCCTCGGACACTTGGAAGTCCGACTTCCTCTTGGCGACGTCCATCTCAATCATCTTCTAAATCTCTAGATCCGTAGACTGCAATTCTCGGATCTTGGTCTGAATCTCCGGTTCTATTCTCAAAGCAGCTAGTAAGTTCGATATGTGACTCACTTCAAATTTGAACTCTGAATCTCTAAACCTTTCAGCAAGGTCTATTCCTTGATCATCATGTTCGCCATACTTGACTTACGACTCAGCGTATCGACGACTCGATTCGCCTTTCCCAGGTGATATATAATATCGCAGTCGTAGTCCTTCAGTAGTTCCATCCATCGGCGCTGCCTCATGTTCAATTCCTTCTGCGAGAATAAGTACTTGAGGCTCTGATGATCCGTGTAGATCTAGAACCTTTCTCCACATAAATAGTGTCTCCAAATCTTGAGCGCAAACACAATTGCAGCCAATTCTAAATCGTGCATCGGGTAATTCAGTTCATGTAGCCTTAGTTGGCACGACGCATAAGCAACCACTTTTCCGTGCTGCATCAAGACACAACCAAGTCCTATCAATGACGCATCATTGTAGACCTCAAAACCTCCTGGTCTGGATGGAATAGTCAGAATCGGGGCGATCGTCAGCCTATACTTCAATTCTTGAAAGCTTTTCTCGTACCTGTCATCCTATTTGAACTTGGCTTCCTTCTTTAATAGTTGTGTCATCGGCATGGCTATCGACGAGAATCCTTCCACGAAACGTCAATAACAACCAGCTAGACCTAGAAAGCTTTGGATCTCGTTCACTGAAGTCGGTCTTGGCCACTTTGTTACCGCTTCATTCTTCGTCGGATCCACAAAAATCCCATCTCTCGAAATTATATGACCAAGGAACGCTACTTTGTTGAGCCAGAATTCGCACTTACTGAACTTAGCGTAAAGTGCGTGCTCCCTTAGCGTCTATAGCACCTCTGTTAAATGCATTTCATGCTCCTCTGGGCTCTTTGAATATACCAAAATATCATCAATAAACACGATCATAAACTGATCTAAGAATTCCTTGAACACCCTGTTCATTAAATCCATAAAAGCAGCAGGGGCATTCGTCAGTTCGAAGGGCATCACTGTAAATTCATAGTGCCCGTACCTTATCCGAAAAGCGGTCTTAGGTATATCCTCCTTCCGGATCCTCAGTTGATGATACCCGGTCCTTAGATCAATCTTAGAGAATACAGACGCTCCTTACAATTGATCAAATAGATCATCGATCCTCGGCAGTGGATACTTGTTCTTTACTGTCACCTGATTCAACTGCCGGTAATCTATGCACAATCTTAGAGTCCCGTCTTTCTTCCTCACAAACAGGACTGGTACTCCCCATAGAGATACACTAGGGCGAATAAAACTCTTGTCCAGGGGTTCTTGCATCTGGACCTTCAACTCCTTTAATTCCGACAGGGACATCCAATATGGCGCCTTCGAGATCGGTTCAGTTCTTAGGGCTAGTTCAATCACAAATTCCACTTCTTGCTCAGGCGGCAATCCTGGCAATTCCTGAGGAAAAACCTCAAGGAAATTGCACATCACAGGTATTTCTTTCAACTTGGGTCCCTCAGTTATTGAATCAATCACGTTTCTCAGATGTCCTTCGCAACCATCATCCATCAGCATGGTCGCCTCGAGGGAGGAAATCCAAGGGATCGAGGTTCCTCCTCGATTTCCCTAGAACTCAAATCTAGGACGTCCAACCGGATTAAATTGGATCGTCCTATTACCGCAATCCATCAAGGCCTTCTGCCTTACCAACTAGTCCATTCCTATTATGACGTCAAAATCGAACATGGCCAATACTGCCAAGTCGATACTCTCTTCGATACCATCAATCACTATCTTACAGTCGGGACATCCAAATAAAACTAACATCCTATCCTTTAATGGCATCGACACCCACAACATAGTTTCAAGCATCACTGGTTCCATACTAACCAATCGAACAAACTGCTTCGAAATAAATGAGTGGGTTGCTCCCGGATCAAACAATGCATATGCAGCATGATCACAGAGAGAGATTGTACCTATGACCACGCCCGATGCTTTCTCTGCTTCTCTGCGCGCCATTGCATATACCCGTCCCTACGCTGGCGGCCTCCCTTGAATAGCCAGTGGGGGATTCCCAGCTTGATTCCCAATTTGATTTCCGGCTCTGGGTTGCTGTGGTAGCATCGATGGTCCAATGGAGCATTAATGAGGACAGTTCCTGATTTGATGTTCCAGACTCCCGCATCTAAAGTAAGCCCCAAAATGTCTTGGCAGCTGACTCGGCTTCTCGATATTCTTTTTGGCTGGCGGGGTAAATTGTCTATTTCCGATCATGGGCTTCTTCCTAAAGCAGTGATTATCTCTATTCGGGGTAAACCATGATCTCGAAGCGGCTACCCTATCCAAATGATCCCGCTTTACGGCTTGAACCCGCTCATATAACTCTCCGTAATCCCGTATGTTTAGCAAAACCATCTGACTTTGAAGATCCGGCCTCAGACCATCCTTAAATCTTCGAACTTTGTCAATCGGGTTCTCAACCATTCTGGGTGTGAACTTTGATAGCCTTGAGAACTCCGCCTCATATTGGTCTACAATCATCGATCCCTGGCAAAGTTTCATAAACTCCGTGAGTTTCTTTTCCTGGGCACTTTCTGAAAAGTACTTACCATAAAAACTCTCGACGAATACCGCCCAAATCAACTTTGTACCCTTCGGAAATACCCTTTCCTTGGTGGTTGTCCACCAGTCATTTGCATTATCCTGCAACTGGTACAGCGCTAGATTCACCTTCTCAGCCTCGATGCATCCCAACACCTAGAAAGCTTTCTCTAATTCCTCCACCCAGCATGGAGCAGCTTCGGGGTCACCTTTCCCCGTAAACTTCGGCGATTTCAGCTTCATAAACTGTTCCACCAATTGGTGCATCTGCCTGTTTGCAACCATATGGCCCTGTCCTTGTTGGGCATTAATTCCATTTATGGCAGCAGCTGCTACGGCTTCAACGGCCTCGGCAATCGCAGCGGCCCTCTCTTGGGCCTGTCTGCCCATGACGTTCCCTATCTCTCTTAGGGTTTCTATAACTTGTTCCATTCTGGCGTCTCTGGCCTCTTGGCCACCCATACTAGAATGTCCTTGGGGTTCCTTTCCCCGTCTTCGGCTCATCTTGCAGTCTTTGTAACTCTTTACCTGCTATAATTCCACTCAGGAATTAGAGACCTAAACCAGACTAAACTGGTCTAAAGTCCTAGGCAGGTAATCAACATAATAGCAATTAAGCATTTAGCATGCGGCCTAGCACAACGGCAAAAAATCCCAATCAAGGGTAAGCACACCTACCTTAGGTCCTGCTGCACCTGCATTTCACGGGTCAATCAATCACTCAATCAAACACACACAAACAGTCGGGAGGTACACTTAACACACGAGGTCTCCCTACTGGCTACCCAAGGTCTCATCGCTCCTTATCACTCCAAGTTTTCGACCTGATTGGATCGAGCTGACCTAGCTCTGATACCACTTCAACGCGGGATGTCACGATCCGGAAACTCACGGCACGCGACATCCCAACCGAGGTCGATTTGGTGCGACGTCTCAGGATGCGTCGCCGACCCAACATACAACGCAGAGAACAAGTCACATGCGGAAGCACGATATATATGTAAATATATCACCCAGACAAAAAAATATACGGAGAACAAGGATAGCCACAACATAAAAAGTCACTCAATTAAAAAAAAAAAACTTTTCATTTTTATAAACATATGGAAATAATTACAATATCCATTTACAATATAGCACAATAGTACAAAAATGGGTCGCGGCCACTACAACAAAAAGGGGTAAGCGGCCAGGGCGATTTAGGGCATTCTCTAAGGTAGGGTAGGGCTTAGATCAAAAAGGTACTAGCCCAACCTACTGCGACTAGGGCTGATCTATAGGACCCAGTCAGGGTCGAATCCCGATGACTCTAATGAACTCTCAGACGGTTCCCGCTCAGACTCCATGGACTCCAGCTCTGTGTCCATCCCGGATGACCCATCATCTGAGCTGTCCTCCTCGAGTATGGCCTCTGGCTCAGGTTCCTACTCCATAAGCTCCGGATCATCCTCAGGGTCCATGGGCTCCTCCACTATCTCCCAGTCTACATCGTCCAAGTCTACCGGCTCTTCCTCCATGGGCTTCGGCTCATCCATCGCTAACACCTGTGGTCCGTGTCCTATGTCTGCACTGGAACTCGGCTCGAGGGAGTACTCAGGACTCGCTATATCCCCGCCAGGCATCTGAGGGTCAGGATCTCCTAGTTCGTTATACGGAACCTTAAAACGACGAAGAGGTCCGTAAGTCCCGGTGTCGTCCCTGAAGCACCAACATATGTACTCGTGGCCCTCATCCAACTTCTCACCTGTGCCGACCCAAACCTTCGAATAATATCTAACAAAAACACCCCCGTGTGGTGCGGGGTGCTCTGTCTCCTCCCGGTCTATCCGAAGAGGGATCCCAAAATGTATAGGTACCTCAGAAGACATCTCAGAGCCAGGAGTCTGAAAAGTAAGGTTTTAAGCAACTACGAGACGAATCTAAGTAAGTAAGCCCCCTAAATCTAAACTAGGCAAACGTGCACCTACTGACAGGAAAACAATCACACACAACCACAAACAACAACAATGGCCCAGGCCCTCGGGCCCAGGTTGTCACATTCTTGACCTTGTAGGATAGAAAATCTATATAAAATGTCCGAGGCACACATGTGTACCCATTTATCCACACGTACGCCATACGCATGCTCATATTCATATATGTTTGTCTCACACATAATTCATCAAGTCACACACTAACCAATGCACACAAATGCCAATAATATGCCATGCTCATAAGTCAGCTCAATTTATCAATTTAATACTCGACCCGCGTAATACGCATCAGGTCTAAATTTATTAACAACACTTCATGGCCCGCGTGAAACGCATCAGGCCCGGTGTCTCTAGCCCGCGTAAAACGCCTTAGGCATAACACCGATCTCCCTATACGGACCACACCTGCATAAAATGCATCAGGTTGGCCGTCTTCCGGCAATTCGGGCATCGTCCCGTGTAAAACGCATCAGGACAGATTTTATGTGATCACACACATGCACACTATTAATTATTATATGGACCCCGCGTAATACGCATCATGATATTTTAGTGATCACATGCTCATTCACTACACATAGGCATGCATGGCCAAACAATTCCCGCACTCGGGCAATTTATAATACACAATGAGTATACAGTAACACTTTGACATATAATCACTCAATGCCCAAATTAATGTTCAAACCATGCTAAAAGTGCTTAATTTCAACCGCAATAAGTCCAATATTGCACGGTACATCCTAATACATATAATTTATGCACATTGAACATATAATCAAGCACAATCAAGGCCCGCCCTAATAGGACCTACTCGGCTAAAGCGACATACGACATGGCATTACCACAATCAATCAACAAACAATCACCGAACGAATTCAACTTAATCAATCACGACATCTCCCGATCAAATTAAATTTAACCGAAATAAATCTAATTCGATTCTCCCTATGGCCGAATCTGAACAGCCCCCTCTCAAGCATCAAATCACGTCCAAAATAGTATTTTTATCCCATTAGATCATTACAAAACCAGCCAATACTATTCAGCCCATAACTAATCCCTAAATTACCCTAATTAACCCCTAAATCCACTAATCCTATCTAGAAAGTGCAATTAAGCCTAATTATGGTTTAGAGTTAAACTTACCTAAACACTAATCCCCGATTAGTGACGGAACGACGGGAAACGAGCGGCCAATAATTGACAAGCGGTGGAATCGGCGACGGCGCTCTGGAGGACTCTCAGGCGGTGTACGGTGGCGGCGGTGTGGCTCATGGCCAAAGGACAGGGGAGGCAGCAAGGACGGCCAAGAGAGGCTGAGGATGGTCGGGGACGGTGGCACGGCGATAGGGGTGGCTGTGGCGTGGTCCGACGGTGGCGGCTTGACGGTTCTCTCGGCCAAGTGCCAATCGATGGCTGAGGAAGGGCAAGGAAGAGAGAGAGTGTGGTTGTATTGGGGGTGAGGGCGACGGGGTGGAGCCACGGCGGTAGCAACTCGGCTGGACGGTGCTCCGGCGGCCGACGGTGAAGCTCCGGCAGTAACTAGGCAGTTCGGCCGAGAGAGAGATTTCACGGGATAGAGAGAGAAATGGAGCTGGATGGTGGAAAAATGGAAATGAGGGAGAGAGATTAGAAATTAGGATATAGATTAATGGGTTAGTAGAAGACGTGTCAAAGATCCAAGGGGTTTGACCATTTTGCCCTTAATCCAAGGGCTTGCAATGAACCTAATCCAATAATGCAAGGGCCCTTTTGTCATTTCTCAAATCTGAATTATTGGCTGATCTTATCCATATTTTTAATTCCCAAAATACCCTTTTTAATTTCAAAATTCGGAACCTTCCTTTTAGGCCTAGGGGCAAAATGGTAATTTTCCAATTTGGGACCGAAATTTCAATTTTTGTCCATACCAACCCCAAATATATGTGGCCACTCAAAAATGGTGTTGGCCACGCAAAATAGCCACTTACACCCTCGAAAATCGGCTTCTAAGTCTTGAGGGGTAAAATCGTAATTTTTCACTTTAGGGGCTAAATTCCATTTTTCGACCGTACCCACTCCAAACATGCATGGCCACTCTAAAATGACATCGGCCTCGAAAAATAATCACATATGGCCTCAAAAATCAACTTCAAAGTCTAGAGGGGTAAAACCGTAATTTTTCACTTTCGGGTTGAAATTCCATTTTTTGACCGTACCCACTCCAAACATGCGTGGCCACACTAAAATGATGTCAACCTTGCAAAATAGTTGTATACCGCCTTGAAAATCGACGCCTAAGTCCGGGTCAATTTTCCGCGATCAAAATTGCTCAATTTCAAATTTTAAAGTCTCTGACTAACGAACGGCTATTTAGGGGTTACGTGTATCGACCTAGGGATACTCGAGTCGTGACGGCCTCGATTACCGGGAAAACATGAAAATTTATCATTAGTGCTGGAGGTCACGATTGGTCGGTTTAAGTTCGGGATTTGTTCACCACGCGCACTTTCGGTCGTGCGAAATCACCCGCGATCTGATCGTACCTCGTTGGCCAAACCATATCCGTTACTTTCCTAGGATCGGCCCACATTGGCCCAAAATATTTCCTCACCGTTTCTTGAAATCGGTGCTCAATTTGCGATCGGGTCCCTAGTTCACGTACCGTTTCCTAATTAGCCATTCCCTCTCAGTTAGTATCCCGAGAGTAATCAATTCCAGGCGAGACTTACCAAAATGAAATGAGAAATAATATCTACTTTATTGATCTCGGAAATGGGTCGAAATTCAGGATGTTACATAACATGGTTTGGTGGGGTCGCTTCTCGGTTACTTGGTTGTTTATAGCTTGTTCTTTCTTTGGCCAGTGATGTTCCCACTTGACAACTATTCTTGATGTTTTTTTGTTGTTTCGTAGCATGAATCTTGCTATTGATTTGCCATCGATGCCAGTACGGTAAGAGCCAACTTATGTGAACGGTGATTGTTTCATCCTCGCTTGATATTAGTGTTTTCACTTACTGAGTCTCTTCGACTCATTCCTCGTTGTTTTCTATTTTTAGGTCCGAAAGATGGCGTCTCCCCCGACCCGATTTGGTAATCCCGTGGAGATGAGAGTCGAATTGCTCACAGTGATAGATGCTCGAGAAGGTCGTGCCTACTGTTGGATCATGACGTATGCTATGGCAGATGAAGGCCATAAGGACTTGGTTCCTCACCCGTACGTGGCGTGGTATCGCCTCGTGAACGGAGATTGGGTTGGACCCTTATGTAGGTTCAATGGGCCATTTGTCGAAACAGGCAGACCGGCTCCGGGGCAGGCCATGGGTGGGGTATAAGACGGCCGAACGGATGGGTTGTAGTGAGGAGATGAGCGTGGAGCGGGATGCGAGCGTGGAGCGGGATGCGAGCATGGAGCCGTAAGAAGTAGTGGGAGGAGGATGACTAAGCTAAAGTTTTGTTTGACCATAGTTGGCTCGTGTGTGGAATCGCCTTTGAAATGGGCATGTATAATGTAAGTGTGGTTTACAAGGGCCCGCAAGAGGGGCTTGTCAAAATAAGCACGAATCATGTAAATACAATGTGTGATGTTTGCTCATAGTACTTATGTTGTCTTGTTTGTTTCTATTTGCTTCCGCTTGTGCATTGATTAAAATGAACGAGACGCACTAATTTATTTTCGCGAGTCACGAGTCCAAACGAGTCGGGATTGATCAATAATTATCGATCTTGATTCCGGGTCGGAATGTGACAGTGGTATCGTTTTTGGTATTAAAGCAGGTTTTCCCTCTAGTAGGTGCTATTTGAACCAACTTGCAATTAGACAATCCGACGAGGGCGGGGAGTGGCGTCGGGACCATATGACTTGATCATTAAGTAGCATCTAATGGAGGTGGCGCAGGGGTCATGAATGACTGATCATTGTATGGTTTCTAAAATGAAGTGGCGCCGGGGTAATAATACCTGATCATTAAGCGGCTTCTGATCGATGTGGCACTGGGGCAAAATGCCTGATCATTGTGCGGCCTTTGGGTAGAAGTAGCGTTGGGGTATATACCACCTGATCATTTAGCGACTTCTGAATAGAAGTGGCACCGAGGTGAAGGGCCCGAACATTGAGTGGCTCCTAGCAAGCTTCTAGGATGGCTAAAGAACGAAAATGACCGAACTATGCACCAAATTGTGGAAAACGGTTCTGAAAACCAAGCGAAAATAAAGACTTGGAGTGGTAAGGAGTACTAAAGTTGGGATAGTTAGCGCGCATGTGATTGTGCGCCTGATTGGTTGGTAAATAGGCCTTTGGTTGATAATCTTTTGATCACTGACTTGTTCTTGCGTTGTAGAAAGCCCTAGTAAAATGCCAAAGGCAAAATGAGTGCTCAGGATCTGGCCACGATCTTGAAAGGAAAGTCAAAACAAGATCCCTAAATAGACGAAATTTTGCAGGCTCTTGTGACCGTTGGAGAATTGCTGGGACAACAAGTTTAGCAACAGTTGCCTAATGCTGAGAATGCAGTGGCAAACGGAAATGGGAATGGTGATCGTACGATGCATGGGTTAGTCGAGCAATTCTTGAAACTACGACCCCCCGAAATTTGTTGGGACAAGAGATCCCGAAGAAGCGGAATCCTGGATAGACGAACTGCAAAAGATCTTTGAACTACTAAATTGTTCTGAAGAAGAGGAGGTGACCTTGGTAACATACCAATTACAGGGTAATGCCAATCATTGGCGAAAAGTGACAAAGGAAATCGTGTTTCCAGAAAATACTACTGTAACTTGAAATGCCTTCGTCGAGGCCTTCAATGGAAAGTACTTTTCCGATTATGCTCGGGATAGAAAGGTGAAGGAATTTCTGCAACTTTGGCAGGACAATATGACGGTGGACCAATATGAGGAAAAATTCGCTCAACTATCGAGGTACGCCCCTAAACTTATTGAAGACCAGGTGGATAAGGCAAAATGATTCTGGGATGGTTTAAAACTCGATATCCGGAGTCAGTTGGAACCTTTAAATTTGAAGGACTATAATGAGTTATATGAACGAGCCCAACTAATCGAGAAGGATTTGCTAGAGCAGGCTACTCAAGCAAAGCCCTATTATTTTGCTCCTCAGGCAAAAACCTTTGGCAAAAGGAAAGCGCCCCTTCATTCCGAATAAGAAACAAAATTTTCCAAGGGTGAATACCAATACCTATTCTAGTTGCAGGAGGCAACATGGTGATGCTTTGTGCCCACTTCGCACGGGAGCATGCTTCGGGTGTGGCCAACAGGGTTACATGATCAGAGACTGTCCACAGCGACGACAGGAAATGCCTTCACAACAAAGGCAAGCGACAACATCAACTGGAGTTCAGCCTTGTGATGACAATGGCGCTTGTCCCCTAGCACAAGGATGAATATATGCACTTACTCAAGAAGATGTTGAGAACTCCAAAGTAGTAATCACAGGTACGGCTTTCCTCAACAACTGTGCTGCATATGCGTTATTCGATACTGGAGCTACGCATTCATTTGTATCTAAGCAATTTGTGTGCTTTGCCAAATTTGAGATGAAACCGTTAGAAAATGCACTTACTATTTCTACTCCTATGAAAGATGAAATACATACTACACTAGGATGCCAAGGGTGTAAGATTATTCTAGGTGGGATGGAGGATATTATAAATCTAGCGGTACTGGCCATGTATGATTTTGACGTGATCATAGGCATGGCCTGGCTTAGTAGACAGCAGGCCAATATAGACTATTATAGCAAGGCAATCTAGTTCAATCCACCCGATCATCCCTGCTATATATTTGTGGGCAATGGAGGAGGATTTTCTACTACTTTGATTTCTGCATCGAAAGCATTCCAACTTTTGAAAAAGGGATGTCAAGGGTAATTGGCAATAATAGAAAATAAGTCAAAGGAAGAAGAGCCAAAGTTGGAAGATATACTGGTGGTACAAGAATTTTCGAATGTTTTTCCAAAGAAATTACTAGGACTACCTTCGGAACAGGAAGTAGAATTTGCTATTGAAGTAGCCCCCGAAATGGAGCCTATTTCCAAAGCTCACCTATGGGATGGCTTTGACTGAGTTGAAGGAACTCAAAGTGCAATTGCAAGAGTTACTCGATAAGGGATTTATCCGTGAAAGTCCATCTCCCCAGGGTGCACCAATATTGTTCATGAAGAAGAAATACGGATCACTAAGAATTTATATTGACTATCGGAAATTAAATAGGGTTACTATAAAAAAATAAGTAACCACTGTCGAGAATCGACGATTTATTTGATCAATTCTAAGGAGCATCCATGTTTTCCAAAATCGACTTGAGGTCGGGATATCATCAACTAAAGATCAAGAAAAAAGATATTCTGAAGACGGCATTCAAAACCCGATACGGCCATTATGAATTCACCGTTATGCCATTCGGCTTGACAAATACTCCAGCTACTTTTATGGATCTGATGAACCAAGTATTCAAGCCAAACTTGAATCGTTTCATCATAGTCTTTATTGATGACATCCTAGTATACTCGAAGAATTTGACTGAGCATGAACAACATCTGAGATTCATGCTTCAGATGCTCGGGGAACACGTACTTTATACAAAATTCAGCAAGTGCGAGTTCTAGCTATCTCGCGTGGTGTTTCTAGGCCACGTAATCTCGGGAGAAGGCATATCAGTAGATCCATCCAAAAGAGAAGTGTTAATTAATTGGTCAAGACCAACGACCGTCATAGAAGTTCGAAGTTTCTTGGACTTGGCAGGTTACTACAGAAGGTTCGTGGAATGATTTTCGAGCATCGCTATCCCTTTAATGCGATTGCCAAGGAAAGAAACGAGGTTCGAATGGATTAACAAGTGTGAGTGGAGTGTCCAAGAGTTGAAGCAGAGGCTAACTACTGCTCCTATCCTGACAGTACCCAAAGGACCAGGAGATTTTGAAATTTATAGCGACGCCTCTCATAAGGGGTTAGGCTATGTATTGATGCAATATGTCAAGGTAGTGGCTTATGCCTCAAGACAATTGAAACCATATGAATTGAATTATCTAACTTATGATTTGGAACTCGCCATGATCGTGTTTGCTTTGAAGATTTGGAGGCATTATCTATATAGCGAGAAATTTGTTATTATACGGACCATCAAAGCTTGAAGTATTTATTTTCCTAGAAGGAGTTGAACATGAGACAAAGACACTGGATGGAACTTCTGAAAGACTACGACTATGAAATATTGTACCATCCCGGCAAAGCAAAGTTGCTGATGCTCTTAGTCGGAAGTCTGTGATTGAACATCTGATGGTCAAGGAATGGACCCTACAAGCGCGGGACTTGGACTTCAAATTTGAAGTTGGACATCATCAGAATTTACTGGCTACTCTCTGAATTGAACCCGAAGTACTATCAAGAGCCAAGGTGCTACAGCAAATAGACCCGGAGATTCAGAAAGTCCGGAAGGAGTTATCAGAACAGAAGTGACCCGATTTCCATCTGACAGAAGATGGGATATTAAAGTTTAATCGACGCCTATGTGTGCCCAATGATAAGCAACTTAAGGAAGATATCCTGACAGAAGCTCACAAGAGCAATTACAGTATTCATCCGGAAAGTACCAAGATGTACCAAAATTTACGACAACATTTTTGTTAGAACGGCATAAAGTTAGATATTGCTAAACATGTCGCCAAGTGCTTGACATGCCAACAAATCAAGGCTCAACATTGTAAGCCCAGAGGATTATTGCAAACGTTAGAAATTTCTGAATAGAAATAGAAGCATATTACCATGGATTTCGTAATAGGATTGCTAAGAAGTTAGAGAGGAAATGACTCCATATGGGTAATTGTTGATCGATTGACAAAATCAGCCCATTTTCTTTCTATAAGAAAGGACCTTCCATTGGAAGGTTATGTCGATCTATATGTCCACCAAATTGTGCGACTACATGGAGTTCCAGTAACGATCACATCGGATCGAGATTCCAAGTTTACAACAACTTTTTGGCGGAGTCTTTAAACCGCTATGGGAATCAAGTTACAATACAGTACTGCCTATCACTCACAAACGGATGGTCAAACTGAAAGGACCATCTAAACTCTCGCGGATATGTTGCGAGCATGCGTCGTTGATTTCAGGGGGAGTTGGGATGAACATTTGCATCTCATAGAATTTGCATAAAACAACAGTTACCAACAGAGCATCGGAATGGCACCCACCATTCAAAGCACTATACGGTCGAGCTTGCAAAACTCTAGTCTGTTGGGACGAGGTCGGGGAAAAGAAGGTCATGGGTCCAGAGCTAGTCCAACTTACCAATGAGGTTATGCAAGTGATTAGACATAAGTTGAGAACTGCCCAAAGCTAACAAAAGAGTTATGCTAACAAACGTAGGAAGCCTCTAGAATTCCAAGTAGGTGACCACGTGTTTCTTAAAGTGTCATCCATAATAGGTGTGTCGCGTTTTGGGAAGAAAGGTAAACTCAGTCTCAGGTACGTAGGACCTTTTGAAATTTTAGAAAGAATAGGGAATTTGGCTTATCGGTTAGCACTATCACCAAAACTTGCTTAGGTGCATGACGTATTTCATGTATCCATGGTGAGAAAGTATGAGCCTAATTCGGCACATGTGCTAAATTTTGACAAGGTCGAATTGGACAGCAGAGTGTCCTATGTTGAGGAGCCTGTGCGGATCGTGGATCATAAAGAGCAAGCGTTGAGAAATAAGACCATTCCTGTAGTAAAAGTCCTATGGCGACACCATGGCATAGAAGAAGCCACTTGGAAAGGTGAGAAAATCATGAAGCGTCAGTATATGCATTTATTCGAGGAACTAGGTACGTGTTTAAATTTCGAGGATGAAATTTTATTAGAGGTGGAGAATTGTGACATCCTTGAATTTGGGACTAGGAAGCCAAAGGTATGTGGTAAAAGAATAAGCAAGTTGTCTGAGCCGAGGGTCGATAACGGAACGAACAATATGGTAGAAACGAGAGTACTGAAGGTTGGTCATGGTTCAATCGAAAGATTGTCTATAAATTGGCCTAGAAATAGATAGTGGAATGACTCCTTGCTCACGCTAGACGATTAGAGTGATATGATTGTAGATTGACCCTTCGATTATAAGAGCCGTTAGTGAGAAGGTCCGAGAGAGCTATGGATCAGGACTGTGTTGGCATGTGTTAGTCGCGGGTGATACTGCACAAACATACATAGGTCACGGATGACCATGAGTTAATTCCAGGATATTGAATTCCACGAGGCTACATGACAATCGAGGGTCGACTATGAGTTCTTGATACTCCAGCATGGATTGATCGTGAGTCGGCCACAGATCATTGCGTTGAGTCGAATAGGCCATGAACGAGCCATGTGCCAGGCCACGAGCCTAATGACTAGGCCGCGGGCTTGGCTATGTACCAACAGCGCTAGCCAGGTCTTGTGCCCGAACGTGACCGGCCATCGTGCTCGTCAGCTAGGCCACGGACGAGCTACGTGTTCGGTCGTGTACCAGTCATTGTGCCTGACCCTTGCACCAGGCAACGTGCTCGTCAGATCCGATTCCAATCTAGTCCCGTGCCCAATGGACTTGGTCATGAGTCACGCATTGTGCCCATGCATGAGCTAATGCATGTGTCAGACCCATGAACTGGCCCCTTGCTCGTGTGGATAGACGTCATACTCGGCACGTCGCTCGTGTAGCCTTGCACCGCGCCCGTGCGCTCGACCCACATACTTGGCCATGTGCTCAGCCATGCACCCGTGCGGCCTGATAGCATGCCAGGCCATTCACCCAGTCAGGCCCGGTCAGTTAGGCCACAAGTCTCGACAACCCCGACTAGCTTGAATGGACACTAATGGACTTAGACCTTTGATTGGTCATACTTGGCTATATATGAAGGTCTTTATACACCAACCTTGGGTCAAATGGGTATACCAAGCGTGGAAAACCCTCGAAAAACTAGCGGAATAAGTATGATGCGGGGTTGCGAATTGAGTATTGATTAGTCGGTTTTGGGCAAAAGGACACTATAAGTGCCATAACTTGTGTACGGCGCTCACTTTGGTGCCATAACTTTTTTTCGGATCACTTTGGTGCCAAGTTGGAGGAAAAACGATCACTTAAGTGTCATAACTTTTTTGTGGATCATTTTAGTGCTAAAATTTTTGAAAAACGATCACTTAAGTGCTAAAATTTTTTAAAAACAATCATTTAAGTGCTAAAATTTTTGAAAAACGATCACTTAAGTGCCAATCTCCGGCGAGACTCCGGCGAGCCACGTCAGCGTCAGAAATTAATAAAAAAAATGTCACGTCAGATTTCCGGCGAAAAATTGTGTACAGCACCGGAGTTGGCACTTAAATGATCGTTTTTCAAAAATTTTAGCACTTAAGTGATCGTTTTTCAAAAATTTTAGCACTAAAGTGATCCAAAAAAAAGTTATGGCACTAAAGTGAGCGCCGTACACAAGTTATGGCACTTGTAGTGTACTTTTACCGTCGGTTTTGTATAAATCGATTGGTCTGAGTAGTTTGTGAGTGAAACCAGCTTGCTCAGGCGGTCTAGACAAAGCTCACGGTTCAAATAATGAGAGAACAAGAGAAAAAAATAGTTGACCAAGTCAAATGACCATTAAAAGCCATTAAAGGCCCTTATTATTGGACTTAGCTTAGGTGTCCTCCTTCATTATTTGGAACCAGCTGAGTTGTCAAGCTCTATTAATACAGCAAGGTGACTCATGGTCACCGATAATACACATAAACCAAGGGGGAAAGTCGGCCAAGGAAGAGAGAAAGAAGCCGAGAGAGAGACAGACAGAGAGAGAGAAAGAGAGAGAGAGAAGGGATAAGGCCACATTAAAATCTTTTAATGACACTTCATCATGTCTTTTGGTCGTGGTTCATTAATGCATTAAATGACCATTAGAATTTTGAGGCCATTTCATGGTGGCTTTTGTCTTTTCTTCATATCTTTGCCTCCTCTCCAAGTATTGGCCCTCTATAAATGGAGAAGCCCTCACGTGAAAGAGCCCCTCTCTCACACCCACACATATACACACACGCCCACCTACAACACTCATCGACCATCCTTCTTCCTCTTGCTTTGTTCTGCCAACTAGGAAGCCCACGTGAGAAACCTGCCTAGGACCCCGCCTTTTTGTGCTTGATCCACATGCCACTTGCTTTCTTTTTTCTCATGTGTTCTAGTGTTACGTTGAGTAAGTGAATTCCCTAATATCGGGAAAGGAAGTTGCGATGCGTTGTAACATGATTTGCTTGGGCCATTTCTTGGTTACTTGATCGATTATAGCTTGTTCTTTCTTTGGCCAGTGATGTTCCCACTTGACAACTATGCTTGATATTTTTTTTGTTGTTTGGTTACATGAATCTTGCTATTGATTTGCCATTGATGCTGGTACGGTAAGAGCCAACTTATACGAACGGCAATTGTTTCATCCTCGCTTGATATTAGTGTTTTCACTTATTGAGTCTCCCCGACTCACTTCTCATTGTTTTCTATTTTCAGGTCCATGAGATGGCATCTCCCCCGATCCGGTTTGGTAACCCCGTGAAGATGAGAGCTGAATTGCTCACAGTGATAGATGCCCAAGAAGGTTATGCCTACCGTCGTATCACGACATATGTTATCGTAGATGAAGGCCATAAGGACTTGGTTTGTCACCCGTATGTGGCGTGGTATCGCCTTGCAAACATAGATTGGGTTGGACCCCTATGTGGGTTCAACGGGCCGTTTGTCGGAACAGGCGGACCGACTCCGGGGTAGGCTATGGGCGAGGCATAAGACGGCCAAACAGACGGGACGCAGGGAGGAGACAAGTGTGGAGCGAGGAGCGAGTAGCCGTAAGAAGTAGTAGGAGTAGGATAACCAAGCCAAAGTTTTGTTTGTCCATAGTTGGCTCATGTGCGGAACCTCCTTTGAAATGGGCATGTAAAATAGAAGTGTGGTTTGCAAGGGCCCGAAAGAGGGCCTTGTCAAAATAAGTACGAATCATGTAAATACAACGTGTGACGTTTTCTCATATTACTCATGTTGTCTTGTTTGTTTCTATTTGCTTCCGCTTGTGCACTGATTAAAATGAATGGGACGGACTAATTTATTTTTGCGAGTCACGAGTCTGAACGGGTCGGGATTGATCAATAAGCATCGATCTTGATTCTGGGTCGAGACGTGACAGGCATTGCCACCGAAACTTGCTCAGGTACATGATGTGTTTCATTGTCAATGTTGAGAAAGTATGAGCCCGATTCGACACATGTGATAAATTTCGATGAGGTCAAACTAGATAGCAAAGTATCTTATACAAAAGAGCCAATATGGATTGTGGATCGGAAAGAGCAAGTATTCATAAATAAGGCCATCCATATAGTAAAGATCCTATGGTGTCACCATAAAACAGAAGAAGCGACATGGGAAAGTGAGCAAATCATGAAGCGTCAATACGCATATTTATTTGAGGAACCGAGTACGTGTTTAAATTTCGGGGATGAAATTTTATTAGGGGAAAGAATGGTGACATCCTCAATTTGGACCAAGATGACCAAAGGAAAATAGCTATGAAATGGCAAGTGGTCTGATTTGAGGGTCGATAATGGAATGGAGGATATGGTCAAGATGGGTTGTGGTTTGATCGAAGGATCATTCATGCATTGGCCAAAGGATCGACAATGAAATGACTCTCGAGTCATGTAAATTGATTAAAGTGATTCGACCATAGAACGACTTTTTGACCGTAAGGGTTGCTAGTGGGACGATTCGAGACAACCATGGATCGGTGTCGTGCGCACATGTGTCGATCATGGATGATTCCACTCGATCATGCATCGGTCACGAGTGACCATGGACCGATTCCATTGTGTTCGATTCTACGCGGCTATATGACAACCGAGGATTGACCATGGATTGTTAACACTCGAACGTGGACCGGACACGAATCGACCATGGATCGTTACGTTGAATTGGGAAGGCCATGTGCCAGGCCATGTCCTAGGCCTTACGCCCGGCTGTAGACCAGTCGTGTACCCGTCAGTCAAGCCACGGGCCGGCCCTGTGCCCATCCATGTGTCGGCCATTGTGCCTGATCTTTTGTGCCAGGTTTTGTGCCCATGGGTGGGTTCTAGTCTCGACCCAACCTGATGCCCGTCAAACCTGGCCATGGGCTGTGCATTGTGCCACCCATGAGCCAACGCGTATGTACGATTCATGAATCGATTCCTCGTCTGAGTATCTAGTCCATGCACAGGGCATGCTGCTTGTGTGGCTCGGTCTTACGCTTGCACATCGTCAGTGTGGCTCGATTTTACACTTATGCACTTAGCTCAGTACCCGTGCAGTAGGCCCGATGCCCGTATGGCCCGGCCATGAGCTCGGTTTTATGCCCTAGCAACCCGGCCTTGTACCAAGCCCTGCGCTCGATCAAACTCGACTAACCAGGCCATGTGCCAGAATAATTTTACTAGTTTGGCTTTGTGCCATTCAGCCGGTCTTTGGCTCGGTTGTGTTTAATCACACTCTGACATATTTTGTTACCCCAAACCTCGATTCCAAATGGGATGGTCGATCGGTTATAGCACTTTAGAACCCCTAAATTACCTTAATTCCTTGCTAAGCTAAGTTTTATTGAAAATTTGGCTGTCCAAGAAATGATGTGCCATTAGAACTAGTAAGAACCCCAATGATGAAGTGCTCTTGAGATCGATACACCATATTCATGCCTAAGAGCCCCTTGCGCAAGAAGATAACTTGATATGACTAAGTTGCCAATAATAGAACCTAGGCATCAATAATTGTGTTGTCTTGCTTAGGACCAATAATTTTAGAATTCTAGAGGGTGGTCCACCCCTAGAGAGGGGATTCATCAACAAGAGATAAATGGACAACTTCTTTAGCAAGTTGTTAATAATGAGGTTTGTCTTGTAAGAAGGCTAATAACAGAGGCCAAGCTAGGTGTCCCTTAATTAACAAAAGAAGAAGGTGACTCACCCTAGCAATTTATTGAGTGTCTTGAAGGTAAGGATAAGGAGTCACATTCAAGGAGCTCTTCAAGTGAGAAATGAGGGCAAACGTGAAACCAATAATGGAGCTTATCCAAGAAGGCACCAATAATAGAAAGAGCGACACTAATTGAGGTGTCTTGAGGAAGACACCAATACTTTGTGTCTTCAAGACAAAGACAAATGAAGTACACTCCTAAGTCAAGAGGAGAGGATCATGCAGAGACCAAGAACAATCATCATTTTGGTCCTAATTGATCTAATAAGGTATAATGATCCTAGGAGAGAAACTTGGAGACCAAGTTGGAAATGAGTGGCCTTAATTGAAGGCTTGAATAAGAAGCTTAATAATGACCAAAAACTTTCAAGACCCCTTCATTATTAACCTAGACTTTTAGGGCCATCCATTGTTAAATTTGGCTTCATCTTCATTAAGGACCTTTAGTGGACCGCACTATAAATAGGTTTAGTCCCCACTTAGCCTCCTTTTTCCTTACACCACCAGCTTTCACGCCACTCTCTCTCTCTCACACTACCTTACCGTTCGGCCCCTCTCCCTTCTTGCTCCCTTACTCACGCCAATCACCATCTTCTTCTCACATCACTTTCTTGGTCCCCACTAAATCTCGCTTTTGTCGAGTAGTGTAAGTAGATTCTCTAATCTCGGGATAGGATGAAAAAGTACGTTGTTGGCTAATGTTTGTACCTAATCTGTACTTGGAATTTGCGTGATGTTTGCTAGTTGTTTTGTTCTCGCACGTTTTGAGTTGGAGTTGTTACACGACTCGGCCGCAAAAGAAGGAACGTATGTCTTGTACGCACATTATGGTGCAAGGCCTGAAACTTACTTGGCAATGGTTTGATATTGAGGCAAATCGAATCCGAGCTGAGTTAGTTTGGGTTATCGTTTGGCACGTAAGATCAAGTCACGGGCCTTGGATCGTGGCCGACATAATAGTTGATTTCAGTTAAGTCCATGAATCACACTTGCACTCACACCTTCGGGCTAATGTTTGTATGGCTATAAAAGAAAGATAAAAATCTGGATTGGCTTGGTGCTTGTGATGCATGGACACGCGTGGGACTAAAGCTGTCTACAATGGATTTCAAGACATTGCCCAATGATTTCAAATGCCTAATAGATTTCAAATGCCTGGTGAATTCTGGATGCTTGATGGATTTCGGAAGAACCGATGGATTTAGTTTAAAATGAATGAATCCCATGTGATATATTTTTGCATGCATCATGTAAATACCATGCTTGATGTTCTCTTGGCAATTGTATACACCATGCATAGTACAAAGGTGGGGTAAGAAACGCCTTTGCTATTGATCTGCCATCAACAACCGGGGCGGTAAGGTTGGACGCGGGTCCGGCGGTGATTAATTCCTCCTCACTTGAAATTAGAGGATTTACTTATTGAGTCAATGACTCACTCATTGTTATTTTTCCAGACTTGTAGGATGGTGACTCCGCCTAAGCGGTTCAGTGTTCTGGTAGAACTTGTGGTAGATGTCATGGATGTGGTGGATTTGGAGGATGGTCATACTTATTGGAAAGTGATTTCTCATGTTATGGTTGATGAAGGCTTTGAGCAACCCGTCCCCACAAATACGTAGCATGGTATATGTGGACGACTGAAGGCTTGTTTGGGTTCCTCCGCGGGTTCAATGGTTGTGTCAGTGGTGCCAATGGACCAGCACCCGGGGGCGGTCCAAATAGAGCCTAGAAGGCGGTTTCAGCTTGGGGGGACCGAACACTTTTGAAGGAAACTTTTTGGGAGATCCTTTTTGGAGCTTGGCTGGATGATCACGGTAGAGGTGCTAGGCATAACTCAACTGTGTTGTTATAGCGGGTATATGTATGTGTATGAAACGGCCTATAAAAAAAGGGGCATGTAAAAAGGTTTGTCTTGTAATGTGTGTATATATATATATATATATATATATATAAGCTATCATGTAAAAAGGTTTGTTCATAATGCTTGTCTTGATCCCGATGTTTGTTCTGATTTTGATTGTCCCGATTTCATGATTTCGCTTGTTCATAAAAGAAAGATAATAATGAACGGGACGTTGCAAAATAAACCATGTGTCACGGTCTTGGTCGGGACATAACAATTTTTAAGATGGTTCAGAAATTCAGCATTAAGGTATTCACCTCCTTGATCAAATTGAAGAGCTTGAATACTCTTTCCCATTTGTTTCTCAACTTCTATCCTAAATTCCTTGAATTTTTCAAAGGATTTAGATTTATACCTCATTAAGTACAAGTAACCATACCGTGATAATGAAGTAAGAATAACCACCTCTAGCCGATTCGTTAAGTGGTCCACATACATATGATGTATCAATCCTAGTACAATAGCATCTCGCGCACTATGTCCTTCAAATGGCGCTTTTTTCACTTTTCCTAGAAGACATGACTCACAAGTTGAGTACGGCTCAAAGACGGATGGATCAATATATCCATCATTACTTAACTTTGTGATTTTATCTTCTCTTATATTACCTAATTAGAGATGCCAAACATTCTTTGGGTTTGGACTATCTCTAGGTCGTTTATTGGTTATGACATTTATATTATCTTGCTTATTGACATCGGTAATCACATTACCGGAAATTGTAATAGTATAAAGATTATTGGTTAATAAACCATAACATACAAATCTTTTATCGTGATAAATAGAACATACATCATTGCCAAAAGAAAGTTCATAAATCTGTTTGCTCAAACAAGGTATAGAGATGAGGTTCCAAACCACATTCATATAATCCAAACAATTATTCAAAACCAATATATATCCATAGGGAAAAGATAAACGAAAAGTACCTATAGCTGATTCAGCAATTCTTGCTCCATTTACAAATGTTAGGACGATCTCATTTCGCCCCAGCATCCTACTTATTTCTAGATTTTGCAATGAAATACAAATATGTGAAGTTGCAGCAGAATCTAGAACCCATAAATCTACACTAACAATAAGGTTAATTTCAATAATCATAAACACCATACCTTAATAAGACTGGTTCTTCGGCTTGACCTTCAAGCTAGTGAGGTGCTTCTTACAGTTTCTCCTCCAGTTCCCCTTGACACCATAATAATGGCATTTCCCTTTTTTGATCATGTACTTTGTGTTGTGTATCTCCTTCTCATAAACTACCAGCATATTGTATAACTCAGCTAGAGTTTTCTCCATCTTATGCATGTAGAAGTTCTGGGTAAGTCCAGAGAAGGAATCGGGCAAAAATTGGAGTATCAGATGCACAGCTAATTCGTTATTCATAGTAAGGTTTAGCCTTGCCAACTACTCAATGTGCCAAATCATTTATAAATTTCAAAACATGATATTTACTAATGATCCATCAATCATCCTCATATAGTATAATCCCTTAGATATCTCAAATTTAGAGGTTTAATCATTCTTATTAAAAAATTCTTGTAAGTGCATAATGATAGACCAAGCACTTTCCATAGTCTCATACTTCTCCTATAATTCATTATTCATCGGAGCAAGCATATATGACCTAAATTTTAAGTCATCTTTGCGTCACTTATCGTAAGTTTCGTGCTCCTCTTGGGTCCCACCCATAGAAATGGATTCTAGCAAGTTTTGATCAAGCACATACTCGATTTTCTCATAATTGAGAACAATTCCCAAATTCCTTATCTGGTCAGTGAAATTGGGTCTCGTCAAACGGTTCTTGTCAAGTATAGAAGCAAGTGGGTTTGTAGTTAGCATTTTTCAAAGTAATAATATATATGTGCAGAAAAATAAATTGTTAGCCGTTGTCTTTCAACAACTACTTCATTTTGGCCTTTGATTGAAGTAGATCCTCCCACTAAATTTATTCGGATCCCATACTCTTTAAGATGGGAAATGGCAATCTTCATTGGGTTAAGATTACTAGTAGGAATTGGAGTCCCACCAATCCATAGCCTACCTCACTTGACAGTTGTTGGTGTTTTATGAACTTAGTGAGCAGATTAACTTATCCAACGCATCATATGCGAGTCCCAATCTTATCTTCGGCCTCTAGATCATGAAAGTTTCACCTGATAGTTATCAACCTCATTATCATAGTTAAGTCCAACCCATCATCTCATGGAAGTATTTAGAACACAAATGTATAATGCAGTGGTCATATGGTCTAAATGGCAATTGACCCCTATGTAACCATAGCCAGTCAATCAACCACTAGAATATTGCATCAAACAACGACGATGGATGGCCACGAATTGAAAACCTGTTTCGATTAATATGATAAATAAAGAGGTTTGCATCATTATCAATGGTCTCACCTTGCACATTAAATATTTTAATATACTTATCAAGCTAACATTTGCAGGCCACTTAAAAACATTTCTGTTAACAAATAAGAATTGGCTATTAGATCGTAAAAATAAACATGAACCAAAATTAGTTAAACGCATGAAAAACCTTGAGGATTGACTTTGATACCATTGTTGGGATTTCATGAAACTTGCATAGATAAAATAAATCAAATTATAGTAAAAGCAAAATCCCGTGCATGTATCTCCCAAGCTTTGTTCATGTAGTTTAAAAAGAAATCCGTAGAAATGGAAGAATAAAATAAAAAGAGGACCAATTGGATTACCCTTGTTGCATGCCCAAAGCAATTTGGTCAAGACGTTCCTTGTAGCATGCCCAAGGCAATTTGGTTCAAATGTTCTTCAGGCCCTTCCCGTGACATTCTAAAATTTGACCCACTTTGGATTTATGAAATGGAGGATTTATGGATGTGCTTGTAGTTAGATCTCGTCTAGAATTGATCACTCCTAGGATACTAACCAATAAGGAAAGGCTAATTAGGGATTTAAATTCGCGTAACTAAAGAAACTCAATTGTGAACCGACACTCGATCGTAAAAATTGTCGAGGTGACATTTTGAACCAATGTAGGCCAATCCAAGGATAGTCAAGGATCAATTCGCAGCTGTCATATGAGTGGATCGTGGGTGATTCTGCTTGACCACGAGATGAACTGACGAATGACCCCAAACCTATACAAAACAATCGTGCCCGTCGAAACTAGCGATCAATTCTCGCGATTAAGTGACAACTGAGGTTGTTGCGATCCAAGTGAACTTAAACGTGGCTTGATTCAATATCGGCCACGAGTCAAATGTATAAATTTCCTCAAAAGCCACCCATTAGTTCGAGATATGCTCAAGTTACGTTAATTAAATTTGGTCATTAATTCACGACTAAGATTGGACCTCGGAAATTATGAATGTCACGATAGGATAATTGGACGACGTTGTTGTTGGCTTAGTTAGCCTCAGATTTGTTCGGATTCTTCAGAAAATTTGAATTCTGGCAAGAAATGAAAAATTACCGTTTTACCCCTGAGACTTTATTGATGCCAAGTATAAAGTGAGAGGGGCATTTTGGTCATTTCACACCTACTTTAGAAATAGAAAATTTTGGACAATTTTGCCCTTGGGAATTTTGTGAAATTTCAATTTTGCTCCTGGATATTTTTTGCAAGGATTAATCTGGACCGTCAATCTTAGGATAAGATCGAATCATGGCCGTCGATTTGGAAATAGAGAGGAGGGTAGGATGGTCATTTCCTAGGGCTATTAGACACCAATTATTGGCCTAAGTAGACTATTTCTAATTATTTTCTCTCTCTCCCTCTCATTTCCACTCTCTAGGCCATCTCTCTCCCTCTCTCCATCTTGGCCGAGCTTCCTGCCCACCTCACCGTGACCGTGGCCAGCCGCCTAGGCCGGTTGTTGCCGCCACTTCCCTGCTCAGCCAGATCACCACTGTCCGCCTGTGAAGCTATGACCTGCCACCACCACGCCTCACCACCTTTCTCTCCCCTGTTTTTGTTCTCACTGAATCACCCTCACCAGCCCATCTCAGCCCCAGCTCAGCCAAGAAAACCAGCATCCCATCGCTGCCGATTGCCGCCGTTCGTAACTGCCAGCGAGTCGCTGGTAACCCTTACCGCTTGTCGCCGCTGCCGCTGCTGTTTGCTCTCTATCTAGCCACCGTTGAGACCTCAATTTCGCATAGGAATCACAAGTAAGTAATATCATAACCCTCGCCTAGGATAACGGGTATTTTCAGGTTAGTTCGAGGCCGTTTTAGTGAGTTTTAGGAGTTAATCGTGGGACAATGGTTGGACTGATTTGGCTTAGTGTTTTGGGAGAAATTGTGATGATTTTTGAGGTGGATTTGAGGTTATAATTGATTGGTTAGGTAATTGAAATGATCCCGAGTGATTATTGTGGCTTATTGCGCGAAAAATGGGCTTAAATATGCCGTTATGGTGATTTTCTGTTGTGGCTGAGTTACTGTTCATCATGTGGCCGAATTGGTGTATATTGGTGATTAAAATATAGTGCGTATTGGTTTGAGGGTTGTCGGTAGGAGTACGACACCAGTGATTGGCAGAATTTTGCCTAAAATGCAGAAATTCGGGTTAATTGTGCACGTGCGAATTGAATTGGGTTGGCTGGTTTTTGTGGCTATTGTGGCTTGAAATAGACATGGAAATGTTGAATTTATGTCCATAATTGTGGCTGTGTTTGTGGGTCCAATGGCGACCTTGTTTGTTAGTCGAATTGTGAATTAATTGATTGAAATGTGGACTGTTATATGCGTGCATGGGCTGAATTGAATTGACTGGCAATTGGTCATGATTGGGTGTTAATTAAGCATGTGAAATGCGTGAGGTTTGATGCGTGCATGGGCTGAATTTGATCGGCCGGTAATTTGGCATGTTGGTGTGTAAATCAAGCGAGTGAATGAATGAGAAATTGTGTGATGTGTCGTGCGTGTGGTCACGAGAATCCCTGAGGCGTGTACTTTAATGCAGGGAATCCCTGAGGCATGTACTTTAACACGGGGGATTAAGCCATCATGAGGCGGTACTTTAACGTGGGACGATGCCTGGTATTATCGAAAGATGATCAACCTGAGGTGTGTACTTCAATGCGGGTTGTGCCGTAGGTAGTGGATGTTAAGCCTGAGGCGATATTATTACGCGGGCAAGATACATAGCCTGAGGCGGTACCATTACGCGAGCTAAGAAGTGTTATGAAATTGAAGTGGTAGATGTTGAGCTTGAGGCGGTACTGTTACGCGGGCAAGATACATAGCCTGAGACGGTACCATTACACGGGCTAAGAAGTGTTGTGAAAATGAGATGGTCATGTGTGGACCGTGAATTGAAAGTGAACCTGAGGCAATACTATTACGCGAGTCACTGGCAAGTCGAATGAAAGTGATATGATGGTGTACGAACGAGTGTGTGTGATATGCCGAGTGTGAAAATGACACATGTTCGACTCTATCTGTGGGCATGAGAATTAATTTGAAATGTTCATGTGGTTAGAATTTGTGTTATTGTGGCTAACGTGCAGGTTGCATGCATTAAAAGCCCGGGTAAGTGCAATTGTGTGCTTGTGATGTGCTTATTGAGTGTTATGGTGTTTGAACTTGTCTGAAGGTATATATTAGCCTAGGTGGGGTTTAGAGTGTTACTTGCTGAGACGTGTTCTTATGGTTATTTCAACAAAACAATTTTAGAACCCCGGCCTGAGCTATAAATTTTTCGCCGCCGCCGCCGCAGCATTTTAGGATACTGATGCACATTGACTATAATGTTGTACAGTACCCGATAGACGATAACTTGACCTGGATTAAGCACACTATGGTAGTTTGGATAAACATAGGGCAACCCCTTTGGCAGGCCCACACCTATACCACCAGGATGTTTCAGGACGAAATGGATGAGTTTAGCCCTGTCCATGGCTTTGATGTTCTCTTTGACGGAGTAGGGGATTGGGATCCGTCAGCTATACCTCCTCTCGACGGTGAGATGACTAGCTCGAATACTAATCTCGCCCAATAAGGACACTAACCCGTACTTGCAGCGCCCGAACCTTCAGTGGCTGAGCCTGACTCGGAGCTGGAGGAATCACAGACAGGTTATGATCCGATGGATGTGGACCTAGGTACAATACCAGAGGAGGAACCCCGAGAGGAAGAGCCTGAAGAGGTACCGGAAGAAGAACCCGAGGACGAATCAGAGGATAAGCCAGAGGAAGAGCCAGAAGAGGAGACTGAGAAAGAGGAGCGGATTGAGGTTTCGCTAGAGTCCGGTGATGAGGATAATCCGATTGAGATTGAGGCTGATTTGGAGACCTCAAAGGAGCATGTGGCTCAAGGGGATTTGGATTCGAATTCTGGGGAGTCAGATTCAAAGTGGACGCCATCCAGGGGACGTAGGGACTAATTTTAGGGGTTGAGTGAAGGCCTTTTGAAGTGTCCTATTTTTGGAGATAGGGCATACCCAGGCTACTGATCTTTTTGATATCGGTGGTGTATAGTTTAGAAGTTCGGTGTGCATGTATATTATGTGGATTGTAAATGGTGAATATTGTATAAGTTTGAATCAATAATGGATGTATATTCTCCCTTTTACCCTAGTCAATTATTGTCTGGGTGTTTGTGGCTTTCGCTGGTGCTTTATATCTTTAATGTGCCGATTTGGGTTGGCGACATTTCCTGGGACGTCGCACTAATTCGACCTAAGAGGGATGTCATAAGCTCGATGGAGTTCGGGGCATGACACTTCCCATAAATGCCAGAGCTTCATTTAAGACACATCACCAATCACATATCAAATGGTAGAGAGATTTTAAGAGAGTTCACCACTTCAATTGTGCTAGTAATTGTTCTTGTGTGTGAAAAAAATTGATTGAACTCATCTCATTTTTTTCTCAATAGACTCGGCTCCGATATATTTAAAGTTAATCCTGCCATTAACTCTTAAATCTTAGCAATAATTCATTCAGTCACTCTGAAACCGATTCAGAGCATTAATATGGTCGCTGACTCTAAAACCATTTTAGAGCATTTATCTGGCCATTAACTCTCAAACCGTTTCAGCGGATTAATCAAGACATTGAATCTGAAATTGTTTTAGAGCATTAATCTAGCCATTAACTCTGAAACCATTTCCAAGGATTAATCTAGCCATCAACTCTGAACTGTTTCAAAGCATGAATCTTGCCATGGACTCTGAACCCGTTTCAGAGTATTTCTTAGGCACAATTAGTGCTGATTTTGTGCCGTGTGTTTGCATCACCTGCACGCATGGCCATGACCCAAAACAATTAAATGAAACTTCATTTAATTTAACTTCAGCCCGACTCAACCTGATTACTATAATTGTAAACACATTTGCAATATTATCTCTCCTGTTCAAATATCATTCTGAATTGGTTATGGTGTGGACCTCTCTAGGTTCATCACTGAGCTAGCAGTAGAACCCTTACCAACACATTAGTATTCCAAAGAGAATTGATTATCCTAATTAGTCTCCAGGTCCTACAAGCCATGAGTGACCTCTAGCAATATGTCATGGCTACCAAGACAGAGTAAATATTTTAAGAGCATAATGAACCCATCAGCTTTAGCTACGATGTTATTCAATCCTTCTATCTTACCATGTCCCGATCAAACAAAGACCATGGAAATTTCTTATCGAGGCATCTATTCTACTAGAGGCACAGACCTAATTGACATGTGTTCTTAATGAGGCAAGAACTCTTCATTCTCAATTACAACCTCGGCCAAGGATTACAATACAGTGTCATGATTAGATTGCATTAGACATCATTATTGTACTTTGTATATAACAAGAAGACAAATTTCATATTGCGCACATGTGTGCCTTCGTATGTGAACAAACTATGACTATCAAGTATAGAGAAGGTTCAATGAAGCGTCAATATGTGCACTTATGAACCATAGCCATCCAACACACAAGTCAACACTGTGCCTCAAGTCTAACGATTTTTTTACACAAAACAAGAGTATGAACGATTAGACATTGACCATGCTAAAAGCTTCAATGTTGCTAATCGTTCTTTGCGTGTCATATTTAGTGAACTTGTTCGATACAAGCACCCGTGTTAAAACTTGGGTATGACAATACCCAATGACTTGTGACTCATCATGCCATTGGTATGTAATACTTAATGGTGAAGTTATGTCACGCCCGATACCCCACGAAGCGCAACATCCCGCCAACGGTCGATTTTAGTACAACGCTCCCAGAAAGCATTGCCGACCCACACCCATACAGAGATCAAACACAATCGGAAGCATAAATAACAAATCCTGACTATTATAAAATACGAGCCAAGGATAGCCAAGCAATAAACAACGATCAACGCAGAAAATATGTACATACTTATATTACTATTTTAAAACTCTTTTTACAGTGTTCACTACAACCAAAAAGGAAACACCAACAGTTGGGAATAACCAAACAGCCACTTCTCCGTTCTGCTCCGTCTCCACCGGGGTACATGCTCGACGACCGCTGGATAAAATGCGGTATTCCAAAAAGAAGTGGTGACCTCGACATCCTACTGCTGGGGGTCTGAAAATGTTTCGGTTTACACAACCGTGAGACGAATCTCAGTGAGTTCAATCCCTAAACCTAGGCTAGGCTAGCATGCAATCTCTTGACCGGAAACAAATATTTAAAACCATAATATAGCAACAATCAATCAAGTCTCTGACCCTGCAGGTTAGACAGTTCAATATATAATAATCACGGTACATACGTGGCACACATTGTCACACATACGCCAATTACATACTCATGCACCGAGTCTCACGTACTCGCAAGCCAGTCTATGCATGTTTATGCATGCAAATGTCATCGACATGTCACGCGCATTTCCCGGCCCACTGGCCCACACTGGCACTTGCCCAATTTATTATTTATTACGACTCGAGTCAATAATATTCACGGCCCGGTGCGTCTAGCCTGCTTCAAAGTGCATGAGGCGCAGCAACCGATCTGGCCCAGTATCTCTAGCCTGCTTCAAAGTGCATGAGGCGTAACACTGATCTCCTTACGAACCAGAGCCTGCTTCAAAGTGCATGAGGATGGTCGTCTTCCGGACGTACCGGGCATCGTCCTGCTTCAAAGTGCATGAGGACGGTATCGACCCGAAGGTCCTTAGGTGATCACATAACTCATTATTATCTGAACCCAGCGTATGACGCTTCAGGGTATTTTAGGTGATCACACACTCATGGCAGGCACGCATTCCCGCATAATTTCACCACATGCCTCACTCTGGGCATACATAATGCGTGTCCATATTATGCAATGCAATACACCATGAGCACCAATAAAATTCCAACATTCAATATCACAATATGTGCTCAATTGGCCTAATTAATACTGTGTGGCTCAACGTGCGATTCAAAATTCAATAATTAATTGCAAGTCAAACAGTGTCCAATCGCACTCCACAAAAATCAGCCACACAACATGCGATATGGTAGTACGCAATCAATCACAATTAAGCACAAATTACGTACAACCAATCAACTTGGACATACCCGGTAATTTTTCAATGGGCTCTTAAATTGGTCATTTAATCCAATTAATCTCCCCAAGTAATCCTCATTAATCCACTAAATTTTCCCGATAATAATTTCTACTAATTAGTCCTCAACCCAATCTAAAATATACACTGATACTACCTAAGCCAGTCCAAAAATGCACCGATAATACCTAAACCAGTCTAGAAAAATGCACTATCAGTCCTAATCCGGGTTTAGGAATTTACTCACTTAATCTTGGACCACGACGACGAGGAATGGCGGCCGATTGCTGGTGAACAGTAGAACCGGCGGCGCGTTTCCGGCGACGGCGTACGGACGAGGGGGCGTACTGTCGGTGTATGGTTGCCCCCGTACGGACACCGTACGGATGCCCCATACGGTCGGTGGTGAACAGCGACGTACAGGACGTCGGGGACAGTTGGGTGGCGACGGAACGGCGATCCGAGCTCCGGCGAAGCTCCGGCGGGCTAAATTGCCGGGAAGGAAAAGAGAGAAAAAGAGGAAGAAAGAGAGAGAAAGAGAGAGAAAAAGGGATCGGGTGAGGCTAAGGTTGAGGCTAAGGGCTGTGGTGGTCGACGGTGAGACACAGTGGCCGGCGGTGGCGCTCCGGTGGCTGGCGGCGAGCTCCGGCGAGCCAAACAAGAGAGGAAAAGAGAGAAAAATGGGGGAGAAAACTGAAGGGGCTGCTGTTCTGGGGGGTTCTGGAGTGAGGGTGAGTGAGGAGAGAGATAAAGGTCAAACCTGGTAAAAAAAAACGGCCTAGGGGCGACACGTGTCGCAAATCCGGCAGTCTTGACGAAAATACCCCTAATCTAACGGTTCTAATTTAATCTTATCCAAAAAGTGAGGGGCAAAAGGGTCAATAGGGCCAATAATGCAGCTGATAACCTCTGGTAATTATCCTAAAATTTTCCCAAAAATTCGGACCAAAAATTAGCTCAGGGGCAAAATCGTCATTTTTTCGGTCCCAGGGTGAAATTCTAATTTTCGCATATACGTGTTCCATATATGCGTGGCCAACATAATATGGCATCGGATTCGCGAAATTCACTTTCTATGCCCTCGAAAATTGACTGCGAAGTTCCGGGAAAAAATAATATTATTTTTTCAATTTTTGTCGAAATTCCAATTTTTGTCCATAACGACTCCTGGTATGCGTGGCCACCCAAAAATGGCGTCGGCCTCGAAAAGTAACCTCATTTGGCCTCGAAAAGTGACGCTAGCGTCCCGAGGGGCAAAATGGTAAGTTTTCACTCCCGGACCGAAATTCCAATTTTTACACGTACTAACTCCAAACGTGTGTGTCCAGTGTAATATGACGTCAGATTCCCAAAAATAGTCTCTTTAGCCTTCGAAAATCGACATCGAAATCTGGGCCCAATTCCGTGAACAAAACTCGCTAAACTTTCAATTTCAGGGTCTCTCACTAATGGGTGGCAGTTTAGAGATTACGCGTATCGACCTAGGGTTACCCGTATCGTAATGGTCTCGATCATTAAGAGAATGAGAAATTATCACTAGTCCCAGAGGCCACGATCGTTCGGTTTAAGTTCAGGACTGGCTGGCCACGTGCACTTTTCGGTCATGCAGAATCACCTGCGATCCGAGTGTACAACGTTGGCCTTGGCCAAACCAAATCCGTTACCTTTCCGAAGATCGGCCCACATCGGTTCAAAATATTCCCTTAGTATCTCTCGCAATCGGTGTCCGTTTCACGATAGGGTCTCCGGTCCACGTACCGTTTTCTAGTTAGCCTTACCCCATTGGTTAGTATCCCGAGAGTGATCAGCTCTTGGCGAGACTTACTAAAGTAAAATGCGAAATAATATCAGTTTTATTGATCCTGGAATTACATCGAAATTCAGGTTGTTACAAGTTAAGAACACACCGATCGCAACGTGATCATCAATATCCAATAAATGATCCATCGAATGGGAACTGTTTTAAAATTTAGTCTAAATGTAAACCTATCACACATATTCTTAACACCTTAAGAATAGGTCCTGTCACAACGGACCTTATAGAATCATCCATATATATAATGGTCAATGAATGAATACGTCTTTGCCATTAAATAGTACAACTGAAATCCCTATCATGCAACTATTAAATGGTCACTTTAGGGCATACATCCAACATATGCAACATATCTTCCACTTTACTTTGCACGGAATAATAGAGGGAATAGAAACAACATCTTTATATGTAAAACACAACAAATAAATGAAAAGAATGGAGAGAATTTCTTGTTTTTTGGTATGTTTTTATTATGATTTGGATATTCTCTTTATAGACAAATAAAGAAGAGGGTTAATAAAGTAAAAAATCAAATCAAGCATTATAAATCTGTTACAAATTGATTGCAGTCACACTTTTCATTAAAACTGTTACAAAACAATTGCTTTGAATAATTAAAAAACATAGAAATATCCAACAGATAACATAATGGATAACCTGTGGTGGGAGTAGAGAAGACCTATTATAATTCCATTTTGCAAAGTGGTAGCTTTTAGAGAGTTTGCTCTGTGGTATTTTCCTAGTTTGGGTTTCCACCTTAAATCCCTTCTATATAGATTATGCATTGCCCAATTGATTGTTATATTGTTGTAGTGTTTATTGTACGCATTTAATTACACAAAGAGGGGAGAAGAAATTCGTTGTCCACGATGAGATGTGGTTGCACTAGTCTTTCAGTAACAAATAGCTTAGAGGAGAAACGAGAACTCTACTCCAATGGCATGGCATGAAGGTATCTTCGGCTTTGTCCATAACATTGTGAACAAGTATCGAATAATCTTTAAATAACATTCTTTTGTGTTTCAAGTGTTATCATAATTATCAATTTTGGAAAAAAGACCATCAAGGCGAGTTGTTGATTTTTCAATGACTTGAGGCACCGCAAAATATTACTCTGAAGGTACATAAAAAATTATTTGCAACTTTATTTAGTGTCTTATGTTTGGCTTTTCGACAAATCTAATTCAACCTCAGTGAAACCGGTCCTTGATTTTCATTTCCGGTGAATACAGTCCTGGATTTGATTGTAATATGAGAGCGCTCCACAATCAGAAAACGGGTTCATCACAATGACAATACCATTAATGGAAAGCAAGAGCGAAAGACCAAAAACATAAAAGAGCCATCTCCGCTTTATTCCAAAATATTTTGTGCGGCCAATACAATTTTCAATCACACATGATGGCATGGTTTATGACCATGTATAATAACGCTTATACTCGATGCCATATGATTTAACATAAAACCCATCATCCCGCACAGACCAAAAGCAATCAGGATTACAACGGAATTTATCCCGATTCGTCCTGAACGCGACGAACTCCTTGAACCGTCCCTGCCATTGGGCAGAGCAGGCAAAGATGGTGGTGTCGATAAAGTGAATCTGAAAACGGATCACTTGCTCTTGAGTCGGGCGTAGGGTCCGGGCCCCAAGATCGTCATCCGAAGATACGCAATGGAGAACAAAGTCGCTAGGCAAGTCATTGACGATGTGTATATGGCGCTTGTCGTAAATTTCACCTATGAAGTTGGTAAACTTATTGGCCTGTGAGGGTGGAAGAGAGGATACGAAGGAAAGTGACAGGAAAAGGACAAGCGTGAATTGACTTAGGGATTTCATTGTTATGAAGTGTTATGATAATTAGTGACGTTTGGTGTAGAACCTTTTGATGTAATTTATAATGAACATTCTCTGTCCATCTTGGGTAACCCCATTCGTAGGATTTTTTCTTGACTATCCTAGAAAGATAAAGACGATTAGTCAACAGAGTCTAAATTTAGTAGGAGATTTGGCTCAAATCGATAAAGAAGGAAATAAAATATATATTTTCATTTTCAATAGATATTCATGTTTATCCCAAGAGATGTATTCTTTCTCATTTAAAGAAAATGAAATCTCCCAAGGTGATATGCTGAATTAGAGGTTCCCATCGTGGACGTAGGCTTCCAAGGGTTGTCTTCTTGGTCAACCGAACCACGTTAAATCCTTTTCTCTTTCTTCGTGTGTGTGTGATTACAAATAAAATATGGTACCAAAGTAGGAGGTCCTGTGTTCAAATCTTTCAAGTTCCATTTGCCTGCCCAATTAAATATGTGCACACCTAGTACTAAGCACAAAGATCAAACTAAGCATGAAGGAGAGAGATAAAATATTTAAATATCAAACCATGCATGTATATGATAGCTTAAATTTTTAGAAAAGTTGGCAGTGGACCCATAAAATCTCACATAGTATTAGAGCTTGTGTGAGTGCTATCGATGTCATGCCTTGAATCCCATCGAGCTCGCGACATCCCTCTTCTGTTGAATATCATGATGTCCTAGGAACATCGCCAACCCAAACTAACACATCAGAGTTCGAACACGGCGGAAATGAGAATATAAACCCTGACAATATGATCATGGGGTAATGGGAAGAGACAAATCACCAAACTACCAAGCACTTTATTACACCACGATATATACAATATTCATTACAATCCATCACAACTAGCAACCTCTACACCAACAACCACCGATATCAAAAAGGGACTAGCGGCATCGGGTAGATTAATACTACCACCAAAAAGGGGCGTCTCCAAAAACTATCTAACCCCTAACTTCTAACTAACCCCTATTCGCCCTAGAGGGGGTCCACTCAGAATCGGTCTCATCAATGCCAGTCTGTTCCTTTGAAGACTTGGACTCAATATTGATCTCAATCGGATTGTCCTTGTTTCCCGACTCTGCTGGAACTTCGAGCAGCTAAATGGTTTTAAATAAAACCGTGAGAACACTTCTCAATAAGCGAAATCCTAAACCCAACATAGGCTAACACGTATCTCTGGGCATGATCGAGCACACAAATCACACAACTATCAAGCCAGAACAATAGCAGGCACAATTGTCTCACCTTGATACGCACGAAATCTAACATGCGAATTCAAACATTATTACCAGAAATCGATACCATGTTTCACTCAATAATAACAATCAACCCATATCCATACTCACATTCGCATAACAAACACAACATTATACGATTCCCATTTCACTCGAGCACACACATCTAATTCATTTCTGACCTGCGTAAACACACCTCAAGTCCAAAAACTAGTCATCGATCTCTGACCAGCGTAAATACGCCTCAGGTCTAACAACACTTTTATAGCTTGCATAAACGAACACGCCTCAGGCTCAGTGTCTCTAGCCCGCATAAACGAACACGCCTCAAGTGCAACACCGATCTCCCTTTTTATAACACAACCCGCGTAACACGCATCAGGTTGAACAACACTTATATTGCTCGCATAAAAACGCCTCACGCTCAGTGTCTCTAGCCTGTGTAACACGCATCAAGCGTAACACCGATCTCCCTTTTACGTCACAACCCGCGTAAAACGCATCAAGTTGGAAATCTTTCGGTAAAACCGGGCATCGTCCCGTGTTACAATACATGCCTCAGGACGGGTTCAATTCCCCACGTAAAACGCATTAGGGATTATGTTATCATACGTGCACACATTTTCCATTTATTATCTAGATCCCGCGTAAAAACGCCTCAGGGTATTTAATGATCATGAAACACGTCGGGCACCCAATCACATGCCAATTTCATACAACCAACTTGCACATTTCATCCAACATATACAGGCTACCCATAAGCCATGCTAACCCACAATTTTAGCAATTCAATTCGCACATGCACGATTTAATGTGAATTTTTGCATTTTAAGCCAAATTTCACCACTCACGAGCATCATACTCCTATCGACAACCCCAAACCAACACGCACTATGTCTCAAACACCAATATGCATCAATTCAGCCACAGAATGAACAGTGATTTGGCCACCACAGAAAAATCACTATACCGGCACATTTAGGCACTCTTTCACGCAGTAAGTTACAATAATCACTAGTAATTATTTCAATCACAAAATCAATCAATTCTAACCTCCAATCCACCTAAAAAATCATCATAATTTCATCCAAACAGCTCAGCCAAAGCAGTCCAACCATTTCTCTACGAATAACCCTTAAAATTTGCCAAAACGGGGCCAAACTAACCCAAAATTACCCGTTCTCTTAGGCAAGGGTTAGAGTATCACTTACTTGTGATTCCATGCAAAATCAAGCCCCCAAAGGTGGCTGGACAGAGAACAAACGGCGGCGGCGGCGGCGGCCCACGAAAAAGGGGTACCGGCGACTCACCGGCATCCACGAGCGGCGGCGATGGGCGTCGATGGGCTGCTGGTTTCTCGGCTGTTCTTGGTTGAAAAGGGGTGGCTGGTGATGGTGTTTCACAGTGGGAAATGAGAGAGAGAGAGAGAGAGACGGTGGTTGCAGCAGTAGTGCGACACGACAAAAGAGCAAGCGACGGTTCGACAAAACGGCGACGAACGGACGGCAATTGGTTGGCCGGTTGGCCAACTCACATGAAGGAGAGGGGGCTGAGGAACTCACAGCCAAAGAGGGAGGAGAGGGAGAGAGATTGTGAAAAATGAGGGAAGAGAGAGAGAAAAGAAAGAAGAAAAGAAACGAAAACCTAGTATATCCCCCTAGGTAAAATTACCATCCTACTCTCTCTACTTTTAATCCGACGGTCACGATTCGATCTTATCTAAAAATCGACGGCCCAAATCAAATCCCATAAAAAATATTCAAGGGAAAAGTTGGAATTTCGCAAAAAGTGCAGGGGCAAAACCGTCCAAAAATTTTTATCTCTAAAGTTGGTGTGAAATGACCAAAATGCCCCTCTCATCTATACTTGGCCTTCATAAAATCTCCAGGGAAAAAAGGTCATTTTTTATATTCTTCAAAATTTCCAATTTTCTGACGAATTCTAGCAAATTCAAAACTGACCACGGTACTTTTGACGTCGTCCAAATATTGTATCATGACTATCGAAATTTTTGGATGCCCAAACTCGGTCTCTATTTAATAGGCAAACTCAAATAAACACAACTTGAGCTTATCTCAAACTAACGAGCGGTTTTCGAGAAAATTCGTGTATTCGATCTGTGGTTGATACTAAATCGAACCATGTTTAAGCTCACTTGAGTCATGGCGACCTCGATTGACATATAATTGCAAGGATCATTCACTAGTTCTAAAGATTGCGATCGTTTGGAATAGGTTTGAGATTGTTCGCAAATTTTGTATTCTGGCGAGGCGGAATCACCCGCGATCCAATTATACGACGTTTGCAAATCGATCTATGACCATCCTTAGATCGGTCTATATTAGTCCAAAATATCACCTCGACAATCCTTATGGTCGAAAGTCAGTCCATGGTTAGGTTTTATGGTCGCGCGAATCTAGATCCCTAATTAGCATTTCTCTACTGGTTAGTATCCCGAGAGTGATTAAGTTTGGGCGAAATTTGCTACAAATGTGTTATTGAAATCATGCATTTCATAAATACCAAATGGGTTGAAATTTGGAATGTCACAACTCTTCCCCCTTATAAAAATTTCGTCCTCGAAATTTACAATCAAAATCCAAACTATTCAAACAACTGGGGGTAATGACGTTTCATCAGCTCCTCGCTTTCCTAAATAGCGCCTTCGGTCCCATGATGTTGCTAAATCACCTTGACCAGCGAGATCGTCTTGGTCCTTATGACTTGTTCCTTCCTATCCTTGATCTGTATCGGTCTTTCCATGTACGATACTCTGTTGTCCACTTCTATCTCCTTATAATTCAGTACATGAGTTGGATCCGGTTCATATTTCTTCAACATCGACACGTGGAATACATTGTGCACCTAAGACAAATTTGGCGGCAAGGCGAGTCAATACGCTAAATCTCCAATCATTTCTAACACCTCAAAAGGTCCCACAAACCATGGACTTAGCTTCCCTTTCTTACCAAATCGAGACAATCCTTTCATTGGCGACATATTGAGGAATACGTGATCCCCTACTTGAAATTTCAAAGGTCTTCATCTTATGTCTGCATAACTCTTTTGACAGCTTTGCGTTATTTTTAATCTTTCACAAATGATCTTAACTGCTTCAACTGATTGTTGAACTAATTCTAGCCCGGTTATACTCCTTTTACCAACTTCATACCAATATACAGGCGTCCTACAAGCTCTGCCATATAGCGCTTCAAATGGCGCCATCCCGATATTCTGCTGGAAACTATTATTGTACGTGAATTCCACTAAGGGCAATTGCTCTTCCCACTTATCTTGAAAATTCAATACACATGCCCGAAGCATATCCTCTAGAGTCTGAATCGTCCTCTCAGACTGGCTATCCGTTTGCGGGTGATAAGCTATACTAAACTGCAGCTTTGATCCCAATATCGTCTGCAAATTTCTCCAAAAATTGGTGGTAAACTTGGGATCACGATCCAAAGTAATCGTCACTAGCACCCCATGCAAACGAACTATTGGTTGTATGTATAATTCGACATACCGATCCAATGCGAAGTCTTTCCACATTGCCAAAAAGTGCGCTAATTTTGTCAATCTATCCACAATTACCTAAATGGAATCATGGCCCTTTTGGCTCTTTGGTAATCCCATTACAAAATCCATAGTCACGTGCTCCCATTGCCATTCTAGAATTTCCAAAGATCGCAGCAATCCTCCAGGCTTATAATGTTGCGCTTTCACCTGCTGGCAAGTTAAACACTTAGCCTTATGCTAGGCTATATCCACCTTCATTCCATTCCACTAATAATACTGTCTTAAGTTCTGATACATTTTCGTACTTATCGGATAGATACTATAATTACTATGATGCGCTTCCGACAAGATTTCTTCCTTAAGTTCCGCATCGTCAGGCACGCACAACCGTCCACGGAACTTCAAGATCCCATCCTCGGATACTTAGAAGTCCGATTTTCTCGTAGTAGGATCCATCTCTAGAATCTTCTGAATCTCTTGGTCCGTAGATTGCAAGACCTTGATCTTAGTTTGAATTTCCAGTTCAATTCTTAGTGTGGTTAGCAAACTCGAGACTTGACTTACTTCAAATCTAAATTTTGAGTCTCGCATCTCTTCCAACAAGGTCCATTCCTTAACTAACAAGTATGCGATGCTTGACTTCCGACTTAACGCGTCAGCTACCCGGTTGGCCTCTCCGAGGTGATACAAAATATCACAATCGTAGTCCTTAAGTAACTCCATCTAACGACACTGTCTCATGTTAAGCTCTTTTTGAGAAAACAGACATTTCAAACTTTGATGGTCCGTGTATATCTGAAATTTCTCTCCGCATAAGTAATGTCGTCAAATCTTAAGGGCAAATACTATTGCGGCTAATTCCAAATCGTGCGTCGGGTAGTTCAACTCATGCGGTCTCAACTGTCTTGATGCGTAGGCCACTACTTGTCCATTTTCCATGAGTATACAGCCCAGTCCTTTTAACGATGGATCACTATAAATTTCATATCCTCCTGGTCCTGATGGAATAGTCAACACCGGCGCCGTTGTCAATCTTTGCTTTAGTTCTTGAAAACTTCTTTCACAATTATCGGTCCATTCAAACCTTACTTCCGTTTTCAACAAATGTGTCAACGGTGTTGCTATTGCCGAAAACCCTTTCACGAAACGCCGGTAATATCTTGCCAAACCCAAAAAGTTTCGAACCTCTATTACAGTCGTTGGTCTCGGCCACTTCATTATAGCTTCAATCTTTGCTAGATCTACTGAGATTCATTCTCCAGAGATCACATGTCCAAGAAATGCTACTCGATTGAGCCAGAACTCGCACTTACTAAACTTGTCATACAGTGCGCGTTCTCTTAAGGTCCGTAGAACTTTACTTAAATGTATTTCATACTCTTCCGGGCTCTTCAAGTACACCAATATGTCGTCTATAAAAACTATCACAAATTGATCCAAGAATTCCTTAAACACTCGATTTATTATATCCATAAAGGCAGCAGGGGCATTAGTCAACTCAAACGACATTACTGTAAACTCATAATGCCCATATCTCATCCTGAATGCCGTTTTCGGTATGTCCTCCTTCTTTATCCTTAATTGATGATATCCTGTCCTCAAATCAATCTTAGAAAATACTGAAGCCCTTTGTAACTGATCAAACAAATCATCTATCCTTGGCAGGAGATACTTATTCTTGATGGTCACTTGATCAACTGCCTATAATCTATACACAACCTCAACGACCCATCTTTCTTCCTTATAAACAACACTAGCGCTCTCCATGGGGACGCACTTGGACGAATAAAATCTTTGTCCAACAATTTTTGCATCTGAACTTTCAATTCTTTTAACTTAGACAGTGACATCCTATATGGTGCTTTCAAAATTGGCTCTGTCCCATAGGCCAACTCGATTGTAAATTCTACATCTTTTTCTGGTGGCAATCCCGATAGTTCTTGAGAAAAGATATCGGGAAAGTTGCATGCTACGGCTATATCCTCTAGCCTTAGTTCCTCAATTGTCGAATTAACTATTGCCGCTAAAAACCCTTTGCACCTTTCGTCCAACAACTTAGTCACTTCCAATGACGAAATCCAGGGAATCAAGGTCCCTCCTCGATTTTCCACAAATTCGAATCTAGGATGTCTAACTGGATTAAATTGGAATACCCTGCTACTGCAATTCATTACAGCCTTCTGCTTAGTCAACCAATCCATGCTAGTAATCACATCAAAATCATACATGACTAAGACTGCCAAGTCTATCCTTTCTTCTTTATCACTAGTCATTATCTTACAATCCAGGCATCCTAACGAAACTAACACCTTATCATTCAACGGAGTATTAATGCATAACACAACTTCAAGTGATTTCGGCTTCCCGATATTCTTCTTAACGGGTGGGACAAAACACTGATTTCCCGCCATCGGTTTCTTTCCAAAGTGGCAGTTATCCCTAGCCGGGGCAAACCTCGACCTAGAAGCGATAGCCCTATCTGCCAAATCACGCTCAATCGTTTGGGCCTGCTCATAAACCTCATTATAATCTCTTAAATTCAAAGATATCATTTGGCTACAAAGGTCCAATTTCTACCCATCTCGAAACCTTTGGGCCTTGTCCAAAGGATCCTCTACCATCCTCGGGACAAACTTGAATAATCTAGAAAATTTTTCCTCATACTGATGCACAGACATTTGTCCCTGACACGATCTCATGAATTCAACCAACTTTCGTTCTCGGCCACTTTTCGAAAAGTACTTGCCATTAAAGACTTCCGTAAATACAGCCCAAGTCTGAACGACACCTACGGGGAACACTCGACCTCTAGTGGCTTTCCACTAATCACTTGCATTTATTTGCAATTGATACATTGCTAAGGTCATTTTCTCCTCATCTGTACACCCTAAAACCTCAAAAACCTTTTCTAATTCTTCCACCCAAAGCGATGCAACCTCGGGATCGTCTTTACCATCGAACTTTGGAGGTTTCAACTTCAAGAACTGCTCAACTAACTGGTGCATCCGCCTATTTGCATTCACTTGTCCCTAACCTTGATCCTGATTCCCATTATTGGCAACAGCAGCAGCTGCAGCGGCCTCAACAGCGTGAGCGATATTGGCAGCTCGCTCCTGAGTCTGCCTACCCATTATAGTCCCAACCTCCTCAAGTGCTCTTAAAATTCCATCAACTCTGGGATCTTCCATAACTCTAGCTCGTGCACCAACTCGACCTCTTGTTCCTCTTTGTGCACCCCTTCCTTGGTTGTCCATACTCACATAATTCTATCACTCACCTACCTGCTATAATTCCATTTAGGATTTAGACACCTGGGCCAACTATACCAGTCTAGTTCTAGGCAGTGAATTACGACAATAATTCACTTAGCAAGCAATCAACCACCACAACACGAGATCACAATCAACAAGTTTCGAGCACGTACCTCAGATCCAGACGTACCTGCAACTCAACCGTTAAAGCACTCAATTCACCCATCAATCATAACAAATAATCAAGAGATATGCGTAGCGCTAGACACACCTATGACTCACGAAGGTCTCCCTAAATGACTATCCAGGGTCTCCGCTCCTTATCACTCTAGGCTTTGACCAACTTGGATCGAGCTGACCTTGCTCTGATATCAAATCAATCTGGATGTCACACCCTAAACCCCATCGAGCTCGCGACATCCCTCTTCGATCTAATATCGCGACGTCCCAGGAAGATCGCCGCCCAAACTAACACATAAGAGTTCGAACACGTCGGAAACGAGAACATAAACCCCGACAATATGATCATGGGGTAATAGGGAGAGACAGATCACCAAATCACCAAACACTATATTACACCACAATATATAATATCCATTACAATCCATCACAACCAGCAACCTCTGAACCAACACCCGCCGATATAAAAAAGGCACTAGCAGTATCGGGTAGACTAATACTACCACCAAAAAAAGGCGTCTCCAAAAAACTGTCCAACCCCTAACTTCTAACTAATCCCTATTCGCCCTAGAGGGGGTCCACTCAGAATCGGTCTTGTCAAAGCCAGTCTGTTCCTCTGAAGACTTGGACTCAGCATTAATCTCAAACGGATTGTCCTTGTTTCTCGACTCCTTTGGAACTTCGATCAGCTAAATGGTTTTAAATAAAACCGTGAGAATACTTCTCAATAAGCGAAACCCTAAACCCAACCTAGGCTAACACGCATCTCTGGACATGATCGAGCACACAAATCACACAACTATCAAGCTAGAACAATAGCAGGCACAATTGTCTCACCTTGATACGCACGAAATCTAACATGCGAATTCAAGCATTATTACCAGAAACTGACACCATGTCGCACTCAATAATACCAATCAACCCATATCCATACTCACATTCGCATAACAAACACAACATCATATGATTCCCATTTCACTCGAGCACACGCATCCAATTCATTTTTAACCCGCGTAAACACGTCTCAGGTCCAAAAACTAGCCATCGATCTTTGACCCTTGTAAATACGCCTCAGGTTCAACAACACTTTTATAGCCCGCGTAAACGAACACTCCTCAGGCTCAGTATCTCTAGCCCGCGTAAATGAACACGCCTCAGGCGCAACACTGATCTCCATTTTTATAACACAACCCTCGTAACACACATCGGGTTGACTAACACTTCTATAGCCCACGTAAAAATGCCTCAAGCTCAGTGTCTCTAGCCCGCATAACACTCCTCAAGCGCAACACCAATCTCCCTTTTACAGCACAACCCATGTAAAACGCATCAGGTTGACGGTCTTCCAGAAAAATCGGACATCGTCCCACCTTACCGTACACGCCTTAGGACGGGTTCAAATTCCCATGGAAAACACATCAGGGATTATGTTATCACACGTGCACACATTTTCCATTTATTATCTAGACCCCGAGTAAAAATGCCTCAAGGTATTTAATGATTGTGCAACACGTCGGGCACCCGATCACATGCCAATTTCATACAACCAACTCGCACACTTCATCCAACATATACAGGCTACCCATAAGCCATGCTCACCCACAATTTTACCAATTCAATTCGCACGTGCACAATTTAACGCGAATTTTTGCATTTTAAGCCAAATTTCACCACTCACGGGCATCGTACTCCTATCGACAACCCCAAACCAACATGCACTATGTCTCAAACACCAATATGCATCAATTTAGCCATAGAATGAATAGTGATTTGGCCACCACAGAAAAATCATTATAACGGCACATTTAGGCCCGTTTTTCACTTAATAAGTCACAATAATTACTCGTAATTATTCCAATCACAAAATCAATCAATTCTAACCTCCAATCCACCTCAAAAATCATCACAATTTCAGTCAAACAGCTCAGCCAAAGCAGTCCGACCATTTCTCTACGAATAACTCTTAAAACTTGCTAAAACGGGCCCGAACTAACCCGAAATTATCCGTTATCCTAGGCGAGGGTTAGGGTATCACTCTCCTATGATTCCAAGAAAAATCAAGCCCTCAAAGGTGGCTGGACAGAGAACAAATAGCAGCAGCAATGGCGTCCCACGAAAAAGGGGTACCAGCGACTCACCGGCGTCTACGAGTGGCGGCGATGGGCTACTGGTTTCTCGGCTGTTATTGGCTGAAAAGGGGTGGCTGGTGATGGTGTTTTACGGTGGGAAACGAGAGAGAGAGAGAGAGAGAGAGAGAGAGAGAGAGAGAGAGAGAGAGAGAGAGAGAGACGGTGGTTGCGGTAGTAGTGCGACATGAGGAAAGGGCGAGCGACGGTTCTACGAAACGGTGACGAACGAACAGCGATTGATTGGTCGGTTGGCCAACTCACATGAAGGAGAGGGGGCTGAGGAACTCATGACCAGAGAGGGAGGAGAGGGAGAGAGTGATCGTGAAAAATGAGGGAAGAGAGAGAGAAAAGAAAGAAAAGAAAAGAAAAGAAAACCTAGTCTATCCCCCTAGGTAAAATTACCATCCTACCCCTCTCTCTACTTTTCTGATGGCCACAATTCGATCTTATCTAAAAATCGAAAGCCCAGGTCGAATCCCATTAAAAATATCAAAGGGCAAAGCTGGAATTTCACAAAAAGTGCAAGGGAAAAACCGTCCAAAAATTTTTATCTCTAAAGTTGGTGTGAAATGACCAAAATGCCCCTCTCATCTATAGTTGGCCTTCATAAAATCTCAAGGGCAAAATGGTCATTTTTCATTTTCTTCCAAAATTATAATTTTATGACAAATTCAAGCAAATTCAAAACTGACCACGGTACTTTTGACGTCGTCCAAATATTGTATCATGACTAACGAAATTTTCGATGCCCAAACTTGGTCTCTATTTGATAGCCAAACTCAAATAAACACGACTTGAGCTTATCTCAAACTAATGGTCGGTTTCCAAGAAAATTCATATATTTGACCCGTGGTCGATACTAAATCGAACCACGTTTAAGCTCACTTGAGTCATGGCGACCTCGATTGTTATACACTTGCGAGGATCAATCACTAGTTCTAAAGATCGCGATCGTTTGGAATAGATTTGAGATCATTCGCAAATTTCATATTCTGGCGAGGCAGAATCACCCGCAATTCAATTATACGACATTCGCAAATCAATCCATGACCATCTTTAGATCGGTTTATATTAGCCCAAAATATCACATCAACATTCCTTATGGTCGAAAGTCCGTCCATGGTCAGGTTCTATGGTCACACGAATCTAGATCCCTAATTAGCCTTTCCCTACTGGTTAGTGTCCCGAGAGTGATCAAGTCTGGACAAGATTTGCTACAAGTGTGTTATTAAAATCATGCACTTCATAAATACCAAGTGGGTCGAAATTTGGAATGTCACAATCGAAGTTGCTATTTGCTGCTTCATTCTACTTATGATTTAGATGAGCTCTTGATCATCTCCTTTCTTCTTGTTATAATGGCTAGTTCTTCAATTACCGCTTATGTTAGTCGATCTAGCTCAAATGAGATGACCAATAGATTAACATCCTTTTTTTTAATGAAAGAAACTAAATTCCTTGGTCTCAGGTAATTACGGTTGCCCTCAGAGGACAATCTAAGTGAGGCCATGTTAATGGTTCAATCAAAGCCTCATCATCCACCGATCCTAAATATGCCGAATGACAGTCTACTGATAACTTGGTCATGTCATGGATATTCAATTGCATGGATCCACAGATGTACGAAATTTTCGTTTACTCTAATACGGCGCAGTCTCTATTGAATTCTCTTAAAGACATGTATGGCGATGAAAATAATACCTCTCGAATTTTCTAGTTGTAATAGGAAATTTCTTGTCGCGACCTCACCTTAAGTGCACCACCTAGAGTTTGGCTAATGGATTAGTAAACCTAGACTTAGCTCAGGCTCTCCCAAGCCCCTAGCAATTCGCACTTAGGGTCAAATTCTTAACATGCAAGATCATTTCAATTAGAAGTTTCCACTAATTTATTTTTGTTGGGTCGATTGGAAACCCAAGTAAAGCATTGGGAGAATTACTCTATTCCTACGAACCAAAGATTTTGGTTCAGGGACTTGTTACGCTATATTACTCTAACGCCCCTTCAATACCTTTCTCTTTTATTTTAAAAAAATATATTTGCGGATAGCTTGAATTGATTTTAAACATATTCACTAATATGTGAAGTGATCACGTGGGTACGTAACCATTAATGTAACACCTAACAATCAAAACGATAAATAAATTGCAAGATAAGGAGGGTACACTTACCTCGAAGCAACAAAAGCATATGTAATGTTAGCTAAAAAAATCACATCATCACCCTAAATATGATTTCTGATTAACACACAATTTCACTCAAATCTATCTTTTTTATAGATTTTTCTTATTTAATGAAGACCAAACTATATGCAATGCATGCTACTAGTTTAACATGACACGGGACATATAATTCACCTAAATGCCCTAATTCTAATGATGATTAAATGGGCTATTCTAATAAATGCCCTAATTCTAATGATGATTAAATGGGCTATTCTAATATGATGGGCAAATATTTAACTACATGACCTAATTCTAATGACGGATGAAAATCATTATTCTAATATGACACACAATTTCATGAACTTAACATACAATCACTAAATGACATGCAAGCAATGACACATGGCAAGTTACGAATGACATGGCAAGATGACATGAAAGCATAATGCAATCTAAACTATATGACACACATCTGGTTTTTTTTGTGTTTTTATTAAAATTCGTAATTTGAAAATAATGAAAATAAATCACCTAGATTAAGATATTATCCAATTAATTTTAAAAATTAAACTAGCTAGGGCAAACCCTAATTTAAATTGGAATGTTATCTTGACTAAATAAACCATAACCTAGAATGCGATCTATCTTGAAAGGAAAGATTCTAACCTATATTTTAATTTATTTTGAAAGATTATCTAAAATCTATTTAAACATGCAATGTGATCTATTAAAAGTTACCTTAATCCTATCTAATCTTTTTGGAATTTTTTTTAGAAACATAGAATCAAATCAAATCAAATCAAAATAAATATCAAACCAAAATCAAATATAGCATCCAAGCGCCCAAGATATTATCCATATCCACTTAAATTTGAAAAATAAATCGACAAATCGTATCCCAGGCATGAGGATCGGATTGGCCAATTTTCTGTGTAGACACAAATTGTATCTTGGGCATAAGATCAGATTTATGACCAATTTTTCGTGCAATTGCGAATTGTATATCGAGGAGGAGATTGGATAAACGTTTTTCTGTGTGATCGCAAGTCGTATTTCGGGCATAAAATCGGACTTGTGATTATATGCACGTTGTGAAATTAGGAAAATATCCCAATTCACGGATTTCAAAAAGACTTTTGGATATATGATAATATCGATACAACATATAATTGAGATCATGATAAACTCAAATTAGAGAACTTGATATATCAAAATTGAATCGGATAACATATTGCCTAATTCAAAATCTTGTATGGATGATGTTTCCAAATTTGAACAGTGGAAGGCTCGAGCTTAATGACCGGCGGTGGTGGCTCTCAGCAGTGGATGTTCGTGGTGGCTTCTCAGTGGTCATCCGAGGTATAGGATGACTGACCGTGATGCTGTCTCAGCCAAGGATTGTTGATTCAAGGCCAGCAATGGACTCAGTGGGGCTCGCGACTTGAAGCGGTGAAGCTCGCGACTTGAGGATGTGGGCGTCGGAACCTGCAAGGACAAATCACCGAGCTCGACGCTGTCCACTATTCTTCTGAAGGGTTTGCACGCTGTCACATGCCCACAACTCCTCACGGTCTCCTCACCAAAAAGAATATTCTTATTCATGCATGAAGCAAAATCACAAAGACCCGCAACATTATTGTCTAACCTGGGCAAAAATCCGAGAGAAAACCAATCCACCACTTGGACTTATGACTCTGACCAAAGATCAGCCCCTTTTTCTCGCTCACAGCAAAGTTGGTTTTTACAAGAACGGGCATGCCAAGGAACCTGCAAAACAGAGTAATTCGAGCACGACAAGGACAACAACCGGTGATCTTTTGCTGCTATGATTCGTCGTCCGCGACTGTATACAACGGGGGCTGATGCCAAAGCTGCTTGGCTCATTAGAATTCAGAAACGTTTGTGGGGAGTGCAGACCGCCACTACAACAGCGACGGAAGGAGATTGCCCTAGTGAACAGCAACAAAACTTGCAGTACTTCCAATGTTGCGGACAGTGATCAAAACCCAGCGGCCGATGTACGGCAGTGATCTGGAGCCACGGCGATGAAGCTTGGACTGGTTGGGGTCGAGCTTGCTGCTGGTGAGGAGCCAAGTTGCAGCGTGGAGTTTGCACTGAGCCTTCACGACCGAGGATGGCGAGAAGGTGTAGTTAAGCGAGACCCAAGCAAGTCACGTGTGAACGCAGTCTCTCTCAATCTCAATGTGTGGTGCTACTCTCCTCTCTCCATCTATCACCGTCGCCTCTCCATTGTGGCTCTCTATATTGTGGCCATGTAACAATATGTGTGGCCTCTTTTTGACCTCTGAAAGTGAATACTCCCTTTCTCTCTCTTCTTTCTCTGCTCAATGTGAGTTCTCTGTGTTTTATGAGCGCTCTATGAATTGTGTCGAAAGAGAGCTCCTGTGTATGTCTCTCTAAATTGGTTTGGCTGGCTGTAGGCTACGTTCATGTCCGCAGTGAATTCTCTCTCTTTCTTTGCGCTAAACCTTCTGCTTGTAGAGGTCGACTCGTTAAATCATCCATCTCGCAACCCTATCTCAATCTGTTCCCTCATTGGAATGAGTTGATTGAATGTTTCCACAGTCGTGGTTACCATTCAGGTGCAGTATTCATATGGGAGAGTCTTGATAAACATCTTCCTCAATTCCTTATCTGTTGGCTCAACAGTGATCTAGGCAACTAGATTCCTCCACCGGATAGCATATTCCTTAAATGACTTAGTTTTTCTTCTTGTTACGTTCAAGATCCTTGCGGGAAGGGGTAATGTCCATTATGAACTTTTATTGCTTGCGGAATGCCTTGCTCACTTCATCCTAGATTTTGAGGTTTCTATTCTTTGTGATATACCATCTCAAGGTAGGGCCCGTCAAACTTACTTGGAACAACTAGATCATCATGAAAGGTCAATTGTTGACATATTGAGTCATTCGTACAAAGTACTCGTATTAAGTACATCTACGGTTGGGCCTTCGAACAAGTTGTGCCATTGTACTTTTCAAACTCAGGCATTTTGAATTTTTTCGGCGCTTTAACTTTGGCATAGATGGAGAGATCCGTTGGAGTCGAGTCTTGGAGGCCTTGCAGCTGTTTCTGCCTCTCCTCGATTTTCTCAAAACGTTTGTCGTGCCCAGTTTTAAAAACATCATCAGCCTTGGTTTTCCCTTCGACGGTCATAACATAATCATACTCTGGAGTGGGTATATCATCATAAGACTCAGCAGCGGGGTGTTTATCATCTTTTTGCTTTGATGTCGAGGCTTTACAATGTATGGGTACCCGAGCTGGACTTATCCAGGAAGCCCTAAATTCGGCGGTCATCTCTTGCATAGCAGTGAGAAATTGTTTCATTTGATCTTCGATATTAGCAACACGTTCACGTTCACGCAATTCAGTTTGATCGGCCATTCTTGTTTTTGACCTCATACAGATAGGTGAGTGGGATTGCTCCGTAATCACCAAATTTGCAGCATGAGCACACATAAGCATAGAATAAAAAAAAAAACATGCCACTCCACGACAAAGGTTTAACTGCTTTGCTTTGTTCATTAATGAAATTACTCTTTACTCAAATAGAACTCTTGAAAAATAATTATGAAAGTAACAACTTGATGTCCCTAAACAAATATGCTAGAAAGTAAATGACTCGACTTCCTAAACAACGGTCTAGAAATGAAAAGGCAAGATAGATTCAAGCCTTTTTATTTGGCTTGATCTATATACACATGGGAGGGGACTTCCTCTTGTAAACTGCTTGTATGCTCAAGTTAGCTTCGAGGCCCATTTTCGATATTCCTCACCCTTCCTCTTGAGAAGATTGTTCCTTGCATAGTTGGTAGACTTTACAGGCACTTCGGGTATTTTCGGGAGTAACTTCTTTGGGATCTTGTGCGATTGGATATATTCAGTTGTTACTTAGTAGATCTTCTGCATCCCCTTGAACTTCTTTTTGGGAGGTACTAGTTCGGCAATTAGCACATGCCCCTCATCGACTTGATTAAGCTAATGATCCTTTCATGGTTGCCATCTTCATCAGTGAAATCTACTCGGATTACCTCTAGTCGTAGTGCTGGCGGGAGCTCCTGCACAACTTGATACGGATGAGTTACTTTGGAATGGTGGCACTCGATTGCGCCAATGAAGACTAATAGAGGGACCGGTTTGACACCATTACCAGTGAACCGTGCCTCCTATACTTGGAACCAATTATCATGCCATTGAAAACCTCTGGCATTCAGATTCTCCATAAAAACTAACCATATGGAATTGTGGTAATCCGGAGTGTTATTTTACTTTGGGGCGATTAGAATCATCAACTTTAGGTATTGTCAATATAGGCCACAACACCTTTTTATATGAGAAAGCAACCAAATTTGCAAAAGTTCTAGGGGAGCATGGAAAGTTTTCTCACCATTTTGCTTGTATTTAGTAAGGGAAATGAAAATTTCAGCCAAAATGGTATTGACGAAATTTTTTTTGAGAAAAACTTGTTGAACTAACCATGCAATATATGGGCTACAAGCATTTTTTCAACAAGGAAAAACTACAAATTCAAAGAAAGCTAGCAAGAAGATCCTACCCTATTGAAATGGTGTAGCATTTTTAAACATTCACCTAAAAATGAGAAAGGCCATGTCCCATGGTTCGATTTCAAAAATTTTCTTTCCTTATCTTGTTTGACACTTAAAAACTCAGATAAAATCAATGTACAGTCTATTCCCATAGGCGGACTAATTAATTCCGAGTCCAAAGATTTCCCAATGACATCGCTATATTCTTCCAAAGTGAGAGTTAGTTCATGCTCACCAAATAAAAAGGTGGATGTCTCTAGACACCAGAATTGCGCCGGTGCTTAAATGAGGCCAGAACGGACCTTCATTAACAATAGAGGATGCAGCCATCCTATTTTGGACTTCACGAAAATATGGCCAATCGGATTGAGTCTACTCCGCCATATGGTCAGCTCATCTTTAGGAGCGGTATTAATTCGAATGTCGACTCCTCCCATCGTATATATACCAAGACTTACGATCAACCTAATGTCATGGACTGACCAAAAGAAACGAAAAGGTAAGTTAATTGCAAAGCAAAGGTTTAGAAGACTTACTTCACCCAGTCGAACCATGGCAATCACATATGTCACGCCTCAAACCTTACGGCACGCGAGTATCCCAACCGAAGTTGAAGTTGTGCGACGTCCCAGGATGCGTCACCGACCCAATACCCAATACAGAGATCAAGATACATGCAAAAGCAACATAAACATAAGTACAATTTAAAACACATAATCATGGATAGCACGAACCACAAACAACATTGCAAATATACACTTGCATTGACATCAGGGAAACATATACAATATCCATTTACAGCATAAGCACAAAAATCAAAAGCGGATCAACGGCCACTACTGATAAAAAAGAGTAAGTAATCCAGGCAATCAATCTAAACACTAACCTAAGGAAGGGCTCCGATCAAAAAGGTATTGGCCCGACCTAATTAGGGATACAGCTAAACCCTAAGGTACCTAGTCCGGGTCAGATCCTAAGGATTCGGAAGAGTTGTCAGACAACTCGATCTCGGAGTCCATGGAATCTAGCTCGGACTTAGCCTCAGAATCGCTCTCCTTTGGCTCGCTCTCTGGCTCGAGGTCCTGCTCCATCAGCTCGGGCTCGTCGTCCGACTCCATCGGCTTCGAATCGGAATCCCGGTCCACTGGCTCCTCGTCCATCGGGTTAGGCTCATCAACCTCCTAGATAACAAGCCGACGACCAGAAGTAGAACTCCCCTCGAACGTGTACTTGAGGCTTGCCAGGTCTCCATCTTCACATTGGGGATCTACATCACCTAGCTCGTTGAACGGGACATTAAAGGTCCTAAGAGGTCCAAACGTCCCGAAGTAGTCCCTAAAACACCAAGTTATATACTCGTGGGCCTGAAAGTACTCCTCTCCCACGTCGACCCATACCGTGGTAAAATGTCTAATATACGTATCCGCATTCCCTACATGGTACTCGGTCACATCCTGGTCTATCCGGGATGGGATCTCAAAACGGATAGGAACTTCTGACATCTTCAAGGCCGGGGATCTGAAAATGTGGGTTTTAACAACCGTGAGAATGAATCTCAACGAGTAAGCCCCCTAAACCTAAACTAGACTAACATGCACCTCTTGACAGGCAAATAATCACACAGACAAACCAATAATCAATTAACCTAGGCTCTCGAGCCCAAATCGAACACACAAATGACCCTGCAGGTTAGGCATATAATAATCGCAATAATGGCACAAACGCGAACATATGCGGCCACACGTACGCCATGCACATGCTCATATTTATTGATGCCTACATCACACGGTTCACCGATACGCACATGCTTGCACACCTGCCAATGCATTCTTGCACACATATGCCATCAATATGTCCGTGCTCATGATCCAGCTCATTTATGCATATTTGCACACTGCCAATTCTCATTGATTAATCGACCTGCGTAAAACGTATCAGGTCTATTCATTTGCAACACTTCCTAGCCCATATAAAACGCATCAGGTCTAGTGTCTCTAGCCCATGTAAAACACATCAGACGCAACGCCAATCTCTATATACGGACCGAACTAGCATAAAATGCATCAGGTTGGCCATCTTCCGGCAATCCGGGCATCGTCCCGCGTAAAACGCATCAGGATAGATTCAATACCCCGCGTAATACGCATAAGGGCTTATAGTGATCACACGTGCACACACCAAATTTTATCTAAGCTCCACGTAAAATGCATCGGGGCAATTAAGTGATCACATGCTCATGTCAGGCACGCATACTCACATAATTTCTCATATCATGCCAATTCTCAGCATACAAAATGCGTGACCATGCAATCTGGCACTCGGGCAACGATGCAATTCACAATGATCAATCGATATCACATAGACACACAATCAATTAATGCCAATTCAATGTGCATCTCAACATGCTCAATACCACAAATTAACTTGCCCAATTAATCCAATAACTTAATTCAGCCATGACATGGTCAACTCACAATTTAGCATGCTCAGAACGTCACATTGACATACCCAATTAATAAATTCAATTCAATTCAAACACGGCTCACAATTTTCAGGCGATTAGAATAATCCAAATATGCATACGCACGGCCCGCCATGCCTCCTCACTATTCGGCCACAAAATGCACGCCACATAGCATCATGAAGTTGATCACCACTAAGCACGAACCAGCCACCTCATGGACAATTCAAGACATGCTCGGAATTTCACAATTAAACCCTAAATTAACCGGACTTAGTCTAATTTAATCCAATAATTCCAGCCATTAAACAGCCCACTCTAGGGCACTAAACCACCTTGAAATCAACATATTAGACTCCCAAATCATCACATAAACCGCCACTAATTAATCAGCCTACTAATTATCCCTAATCTTCGCTAATTACCCCTAAATTAACCTAATCTTATCTAGAAATGCTAACTAGCCTAATTAAGGTTTAGGGTTAATACTCACTTAGACTCCTAAGCTCCAAACAAAGCTGATCAGGTGGGGAAAACGAGCGGCCCAAGCTAGTCTCACGGTGGCAAACGGTGGCTCCCGTGGTGGCGTGCGACTGCTCCAGCGGGGCTGCTCACACAGCTGGGGAAAGGGAGAGGGTGCTGGTCGGTGGAGTAACGAGAGAGAGGGATGGTCGGGATGGTGGTGAACGGGCGGCCTTGGCGAGCGGCACCAACGGGCGGCGGCAGCGGCACTCTAGTGGCTTCTTGCGCAATCGAGAGGAAGAGAAAACGGGAGAGAGTTAGATGGGGAGGGGAGTGGTCGGAAATGGAGAAGTGAGGGGGAGAGAGAGATTGCCAGGTTTTATTTTTAAGAAATGGTATGAGTGGGGGTGATTGACCAACTTCTCACAGTACCCATCTTGCCCTCACATTCAAGGGTTGGGATCAACCAAGGCCAAAATATCCAAGGGCATTTTGGTCCCAAATTTTCGGAAATGAGGGGCTGATTAGACTAAAATTTAAACCGCAAAATGCCCTCCAATAATTTCCCAAAATTCGGATTACAAGGGTATGGTCCAAGGGTAAAACGATAATCTTTCCGGTCCTGGGCCAAATTTCTAATTTTCGATTCTACCTATCCCAAACATAATTGGCCACACTTATACGATGTTGTCCTTACAAAATAGTCATGTACGTCCACGAAATTCGACACCGAAATTCGGACTCAATTCCACGATCGATTTCGCTTAAATGCGATTTTAGCGTCTCTCACTAACGGGCGGCTATTTAGGGTTTACGCGTATCGACCTAGGATTACTCGAGTTGTGATGGTCTCGACTTCCAAGAGAACTTGAGGATTTATCGCTAGTTCTGGGGGTCGCGATCGTTCGGAATAAGTTCGGGATTGTTGGCCACGCGTACTCCCGGTCATGCGGAATCACCCGCGATCCGATTGTACATCGTTGGCCAAACCAAATCCGTCACCTTCCTTGGATCAACCCACATTGGCCCAAAATATTTCCTCGTCGATCCTCAGAATCAGACTCGATTCGTGGTAGAGTTCTTTGGTCCACGTACCGTTTTTCTAATTAGCCATTCCCTATTGGTCAGTATCCTTAGAATGATCAATTCTGGGCGAGACTCACCAAAACGAAATGAGAAATACATATCCATTTCATTGATCACGAAAGTGGGTCGAATTCAGGGCGTTACAACATAGACATACACATGAGACGTGAGGTTCGATTTATACTCTAGACGACTTAGCAAATGGAGCCATCAAGATTATCGGATTGAACCGATGTGGTTGCGGCTCGGCGAGGGTTCCACATGACTCTAGCTTCATCAAAGAGCCGACTCGTGTCGCGTAGTGCCAAACCAGGGTGGTAACTCTATGATACCAAGAAGAAATTTCGGGACTGAGAAGGGCAACTCATACTACATAGGGGTAGTTAGAGTGTCTGCGGTCTCTGTGACATTTCGAAGTTCGACCCATTTTTGGGATTTATAAAATATGTATTTCGTCAGTAAGCTTATAATAAAATCTCGCATGGAACTAATCTCTCTTGAGTTATTTTTTTAAATTAGAGATTTTGCTAGAATCTCACTCGATCGAATTTGGCCATTTTTTAGAGCCTGAACTTTGGTGTCGAATTTCTGGGAGTTTCGTGACGAATTTTATTGAATGGTGTCGATATTATTGTGGCCAGCCTCGATATTGCCCAGGATATGTGAAAAGTGAAATTTTGATCGGGTGCAGATTTGGACAAGTAGACCTCTCTCGTAGTGTGTTTTATTTGATTATCTTTTAGCCTTTTTCCTAATTTATAATTAGGATTTTTCGTGGGCTGTCGGATCGCACTTGAGTGCGATATTTGACTTTCTCTCTCTCTCCCCCTGCCGCGCGCATGTTTCGCCCCTCCCCCCCAGTCACGTCTACTCACTCTCTCTCTCTCTGCATGGCAGACCTGTCCCCCCATTTTCTCTCTCTTCCTTTTTCTCCTCTTCTTCTTTCTTCTTCTTCTTCTTCTTCCTTTTCTCTCCTTCCTGCCACTACTTCTGCTTCCTCCTCCTTGCTGCCCGATGCCGACCGCCGCTCGTCGAGACCAGCCCAGCCACTGCCCGCCATCCGCCTTACGCTGTCGTTGCTCGACGAAGCCGCACCGCCGCTCATCGCTGGCGACCGCCTATCACCAACCTGCCCACGTTGCACGTGAACAGCAACTCATCGCTACATCCGTCGCGGCCCGGCGCTGCCCAGCCGCCAGTTAGCCCATCCTTCGTCGTCCAGCCACCCACGACGCCGCCATGCCGCCTCCAGTCGCCTCACGACCTCCCCTTTCCCCCTGTTTTTCTTTCCCCAGCGCCTTCCCCTGTTTCAGGGCCCTAACTTCGCCCCCACCGTGTGTCGCCTTTCCGACTGCCACCACTCCACCTCCGCCACCCAGCCTCTCTCCTCAGCCACCTCCGCCACCCGGCCTGTCACCTGAGCTACCTCCACCGCCAGCTGCCCCTTTGGTTGCCACCACCTTCCTTTCCCTGATTTTTCCTTCCTCCCCGATGCCTCTCTTGTTTTGAGCTCTCCCCTGCTCCTCCTCGTCCAGCCACCGCGCGCCGCCATTCCAGCCGCCATCGCTGCTCCGTCTGCCACTACCCAGCTCCCAGCAACCCTACTCGGCCACTTGCAGCCGCTGTGCTCGCCTGGACAACCCAGTGCCGCACCAGCTCCGCCTTAGCCGGACTATCCCAGCCATGGCTGAGCCTCCGCTGCTCAGCTACCGTCACCGTCGCCGTCGCCATCGCCTGGCCACCCTTCGGCCGTGAGCCCAGCAGCTGCCCCTATTTCAGCCCTGTTCGCCACTTTTTCCTAGTAGCAACCGCTCGTCCGTTGCCGCTGTGAGCCGCCACGCGTCCGTCGGAGTTGCAGCTGTGCCGAACTGCTGTTGCCTTGGCCAGAGCTCCCTCACCACTCCTTGCTCGGCCCTTCTCTAGCCTAGGTTCGAGGTAAGAGGCACCTTAAACCTTGTCTAGGACTTTAGATATTTGTTAGACTTGTTTAGGGGTTGTTAGTGCGGGATTTGCGACTGATTAGGGTTCTTCGGGGATGATTTGTTAACCGTTTAGCGCAAATTGGTGGTTGAGTTGTGGGCTAATTCGGGGCGAGCGAATGGGTCAGAGTATGGGCTGAATTGAGATGGTTTATGGCTGATTTTTGTGGTTGGATTAGGGGTCGTTAGTGCTGGAATTTATGCCGAGATCGTCGGTCGTTCATGCATGAATTACTGGTCATTTGATGGTAATTCGTGTTGATGATTCGTGATGGGGATAATGCACCTATTGTGAGTTGTGGCTTAGTGTGATTGTACGAGGGGCCATTGATGCTAGAATATTAATTTAGTGTATGATTGTCCCGTGTGGTCCAATGCTTGAATTGTGTTCATATGTGGTGAATTAATGGTTGGTTGTGATCGCTCTATGGTGATCGTGGCTGTTTGTTGAAATGCAACGTGAATTGGTGGAACCGTGGCCCTTTTGGCATAAGCATGGCGAATTGTGTTGCAGTCATTTGAAAATGATTGTGTGATATTTGATTCTGTGAAAGACGCGAAATTGATTGAATTAAGTGGCATGTGTGTTTACTTGAAAAGCCCGGATTGATCGGAGGACTGCTAACCTGAGGCGTGGTTACGTGAGTGTGGCGAGAAAGGTAAGAAAAAACCTAAGGCGTGTTTACACGGGTCATTGGAGGGTGCTGAGCCTAAGGCGTGTTTACGCTGGTTGTGGAAGGAAAGTTGGACCTGAGGCGTGTTTATGCGGGTCATTGGAAAGAAAGTTGGACCTAAGGTGTGTTTAAGCGGGTCATCAGAAAGTGAGAATGGGCTTGAGGCGTGTTTACGCGGGCTGTGAGAATGAGCCTGAGACGTGTTAACGCAGGCTATGAGAATGGGCATGATGCGTGTTTACGCAGGCTGTGAGAATGGACCTGAGGTGTGTTGATACGAGCTATGGGAAAGGACCTGAGGCGTGTTTATGCGGGTTGTGGATAGTTGGATGGACATGCATGTGAAATGTGTTTGATTGAATTGGGTGAACGCACATGTGTATGGTGCTCGAGTGATTGTGATGTGTTCTTGAAATATTATTCCTTATAATGATTTGACTAATATACATAGTTGGTGCATGATTAGAAGCGAGGTAAGTATGTTTATGTGATTTCTAGTACGTCGATGGTTAAATTGCATGTTGTGTCACGCCCCAAACCCCATCGAGCTCGCGACATCTCGCTACAGGTCGAATTTGTTGCGAGTCCCAGGAACGTCGCCGACCCAATCCAAATATCAAAGCCACATGCGGAAGCGAATATAAAAACCACGGATAGAAAGATGACGACAACGGGGTAAAACAACATAACAAATAAACAACAATAATAGCATTTCATACAATATTACTGCACCACAAAAACTAACATTATATTACAGATATAATTATCAAACTAGTATCCGAAATCACCGTCATAACAAAATATCAGGGTTTGATTAACTTAACTTCCCTATGGATCAACCCGATTTACATAATCCCTAAAATACCGTAAGGAAAACCTAAGAATCGCCTTTTATTCTGCTCCTGATTCTTCGGGCTTGAGCCTCCGGACACTCACCTGCAGTTCCACCGGGTACCAAAAGCGGTTCCCCGAACTTCCAAAAAGAAGAGGCGAACTTCCCGGGTTTACAGCTGTGGGTCTGAAATTGTGAATTATACAACTATGAGACGAATCTCAGTAAGTGTACAACCTCAAACCCCACGTAGGCACTCACGTACCGCCAGATAGAACACGCATCTCACACGATGATCGATCTATCTAACAATCATACACGAACCTACCTGGAACCCATCATGCACGTTCCTGCACGTTAGACCATAATACAGCCAGCACCTCACGGTAATACATCACAGACGTGCGCGTGCCTTAATTATAAGATAGAAACCACTTGGGCACATCCCATACTGTGCCTAGCAATTTTTATCCCATAATTGAGCATCACATCACGCGATACAAATACACTCGCACACTAACTCACACCATGCGTCACTTTCTCAAACCTTGCACCTCAAGCCAATTCCCGCTCATTCTCAACTCTTCCACCACTACCGTGCCCGCGTAAAACGCATCAGGCCAACGGTCTTCTGACCTCATTAGGCATCATTACCCCGTCGGGCCGAGCATCGTCACCTTGTCAGGGACAGCATCGTCCCGCGTAAATGAACACGCCTCAGGACGGAATCCTACATCTCCATTTCCTTAATTACCGTGCCCGCGTAAAATGCATCAGGCCAACGATCTTCTGACCTCGTCAGGCATCGACACCCCATCGGGCTGGGCATCGTCACCTTGTCAAGTACGGCATCGTCCCGCGTAAACATACACGCCTCAGGACGGATCCCCTTTTCTAACCAATCCTACCTTTCCGTACCTTCGTTCCACACGTACCACATGGCCACACGTACACACGGCCACACACAATCTCACGCCTCACACTCACTTTGCAAATGCAAATCCTTGCTACACAAACACCACACAATCACACATGCTTGACACGTGAACTCATTTCGCAATCACACCACACACCTCACGGCCATACACACAGGGCACACGGCCACTCAATATTCAGCCCAACAATCATTCAGAAATCAACCAACAACTACAACCACTTTACAAACACACCGTTCACATACAAACACACATTCAGGATCAATTCCCATCACAAGGGTAGCAACCATTCAACCTCGACACCCCCACCATTCCGCTCATAAAAACGAACATCCAAAGAATCGAGGTAAAATTAGGCATTTTACACAGTGACCAAAATCCCATTCAATAAAATAGTAAATGAACTTCAAAAATTCTAAATTTTGGATATGTCATAAAACACATCTTGATAAACATTTCTTATGAAGAACACAAAATCCGGTTCAATCTGCAACCATGCCTTTTTGTCCCTCGAAATCAAACCAAAATCAGTTCGCTCTAACAAACTGTTTTGTCCTCAAAATACATTTATTTCAACACCCAAATCACCTTGAAAAGCTTTGAAATTTTTATATGTCATAGAAAAGAGTCGCCAACAACTTTCGTGAAGGAATTTTATTGAAAATAGATCTGGAAAATTTTATAAAAATTCGAACAGACAAGAAGGTCGGGTGAATAGTAAATCAGGCAGTTTTGTTTCGGTCCAAAGATGGACTTCCGAATGGCCTCAAATGATTTCTAAAAATTCCCAAATTAAAGTATGTTATACTTCAAGATGTTGGGAGCAACTTTCATGAAGAAAACTTCCTCAAATTCGGCCCCCAAAATTCTCCACAAAAATAGCAAGCCGGACGGGTACAGTAGTCACAAATCCGAAAATCATACCAAATCACACGAATTCAAACCGTAATCGTTCCATATCATCACGGCCCTATCCGAACCTCCCAAACCTCATATTTTCAGTCTCTAAATCAGTCCACAACAACCAATTTCCAGCTCCTATCTGAAACCCAAAATAGCCACTTAATTCACCTTAAATCGAGTCGTAAACGAGCCTAGCAATACCCAAGGTCCTAGGCGACATTTGGGGAGGTCACTTACCTAAGAAAGGCGAGACGAACGGGCTGGATAAGGGGCTGGAGCAGCCAGCCCAGCAGTAGCAGCAGCAGCAGCATCGCCGGCGGCCAGGCAACGAACGGAGGCATGGCAGCGACATGCGGGGTTCCGGCGAGTCCACGGTCGAGCAAGGGGGAGGACGGGAGAGAGAGAGAATGAACACGGGATGTCACGCCCCGCACCCTCCGACGTGCAACATCCCTCGCAAGGTCGATTCGAGTGCGACGCCCCAGGATGTGTCGCCGGCCGAACGCCCAACACAGAGATTAAAGCACACACGGAAGCAATACAATACCCGAACAAATTTAAATCACACATAACCAAGGATAGCCATACAGCAACCAACATGGACAATTATACACTTGCATTGACATCGGGAAACATATGCAATATTTATATATAGCCCACACTCAAAAAATCAAAAGCGGGTACATGGCTCGACGATCGAGCACTATGTCTAGCCGGGGCTCCTCCCAAAACGTTTCGGTACGCCTGCCATCCTCAAGGCTGGGGGTCTGAAAAGTTAGTTTTCAACAATAGTGAGAATAAATCTCAGCGAGTAGGTTCCCTAAACCTAAGTTAGGCTAATATGCACCTCCTGACGAGCACTAGACAACCACACAAGTCAAAACATAAATGATTCAGACCCTCGGGCCTAAATCCGAACCTTACTTGACCCTGCAGGTTAGGCATTTGGTAAATAATCGCAATCACACCACAGAATTCAATCACGGCACATAAACGCGTATCACAACGTCACGATGCATGTCATGCATATGCTCGTGTTCGCACTCATGCTCATGCCTCATCAATGCATTATCGCACACTTGCATGCTAGCATTCTTGCCATTTATCAATTTCTCCTCCGACCCGCATTAAATGCATCAGGTCCGACCCGTGTAAAACGCATCAGGTCCATCACTTCGAGATCGATCTCTGGCCCGCGTAAAACGCATCAGGCTCATGACACATTACCCGCATAAAACGCATCAGGTTGGTCATCTTCCGGTAAACCGGGCATCGTCCCGCGTAACACGCCTCAAGACGGGTTCACTACCCCGCGTAAAACGCATCAGGGTTTATTGTGATCACACATTCACAAGCACCAATTTTTATCTGAACCCCGCGTAAAACGCATCAGGGCATTTTAGGTAATCACAATGCACATGTCACTTGGGTACGCTTGTATATGCACATGCCGTGCCAATGCTTGAGATGCACACTCATGGCTATAATGTTCACATCTGGGCATTCACTTGCACCGCACCACTCACTCATATCACGATGCAATCATGCGCACTTGCACCACGCATATTCAATTTCATAAATCAACATGCCCAATCAGACAATCAATTCAAATCAGCCATGGCACAAACTTGACATACAATCCATGCACATAATCACACAATCGGGTCATCAAGAATTCGCGCATTCGAGGCCTGCCAAGCTATTCCATTCTTACTCCCGCTAGACATGTGACATGGCATCATACAATCACATTCAAGCCACATTTAATTTAGCATCCTCTCGGGTGATCATCGTTCCCTAAGCCGTTCACCCTAAAATCTCGAATAAATAATTATGGCCCGAATCCTCCCGATACTAAACCAGCCATGAACAGTTCGTCTTATGCCATCAATTCACTTTCAATTCATCACATTAGGCTCCCCAATTTGCCGCGAAAATAGCCACTACTCGGCCTACAAATCGCATCCGCCGAATTCGCAATTTCGCCCAAATCAAGGCTCCTAAGCTTAGCTGCTATTCAGCACACCACAGACCACTAAACCTCGATTAAAACACCACGCTAAGCCACCAAATGTGCCACAACATCCGCCCTTAACAGCCTCCACAAACTAACCCCCAAATTGATCGCGCCTTGTCCGATTCAAACTCGATATGGACAGCCCCCACACCGGTCACTCTAGGCCACTAAATATCCTCAAAATGCTCCATTTGACTCCCCAAAATATAATCCAAATTAGCCTCCATGAGGACCAAACTAGGCGCGCTCTATAATTCACAATTGAACCCGAATTTAACTTGAACTCAGGCCGATTCAATTCAACACTACCAGCCATCGCACAGCACGCCCTAAGCCACTAAACCTCGATAAAATGATCATGCTAAATCACCAAATCAGCCGCAACATCAGCCCCTAACAATCTCCATAATTTAACCCCTAAAATACCCTAATTAACCCCTAAAACCCATCTAGAAATGCAATTTAGCCTAATTAGGGTTTAGAGTTGTACTCACTTGAAATCCCAAGCTTGAAATAGGGCTGAACCAGTAGCAAGGGTGGCTGGACAGCGGCGGGGCAGCGGCGGCAACTGGCGGCCTTCCCGGCGGCGACGGGCGGCCTTCCTGGCGGCGCGTGTGGCGGCGGTCCTAGGTGGGCGGGGCTGGTCACGTGGCTGAGAGGGGGAGGAGGAGAGAGAGACGGCTGAGTGGTGGTGGTGAGGTGAGGGGGAATGGCAGCTTGCGGCGGCGGCACCGGCGAGCGACGGCGCTCTAGCTTTGCTTGGCCTTTCACGACCAACAAAAAGGAAAATGAAAGAGAAGAGAGTTGGGCGTGGGAGAAGATGGCTGGTGGTGGTGCTGGACAGAATGAGAGGGAGAGAGAGACTAGAGAGAGTGTATAGAGAAAATGAGATAGTGGGGTGGTTGACCAAACAAGGAAAATTGACAATCCTACCCTTAATCCAAAGGCTAGGATTAAACTTGCTAAATATCTTGGAGGGCAATTTGGACCTCAAATTTCAGCATTATTGGGCTGAGATACACTTAATATAAACCTTAAAATAATCCCCAATTAAGCCCCAAATTCGGAACCCTATAGTTAGGCCTAGGGGCAAAGCGGTAATTTTCCGGTCCCGAGTCAAAATTTTCAATTTTGACTCTACCGAACCCAAATATGATTGGCCACATAAAAATGACGTCGTCCTTGCAAGAATAGTCGTGCATGCCCACGAAATTCGACACCGAAGTCCGGACTCAATTTCACGATCGATTCCGCTCAATTTGCAATTTTAGCGTCTCTCACTAACGGGCGGCTATTTAGGGGTTACGCGTATCGACCTAGGGCAATTCGAGTCATGACGGTCCCGATTTTTCGGAGAACGCGAGGGTTTATCGCTAGTCCCAAGGATCGCAGTTGTCCGGAATAAGTTCGAGATCGTTCGCCGTGCGTACTCTCGGTTGTGCGGAATCACCCATTATCCGATCGTACGTTGTCAGTCAAACCAAATCCGTCACCATTCTCGAGCTGTCCCACATCGGCACAAAATATTCCCTCGTCGCTTCTCGAAATCAAACTCGATTCAAGATCGAGTTTTTGGGTCCACGTACCGTTTTCCTAATTAGCCATTCCCTAATGGTCAGTATCCCAAGAATGATCAATTCCGGACGAGACTCACTAAACGAAACGAGAAATAATCGTCTATTTCATTAATCCCGGAAATAGGTGAATTTCAGGACGTTACACGGGAGAGTGAGGGGGAGGGAGGTGACCGGCTTGGGGAACAAGAATGAGAGGAGAGAGAGAGAGAGATTTGACTAAGTTGGACCAACTTTTCCTAAATGCCCAAAATGCCCTCAAATACTTGGCTCACATTAATCCTCATCCAATAATTGAGGGGCATTCTTGTAATTTACTAGGCTGAATTATTGGGCTGAAATATAGCCTTAAATTAATCCCCAAAATTCGGAACCCCAAAATTAGCCTAGGGGCAAAATAGTCATTTTTTCGGTCCTGAGTCGAAATTCCATTTTTTTGCATAAATGGGTGGCTCCAAAGTTGGCCAAGTCAAAAACGTCTTCGGCCGCTTGAAATTGTCACTTTCAAAATTCTCGATTCCCAGGCTCGAATTCCAAGAAATGCCTAAAATCGAACAATCGCGACTTTAGCTTATCTCTGGCTAACGGGTAACTCTCTGGAATTACGCGCTTTCGACCCATGATCAACACTAAGTCAAATCACATTTAAGTTTACTTTACTCAGGACGATCTCGATTGTCATATAATTGCGAGGGTCTGTCGCTAGTTTCCTTCGGACACGATCAATCAAATAGACCGATCTCGATTGGCTCAAAATATTCCCTCGTCAATCCTTATGGTCAAAGATCGAACCCAGGTCAAGTTCTTTAATCGTGCGAACTCAATCCCGTAATAGCCCTACCCCTAAGGTTAGCATCCCGTGAATGCGCTGTTCCGAGTGAGATATCTCTATAGTGCATCAATCGATTTCATTTCTTAAATCCCGGGAAAAGGATCAAAAATTCAGACTGTTACATGTTGAGACTTATCTGGGTATGCATTGGCCTAGGTAGGGTTTAAGGGTCTGCTTATTGAGATTTATCTCATTCCCCATTGTTAAACATTTTTAGGTTTGGAGTGACGGATAGTCGTCACGTACAGTTCAGAGATCGGCAGTGACCTTGGGCATTTGACGCTCCACTTCATCCTTGGATGCCCCCTTTTTGTATGGTGAAGTAGGCTATCCAGCCACAACCCCCTTTTTCTGATCGCGGTTTATTCGTTAGTAGCCTGGGTTGTTTTGGCGTAAATGAAATTATTGTTTTGCGCTATCCCTCTGTCATTATCTTTTGTATGGGTTGTTTTATTTCCGCTTCCACTTGCATTTGTCTTCACATGTTTCGTTTGGGTTGGTGGCGCGTCCTGGGACGTTGCGTTCAATATGACCTTCGAGGGGTGTCGCGAGTCCATTAGGGTTTAGGGCGCAACAGTCTCAATACCATCCTTATAAACTATGCGGCCTTGTTTCGGCTACAGGTTGTGTATGCAGTGTAGTGTAAACGTAAGATCATGCAAAACAAGTTATATCAAACAACTTTTCAATATTTGTGAAAATAAACATTTATCCCTACACCTCTTTGCAAAACAAAGGTTAGCAAGCACTCCACCCCTTATAACTTCCATCCGCAAAAACATTTAACACTTTAAACATTAGGGACGTACCTAGAATCCTCACTACCAAACAAAAACATTTTTTTGGAAAAAGAAAATTGGCCTAAGCCCACAAAGAATTTCTCAAGTCCCCAGTGGAGACCTTAATATCATTAATACTTAGTTTTCTATTATGTCATACCTCATAGGGCGTAGTTGGAACAAACTTGGGCGAGGCTCTGTTCAGCAAATATGTAGTTATCTCAAAGGCATATTCCTAAAGGGATATAGGCAAATCGGTGTAATTGATAATAGATTGCACCATATCTAATAAAGTGCGATTTCTTCTCTCAAACACACCATTGTGTTATGGAGTTCTATGAGGTGTCCATTGTGATAAAATTCATCGTCACTAAAGTATTCACCTCTTTGATCAGATTGAAGAGCTTTAATACTCTTTTCTGTTTGTTTCTCAACTTCTGTCTTGAATTCCTTGAACTTTTCAAAGAATTTAGATTTATACCTCATTAAGTACAAGTAGCCATACCATGATAAATCATTGGTAAATATAATGAAGTAAGAATAACCACCTCTAGTTGATTCGTTAAGTGGTCCACATACATATGATGTATCAATCCTAGTACATCAACAGCACGAGTACTATGTCCTTCAAAGGGCGCTTTTGTCATTTTTCCTAGAAAACATGACTCACAAGTTGAGTGCGGCTCAAAGCCGGATGGATCAATATATCCATTATTACTTAACTTAGTGATTTTATCTTCTCTTATATTACCTAATAAGAGAAGCCAAACATTCTTCGGGTTTGGACTATCTCTAGGTCGTTTATTGGCTATGACATTTATATCATTTTGCTTATTAACACTGGGAATCACATAACCAACACATCTTTTATCATGATAAATAGAACATACATCATCACCAAAAGAAAATTCATAAATCTCTTTGCTCAAATGAGGTATAGAGATGAGGTTCCAAACCACATCCTTATAGTGCAGGCAATTATTCAAAACCAATATATATCCATAGGGCAAAGATAAACAAAAAGTACCCATAGTTGATTTAACAACTCTTGCTTTATTTGCAAATGTCAAGATAATCTCATTTCATCCCAATATCCTGCTTATTTCTAAATTTGGCAAAGACATACAAATATGTAAAGTTGCAGCATAATCTAGAACCCATGAGTTGGATTCAGCATAAACTATAAGGTTAGTTTCAATAATCATAGACACCATACATTCACGACTGGTTCTTCAACTTGACTTTCAAGCTAGCGAGGTATTTCTTACAGTTCCTCCTCTAGTTCCCCTTGACACCACCATAATGACATTTCCCTTTTTTGGTTTTGGGCTTTTCATGTATAGCAGATTTTACAGGCCTCTTCCATTTGTTTTTTTCAAAGTAGTCTTACTCTTTCAAGAAAAAGCCTCAACCATAGCCACTACGGTAGGTTTTGTATTGTGCATCTCCTTTTCATAAACTACCAGCATATTATATAACTCAGCTAGAGTTTTCTCCATCTTATGCATGTAGAAGTTTTGGACAAGTCCAAAGAAGGAATTAGGAAAAAATTGGAGTATCAAATGCGCAGCTAATTCGTTATCTATAATCAGGTTTAGCCTTGCCAATTACTCAATGTGCCAAATCATTTATAAATTTCTAAACGTCTTCAGCCATTCTCATACGGTACAATCCCTTAGATATCTCAAATTTAGAGGTTCAACCATTCTCATTAAAAAATTCTTGTAAGTGCATAATGATTAACCAAGCACTTTCCATAGTCTCATACTTCTCTTGTAATTTATTATTCATCGAAGTAAGCATGTGTGACCTATCTTTTAAGTCATCTTCGTGCCACTTATCATAACTTTCGTGCTCCTCTTGGGTCCCACCCATAGGAAAGGAATTTGGCAAGTTTTGATCAAGCACATACTCGATTTTCTCATAATTCACTCATTCAGTGAAATTGGGTCCCGTCCAACAGTTCTTGTCAAGTATAGAAGCAAGTGGGCTTGTAGTTACCATTTTTCAAAGTAATAATATATCTATGTAGAAAAATAAATTGTTAGTCATTGTCTTTCAACAACTACTTCATTTTGGCTTTTGAATGAAATAGATCCTCCCACTAAATTTATTCGGATCTTATACTCCTTAAGATGGAAATGACAATCTTCGTTGGGTTAAGATTATTAGTGGGATAAGAGTCCCACCAACCCAAAGCCCACCTCACCTGACAGTTATTGATAATTTATGAACTTAGTGAGTAGATCAACTTATCCAACGCATCATATGCGAGTCCCAATCTTATCTTTGGCCTCTAGATCATGAAGTCTCACCTGATAGTTATTGACCCCATGATCATAGTTAAGCCCAACTCATCATCCCATGCAACTATTTAGAACACAAATGTATAATGGAGTGGTCATATGGTCTAAATGGCAATTGACCCCTATGTATCCATAGCCGGTCAATCAACCACTAGAATATTGGATCAAACCACGACGATAGAAGGCTACGAATTGAAAACCCATTTCTACTTAATATTATAAATAAAGAGGTTTGCATCGTTATCAATGGTCTCACCTTGCATATTAAATATTTTAATGTACATATCCAGCTAACATATGTAGGCCACGTAAAAAACAATTCTCTTAACAAATAACAATTGACCATTAGATCGTAAAAATAAACATGAACCAAAATTAATTAAATGCACGAAAAAGCCTAAGGATTGGCTCCGATACCACTATTGGGATTTCATGAAACATGCATAGGTAAAATAAATCAAATTACAGTAAAAGAAAAAACCCATACATGTATCGCCCAAGCTTTGTTCATGCAATTTAATTAGAAATCCGTAGAAATGGAAGAATAAAATAAAAAGAGGGCCAATTGGATTACCCTTGTTGCATGGCCAAAGCAATTTGGTCAAGACGTTCCTTGTAGCGTGCCTAAGGCAATTTGGTTCAAATGTTCTTCAATTCCTTCCCACAAATGCTAGACCTCTATTTCTGCACACCACGAATCATATATCAAACGGTGGAGAGATTTTAAAAGAGTTCACCGCTTCAATTGTGCTAGTAATTGTTCAAAAATTTGATTGAACTCATCTCATTTTTTCTCATTAGACTCAGTTCCAATATATTTAAAGTTAATCCTGCCATTAACTCTGAAATCATTTCAAAGCATTAATTCAGTCATTAACTCTAAAATTGTTTTAGAGCATTAATCTGGTCGTTGACTCTAAAACCATTTTTTGACAATTTATCTGGTTGTTAACTATAAAACCAATTCAGAGGATTAATCTAGGCATTGAATCTGAAACTGTTTTAGAGCATTAATCTAGTCATTGACTTTGAAACCATTTCAAAGGATTAATCTGGCCATTGGCTCTAAACCATTTAAGAGCATTAATCTAGCCATTGACTCTGAACCCGTTTCAGAGTATTTCTTAGGCACAATTAGTGCTGATTTTGTGCCGTGTGTGTGCAACACCTGCATGCATGGACATGACCCAAAACAATTAAATGAAAATTCGTTTAATTTAACTTCAACCCGACTCAATACGTTCATTTAATTTAACTTCAACCCGACTCAATCTGATTACATAATTGCAAACACATTTGCAATATTGCCTCTCTTGTTCAAATATCATTTTAATTGGTTATGGTGTGTGACCTCCTTAGGTTCATCACGGAGCTGGCAGTGGGACCCTTAACAACACATTAGTCTTCCAATGAGAATTGATTGTCCTAATTAGTCTCCAAGTCTTACAAGCCATGAGTGATATCTAGCAATATGTCATGGCTACCAAGACAGTGTAAATATTTTAAGAACATAATGAACCTATCAGCTTTGGCTACCATGTTATTCAATCCTTTTGTCTTACCATGTCCCGATCAAACAAAGACCATGGAAATTTCTTGTCAAGCCACCTATTCTACCATATGCACAGACCAAATTGACATGTGTTCTTAATGAGGCAAGAACTCTTCATTCTCGGTTACAACCCCGGCCAAGGATTACAATACAGTGTCACGATTAGATTGCATTAGATATCATTATTGTACTTTGTATATAACAAGAAGACAGATTCCATATTGCGCACATGTGTGCCTCCGTATGTGAACAAACTATGACCATCAAGTACAGAGACGATTCAATGAAGCGTCAATATGCGCACTTGTGAACCATAGCCATCCAACACACAAGTCAACATCGTGCCTCAGGTCTAATGATTTTTTACACAAAACAAGAGCATAAACGATTAGACATTGACCACGCTAAAAGCTTCAATGATGACCAATGCTTCATAACGAGAGACATCGTTGGTGGAGGACAATTTTGGTCGCGGGTAGAGGGTCAAGATTTTTTTAATGAAGTTTGCTTTGAGGGGCAGTAGGTACAAGGGAACGATTTCTCTAGAGCCTCGAGTAAAATCAAGGGTATCCAAAATGAAGCTGTATGCAGCATCTGGCTCAACAGGAATCTTTTTTAAAACATTAAACTCGGTGTTGATGATCTCAGCTAACTCATCCAATGTAATAGTGTAGTTTTTCTTGGTAAAAAAAAAGATGAAGGTGTCCCTGTTTGGAAAATGAAAATTTGAATAAAACAAGGCCACGAGAGGGGGGTACACTTCATCTTACATGATACAGGCTGTTTTCAGCCTAAAATCTTCAAACAAGTCAAAGAGAAAGATGTTATGTGCATTGAGATAATCGAAATTCACATAACGATGTGGAATCGGACCGCGATTATAAAAAGATTAAAAAGCATCCTTGTCTTCTTGACTGAAGAAGAGTTTAGAATCGAATGAGGGGTTGAGAGAGAAACCTTCGCTGGGTTCAAAGTTTTGGAATACCTGGTCATCGTCGTCGTCGTCTTCTCGCTTTCTGTCTCTAGATGTCTCTTCTGTCTCAGTCCATGGATCGCTTTGTTCAATAGGAGCAGGAGATTGAATATGTGGTGATGGTTCTTTTTCTGCTTCAGGCTTCTTTGCGGGTTTAGTCTCTTCCTCTTTATCAATAGAGGATTTTATGGATGGTAATATAAGTAGTGGTTGAGAGGACTCTCCAATAGGCAAGCCAGGGGCTGAGATTCAATAGCTTTGCTTTCGGCAGGTAGAAGAACATATCCTATTTCTTTGACAAATGCTTGTATCATTTGTTCAAGAGAAGTACCAGGGAAAATGGTTGGCTATGAAGGGGCTTCCAATTGCAGTAGTGGAAGATCAGAAGGGATAACTTTTCCCTTTCCAAAACGCAATTGCGATTCTAGAGTTTTGGTGCTTGGAATGATTCATTCGGTGGAGGATGGAAGAATTGTGCTTGCAGTGGCATATTCTCCATGTTCTCCAGCAAGTTGAAAACCAAGAAGACTCCAACTTTGAGTTACTTCGGTCGATCCTTTTAGCCGATCAGTAAGATCAATATGTGATTAACCTTCTTTGGAGGCTCTGGCTAGCATGGTACTGGTGCAAGTCGATTTGCGAGTGTCGATGGTTTTATGAGACTTAGGACCCATTTGAGAGAGAATTTTTGTAAATGAAGAATTTGAGAATGACTCAAGAAGTTATAGAAGGTGAAGAGCAGTTTATCTAGGCGGTTATGTGATGGAGGATAATGTGTGCACTATCTCCTTATAAATAGGAGCAGTTTAGCCATGTTTAGAAGGTTATCCGTTACTCAATAACGGGAACTTTCTTATTTATTTCAATAAATTCCCAAGAAAAATCGTGATAAAAACAGATAAGTGGAAATCAGGTGCAACGGCCACAAAGTTCAATGTCAGAATGGTCAGGATCATACAATTACTGCAACGGTAACAAAATTTTGAATTTAACGATTGTATATCTGAGGTCCGTTGATCTTGCCAAGTAGATGTTTCTGGTGAGTTGATTGTCGCAACCTAAAAATCATCGACGTGTACGATCTTAGGCTAATAGATTACTAGATCAATTATGACTAACCTAGCTCGAGTTCTCCTAAACTCTACCAAATCGTAACTTAGGTCCAATTGTGAGCATGCAAATATTTTCAATGGGAGTCGTCACTAATTATTTAAGGTAGGTTGATTAGAAACCTAAATAAAATAGCGGGAATACTATTTTATTTCTGCGAACCAGAAATTATAGATTCGGGGACTTGGTTACGCTAGATTCCCCAACGCCCTTTCGGTACCAATTTCAAGAAAAATACTCAATTTGACAATTTTGATAAATCCTGACTTAGAGTTCAAAGGTGCAGAAATTTTTTATTTTCACTTATTTAAACGAAAGCTAACCTATATGTAATGACGTGCAAAAATTGACATGCGATTAATGCAACCTGACATGCAAACTAAACGTCATGCGACGACGTGACCTATTTCTAATGACGGGCATATTATTTTTTTTTGTATTTTTTTAATGAAATTCGGAATTAAAAAATGCCAATTATCTAAACATGCAATTTTAAACTAAAGAAATTAACCTATTTTAGAGTAATCTTTTGATATTTTTTTATCAAAATTCGAAATTAAAATCAAGTAAAAAAATAATAATAACCGCTAAATCTTTCGAATTAAGTTTCGATCTGAAGCCTGACAGATCGATCCTAAAATTCGAAATACCCGCTATAGAAATAACTCTATCTAAAGCCTGATAGATAGATTTATTTTCACGTGTGCGGTTGCGGATTAGGAAATTTTCCTAATCGATCACATCTTGAAAAGATTTTGATATCTCAAATATTTTGGATATATTCAAGAGATTTTGAAAATTCCGATTTCTATCCAAATTTGAAAAGTAATAGATATCCAAGATTTCAAAAAAAATAAAATAAAATCCTAATTGGAATAATGCTTATTATCCAAATATGCAAAATTAGATATCAATAAGCATAAATTAGGCAATCAAATATTCGAATCAAACCGGATATGATAATTACCTAATTTGCTAATTTCTTTCCAATTTTGAATTTGCAACGGATCGGGATTGCGGATCGGGATGGTGATCGGCGGTGCGTCGGGAGCGGTGGCACGGCGTCGGGAACGGTGGCGCTCGCGACGGTGACACGGCGGGGACAGCCGCGGTTTACGGCGGCGACACGCGGTGGCGGTGTCTCCGAAAATTCTAATTTGAACACGTGTAATATTCCGGGAGTCGAACCAGATCACGGCTTCCGGATGAGGCTCGGTGGATGATAGTCTCGGTGTAATGCTCGTTGGACAACCTGCAAAACAAAGAGAAACGAATCGTGGGCTTGCTGAGGACGTAGCATTGGATTGATAATCGCGAAGGGACCGTGACACGCCAAAGCGGCTGGATGGTGATGACTTGCAGCAAAATAATATGGACGTCGAGGCTCCTTCACGATCGCAGCATCGTCACTGGAAAAGAGTCACCGATGGCCAAAGTGACTGGAACTTCGTTTCGTCAATTTCCACTTCGGGTGCTCTCAATGCTTATGCGTGTGGAAGGTCAAAGCAAGTGTGGCTTGGAGTGAATGCCCCGCACGCTCGACAATTGAGCTCTATGGGTGACGGAGAAAAAGGGAATGGGGTTGACGGGCCTCTCTAGTGGTGAACGTAACCTTCTGCAAGAAGAAGGAATTTTTGATCTCTCTCCAATTTTTTTGTATTCACGATTGTCTCCCCTCTTTCTATTGTCTCTCCAATGGCCACACGACTCCTCTGCTTCTCTCTCTCCGTGTGTATGAATTGGGTGCCCCCTTTTGATTGAGTCCTCTCAATATATCCTTCTACGTCTGTGATGTGTGTGTCTTTCTATCAACCAAGCCTCTCCTTCCACCCTTTTTCTTTTTTCCTCTTTTTTAATGGCCGCGTATCCCCTTTGCACGAAGGAGAACCCCCTCCACTGATTCTCCTCTCACTTCCTTTTTTTTTTTCACCGAGACCTCCCCCCAACCTAATTTAAATATTCTCTTTCCGATTATGGGCGCGAGGAGATCTTCTGGGCAGCATATTCTTTCTTGTTTTGAGAAAGATATATTGCATATTTCCGTAAATATCCGAAAATCAAAGTCTATGAAATCGTGGACATCTTCAGGAAATCATGAAAGATATTTCTGCACAAATGCCCAACTAAAAATATATTGACCGAGAATCATGCATATATTCCGAAAATTCTTCATATCTCACGTGTGAAAATTCCACCCATGATAATGAACGAGTTTGGCGAAAATTTCTATTCGTGGGCTTTTAACTAAGTCCATTCGCCATTGATTTAATGCAAATGCAATTATGTAAGCCTATTACTATAAATGCTCCTAAAATTTATATGCAGTTTTAACTAATTAATTAATTAATTTTTTTTCTAGGGACCGAGATTGATCCCTAATTTTTATGCAATGAATGACTAATTGGATCTCCAAAATTTAGGTGTCAACATTGATGAGGTTTACCCGATTTATTCAATTGGATTGCATATTTCTAGCTCTCCTCTAATGAATTCGAAAGCTTGTTTGTCCAGCGGCTTAGATGTCCGCCAGTTGATGTTTTGATTCAATAAACTAAATGGAGATGTCTCCATTATTTACTAGATCTTTGATGAAGTGATGTCTTACTTTAATATGCTTGGCACGAGAGTGTAGTATGGGATTCTTTGACAGATTGATTTCACTTAGTCATACAATGCAGGAATGATTGCATTTGTTTCTCCAAAATCATGAAGTTCCTATTTCATCCACATAAGTTGAGTACAACAACTCCCTAGTGCAATATGTTCAGCTTCTATTGTTAAGAGAGCAACTATATTTTGCTTCATTGAGAACTAAGAGATCAACATATTTCATAATTATTGAAATGTACCAGATGTACTTTTTCGATCAATTTTACATCCTGCATAGTCAGCATATGAGTATATTAGTAGTGTGAAATTTGAATTCTTGGGATACCAAATGCCTAACTTTAGATATGAGCCAATGTATTGTTCCAAACAATATATCTGGTCTAGATGCTGTGAGAAAGAAGAACAAGTAGTCTAACAAGTTGTCAGAACCATAGCTACATAACAGCAGCAAAAGCTCTTTCAGGAAAGTCTGCAAAACTTCAAGAAAGGTTGTATAGACAGCGAGTTCCTAGGACAACAACACCTATGGACTCTAACGGTTATATTGTCTCTCCAAGACATCATCAACAACTATATTGAAGATGCCTATAAAAGAGAAGTTCTTTGAAGCCAACAAGAGTAGTGCTTAAAAATTCTAGAAATCTACTACTTGTTGTGTACTTAGCAAAAAGCTTATGTTTGCCCGTAACACTTGTTGCATTGTAATTGTGCTGAAAGATCAAATGTACCAAGTAATAGCTACATCCAACTCCCGATAGTGTGATCTATCAATTGATAGGATTGGTGTATGCTGAGTGTAACTTGTTCAGCAATTTAGTAGTGTAATCCAACTCAATTTGTAGCTATTAGCAGTGAGAGTAGACCTAGGCTTGGAATCAAAGCCAAATCACTATATATCCTTGTATGTAGTTGTTTATTCTCCTATTTATCATTTCCAACACTCAAACGTATTATTTTTTCTCATATATATGGTTGAACCTGATATTTACTTACTACGTGTTATTTTCGGTGAGAGTTTTTAAAACCATTTTAGCAACCTATTCACCCCCCCTTTAAGTTGTAGAGTTAGTTCCAACAATTAGTATTAGAGCCTTACCAAAGGAATAGAGCTCATACTATCCTGAATATCCTTCTTGGACAAAGCTGAATTAGGCTTTAAGATGAATATCCTTCTTGGACAATCAAATTAGCCTTACCAAAGGAATAGAACAATGTACAGACCAAGCTTTGATAATATGAGCTCTTTGGTAAGGCTCTGATAGTGTGCAGCTAATTAGCCCTTTATGTTCAGACAAAGCTGAATATCCTTCTTGGACAATATGAGCTCTTTAACATGAAATCAAATGAAACAATAGCACAAATGTTCAACAAGTTTACGGAAATATGTTGACACCTAAATTTTGCCCAAATCATTTAGGGTTTTATCACATAAAAATTAGGGTTTAATTTTTAACCCTTAAACCAAAAATATTTTCATTAAAATTGCATGGCACATAGACTTTAGGTGCATTCACATAAGATATATTAGAACATGCCCTCTTGATTTAAATTCAAAGAAAAATTTCGTAAAAAAAATTAATAATTAATTAAAAAAAAAAAGAGAAAGCCAGCGTTGAATCATTCAACGCTGGCTTTCTTCCCTTTCTCAGCCTTGCAGCGACCTGGGGAAGGGAAAAAGGGGGAGAGTTCAGAGTTCCAAGAGGGAGAGAGTTTCGAGGGAGAAAGACAGAGAGGGCGAGAGAGTTCGGAGAGCGAGATTGAAGGCGAGCGGTCCTCGGCCGGTGACCGTCGCGCCTCAGTCGCGACCGACGACCGCCGCATCTCGGCCGTGGCCGGAGTCCCTTTCCGCACGGTAGGTCTCGATCCCGAGCGTTAGCCGGGTTTTGTTTCGTTTAGGGTTTGATTTGGGGTCGGTCTCCCGAGGATCCCGGTGCGCGGTTGTGCGAGGCGCGCGGAGGTAGCCCGATCTACCGCGTTTGCCCTCCGTTAGCCGCCGCCGAGCCGGGTAGGGACTTTAGCCACCGCCCCTACTGCCGTTTGTACTCTGTTCTTGGGAGGGGGTCACTGGCAGGAGTTCGCGGCCGTCCGGCTCGTGCGAGTTCCGGCCCGTGACACCCCGAGGTCGGTTCTGCTTGTCTGTGTTTTCTTGGGTGTGAATCTCAGACGTGTTTGAGTCCCGATCGAGCCGAAAGTCCTTCATTTTCATTGCGCGCTCCAGCTATTTGACAGAATGCCCGAATCGCCTCCTCCTTCGTCTCTATTCTGGCTGTGATTTTGGGGACGTCGGTCGGTCCTGACGCACCGCCGGTCGTCGTCGTGGTCCGGGTGTGGCCACGGGGGAAGCGAGCATCCAGTCCCAGGTCGAGATCTGGGCAGGGACGCGTTCGACAAAGCCCCGACCGCGGAGGTCGGGGTGTGTCGCCCGACGGCCGAGCAAGGGCTCGGCCGCCAGGCCCAAAACCCCCCAGCCACAGAGGCTGGGGCGGGGAGGAACCGGCACCCACGCCGGCTGCGAAGGCCGAGCACGCGTTCCACGGCAGAACGCCGGCCGGCGTTCAGGCGAACCCTCCCCGGGGCGCGGTGTGGCGGCCGCGAACCGGGTCGGCGAGTCGGGTCTCGGGCGCTAGGGTTTGTGTGAGTCGGGTCGGTAATCGGGTCGGGCGAGCGGGTCCCACCGGGTAGGGTTTCAATTCGGTGTTGGGCTCGGTTTTAGGCCCATTAGGTTTATTAAGTTTCGGGCTTTTCTTTTTATTTCTTTTTAGGTTTTGGGCCTTTCGCGTTTGGGCCGAAATTAGGATTTGGGCTGAAGTGTTGTTTTTTTCTTTTATTGGGCTGGGCTTTTATTTAAAAAAAAATTTCGAGTTGGGCCTTCGCCGCGCCCATCTCGCGGCGAGCCCTGGCCGGCGTGCCCGGGTCAGTCTCGGTCCGGGTCAGATGTGGAGATCCGACCCAGATCCGTTTTCTTTTATTTTAATATTTTAAAAAATTGTAAAAAATATATATTTTTTTTATAAAAAAATAAAAAAAGAAAAACCCGAATTTCATTTTATTTTATTTTTTTTTGAAAAAAAATTTCAAAAAAAATTTCGAAAAAATTTAAAAAATTCCAAAAAATTTAAAAAAACAATTAAATTTTAAAAAAAATTATTATTTATAAAAAAATCAAAAAATCAGAAGTTTTTTTTGGATTTTGAAATTAGCTCTTTTCGCCCCCTTTCGCATGTTTAGTGCTATATTTAGTCCCACGTCGCTCGGTTCACACACCTTGGGTTGCACATTTAATTTAACCTCGCATGCGGTTAATTGGGTGCGTCTAGGCTGAGATATCATTTGTCGCTTCCTTTAGTTTAGTTAGGAGCGGAATTTTGAGATTCCCGATTGGTGAGAACACGTTAGGTGATGAATTGAACAAGATTAGGTACCGAAAGGGCACTAATTAGTCGATTAGTGTAATCAAGTCCCCGTACCTGTTGAATCTCTGGTTCGTAGAAGTGAAGCTTTTTCTCCCGTGCTTCGCTTAGGTGTCTAATCGACCTATCAGAAATCGATTAGTGGCGACTCCTAGATGAAATTGATTTGCATGTTAACAACTTTAATTTAAGTCGCGAATTGGTATGGGCTTGGGAGGGCTCGAGCTAGGTTTAACTTAGCAATCCATTAGCCAAACCCCCTCAGGCCGCGGGGCCGTTTCGGGGAGGTCGCGACAGCTTGGCGACTCCGCTGGGGACTTCTGTGGACTTAGGTCGTTTATCTTGTTTGAATACATCCCTAACGTGAATGTTCTTGGCACTGACCCCTTATTTTGCAGGTTTGGGATTTGGGGAATGAATGTTTATTTTTTCAGGCGCTTGAAGTGCTGTTTGCTTATAAATTGTTGTGCATGTGTTAGATGTTTTAGCACTACACTATGGTACACACAACCATACTGCCGGACCTGGGCCGTGATAGGACGCTTTAGGATGGTGTTAAGAAAGATACAACCTCGAACGCGAGACCGCGATGTAGAGGTTGCCTTTCTTTTCCCCAAAAGTTCTTTTCTGGTGTCGTAAGTGTTTATCCTTATCCGCGAGACCGCGTGACTATAGGATATCTCTTTCGACTGAGCTGAAGTTAAGAGGGCCTGACACCAACGCGAGACTGCGACGGTCAGATCACTCTCTTAGCTTCACCTTGTTAAGCTGCCTAGATAGAAAACGAACCTCACAAATGCATATGCGTGTCTTTGCGATCTTTTTTTAAAGAAAGAAAAAGAAAAAGCGATCGTCACCCACTGTAAGTATGATTCCTCTCGTTATTAGTTCACTTTGAATTGAAATTTTCATTTTGGAAATTCACGAGAATTAATCGAATGCCCTATGTGATCTAAGCTTACAATTGAAAATTTTGGGCGATCACTCTTGATAGTGAGCCTTGAGCATCGATCTCAAACATCTCCGATATGGCCCTACAAAACAGATGATCTTGTCTAAATTTTCAATGATGGGCTTAAAATCACGTTTTGTATAGAAATTCTTTCAAGTCAGGATTGTATTTTGGGGCATAAAATTGGAATATCATTTTCAACAAATTTCTTTTTTGTTCACCTTTTTGAATCAAAATGCAAATCACTTTTTGTGTATTAATTTTGTAAATAGGAATCACCTCATTTTTGCAAAAATAAAATCGCAAATTAGTCTTTCAAATTTGATATGCCGCATTTTGCGATGAAACTTCTGGAATATAAAGGGCGCTCGATTGATAGTCGCGATTTGATCTTTTAATGATGTCTCCACTTACGATGAAATCTTGGTGAAATACTAAATGCCCACAAATAGGAATCATAGGGGCATTTATTGTTGCCTCACTTTCGTCATAAGAGGCAGCACCAATGAAAGACCACCTTTTCATTCACATACTAACGTTGTCTTTCTTTTGCAGGTTATGCGTAACAGTCGTTCCTTAGAATTCTCTTGCTTAATCATGCAAGGAAGCAGAGTTTAGAGTTAGAACGTGAATTGTTTGTTTACACTCATCCATTCAAAAGTTTCTCGAAATTCATCCTTCTATTATCATTGGGAACCACGTTTTCCATTTTGGGTTTTAATGTGAAACCAATCCATGTTTTTGAAAATTACGCGACTCACGTCTCTGAGTAGTGAGATGCTAATTTGTAGCATTGTTCTTTGAAAGTACTTGGAATTTTCCAAATTGAACCCCTGAGTTAAGCTTTTATGCTTTACTTTCAAAATGTCTTGAAAATAAATAAATAAATAAATAAGAGTTTCAAAAAAGTTTTGCATAAGATTTTATCACTCTGCTTGATCAATTCTCAGGTTGGTCTGCAAAAAGATACTTTGAGATGGTAAGGTTGTAATCGTTCCAATAAGAATTTCTCGTGCGACAACTGACTTGTCTATTCATTTTTGTCAAACAGGTAAAATGAATGATTTGCTCGACATTCTCCTCCTCTAAACACTAAAGATAGAGGAATGTACGGGGGAAAGCACCCATGAAGCAATGCCCTCAAACGTCGAAGCAGGGAGTATCCTTCTCCTTTAGTCTCTAACGTTCACTGGGACTTAGTGAATTCGATGGCGTTGGAAAGACCAAGGTGGGAACAAGATTTTCAAGATGACTTGGAAATAATGATCCTCATTCAAATTTTTCAAACTTCATATGAAAATAACGGGAATTGAATTTTGTGAATTATCCCGCGAATGAAATAAGGGCCGCAGGGCCAATTTTCATGCAGTTCGAGTCACTTTAGGTGATTTGTATTATGAATATATTGCATACATCCTTTATGTGTATACTTCTTTTTGATAATGCCGAAAAGTCAAGGTGGAAGAAGGAGGATGAGGGGAGTTGCCAAACATACAAGGAAGCAAATTCAAATGAATGGAGTTGCCAAACACCCAAGAAGGCAAATTCAAATGAAGGGTAAATCGTATCGTTTCCAGTTGTCCATTTTAATACAATTTTTGACACGATTCTTTTTTCCTTTGATAGGAAGTATCAAAGACTTGAAGGACAAATGCCGACGAGGGGTAATGTTGTATCGTTCCCAATTTTTCAATCTTTAAAGGACTTTTAACTAACACGTTCCTTTTTATTCTTTATAGGTTTACCAAGTCGCCATGATGCAGGTAAGTACCCTTCTCCCAAAATTCAAATGGAAATCAAATGGATAATTTTCATCACAAAGAAAAAGTCTTTGATGGTTTTGAAAAAAACAAGCACTAAAGTGGAGACTGAAAAAGCAAGCTCTTCACAAAAATTTTGAATATCATCCTTATTAAAAAATTATCTTTGTACTTGACGGATCATTCATTTTGAATCAAAATTTCCTGTGGAGATTAATCAATTCGTGATGATCTCAACAAAATGAAAGGGAGGTGTTAATAATGCCAAGTGAGAAATACTTAGAATGAGGAAAGGCAAGCCATTCCCAAACACATCCCACAAACACTTTGAGAGTTGAGTGGAAGAGAAAATTAGTGTTGTTTAAGAGCAAGAGATTCATTCGCAAGTAGTACATGGATTGAAATGAAAGGAGGCATTTTCTTCTTCTATCCTATACACTACAGGTGATCATAGTTAGCCCCATTTGAGCCATTGAATGTGAAGAGTTTGCAAAATACCCCTGTCAAGAACCACCCTACAACGGGGCAAATTTGGAGGTTTTGGTTGACATGCTTTGGAGGAAAAGATGAAAAAGACTTCTTTGCCCTTACTTGTATTAATCTTTTTGTGGTAACTTCAGGTGAGTCCTTATGGAAGCTTGAAACGTCCCAAAATGAAGAAGAGCATTCATTTCTCTACCCAAACACACTTATACCTTTTGCTTAGCCAAGTTGAGCCTAAATATTCATTTCTAAAACCGAATGGTGATTATCTCCCTACACTGGGGCAAAGCACGTGATTTATCAAGACAATTGTTACTCATGAGACAGTGTGAAGAGCATCTCGAAAGTTTTGAAAGCTCAAAAAAAAATGAAAAGAGCAAAAGCCAAATGAAAACTAGGGGGCATGAAAAAGCAGTGTGCCTGGTAAAAGCAAGGCCAATGCCCAAAGCAAAAAAAAGGTTGCATCAAGAGAAAAAATTCTCATGAAAAAAAGGGGGAATGTCAAAAGCAAAATGCTTACAAAAAAAAAATCATTGCAAAAGCAAAAGTCATTAGAGAAAGGAGCAAAGCTCTTACTTTAAAACGATTAGTCAATGGACCTTCGAGACGAGTTAAATTTCAGAAGTCGAGTGCCTTCAAAAGATTGGATGATATGGTAATGATGCTATGATAATCACCAACTCCTAAACCCCTTTTGAAAATTTCTGAGCCTTTCGAGCCCTTACCCAAACCAATGTTATACCTTCTCCAAAGTCTCTTCGGATTAGGATGGTCTAAGCAGAAATTTGGATTCCCAGACAAGTTATCGCTTGAAGAAGTTGGGGCAAAGTTGTCTGATCTTATCTTAAGGTTTCTTGACCTGTAAACCTGATGGAGATGCTGATTGAAAATTATTTCATTCCTTAGCCGATGATGCTTATCCGTTGTTGAAACCATGACTAAATCCACATTACGGTCCTTTAAAAGACCTCTTAGATTGGTCAATGTGTACTTATTGCGAATGATTCTCGAAACCTTCGACACTGGTAGTGTGATGTATATAGAGAGATCATGTTTACTTCCCACATCAATGGATGGGATCAAACAGCCTTTTTGAGAGTATGTGAGAAGCCCTTTCAGACTAAGGAATTCTTGTTTGGCATGCTTAATGGGCTCTCTTCATAAGTTAACATCATTTCGATAAAAAACTTTCTCCTAAGGGAACTTGATGATTAATGACGTCCTCCATGCATTAAGGCAATTTTGCAATATTGAAGGATGTTGAATGCTTTCCAAACAGTTGAGTCTATCCTAAATTGCTCGTGCAATCAATGTTTTTTTATTGATGATACCATTTTGATACGGCCTCTTGTGTTGTTATCTTGCCTGGTACGCACTCGCTACCAGAGCACTTGTTATAACACGTACCTGTTATTATTAATCTGTGAGACAGGTGACATTTCCTCGAGCACCAACCTTCAAGCTGATCTCGGAAATGCTAAGATGCATCCAAGCATTCATGAATTCCCAAGATCCTGCTAGCAAGGACACAATAGGCGATCTATCAAACCCTCAGACAAGGACCCCTAAGGGTTTGAGTCTTTTCAAGCCTCGCTGACAGAGGGCCTTTAAGCAATCCGATCTAACCTACAGGTATGTACACCTAGGTACGCTCTTCAAAAAGGTTTGTGGTCCAACCTTAAACCACGCCTCAAAGGTTTATGGTCCAACCTTAAACCACGCTTTTCAAAAAGGTTTGTGGTCCAGCCTTAAACCACGCATCAAAGGTTCCTGGTTTCAAAAGGTTGCGGGTCATCCTTAAACCCTGATTTCAAAAGGTTGCGGGTCATCCTCAAACCCTGATTTCAAAAGGTTGCGGGTCATCCTCAAACCCTGATTTCAAAAAGTTGCGGGTCATCCTTAAACCCTGATTCCAAAAGGTTCCCGATTTCAAAAGGTTTCAGGTCATCCTTAAACCCCGATTTCAAAAGGTTCCGGGTCTATCCTTAAACCCCGATTTCAAAAGGTTTCGGGTCATCCTTAAACCCCGATTTCAAAAGGTTCCGGGTCTCTCCTTAAAACCCCGAAAATCTTGAGTGCGATTTAAAATCCTAAGTGGAAATCTTGAGCACTTTAAAATCCTGAGTGAAAAACATTAGGTATCTCAAAATCTTGAGTGCAATTTGCCATTCATAGGGTTTTAGTCCCTAGGCGTACTTGCTGGGTTTTAATCCCTAAACAGAATCTTTGACGTTTATAGGGCTTTAGTCCCTAGGCGTTCATTCCGGGTTTTATTCCCTTTGCCGTTCAATAGGGTTTTAGCCCCTAGGCGGAATCTTTGGCGTTCATAGGGTTTTAGTCCCTAGACGTTCCTTCTGGGTTTTATTCCCTTTGTCGTTCAATAGGGTTTTAGCCCCTAAGCGGAATCTTTGACGTTCATAGGGTTTTATTCCCTAGGCGTTCCTCTAAGGTATTGTTCCTATTGCCGTTCATAGGGTTTTAGTCCCTAGGCGGGATCTTAGCTGCTCATAGGGTTTTACTCCCTAAGTGAAATTTCTGATGTTTACAGGGTTTTAGTCCCTAAATGTCATCAGAGTCTTTCTCTTTCCTTGCCCGGCGAGCTTTCGCAGCCCGGAGCACCTTATCGACCTGGCGAGCTTTCGCAGCCCAGAGTCTTTCTCTTTCCTTGCCCGGCGAGCTTTCGCAGCCCGGAGCACCTTATCGACCTGGCGAGCTTTTGCAGCCCAGAGTCTTCCTCTTTCCTTGCCCGGCGAGCTTTCGCAGCCCGAAGCACCTTACCAACCCGGCGAGCTTTCGCAGCCCGGAGCGTCTTATCGACCTGGCGAGCTTTCGCAGCCCAGAGTCTTCCTCTTTCCTTGCCCGGCGAGCTTTCGCAGCCCGGAGCACCTCATCGACCTGGCGAGCTTTCGCAGCCCAGAGTCTTTCTCTTTCCTTGCCCGGCGAGCTTTTGCAGCCCGGAGCACCCAATCGATCTGGCGAGCTTTCGCAGCCCAGAGTCTTTCTCTTTCCTTGCCCGGCGAGCTTTTGCAGCCCGGAGCACCCAATCGATGTGGCGAGCTTTCGCAGCCCAGAGTCTTCCTCTTTCCTTGCCCGGCGAGCTTTCGTAGCCCGGAGCACTTCATCGACCCAGCGAGTTTTCGTAGCCCAGAGCTTATTCCCAAAAAAAAAAAAAATGGGAATCATCTCTCATACATCTCCTCGTGCCCTCTGTGAACAAAATTTAAGTGTCTCTTATCTTTGAATGGAACTTCTTCGAACTCCCCTTCAAAGAGGGGCAGCTGTTGACACCTAAATTTTGCCCAAATCATTTAGGGTTTTATCACATAAAAATTAGGGTTTAATTTTTAACCCTTAAACCAAAAATATTTTCATTAAAATTGCATGGCACATAGACTTTAGGTGCATTCACATAAGATATATTAGAACATGCCCTCTTGATTTAAATTCAAAGAAAAATTTCATAAAAAAAAATAATTAATTAAAAAAAAAAAAAGAGAAAGCCAGCGTTGAATGATTCAACGTTGGCTTTCTTCCCTTTCTCAGCCTTGCAGCGACCTGGGGAAGGGAAAAAGGGGGAGAGTTCAGAGTTCCAAGAGGGAGAGAGTTCCGAGGGAGAAAGACAGAGAGGGCAAGAGAGTTCGGAGAGCAAGATTGAAGGCGAGCGGTCCTCGGCCGGTGACCGTCGCGCCTCAGCCGTGACCGACGACCGCCGCATCTCGGCCGTAGCCGGAGTCCCTTTCCGCACGGTAGGTCTCGATCCCGAGCGTTAGCCGGGTTTTGTTTCGTTTAGGGATTGATTCTGGGTCGGTCTCCCGAGGATCCCGGTGCGCGGTTGTGCGAGGCGCGCGGAGGTAGCCCGATCTACCGCGTTTGCCCTCCGTTAGCCGCCGCCGAGCCGGGTAGGGACTGTAGCCACCGCCCCTGCTGCCGTTTGTACTCTGTTCTTGGGAGGGGGTCACTGGCCGGAGTTCGCGGCCGTCCGGCTCGCGCGAGTTCCGGCCCGTGACACCCCGAGGTCGGTCCTGCTTGTCTGTGTTTTCTTGGGTGTGAATCTCAGACGTGTTTGAGTCCCGATCGAGCCGAAAGTCCTTCATTTTCATTGCGCGCTCCAGCTATTTCACAGAATGCCCGAATCGCCTCCTCCTTCGTCTCTGTTCTGGCTGTGATTTTGGGGACGTCGGTCGGTCCTGACGCACCGCCGGTCGTCGTCGTGGTCCGGGTGTGGCCACGGGGGAAGCGAGCATCCAGTCCCAGGTCGAGATCTGGGCAGGGACGCGTTCGACAAAGCCCCGACCGCGGAGGTCGGGGTGTGTCGCCCGACGGCCGAGCAAGGGCTCGGCCGCCAGGCCCAAAACCCCCCAGCCACAGAGGCTGGGGCGGGGAGGAACCGGCACCCACGCCGGCCGCGAAGGCCGAGCACGCGTTCCACGGCAGAACGCCGGCCGGCGTTCAGGCGAACCCTCCCCGGGGCGCGGTGTGGCGGCCGCGAACCGGGTCGGCGAGTCGGGTCTCGGGCGCTAGGGTTTGTGTGAGTCGGGTCGGTAATCGGGTCGGGCGAGCGGGTCCCACCGGGTAGGGTTTCAATTCGGTGTTGGGCTCGGTTTTAGGCCCATTAGGTTTATTAAGTTTCGGGCTTTTCTTTTTATTTCTTTTTAGGTTTTGGGCCTTTCGCGTTTGGGCCGAAATTAGGATTTGGGCTGAAGTGTTGTTTTTTTCTTTTATTGGGCTGGGCTTTTATTTTAAAAAAAATTTCGAGTTTGGCCTTCGCCGCGCCCATCTCGCGGCAAGCCCGGGCCGGCGTGCCCGGGTCAGTCCCGGTCCGGGTCGGATGTGGAGATCCGACCCGGATCCGTTTTCTTTTATTTTAATATTTTATTATTTTAATATTTTAAAAAATTGTAAAATATATATATATTTTTTAAAAAAAATAAAAAAAGAAAAACCCGAATTTCATTTTATTTTTTTTTTTTGAAAAAAAATTTCAAAAAAAATTTCGAAAAAATTTAAAAAATTCCAAAAAAATTTTAAAAACAATTAAATTTTAAAAAAAATTATTATTTTTAAAAAAAAATCAAAAAATCAGAAGTTTTATTTGGATTTTGAAATTAGCTCTTTTCGCCCCCTTTCGCATGTTTAGTGCTATATTTAGTCCCACGTCGCTCGGTTCACACACCTTGGGTTGCACATTTAATTTAACCTCGCATGCGGTTAATTGGGTGCGTCTAGGCTGAGATATCATTTGTCGCTTCCTTTAGTTTAGTTAGGAGCGGAATTTTGAGATTCCCGATTGGTGAGAACACGTTAGGTGATGAATTGAACAAGATTAGGTACTGAAAGGGCACTAATTAGTCGATTAGTGTAATCAAGTCCCCGTACCTGTTGAATCTCTGGTTCGTAGAAGTGAAGCTTTTTCTCCCGTGCTTCGCTTAGGTGTCTAATCGACCTATCAGAAATCGATTAGTGGCGACTCCTATATGAAATTGATTTGCATGTTAACAACTTTAATTTAAGTCGCGAATTGGTATGGGCTTGGGAGGGCTCGAGCTAGGTTTAACTTAGCAATCCATTAGCCAAACCCCCTCAGGCCGCGGGGCCGTTTCGGGGAGGTCGCGACAAAATAGTGAATGGTTTGCCACACCAAGAAAAACTATTCACTAATGAAGAAAAGGTGAACAAGTTGCCGAGAGCCTCACCAAAGGAATAGAATAATGTAAAGACCTCGGTACGGGAAACAACGAGGATTCAACCAATTACACTAGAAAAGCTAATTGGAATATTCACGTCCTATGAAGTGGAACAACAAATTGAAGAAGGTAGCTCAAAAAGTAAGAAAGTTATAGCATTTAAAGATAACAATAATGATGCAGGTGATCGATTGTCATCAGAAGATGAAGGTGATGACGAAGACATGGTGCTGTTCACTCGAAGGTTCAATAGCCTCATGAAGAAAGGAGGAAACTTCAAAGGCGAATGACAAATGAAGTTCACTGAAGAAAGAAGACCTTACAAAAACAAAGAGGAATTTAAAGGTAAGGATCTTGTCGGTTATGAATGCAAGAAACAAGGACATATAAAGCAAGATTGCCCATAGCCCAATAAGTGGAAAGCGAAGTATGAAAAGAAGAAGAAAGCACTGAAAGCCGAAACATGGAGTGAATCAGAATGTGAATCCAATGATGAAGAAGAAGCAAATCTTTGTCAAATGGTCGACTCAGATCATGAAGAAGAAAATGAGGTAAGTCAGCCTAAACTGTCTTATGAAGAAATGCAAGATTTTCTTTAAAAGAAATGTATGAAGAACATAAAAAGGCTTTAAAAAGAACTTCTATTTTGAAAAAGGAAGTTCCTAATCTTACATCTGAAAAACTTGCTTGTCACGCCCCGAACCCATCAAGCACGCAACATCCCTCTTCGGTCGAAATAGTGCGACGTCCCAGGAAATGTCGCCAATCCAAACGAACCCATCAGAGTTTAATCGCGATGGAAACAACAAACACCCAGACAATGATTTACCAGGGGTACTAGGGAGAATAAATTGCCAAATCACCAAGTCTTACACTATACCTCGAATTAAGTATAATGTCCATTTACAGTATAAACTTATGCCACAACCGCCATTTACAAACCACAAAGCAAAATATGCACACTGGACTACTAAACTTCAAACCACCGATATCACAAAAAGAGTCCACTCTGACTCGCTCTCTTCGAAATCCTCATCCGAATCCTCATCAGGCACATGCTCATCCGACGGCTTCGATTCGGCCTCAATCTCAATCGGGTTATCTTACAACATCATGATCAGAGTGCATAACAGTCCCAAAACGCTGCGACAGCAGCGGAAGGTTCATGGCTCGGGCTGGTGCTCTGAAATGGTTTGGTTAAAACAACCATGAGACACTTCTCAATAAGTTCACAACCTAAACCTTACATAGGCTACCACATATTCCAGACAAGTCCAGACACCGAATCAAGCAACACACAAACAACGTCCACACAATCGTACTTACCTGATTCTCAATACACGCAACATAAACGTTAGACCTACAATAGTACTATTCCACTCACATGCATATTCTAATGACATTTCATGCATTTGTTCCCGTTTCATCACATCTTTTTTTCTACAACTCTTGCCAGTGACCCGCATTACAGTACACGCCTCGGGTCCACTGCGACCAACTCATCACAACACTCCAGGACCCGCGTTACAGTACACGCCTCAGGCCATGTCTCTTGCCCGCATTACAATACACGCCTCAAGCTTAACATCCATTCTCCTAGTGCACAACCCTCGTTGAAGTACATGCCACAGGTTGGCCATGTTCCCAGCACTTCTCGGCCTGCGTTACAGTACATGTCTCAAGCTCAACACCCACCACCTACGGTACAACCCGCGTTAAAGTACACGCCTCAAGTTGGCAGTTTTCAAGTAATACCGGGCATCGTTCCGCGTTGAAGTACATGCCTCAGGATAGAAATATTCCCACGATCACACATGCTACACCACACACAATTTCTCGTTCATTCACGCACTTAACACTCGCTTGCCAAACAAGTTGACCAATCACACGTGGCCCGTGCACGCATCAATTCACACATAATTCCATGCTCAACAAGCATTTGATATAGCCATTTGACAATTAATTCAATTTGGCCCGAGCGTGCACATAACAAAACACATTTCAATCCATCAAATCACTGTTCAATAAACACATAAGGCCACTCATGGTCCCACAAACACAGCCACATTCATAGGCATAAATTTCCACGTTTATAAGTCCATTTCCAGCCATAACATTCACCATAAACCAGCCACATCACAACGCACTAAATCGCCACAATTAGTCCCTAGATCGGACCATATGCTCCTCATTTCACACCCCAATTTCCAGCACTCAACTCCACATCAAATCAGTCCCAAAACATCACAAATTCACCCCACAATTCAGCCAATTCATTTAAATTCGCGCGTGCACCATTAACCAGAACTTTTGCATTTTAGGCCAAATTCCGCCACTCACGGGTGTCATACTCCTACTGACAACCCCCAAACCAACATGCACTATATTTTAATCACCAATGTGCACTAATTCGGCCACAACATGAACAATAATTCGGCCACCACCAAAAATCACCATAACGGCACATTTAGGCTCGTTTTTCGCGCCATAAGCCACGATAATCACCCATAACCGTTCCGATTACCTAACCAATCATTTCTAACCTCCAATCCACCTCAAAATTCATCACAATTCCATTCAAAACACTCAGCCAAGTCAGTCCAATCATTTTCCCACTATTAACCCCTAAAACTCGCTAAAACGGCTCCAAACTAATTCGAAAATACTCGTTATCCTAGGTGAGGGTTAGATTGCGACTTACCGGACTCTAGACTAACGCAGCTAGAGTGGAACGGGGTGGCAATCGGCGCGGCGGCTTGGCGGCGAGCAGCGGCGCGACTCGGCAGTGGCGACGGCAAATGGCGGTGGCGATCCGGGTGGGCAGTGACCGGCGGACGGCGGCGTGGCAAGGCTCGGCCAAGAGAGAGAGAGCTCTCGGTGGGGGGGTTTGCCGTGAGGTGAGAGAGAGAATGAGGAGAGAGAGAGAGACTTGGTCTTAAATAGACTTTGACCAACCTTTTTCCAAAATGCCCATTTTGGCCCTCTCTCACTTGGTCCACATCCACTTAAGCCAAAATATCCAAAGGCATTTTGGTCTTTCAATTGGCTGAATTATTGGGGTTGATCTTATCCAAATATTCTCCAATAATTTCCCCCAAAATTCGGAATACCCAAAAATAGGCCTAGGGGTAATTTTGTAATTTTTCAATTTCGGGCCGAAATTCCATTTTTCGACCGTACCAATGTCACGCCCCGTACCCCACGAAGCATGATCATCCGTGTAGGTCGAAATAAAATGTGACACTCCCAGGATTGCGTCACCGACCCGAAACCCAAATCAGAGTAAATACACGACACATGCGGAAACACGTATATATTATATATACACCCAGACATGTAAACATAACCATGAATAGTCAAAGACAATAATATATTAATAAACACTAACATAAATACACCCTTATTAAATACTTATACAATCTATTTATTTACAACCAAAAAGAATACATAAAAAGGCCACTAAACAAAAAGGATCGGTGGCCTAGGGTGACGACTAACTATCTAGGGGGAGTTACATCAAAAAGAGGGGTTAATCTAAACTCCTATCATGCCGTTCTATTCTAAGGATCCCGACCTGGGTTGGATGATGCTGCGGACTCCTCAGATGAGTCTTCATCCGTCAGTATTTCCATATCTGATCCAACTTCGGCCACTTCCCCAATTGGTTCACCGTTCTCGCCTACTATTTCCAGATTCTGCTCCTCTTCTTCTTCCTCCACAATGTCGTCAGCTATAACTTGCTCCTCACCCTGCACCTCGTCCTCGGGTATAGGTCCATCCACCGTATCGCCCACGCTGCTTCCACTAAGGGAGGCGGGAGGATCAGAGACTTCTCCACTCACCATTTGGGGAATCATGACGCCATTAACATCTACTGGCACGTCAAAAGTCCTCATCGGGGGTCCTAATAAGCCGTCTGTACCCCTATGGCACCAAGCCACATACTCCTGAGTATGATGGAAGTCTTCTCCCACGTCTACTAACACTGCCGACTGAAATCTAACGTAAGCTGTTCCATCCCCACACGGGTGTACACTATTCGATCTCTGAATACGGTACGGGTATCCAAAAAGAGGACCGTTCCTCGGCATCCTATGGACGGGGATCTGAAATTCGGTTTTACCACAACCGTGAGATAAACTCAGCAAGTAAAAACTCTAATCCTAAATTAGGCTAACGTGCACCTCCAGAGGAAATTAAAACACGTGAAACACTGAACCAGTAATTAAATCAATATAAATTCACATGGGCCCACGGCCCGATTCCAATACTCCAGCCCTGCAGGTTAGGCTTTCACATCAATATAATTTACAACAGAGCATCGACTCGGAGGTCATGACCCAATGGTCATCAATCATTCGACCCGAAGGCCCGACCCGAAGGCCTGACCCGTCGGTCACAATTACACTCGACCCGTAGGCCTGACCCGTCGGTCACAATTACACTCGACCCGTAGGCCTGACCCGTCGGTCCTCACAAATAAATCGACCCGTAGGCCTGACCCGTCGGTCCTCACAAATAAATCGACCCGTAGGCCTGACCCGTCGGTCCTCACAAATAAATCGACCCGTAGGCCTGACCCGTCGGTCCTCACAAATAAATCGACCCGTAGGCCTGACCCGTCGGTCCTCACAAATAAATCGACCCGTAGGCCTGACCCGTCGGTCCTCACAAATAAATCCTTAAATCATATGAAAAACCAACGTGGACTTTCCCAATCAAGGGCCCATTTAATTTCCAATGGGCTTAAACCAATTCAAATCAATCCACATCAAGGCCCATTAAGTTTCCAATTTTCTCCAACGGGCCTCAACAAGCCCAACTCAACTTCTCACTCAAGGGCCCATTTTATTTTCTAATTTGGGCTTCACCAATTTAATTCAATTCCACCACAAGGCCCATTTCAATTTCTAATTGGGCTCATTTAACTTCCAATTGGGCCCACTTAAATTTTCATTGGGCCAAATAATGCAAATTCGGAGCCCATGAGGCCCCCTCCATTTCAGCCCACTATTCCTCTCCAAATTAACACTAAACCATTATAATTAGGCCTAATTAAGTCTACTAATCATCCACTACACAAAACACAATCAATTAGGCTCTAATTAGCACAATTAAGCCTCTAATCTAGCACACTTAGGACTAATTTAAGGATTAGTAAATTTACTCGCCTAATGACGACGCGAGACGACGGGAACGAGCGGCCGACGACCGGCAAGCGGTACAATCGGCGGCGGCGCTCCAAGGCAAGCCGGCGGCCCACGGCGGTCCGGCGAAGCTCACGGCAAGTCTCGGCCAAAACAGGGGAGGGGTCGGTCGGATTGGTGGCTGGGGGTGACGGGAGAGAGACGGCGGAGGCTTGGCTGGTCGGAGGGAGGCGCACGGCGGCGCGGCCAGGCGGACGTGCCCAGCGACGGCGACGGCGTCCTTCTCGGCTTCAGCTGGAACGGCGGACACGGGCGACGAGAGAGGGAGATGGTGATGCGACTGGGCTGAGGGTGAGGCCTAGGAGTGGCACACGGTGGCCGGCGGCCAGCAGCTCCGGCGAAGCCCACTGTTCCGGCGTGCACAGTTGGCTGGCGGTGATCGGCGGAAGAGAAAATGGAACAGCCGAGAGGGAGAGAGAGATTCGGGAGGAGAGAGAGACGCGGGAAGAGAGAGAGTGAGCTGAGGAGAGAGAGAGGGTCAAAGTGGTCAACCTTATCCTTGGGGTGGATGCCACATGTCAACAATCTAGCCCATCATGCCCAAAATGCCCTTGATCCAAGGGTTCACATCCATTCTCATCCAATAATGCAAGGGTATTATGGTCATTTGCCCCTAACCATGGTTAACCAACCCTAGTTAACCTTAACCAACCTTGGTTAAACTCCAAAATTAAATCAAAATTCGAAATAAATCAAAAATGGCCTAGGGGCAATTCCGTCATTTTTCCATCCGGAACTGAAATTCCAATTTTCGCTCATACCGGTCCTAAATATTCATGTGATACCTAATCCAGAGTCGGAATCGCGAAATTCGCTTTCTAAGCCCTCGAAAATCCTCTGCGAAGTTTCCGGGAATAAAATAATATTATTTTCCAATTTTTGCCGAAATTCCACTTTCTGTCCATAATCATTCCAAACACACTCGGATACCCCAAAATGATGTCGGCCGCGAAAAATAACCTCAAACGGCCTCCGAAATCGGCCTCGGTGTTCTCAGGGGCAAAATGGTCTTTTTCTCACTTTCTGTCAAATCTTCCGTTTTCAACTGTTTTAATCTCGAACATGAATGGCCATTACCATTTGACGTCCGTCTTGCAAAATAGTCGTAATTACCCTTAAGATTTTGATAACGAAACTCGGGTCCAATATTGTAATCTCAATATGCTCGTTTCGCAGTTTTAGGGTCTCTCACTAACGAGCGGCAGTTTAGGCGTTACGCGTATCGACCTAAGATTGTCCAAATCGTGATGGTCTAAATTTCGAGAGAACGAGAGGAATTATCACTAGTACCAGGGTCGCGATCGTTTGGATTACAATCAGGTTTCATTCGTCAGATGTACTTTCGGTCGTGCGAAATCACTCGCGATCCGATCGTACGTTACGGACAAAATCAACCAGTCATTTTCCTAAGATCGGCCTATATTGGCTCAAAATATTTCCTCAACGTTCTTCGAAATCAGCGTTCAGTCGCGATCGGGTTCTAGGTCCACGTACATGTTCCTATTTAGCCTTTCTCATATGGTTAGTGTCCCGAGACTGATCAGGTTCAGGCGAGACTCACTAAAATTACACGAGAATGAATATACACTTTATTGGTCCCGATAACGGGTCAAAATTCAGGATGTTACAACTCTTCCCCCCTTACAAAAATTTCGTCCTCGAAATTTGCACTTCAACCCTGCTCTTCAAACAACTGGGGGTGTTGACGTCGCATAACTTCTTCGCTTTCCCACGTAGCGCCCTCTGTCCCGTGGTGCTCCCAAACTACCTTCACCATCGGGATTGTCTTGTTCCGAAGTACTCGATCCTTTCTGTCTTCGATTCTGACTGGTCTCTCCACGTACGACACCCTGTCGTCCACGTCTATTTCTTCATATCTTAGAACATGTGTCGGATCCGGTTCATATTTTCTCAACATCGACACGTGGAAGACATTGTGTATCTGGGACAAATTCGGTGGCAGGGCCAGTCTGTATGCCATGTCGCCAATCTTTTCCAGAATCTCAAACGGCCCAACAAATCTCGGACTCAACTTTCCTTTCTTGCCAAATCGGGATAACCCTTTCATAGGCGACACCTTTAGAAACACATGATCCCCAACTTGAAATTCTAGATGTCGTCGTCTCCGATCAGCATAACTTTTCTGTCGGCTCTGTGCTGTCTTTAACCTTTCTCTAATGATCTCAACAGCTTCCACTGTTTGCTGAACCAACTCTGGGCCTGTAATGCTCCGTTCTCCCACTTCATCCCAGCATACGGGAGTCCTACATGCTCTGCCATACAAAGCCTCAAATGGGGCCATCTGGATACTCTGCTGATAACTGTTATTATATGCAAACTCTACCAGATGCAGCTGTTCTTCCCATTTACCCTGAAAATCCACCACACAAGCCCTCAACATATCCTCAAGGGTCTGGATTGTTCTTTCTGATTGCCCATCAGTCTGTGGATGATAAGCTGTACTGAACTGCACCTTTGTCCCCAAAGCTGTCTGCAGACTTTTCCAGAAGTTCGCCGTAAACCTCGGATCACGATCTGAAGTAATCGTCACTGGCACTCCGTGCAGTCTCACAATCTGTCTTACATACAGCTCTGCATACTTTTCTAACTCCAGATCCTTGCGCACTGCCAGAAAATGCGCTGACTTAGTCAGTCTATCCACTATCACCCAAATGGAATCGTGCCCTCTCTGACTCCTTGGTAGTCCCGTTACAAAGTCCATGGTAATATGTTCCCATTTCCACTCGGGAATTTCTAATGGTCGCAGCAATCCTCCAGGTTTACAGTGCTGTGCCTTTACCTGTTGACACGTCAAACACTTAGCCACATGCTTGGCTACATCCGCTTTCAATCCATTCCACCAATAATGTTGCCTTAAATTCTGATACATTTTCGTACTGCCAGGGTGGATACTGTAATTGCTGCGATGAGCTTCTCTCAATATTTCTTCCTTAAGCTCAATATCATCCGGCACACACCATCGTCCCCTATACTTTAGGATTCCATCCTCTGATACCTGAAAATCTGGCTTTCTTGCCGAGGCATCCATTCCCACAATTTTCTGGATTTCCTGATCCGTGGGTTGTAAAGCCTTAATCTTAGTTTGAATTTCCGGCTCGATCCTCAAAGTAGCCAGCAGATTCGACACATGGCTTAATTCCAATTTAAATTCTGAGTCTCGGATCTTTTCCAATAACGTCCATTCCCTAATCATTAAGTGTGCCATGCTCGACTTGCGACTCAGTGCATCAGCAACTCGATTTGCCTTCCCAGGATGATACATGATATCGCAGTCATAATCCTTTAGAAGCTCCATCCATCTACGCTGCCTCATATTCAACTCTTTTTGTGAGAACAGGTATTTGAGACTCTGATGATCCGTATAAATCTGAAACTTTTCCCCACACAGATAATGCCTCCAAATCTTAAGTGCAAAGACGATGGCAGCCAACTCTAAGTCATGCGTCGGATAATTCACTTCATGAGGTCTCAACTGACGCGACGCATACGCAACTACTTTTCCATGTTGCATTAACACACAACCCAGTCCTTTGAACGAAGCATCGCTATAAACCTCAAATCCACCAGGTCCAGAGGGAATAGTCAAAACTGGAGCTGTCGTCAATCTATGCTTAAGTTCCTGAAAACTTCGTTCGCACTTATCGTCCCATTCAAACTTACTTTCCTTTTTCAGTAATCGCGTCAATGGCATGGCTAGCGACGAGAATCCTTCCACGAAGCGTCGATAATAGCCAGCCAATCCTAAGAAACTTCTGATCTCTGTCACTGACGTCGGCATGGGCCACTTAAGTACCGCTTCAATCTTAGTCGGATCCACTGATATTCCTTCTCCCGACACGATATGTCCAAGAAAGGCTACCTTACTAAGCCAGAATTCACATTTGCTGAACTTCGCATAAAGCGCATGTTCCCTCAACGTCCGTAGAACTTCCGTCAAATGCACTTCATGCTCCTCTGAACTCTTCGAATACACTAGAATATCGTCAATGAACACTATGACGAACTGATCCAGAAATTCCTTAAAAACTCTGTTCATCAGATCCATAAAAGCTGCAGGGGCATTCGTTAAACCAAAGGGCATGACTGTAAACTCATAATGCCCGTATCTCGTCCTGAATGCAGTCTTGGGTATATCCTCTTTCCGAATTCTCAACTGATGATACCCTGTCCGTAGATCAATCTTGGAGAACACTGACGCCCCTTGCAACTGATCGAACAAGTCGTCGATCCTTGGCAGTGGATACTTATTCTTTATAGTCACCTGATTCAACTGCCGATAATCTATACATAATCTCAACGTCCCGTCCTTTTTCCTTACAAACAGGACTGGCGCTCCCCATGGAGACGCACTAGGACGAATAAATCCCTTGTCTAACAACTCTTGCATCTGGACTTTCAACTCTTTCAGTTCTGACAACGACATCCGATAGGGGGCCTTAGAAATTGGCTCAGTTCCTGGGGCCAACTCTATTACAAATTCCACTTCCCGTTCGGGTGGCAAACCCGGCAATTCTTGGGGAAAAACCTCGGGGAAATTACACACTACAGAGATTTCTTCCAATTTAGGCTCTACCAATGTCGGATCTTTGACGTTAACCAAATACCCCACACAACCTTCCTCAAGCATTTCTGTTGCTTCCACTGAGGAAATCCAAGGGATCGAGGTTCCTCCTCGGTTTCCCTGAAACTCAAACTTAGGACGACCAATCGGATTAAATTGGATCGTCCTGCTGCCGCAATCCATAACGGCTTTCTGTTTAGTCAGCCAATCCATACCAATGATTACATCGAAGTCATACATGGCTAACACAGCTAAATCAATTCTTTCTTCAACATTTCCAATCACAATTTTACAGTCCAAGCACCCCAATGATACTAACACCCTATCATGCAGTGGGGTCGTCACACACAACATAATCTCAAGTAGAATAGGCTCCAGACCAACCAATCTAACAAACTGCTCAGAAATAAACGAATGGGTTGCCCCGGGATCAAATAACGCATATGCTAAATGATTGCAAAGAGAAATGGTACCTGTGACCACACCCGGCGCGTCCTCAGCATCTTTTCGCGCTAACGCATATACTCGTCCTTGCGCAGGTGGTCTGCCCTGAATAGCCGGTGGGGGATTTCCAGCCTGATTTCCAATTCTGAGTGGCTGCTGCGGTAGTCCTGGAGGTCCTGAAAGTCGTTGCTGGGGGCAATTCTTTATCTGATGTCCCAAACTCCCACAACGAAAACAAGCTCCGATTCTATTTGGCGCTTGACTGGGCTTCCCTACTATCCTTCTCGGAGGCGGAACAAACCGTCTATTGCTGGGCATTGGTCTCCTTACAAAGCGACGATTGTCCCTATTAGGAATAAATCTCGAACCCGATGCTGATGTCCTTTCAATCTGATCCCGTTCCATAGTCTGGGCTCGCTCATACAACTCTCTATAATCCCTGATATTCAACAAAAGCATCTGAGTGCGAAGTTCCGGTTTTAGTCCATCCCGGAACCTTCGAGCCTTGTCCAAGGGATTCTCAACCATTCTCGGGGCAAATTTGGACAATCTGATGAACTCTGCCTCATACTGCACCACAGTCATCGATCCCTGACGGAGCCTCATGAATTCCGCCATTTTCTTCTCCTGGGCACTCTCAGAGAAAAACTGCCCATAGAAATGTTCAACAAAGATTGCCCAGGTCGGTTCCATGAACTCTGGAAACACTCTATCCTTGACCGCCTTCCACCAATCATGGGCATTGTCCTGCAGTTGATACGATGCCAAGGAGATCTTCTCCCTCTCAGTACACTCTAACAGCTCAAATGCCTTTTCCAATTCCTCCACCCAACGCGGGGCGGCTTCGGGGTCACCTCTACCCGTGAACTTAGGCGGTTTTAGCTTGAGGAAATGCTCCACCAACTGGTGCATTGGTCTCGGTGCCACCATTGGTTGAGCTTGTACTGGTTGGGCTTGAGCTTGGTTCTCATGGACGGCAGCAACGGCTGCGGCCTCAGCAGCCTGAGCGGTCGCATTTTCTCTTTCCTGTGCCTGCCTATCCATCACATTTCCGATTCGGTCTAGTGCTCTAAGAACTCCTTCCATACGCGGATCTTCCGCCTGCCTAACATCAGCTCTGGGGTCTGCTGCAGCCCCAACACCCACTCTAGGGTTCTCTTCCACTCTAGCACCCGCAACTATATTCTCTATCGCTCTGGCTCTACCACGACCTCTACCACGAGCTTCTCTGCCTGCGCCCCTCCTTGGGGGTCCTCTCACTCTACCTCTTTCACTGCTCATCTTTCTATCCTGAGTGCTTGACTACCTGCTATAATTCCATCCGGGAATTAGAGACCTAAACCAACTAACCGGTCTAAGTCCTAGGCAGGTATAAACACAGAAATAATTAAGCACTCAGCATACGGCTAACACAACAGCATAAAATTTTCACCCAAGAACTCGCACACTAACCTTGGGTCCTGCCGCACCTGCACAATACTGGTTCAAACAATCACCACAATAATCAAACACAAACACTCTGGAGTTGCACTTAGCACACTAAGTCACCCTATAGCTACCCATGGTCATTTTCTCCTTATCACTCCAAGGCTCAACTAGGTCAAACAGAGCTGTCCTTGCTCTGATACCAATTCAGACGGGGATGTCACGCCCCGTACCCCACGAAGCATGATCATCCGTGTAGGTCGAAATAAAATGTGACACTCCCAGGATTGCGTCACCGACCCGAAACCCAAATCAGAGTAAATACACGACACATGCGGAAACACGTATATATTATATATACACCCAGACATGTAAACATAACCATGAATAGTCAAAGACAATAATATATTAATAAACACTAACATAAATACACCCTTATTAAATACTTATACAATCTATTTATTTACAACCAAAAAGAATACATAAAAAGGCCACTAAACAAAAAGGATCGGTGGCCTAGGGTGACGACTAACTATCTAGGGGGAGTTACATCAAAAAGAGGGGTTAATCTAAACTCCTATCATGCCGTTCTATTCTAAGGATCCCGACCTGGGTTGGATGATGCTGCGGACTCCTCAGATGAGTCTTCATCCGTCAGTATTTCCATATCTGATCCAACTTCGGCCACTTCCCCAATTGGTTCACCGTTCTCGCCTACTATTTCCAGATTCTGCTCCTCTTCTTCTTCCTCCACAATGTCGTCAGCTATAACTTGCTCCTCACCCTGCACCTCGTCCTCGGGTATAGGTCCATCCACCGTATCGCCCACGCTGCTTCCACTAAGGGAGGCGGGAGGATCAGAGACTTCTCCACTCACCATTTGGGGAATCATGACGCCATTAACATCTACTGGCACGTCAAAAGTCCTCATCGGGGGTCCTAATAAGCCGTCTGTACCCCTATGGCACCAAGCCACATACTCCTGAGTATGATGGAAGTCTTCTCCCACGTCTACTAACACTGCCGACTGAAATCTAACGTAAGCTGTTCCATCCCCACACGGGTGTACACTATTCGATCTCTGAATACGGTACGGGTATCCAAAAAGAGGACCGTTCCTCGGCATCCTATGGACGGGGATCTGAAATTCGGTTTTACCACAACCGTGAGATAAACTCAGCAAGTAAAAACTCTAATCCTAAATTAGGCTAACGTGCACCTCCAGAGGAAATTAAAACACGTGAAACACTGAACCAGTAATTAAATCAATATAAATTCACATGGGCCCACGGCCCGATTCCAATACTCCAGCCCTGCAGGTTAGGCTTTCACATCAATATAATTTACAACAGAGCATCGACTCGGAGGTCATGACCCAATGGTCATCAATCATTCGACCCGAAGGCCCGACCCGAAGGCCTGACCCGTCGGTCACAATTACACTCGACCCGTAGGCCTGACCCGTCGGTCACAATTACACTCGACCCGTAGGCCTGACCCGTCGGTCCTCACAAATAAATCGACCCGTAGGCCTGACCCGTCGGTCCTCACAAATAAATCGACCCGTAGGCCTGACCCGTCGGTCCTCACAAATAAATCGACCCGTAGGCCTGACCCGTCGGTCCTCACAAATAAATCGACCCGTAGGCCTGACCCGTCGGTCCTCACAAATAAATCCTTAAATCATATGAAAAACCAACGTGGACTTTCCCAATCAAGGGCCCATTTAATTTCCAATGGGCTTAAACCAATTCAAATCAATCCACATCAAGGCCCATTAAGTTTCCAATTTTCTCCAACGGGCCTCAACAAGCCCAACTCAACTTCTCACTCAAGGGCCCATTTTATTTTCTAATTTGGGCTTCACCAATTTAATTCAATTCCACCACAAGGCCCATTTCAATTTCTAATTGGGCTCATTTAACTTCCAATTGGGCCCACTTAAATTTTCATTGGGCCAAATAATGCAAATTCGGAGCCCATGAGGCCCCCTCCATTTCAGCCCACTATTCCTCTCCAAATTAACACTAAACCATTATAATTAGGCCTAATTAAGTCTACTAATCATCCACTACACAAAACACAATCAATTAGGCTCTAATTAGCACAATTAAGCCTCTAATCTAGCACACTTAGGACTAATTTAAGGATTAGTAAATTTACTCGCCTAATGACGACGCGAGACGACGGGAACGAGCGGCCGACGACCGGCAAGCGGTACAATCGGCGGCGGCGCTCCAAGGCAAGCCGGCGGCCCACGGCGGTCCGGCGAAGCTCACGGCAAGTCTCGGCCAAAACAGGGGAGGGGTCGGTCGGATTGGTGGCTGGGGGTGACGGGAGAGAGACGGCGGAGGCTTGGCTGGTCGGAGGGAGGCGCACGGCGGCGCGGCCAGGCGGACGTGCCCAGCGACGGCGACGGCGTCCTTCTCGGCTTCAGCTGGAACGGCGGACACGGGCGACGAGAGAGGGAGATGGTGATGCGACTGGGCTGAGGGTGAGGCCTAGGAGTGGCACACGGTGGCCGGCGGCCAGCAGCTCCGGCGAAGCCCACTGTTCCGGCGTGCACAGTTGGCTGGCGGTGATCGGCGGAAGAGAAAATGGAACAGCCGAGAGGGAGAGAGAGATTCGGGAGGAGAGAGAGACGCGGGAAGAGAGAGAGTGAGCTGAGGAGAGAGAGAGGGTCAAAGTGGTCAACCTTATCCTTGGGGTGGATGCCACATGTCAACAATCTAGCCCATCATGCCCAAAATGCCCTTGATCCAAGGGTTCACATCCATTCTCATCCAATAATGCAAGGGTATTATGGTCATTTGCCCCTAACCATGGTTAACCAACCCTAGTTAACCTTAACCAACCTTGGTTAAACTCCAAAATTAAATCAAAATTCGAAATAAATCAAAAATGGCCTAGGGGCAATTCCGTCATTTTTCCATCCGGAACTGAAATTCCAATTTTCGCTCATACCGGTCCTAAATATTCATGTGATACCTAATCCAGAGTCGGAATCGCGAAATTCGCTTTCTAAGCCCTCGAAAATCCTCTGCGAAGTTTCCGGGAATAAAATAATATTATTTTCCAATTTTTGCCGAAATTCCACTTTCTGTCCATAATCATTCCAAACACACTCGGATACCCCAAAATGATGTCGGCCGCGAAAAATAACCTCAAACGGCCTCCGAAATCGGCCTCGGTGTTCTCAGGGGCAAAATGGTCTTTTTCTCACTTTCTGTCAAATCTTCCGTTTTCAACTGTTTTAATCTCGAACATGAATGGCCATTACCATTTGACGTCCGTCTTGCAAAATAGTCGTAATTACCCTTAAGATTTTGATAACGAAACTCGGGTCCAATATTGTAATCTCAATATGCTCGTTTCGCAGTTTTAGGGTCTCTCACTAACGAGCGGCAGTTTAGGCGTTACGCGTATCGACCTAAGATTGTCCAAATCGTGATGGTCTAAATTTCGAGAGAACGAGAGGAATTATCACTAGTACCAGGGTCGCGATCGTTTGGATTACAATCAGGTTTCATTCGTCAGATGTACTTTCGGTCGTGCGAAATCACTCGCGATCCGATCGTACGTTACGGACAAAATCAACCAGTCATTTTCCTAAGATCGGCCTATATTGGCTCAAAATATTTCCTCAACGTTCTTCGAAATCAGCGTTCAGTCGCGATCGGGTTCTAGGTCCACGTACATGTTCCTATTTAGCCTTTCTCATATGGTTAGTGTCCCGAGACTGATCAGGTTCAGGCGAGACTCACTAAAATTACACGAGAATGAATATACACTTTATTGGTCCCGATAACGGGTCAAAATTCAGGATGTTACAACCAACCCCAAATATAGTTGGCCACTCAAAAATGACGTCGTCCTCACAAAATAGTCGCAAACATCCACGAAAAGCGATGTCCAAGTCCAGATCTAAAATTTCACGATCAAAATTACTCAATTACAATTTTAAGGTCTCTCACTAACAGGCGGTTGTTTAGGGAGTTACGTGTATCGACCTAGGGTTATGTCACGACCTAAAATTTCCTTAAGGCTGGATGGATTGTTAAGACTAAGCCTAACTTGAGCCCTCCCAAGCCCTACCAATTCGCAACTTAGGGTTTAAGTTCTTAACGTGCAAATATTTTCATGCTTGGAGTCGCCACTAATCTATTTGTAGTAGGTCGATTAGAAACCTAAATAAAATATAGGAAGATATGTTTTATTCCTACGAACCAGAGATTCTAAGCTCGGGGACTTGGTTACGCTAGATCTAGTCTAACGCCCTTTCGGTACCTTTTCTTTTCAAAAATATTTATGCAAGCAGTCTAGACCCATTTTATTACCTAATTTCTAACATGTGATGTGTTCATGCGGGTGCGCAAACCACCAAAGTAACACGCAATAATCAAAACATTAAATAAATTGTAAGATTGGGAGAATTACTTACCTCGAAGCAACGTAAGCATCTACATTGTTAGCTAGAAAATCACATCAACAATCCTAATATGATTTCTAATTAACAAGCAGTTCACTCAAAAAAATTTTCTAGGATTTCACTTATTTAAATAAAAGCTAATCTCTATGCAATGATGTGCAAAAATTAACGCGTGATTAATGCAGCCTGAATTATATGTCATGCGATGACGTGACATAATTCTAATGATGGACAAATGATTTATTTTTGGTTTTTTTTAATGAAATTCGGAATTAAAAAAATGCCTAAGATAACATGCAATCTAACAACTTCTTTTTTGGTATTTTTTAATTGAAATTCGAAATTAAAAAAATTACTCAAATTAAGAATGCAGTCTATTCTAATCTATCCTAAAATAACTCTTTTTTTTTGGGGGTTTTCATGGAAATTCGTAATTGAAAAATAACCTAAATAATCTATTAGGATTAGAATAATACCTAATTTAAACTAGGAAATAAATTATCTTAAGCCCCAATTTAAATTAAATAATTATCCTATGTTCTAGATATATTTAAGGTTCCCTAAACATGCAAAACTTCTAATTGAAATCCTAACTAAAAAAAAAAAATCAAACGACACCATATCACAAAATATCACCGACATTCATTTAAATTCGGAAACAATAGATTGACAAATCGTATCCCGGGCACGAGAATCGGATTGGCCAATTTTTCACACAATCGCGAATCATATCTCGGGCGAGAGATCGGATTGACGATTTTCCGTGCGATTGCGAGTCATATTTCGGGCATGAAATCGGACTGTCAATCATATGCACGTTGTGAAATTACGAAAATATCCTAATTCGCGGACTCCGAAAAGATTTTTGGATATGACAATATCGACACAGCAAATAATTGAGATCACAATAAACTCAAGTTAGGCAATTTAATATATCGAAATTGAATCGAATATTGTATTACCTAATTCGAAATATTGCACGGGTGACGTTTCCAAATTTGACCAACGAATGGCTTGAACTTAGTGACCGGCGGGGTTGAGGATAGCCGCGATTTGGCTACTCGTGGTGGTCTCAGCCAAAGCTTGCGGTGGTGCAACGGTGCTTAGGAGTTCTCCGCAAATCAAAGTCCAAGTTTAGTGAAGAAACGGAGTTACGCAACAACAACCAGCGGGATTTCGTCGGGACTGGTAAGTTTGCTGGGACTGCTCGCGGAAGTTGCTGGAACTTAACGGTGAACGTCGGGCTCGTGGCGCAGCTGGACGGTAGCTTCGTGACTATGACACACCAAAGCGGCTGGAGTTGCTGGACTGTCGTGATGGGAGTAGTGACTTTCGGCAACGAAGTCAGCAAGTTTGCTTGGTGAAGAAGTGGACGCCGAGGGAGAAAGTCTTCGCTTGGGGGCCTTCGTTGACCTGCTGGAAAGACTAGATTCTTCCCCTCTCTCTATCTCTCTTCTCAATTGTTACTGTCTTCTCTATTTTCAAGAAGCCAACGATTTTTTTCTATGTAAGGTGCTCTCTCGGAATTGTGGTCAATGGAATTATCTCCCTTCACTGCTCACGATTTTTGTGATTTTTTCTGAATGGTCCTCTCTGTCACGTCTGTAGGAAGTTCTTTTTATAGGTGAGAGAGACCTCAGCTTTTCAGAGAAAGAAATCACGTAGGGATATTTGAGATATATTTTGACTTCTTTCCTTCCTTATTTCCTTTCCTGATTCTAGCATACGCTGCATTTGCCTTCCAAATATATGTTCTTTTCCTGTGTTCTTCAAAAGAGGAAATATGAATATATGGAAAACCACCCATCGACTTTCTTCTTCGTGTATAATAAATATTTGTCAGAAAGATATATTGCTCAAGATCAACTACATGTCCCATGTGCAACGTTACCTCTCATTCAATATTTATTATATGCTAAAAATCTTTTCTTGCCTCCCTTTGTCTGCACAGCACCAGCTCAGCCAAATATTTTCTTTTTATTCTTTGCTCTGATAACGCTTTGCTTTCCAATTGTTTCTTGACCCAAATATTTTCATGATATTTTCTCAATATTTCCTAATCCAATGTGCCACACGTGCAACGCACATGCCAATAACGAGCTGGGCCGAATTTTTACTTCACACGGGCTTGATTCAATTAATTCCATTGGGTTTAGAACCTCTGTACTTAAGTCCATTAACTCCAGTTCAATTAAATTTTGTTAAACCCATCCGCCACCAGTCCGATGCAAATGCAACTACTTAATAAATGTTCTTAAAACTAAATGCTATGTAATTTAACTTTAATATTTTTGTTAGGGACTAAAATTTAATCGCTAATTTTCTGTGCAATTAATCACTAAATGATTAGTTAAAATTTAGGTGTCAACATGTTACTCGAGTCGTGACAGTATTGATTACCGAGAGAACACGAGGAATTATTACTAGTTTCGGAGGTCGCGATCGTTTGGATTTAGTTCAAGATTTGTTCGCCACGCGTACTCTCGATCGTGCGGACTCACCCGCGATCCGATCGTACGTCATTGGCCAAACTGAATCCGTTACCTTCCTAGGATTGGTCCACGTTGGCACAAAATATTTCCTCGCCATTTCTCGGAATCGGTGCTCGATTTGCGATCGGGTCCCTAGTCCACGTACCGGTTTCCTAGTTAGCCATTCCCTACTAGTCAGTATCCTGTGAAGGATCCGTTCCGGGCGAGACTTACTAAAATTAATTGAGGAATAATATCAATATCATTAATCTCAGAAATGGATCGAAATTCAGGATGTTACGTTGCTTGCAAGACTACATTTGATAACTTAAAAAATGATTATGACCTCCAAGAAATGGAAGTTAAGCTTTCTCAAGTGGAAAATGACTCTCTCAAGGAAGATATTTCAAAAATCAGCACTAAGTTTTCTCTTGGTTCAAAAACCTTGAAGCACATTCTCTCAATTCCGATTACTTACTACAACAAATGTGGTTTAAGACATGAGGAAAATGAAAATGAGAAGAATCATTTCCCAAAGTTCAAGGAAAGATTGGCTAAATAACCTCTTGCACATCTTTATGCACATCTTTATAAGAGTCATTATGCAAAATACTTCACCGCAATCTCTGGCAAGCAATTTCCTGATTGCAAAATCTACAATAAAGATGGTCATTTCAAAAAGGTTCGCCGGAGATTTGATGATGTTTCCAAATCTAACAATAAAGGACCCAAGTTTAAGTGGGTACCCAAAAAAAAATATGAGTATCTTTCAATGCAGGTAATTTTGAAGAAAAACAAATAGTATCTAGACAGCAGTTGCTCATGACACATGACTGGAGATAGCTCTAAATTTGTAAGTCTCATCACCATAGATAGAGGCACTGTTACCTTTGGAGGAAAAAACAAAGGAATAATTATCGGTAAAGGAAATATCAAGTCAAAAGAGGAAAGCATACTCTTTTGAAAAGAGGAAAACATTTTCCCCCACCTTCTTGCTCCATTCATTATCTTTTTTTTATTTTTTTATTTTTTATTTTTCTTTTTTCTTCTTCTTTCTCTTTTATATCTTTTTCTCCGTTAATCGATGACCACTGTGGCGGCCGATGATCAGCCATAGGCGAGCTTGAGCCTCGCCTAATCCGACGAGGCCGAGCTTGCCTGAGGCAAGTCGGCGAGGCTTGAACTCACTAGATTTTGGCGAGGTCGAGCCTCGCCGGCCTGTGACAAGGCTCGAACTCGCCTGTGGCCTGTCGCCAGCCATGGCAGTGGCTGGCAACCTGCCAGTGAAGAAGAAGAAGGAAAAAAGAAAATTTAAAAAATATATTAAAAGTATTGCAAAGAGGAAAATTTTTTCCATACCAAACAACGGAAAATATTTTCCGAGACTTTTTCAGATTTCAGCTGAACACTAGACAATGATGCCATTTTCCAGGAAAATGACTTCTCGAAAAATATTTTCCATAAATGGCATATTTCTGCCAAGCGAATGAAGCCTAAATAAACTATAAGATATTTAAGAGGATGATTTATGGTGACCATGGATTGCAATGACAAGAATTAATGTTAGAATATTCATATAATAACAATGCAAAATGCAATCAAGGAAAGATGTATTTTAATAACTAATAGATGAAACTTATAAGATTGATAAAAATAAAAAAAATGAGAAAAAAAATGTTGTGATATTTTCAATAAGGGTGAAATCAGGCCTGTCTTGCGAGCCTACCAAGACTTTTCTAAACAGAGCCTACCAAGACTTTTCTAAACTTGGAACGGTCCGAGGAATTCATTATTTTCTTATAGACGGTGAAGTGAAAGTCACAAAAGTATATTTGTTTTGGATAAACTGTAAACTCATTCAATGCCCATATTTTTTTGTCATCATATTGTTGGGTCGTAAAGAGAATATATAGAACTCAATTGCAAAGAGAATATGCGCTCCTATGTCCACAATATTGCACTTCGCTTTGTCTCTATGACTGTTGCGTGGCAAGAAACTTGTTGTAACTTTAACATGTGATCCACATTCAACCAATAAGTTTTTAGCATAGTGAATTGGCAATTTTTCTATCTATATGGATTAAAATTGTAGAGAATCGATATTGAGAAAGCATATGAAGATTTATCTCTTGTCGAGGGTAGACTTGGAAAAAAAAGTATAAATTAGAGAAAATATTTTCAATTATAATCTAGCGTCTCCTAGTTTCTATACTTTATTAATATTGAGTTTAAATGTTAGAAATTGGATAAGGAGGAAGTATGTTAAAATTTATCTCTATTTGAATTTATTTTTTAAAAGTATAAACTAGAGAAAGTATTTTAAATGATCCTATTAACTGGCATGGCTTATTTTGAATGTAGTTTCCTAAATGTATTTGTAGAGAGTGAAAATTATGTGCTAATTACAAAAGTCTGAACAAATATTTCAATATTTTACAATTTTTGCTGCAAGTATAATTGTCCAATCAAATTAGGATATGTACTCTTGGGCGGATCCATTAAACTTGAACAAAGATATAGGTCAAATGGATGAGCTAAATAAAATTAGCAATAAGCAAAAATCTAATCTAGGATTTTGATATTTGTTTAAATCAAAGTAAATATTGGTCAAAATACAAATAGTGGATAGACAATCTTAATTTGACCAATCAGGAATAATAATAAGGATCAAAGACTCCTTCCATCCTTTCTATAAGCAAGTGACCTAGTCTCTTTGATTGACCGACAAATGGAGGCTTTAACTTTTGTAGAGTCATAAGTGAATCAAAGACCGTTTGATCGGCAAAAGTACACTATAAGTGTCATAACTTGTGTACGGCGCTCACTTTGGTGCCATAACTTTTTTTCGGATCACTTTGGTGCCAAGTCGGAGGAAAAACGATCACTTAAGTGTCATAACTTTTTTTTGGATCACTTTAGTGCTAAAATTTTTGAAAAACGATCATTTAAGTGCTAAAATTTTTGAAAAACGATCACTTAAATACCAATCTCCGGCGAGACTCCGGCGAGCCACGTCAGCTTCAGAAATTAATAAAAAAAATGCCACGTCAGATTTCCGGCGAAAAATTGTGTACGGCACCAGAGTTGGCACTTAAGTGATCGTTTTTCAAAAATTTTAGCACTTAAGTGATCGTTTTTCAAAAATTTTAGCACTAAAGTGATCCAAAAAAAAGTTATGGCACTAAAGTGAGCGCCATACACAAGTTATGGCACTTGTAGTGTACTTTTGCCCCGTTTGATCTAATTCGAGATTACGCCACTAAAACCCTCTAATGGTGCTTATGTGCATGGGCTTTATTTTTTATGATACAAGTTTAAACATGAATAAATAGATGAAGTTATCTTTAAATATGATATCAAATGCTGTATAGTATATTTTTAAAAAAATTAAAATAGTCGGTTTTGTAAATCCATTTAATTTAAAATAGACATAAGCACATAAAAAAATTTTAAAACCTGTCGCAAAAGTACAATCGAATTTAAAAATTTCAAATAATGCAATCAAGTTCTATGATTTTCGAATAGTGCAATCGTCTCTTAAATCTTTCAAATAGCATAGTCGAGTACTCTTGTTGATTCTGTCGAATTTTAATAACGAAAAAATATTGACGTGGCATCCAAAACTCCAACATCTTCTTCTTCCCTGGTTCGTCATCGCCCAAATCCATCCACCGTCGTCATTGTTCAACTTTGCAACTGCTCCACCAACCACTACATGCCCTAGCATCGAATCTCCCACATTGTTCGTCTTCCTTGTCGCCGTCCTCAAGGTCGACTTCCATGAAATGATGGTCACAACTATACTTCGATCTCCGCAACTTTGGGTTTTGGGGTCATGATCTTAGATTTGGAGGTCCGGATACTGTTTGAGAGAGAGACTTTAGGGGTGGTAAGTTAAGATGGTGCTTGAGGTCGACACATGTCACACCTCTAAACCATCAAGAATGGCAGGAATGACACAATCGTCTTTTCACTCAAAGGTTGTAGCTCAAACATAACTAACAACGTGTTATCAAAATACACATGCATATATGATAAAACAATAGATTGGCTATAATATCAGAGTTATTATAATCCATCAAAAGAATATTTGTACTTTCAACTTAACTAAACCCAACAAATGTCATCTTAGACAAAGATACAACTTCGTCAAACCATACCCAAAATCCATCTCCCAAAAGCCCCTGTCATAGCGCTTTCGTACTATCAGCTGCTAACCAAGTAACCTGAAAAGATTTGGAAGGAATAGGGTGAGCAACCACAATGCAGTGAGTAGTGTGTGTCTTCTAAGCAAATTGAGTATCCACTATGCACATTTACAAAACCAAGCCACAACTCATTTAACCCAAATTCAAAATTTAACAACTTCAAGACCAAAATGAGTTATATATGGCTTCAACATAACATATTCATAGAAGAAATACTCATTTCAATTAATAATATCAAAACAAATATCAATGGCCCAACCTACTCATCAATCTCATTAAATCACACTTGGATGGTCTATTCCATTGACCAATTTCAAATCACATGCCAATACTCTATTCTATTGACCAATCTTGCACTACGATTTTTTTAACCGTGGTCATGCATTACACCCTGTGAGAATGCAACCAAGATTCCTCATTTGGTTAAGTCTCTACCTTTATTGCCTTGGCACAGCCCACAAGGATATTTTGACACCAGTATGTATACACACAAACCCCTAACCCGGTTTACAGTGATATTAAGCACCAAATTATTATCCTCCAATACTATAATCAAATCCAAAATCCAACTCATAAACCGGTTTCACAAACCGAACCAAATCACCTTTCACAACTTAATTATCAAATAGAATGCATTTCATAAAGCATTTCACAAATCAATACATGTGTTCACTAGAAGTCCTAAATCTTGTCACAAGAGTGCAATTGAATCTTAAAACTTGTAAAAAGTATAACCAAGTCCTAAAACTTATCAAATTAGTTCAATCGACGCCGTTGTCCCTCAAATTTGAAATAAGCTTTAAAAAGAAAAGGAGGAGGAGACAGGCGTAGAGGGTTGCAAGCCCTTGCCGACATCCCCCACCCTTGTTGGTCCCTCCCGACAATGGTGGGCAACAGTGGCGGGGAGGGCTACCCTCTCCGCCTATCCTCCTCCTCCTCCTCCATTTAGTTTTTAAAATTTAGCTTATTTTTTAATTTAATTTAAATAAATTTAGTATTAAAATAATAATAATAAGCTACGTCATCGCCACGTAGGATAAAAAGTAATAAAAAAAGACACGTCGGTATTTTCTATTAGCTAAACTAGATGGTGTTAACTTTAGGATTCGATTAAATCAATTTGACAAGTTTTAAGACTTTATTACACTTTTTGTAAGTTTTAGGACTCAATTGTATTTTCGTGACAAGTTTTATGACTTTTAGTGAACATATCCCTTACATAAACCATACTTAAAATCAATAGCTTTTTGTAATTCTTTCACAAAAAGGTTTCGCAAACCTAAAATATATAATGTTTCTCAATTCCGTTCATCAAACAAAGAATACATATTTTGTTAAAATATGTCTCGAGTTGGAGCCCGATAGATGAAGCCTAATTTGAGATTAATTGTTATCTGTGGAGATCTGAAAATTTCAAATTGGATATTTTACAGACGTTCAAAATCGAGCAAAATTGAATAATGCAGGTTATAAAAAAAATTTAGTGATTGAATCGTGATCAAGAAGCGGAGGTAATATTATCTTTCCTACTGCTCTTTGGATTGTTTGGCTTAAATTAGAAAGTCAACTATGGACTTTGAATTTGACCGTGACTTGGTCAACATATATAAATATATTCTCTTTTAGTGGGAGCTTTGGATGATAATTGCTGAAGCGCCACTTGTGCTAGCGCCATGGTGCAAAGAGCTTTCTCGTGAATTCAAATTGAAGTTGCACCCAAGTTGAAGAGTTCTTTTGACATGGGATCAACTCTGTGCAAAACAATTGATTTCTTCAGAAATTTCACAACGTTTGAGTTCTACTTGAGAAATTCTTATGGTAATAATTTGTGTATAATTTCTTCGTGAGATTGAGAATTATTTCGTGAGGTTTGAGAAATACTGATCACTACGACCGAATCATGTAAATCTAATCTCCGATTTATTTTCTTAGTCATCTATTTTATTATTCGATCGCTTGTTTTTGCAACTTATTTCACAAGACATTTATCATACCATTTCGGAACCCATTTCATATACCTGTAACATTTTGAAACTCTTTTCATAAAATGTTTCTCCAACCGTTCACAAATAATCGAAAATTCGTAAATGCTTTATCCAAATTTTATGCAAAAAAACATGCTCTTTCAAAACTCCTATGATACTCAAATCTTTGTTACTTTCAAGATATAAATTTACAACTTCATTGAAGAAATAGCACCACTCACTTGGGAATTCCCAAAAATCAAACAAGCTCACTCGAATCAACAATCTTGTAATTTTATCAACCAAATGAGAATTGACTTCAAAATCAAGTAAAACACTACTTTAACTAACGAATCGACTAAACTACACTTAAATGCTAACAAAACAACTCCTACACACTTACAAATTACTCATCCAAAGCAATTATTCAAAGCTGTTCGAAAGCAGAGCTTGTGCGTAAAACTTGGTTGCGCCACAACGCTCTCTATTGAACTCTGTTTAAAGAGAACTTGCTGTTAAAAGAAAGCCCTAAACATCCATAGCTTTGCTAACCCAAAATCAGGCCGAAAACCAACAAAAATTGGCATGAAAAGCTATTGGTCGTTACTGTTCATCATGTGTGCCCAATTTCGAAAATTCGTTTCGAGCAAATCAGAAGCTCAATTAAAGTTCTATAAAATTCTATAACTCGACCACACCTTAAACTATCAATCTCTCATAATTTCTCAGTTTAACAACTCCAAAATCGGACTTTGTAATTCAAAAATCACTTAATTCTGAATTTGAGCCCTAATTCCAAAACTATTCCAATTATAAGAGCATAAGGCGTGAACACTTACCAAGCTTTGCGAATCAAAGTAAATTCGGCTTGATGAGCTCTTCGTGGCGTACACGTGCGATTTTCCCTCTTTTTCTCTTTCTGTCCCTGTCTTTCCTCTTCTTCTTTATACTCTTTCCTATCCCCCGTCTATTTCTCTCTCTAGTCGCGTGCTTTTCCCTTTATAAGAGGTGAGCACTTTTCCTTCTTTCTTTGACTCTTCAACCTTTGTCCCCCCCTTTTTGACCCAGTCAAAGGCACCATTACAGATGTTGGTAGAGGTAAGTTGAGCTCCTGGTTTGGTGGTGGCGAATGCCCGTGGTTGAGAGAGCAGTGAGGCGGACCGTGGCGTTTGAGTGTGGTTGCTATTGGCAAGGCAAAGGAGTCGGTGGCGAAGCCATTGTGATTGGTGTGAGTCGGATCTAGGGCGGCTGGTGGTGGTGAGGCTAATCAACGCTAGTAGTGACACCACTGCGGAAGTGCCGATGGCCAGGGGGCTGAGCCTCCTAGGGGTGGTTTTAGATTTTTAGCTTTTTTTATTTCTTTAATTCTTATCCCCTTTTTTTTCAATTTTTAATACTTCTTCTTTTTTTCGTTTTAAACGTTCAAGTTTTTTTTTCCTAATGTGACGATTGGTGGGTGTTAAATAAGTGCCATATATCTTAAGAAAAAAAAGTTCGTGTCAACCTTTTTCATTAACCAACTCAAACATAGTTCATGGAGGGACTTTATTACACAAATTTAGTAACTTTTGGGATTTGATTGCACTATTTGAAATTTTTAAGATCCGATTGCATTTTTGTGACAAATTTGAGAGTTTTTGGTGCAGGTGCCCCTTTGAAATATTATGTCGCATTTCACAAATATAATATTTATAATTTGAAACTACAACATATGTCATCTCACATAAAAGACACAAATTTCAGTAAGTTTAAAAGTATCGAGTTTAGGATGTCAAATATAGCATATTTCTTTGTCATCTATCTCTATTAATAACCTTATAAAAAATCGTGGTTTTTAGTATAGATAATTTAATCACATGAACAAATTTCAATTGATTTATATCTTAAATCAAATTAGTGACGGACAAAGTTGACCTAGAAAAACATAAAACATTCAAATCCCTATAAATAGACATGTTACTAAAAAAAATATATTATTGCTAATTAAAGCTTAAATGATTTTATCTGAGAAATTTGATTTGTGTAATAAAAAAATACACTGAGCAAATAACTTCACATAATTTGAGTAATAAAATAATTTTAAATATGTTATTTAAAAGAATTTGAGCAAATAACTTCACATAATGAGATTAAACGGAATAATTGACTCCGGTTAATTTATTATAAGAAAAGCACTGGTATTATCTAAAATCTTCAAACTTGCGATAAAATGTCGCGCCCCGAACCCTATCGAACTCGCGACATCCTCCACTGGTCGATTTATTTGCGCGACGTCCCAGGAATGTCGCTGACCTTAAATAAACATCAGAGATTTCATTTCGCAAACAGAAACCATGAAATACCCGAACAAATAAAACTGGGGAGAATTGGGAGAATGTACATATTTTTTTCATTTCCTTTTTATACCATAATATTTACATTTATAAACTATCCCATACATGTACATGCACACCACCTTTCTCAAAAATCGATACTCCAAGGATGAAGACCTGGGTTTACTACTACTCCAAAAATGTTGCTCGCCAAAAACTCATTCTGAGTCTGATTCCTTGTCCTCTGAGTCTGAGTCCCCTTATACCGTCCCATCCACTGAGGACTCCAAAACGTTCTGGTAGCGGTGGCGGAAGATTCATGGATCCTGTCGAGATTCTGAAATTGTTTGGTTGAAATAACCGTGAGAACACTTCTCAGTAAGTTCACCCCTAAACCCCACCTAGGCTATCACATACCTCCAGACAATCACATAGACACACTTGCATTCATACACATCAAACCATTACATTGCAGGCACATCAAATAATATAGTCAAACTCAAACATGTGCACACCCGTACTCAATCACAATCACATCGTATGCAAACACGTGCATATATCGTTCTCATCCCACTATTCCTTCCATTCTCATTTTCACTTTCGCATCCACTCGCCAGTGACCCGCGTTGAAGTACACGCCTTAGGCACACTGCTACCGCTTTTCACAACACTTCATACCCGCGGTAAACGTACATGCCTCAAGCCATGTTTCTTGCCCGCGTAAACGTACAAGCCTCAGGCTCAACATCTACCACCTACTGTGCAACCCGCGTTGAAGTACACGCCTCAGGCTGGTAATCTTCCAGTAATACCGGGCATTTCTTAACCCTCGCCAGTGACCGCGTAAACGTACACGCCTTAGGTCCACTGCGACCACATCTCACAACACTTCGGGCCCGCATAAACGTACACGCCTCAGGCCATATTTCTCGCCCGCGTAAACGTACATGCCTCAGGACGGCACAATTTTCACGATCGCACATATGCCATGTCACACATAATTTCTTTCTTACTCACGCACACGCCTAACAATCACTTGTCACACACAATTGGCCCATCACACGTGGCCCGTGCACATAATAATTCACACGTAATTCATGCTCATCGAACAATTGACATAGCTAATTTTATCAATTAACTCAATCTAGCACGACGTGCACCCAACAAGCATTTTCAATCAGCCAAATTGCACAAATGCACGCTCAAATCCACCAACACAACTAAATTATTTTCCAAACGCACATTAAACACAGAAATCGTTATTTTTCTCCCACCAAATGACGCCAAATTGATTCCGGTCCTTCGCTGGACTTTCTCACCATAAATTCTCGGTTCTAAAAATCCAACTTGCGTCTCGATCGGCCCATCACGGCCCCGTGAACAGTAAATCACAGCCACTGTTATTTTCTAATTTCCAATAATTAATGCCCGAATTAAATCTTAAGGCCCGCCATAAAATTTTGTTGGGTTTATCAACGAAAAACAACGCAGCGGAATATAGAACTCTAGACAGGATCCATGTGTATATTAAAATCGAGAGGGAATTTCGAAACGTACCTTTTGCAGATCGAGGATAAATCGATAATTGATTGTGTCTGGATTAGCGCCCCAAGTGTTGCGCCTCTACCGGTATCCACACACACGAACGGAATTCTCCAACGATCCACATTATGTCTGGATTAGCGCCCCAAGTGTTGCGCCTCTACCGGTATCCACACACACGAACGGAATTCTCCAACGATCCACGTGCTAGTGAAAGATCTTGAAGTTTCTTTCTTGAACGCCTTTTGATTTTCGATACTCTTTCGAAAGAAAACCCTGGACAGAGAACGATTCTCTATCTATTTATATATCCTCATTATCCAGCGGAATTAAAAGAAGTGGGCCAGGCGATTTGGGCCCCCGTTTAATCGTTATCTCATAACGCGCACGACCGCATAGATAATTTAAATAAGAGAATAAATTAAAATCTACTTCTTAAGTAGATCGAGGCGCATAGAAAATATTAAATCCGTTCGCTATTGTGTGCGACCCTGTAGGTTCACTAAACATTAGCAGTATGCTCAAAACCCTTTTGGCCCACAAGTCATAAGCGGTCTCTAGCAAGACATTATGACTACCTAAGTATAGTGAAGGTCGATTTTTCCGACACAACCTAATCCACAACTAATATTAGAGTATCAACATTGATTGATTCCTAGGGCAGACCACTAACAATCTCCCACTTGCACTAGAATCAATCATTTAAACTAAGTCCCTTTGTCACCTGATTTCCGAGTTAAACATAAGGCAGGACAAGTGTCATCCTTATATAACTTAAACTCATTTTCCCGATACCGCAGTTAGACTGTCAAAATAAGTAGTTGACTCTTCAACTCACTTAAGCATGGACATGCATTTCACAGTCTCAACTCTACGGGAGGCCAGGAAATCATACCCTCGTTATATGAGAGGGACAAATCCCATCTTGTCTACTCACATCACTCAGCACGATTCATGACATGCCCAGCCATTACCTTTATAATCACCTGTTACGGCTAACGTTTGACAATGTTAAAGCATGCCAATCCACGTCTAGGAAACCATGGCAGACTCAGGTCAAAGGACTATACTCTATAGTTGTGATGAGAAATACTGATGACATTACATAATAATCCTACAGTGTTCTCATAGTGGGTCTGTCCAATACAATGTTCTCTAACATGTATTCCATGTGATCAACTTTATATCTCTATATTCATGACCCATGAAACTTGGTCATCAGTTGACTCACATGCTAGTCTCAAACACCATTTGCTTCCCAATACACAATGGTAATTGACTAGGGACATTTAGAATATTAATATCCACTCTATTAATAGAGCTTCACGATCAAATCACGTATTTGATTATCTATTAAGGATATTCAATATTCATGGGATAAAGATTTCACATTCAATTATGTACTAAAATTAAATCGAAATCAAATATAATATATATTTTATCAATGAACAATGAAAATGTATATCACATATACTCCCACTCACATCAAGACCAATCACTAATGTGTCTAAGGCCTAAAGCGTTACAATGACGCTCATGCTTAGATTATGGAAGAGCCTTCGTTAACGGATCAGCTGTATTCAACTCCGTTGCAACTTTGCACATCTTGACATCACCTCTTTCAATGAATTCTCGAATGAGATGATACTTCCTGAGTATGTGTTTGGTCTTCTGGTGAGACCTAGGCTCTTTAGCCAAAGCTATGGCTCCATTGCTGTCACAATAGAGGTCTGTTGGATTTGAACTTGTGAGACTGATTCCCAGTTCTTCTATAAATTTTCGAATCCAAACAGCTTCCTTTGATGCTTCTGAAGCAGCAATATACTCAGCTTCTGTCGTAGAATCTGCAATAGTGTCCTGCTTGGAACTCTTCCAGCACACCGCTCCACCATTCACGCAAAAGACAAAACCTGACTGCGATCGAAGGTCGTCTTTGTCGGTTTGGAAACTAGCATCAGTGTAACCACTTACAGTGATATGTTCCTCACCTCCATAGACTAAGAATAAATCCTTAGTTCTTCTCAAGTACTTAAGGATATTTTTGACAGCAATCCAGTAAGGTTCCCCTGGATCTGACTGGTATCTACTTGTCATGCTCAGTGCATAAGCAACATCGGGACGAGTGCACAATATAGCATACATGATGGATCCCACAGCTGATGCATAAGGAATCCTACTCATGCGCCCTCGCTTATCTTGTGTTGAAGGACACTGAGTCTTGCTAAGACTTATGCCATGTGTCATCGGGAGAAAACCTTTCTTGGAGTCTTGCATATTAAACCTATTGATGACTTTGTCAACATATGTACTTTGACTCAGTCCAATAAGTCTCTTAGATCTATCTCTATAGATCCTGATCCCCAAGATATAGTTTGCCTCTCCCATGTCCTTCATGGAGAAAAATTTTCCTAGCGATGTCTTAACTGACTGAAGCATAGGAATGTCGTTTCCAATGAGCAGTATGTTATCCACATACAACACTAGAAACACAATTGCACTCCCACTAGACTTCTTGTATACACAAGCTTCTTCTTTGTTTCTGATGAAGCCAAACTCTTTGACAGTTTCATCGAAACGAATATTCCAGCTCCGTGATGCCTGCTTCAACCCATAAATAGAACATTGAAGCTTGCATATCTTTCCAGTGTTATCTAGTGATGTAAAGCATTTAGGTTGTGTCATGTACACATCCTCCTCTAGATTTCCGTTAAGGAAAGCTGTCTTTACATCCATTTGCCATATCTCATAGTCGTAATATGCAGCAAACGCTAAAATAATCCGAATGGACTTAAGCATGGCCACTGGCGAAAATGTCTCGTCATAGTCAATACCATGAGTTTGTTTAAAACATTAACTACTAGGCGTGCTTTATAGATGTGAACATTTCCATCCATATCAGTTTTCTTCTTGAAAACCCACTTACACCCTATAGGTTTGACACCTTCGGTGGATCAATCAAAGTCCAAACTTTGTTTTGATACATTGAGTCCATTTTGGATTTCATGGCCTGAAGCCATTTATCGGAGTCTGGGCCCATCATAGCTTCTGTATAGGTCGTAGGTTCGTCTTTTTCTATTAATAATAGATGACGATGTTCTGTTACGTGAAAACCATATCTCATAGGCTCACGATGTGTTCTTTCAGACCTACGAACTATATGTGCCACTGGAGTAGACTCTACAACTCTTTGTAGATCTAATTGAGGTTCCTCATGAATTGGAACACCCTCTTGTGGCACTATAACTTCTTCGAGGTTTACCTTACTCCCACTGGTTCCTTTAGTAAGAAACTCTTTCTCCAAAAAGACACCATTTCGAGCAACAAATACTTTGTTCTCTGATGGATTGTAAAAGTAATATCCTTTCGTTTCTTTAGGATATCCCACAAAGAAGCATTTATCAGATTTGGGTCCAAACTTATCAGAAAGTAAACGTTTTACATAAGCTTCACAGCCCCAAATCTTTAGAAAAGACATACTAGGAACTTTTCCTGTCCACATCTCATATGGTGTCTTCTCTACAGCTTTTGATGGACTTCTATTTAGTGTAAATGCAGCTGTCTCGAGTGCATATCCCCAGAAAGATAATGGAAGATCTGAATGACTCATCATTGATCGAACCATGTCTAACAAAGTTCGATTTCTCCTCTCAAAGACACCATTCCATTGTGGTGTTCCAGGAGGAGAGCTGTGAAACAATTCCACACTCTTTGAGATGGTCATTGAACTCTTGGCTTAAATATTCTCCTCCTCGATTAGATCGAAGAGCCTTGATATTTTTGCCAAGTTGATTTTGTACTTCATTCTGAAATTTCTTGAACTTTTCAAAGGAGTCGGACTTATGTTTCATCAAGTAAACATATCCATATCTACTGAAATCATCAGTAAATGTAATGAAGTACTGATAACCTCCTCTGGCCGTAGAACTTAGTGGTCCACACACATCAGTATGTATAAGGGCTAATAATTCTTTTGTCCTCTCACTTTGATTAGTAAAAAGAGCTTTTGTCATTTTTCCAACTAAACAAGATTCACATGTATCAAATGAGTCAAAATCAAATGAATGTAATAGTCCATCGCTATGAAGCTTGTGAATTCGTTTCTCGTTTATGTGGCCTAATCGACAATGCCATAGGTAGGTTGGATTCAAATCATTAGATTTAAACCTTTTTGTATTTATATTATAGATTGGCACATCAAGATTTAGAACATATATCCCATCCACAATATGAGCGCTACCATAAAATAATCCATTAAGATAAAACGAATAACTATTGTTCTTTATATCAAAATAGAAACCTTCCTTGTCCAAACAAGAAACAGAAACAATATTCCTGCGTATAGCAGGTACATAGTAGCAATTATTCAGTTCTAAAATCATGCCAGAAGGTAAAGCTACATCATATGTTCCTACGGCTAATGCAGCAACTCTTGCTCCATTTCCAACTCGTAGTTCCACTTCACCTTTTGCAAGTGTTCTACTTCGTTTTAGTGCCTGCACATCCCTACAAATGTGAGTACCACAACCAGTATCCAATACCCATGAAGTAGAACTAGTAGTAACATTTACTTCTATAACATAAATACCTGAATCGGAAGTCTCACTTCCCTTTTTCTTCAGATCCTCCAAATATTTCTTGCAATTCCTCTTCCAATGTCCATTCTCACCACAATGGAAGCATACAGCATCAGCAGTCGGACCCGGTTTAGTCTTGGATTTGGGTTTGGGCTTAGTGCCCTTGCCCTTGCCCTTGACCTTACCTGGCTTCTTAAAGCCTTTCCCCTTTTGAACCATGAGAACATTAGGGGTAGGGTCCTTCTTAATATTCTGCTCAGCAGTTTTGAGCATCCCATGCAGTTCAGTCAAAGACTTATTCAGATTATGCATGTTATAGTTCATAACAAACGTGTCATAATCTTGAGGCAATGACTGAAGAATAATGTCAGTAGCCAACTCTTGGCTAATGGGAGAGCCCAGTCGTTCCAGGTTTTTCAATATAACCTATCATCTTTATGATATGTGGGCTAACTGAGCTTCCACTTGCTAGCTTGCACTCAATTAAGGTCTTTACCGTTTGGTACCTTTCAGTGCGTGCCTGCTCCTGAAACAAATTTTTCAGGTTCATGATCATATCATAGGCATCCACGTTCTCAAACTGCTTCTGAAGGTCTGAGTTCATGGTAGCTAACATTAGACATGATGCATCCAATGCATCATCTTTATGCTTTTGATAAGCATTCCTTTCAGCATGGGGAGCATTGGAAGGAGGTGCCTTCTGAGGGAGTGGTTTCTCCAGGACATAATCCTTTTTCTCCTGCTTGAGAATAATTCTCAAGCTTCTATACCAGTCCAAAAAGTTTGAACCATTCAATTTGTCCTTCTCAAGGACAGATCGCAGTGAAAAGTGTGATGTAGAGCGATTTGCCATTATCTACAACAAATATGCAAAGTGAATTGTTCATTAATATTATTTATAATAAACTCACACTATACTTTTATAACATGCGTCCCAATAAGTATAGTGAACCAAGATCCATATTTTACCAAGAATCGAGTAAACTTTGGCTTACCGCTCAAGACTAAGTTATTTAGGTAGACAACTCTTTGTCAATTGTATCGAATACAACTCTTGGTTGTTGGGGTTGACATCTCATATCTTATACCCAAACACTATGCCTCAAGGCCCAAAACCGTTTTGATAGCCTCGTTAAGTAAACCAATCTTGACTTATGGATAACTATTATCCATCCTATTTTACTCAAATAGTTAAAGACACCCTGCTTTGGCAGGCCCATCTATTGACGATTCAAGTTTTAATAGGTGTATGATTGGAAAGACATCATATTATTACTTAATTTTATCAGGGACTCTTAATGTTTATTTAGCGATAAATGTATGCATGTGATAAACATAAGCAAAACATCAATCATAATAATAAAGGTACATCAATCATATATATGGGAACGAACAATTCCATGCAGGGGTTAAGGGGGCAGCGTCCCTCGCGGGGTCGAGGGGCAGCGCCCTCGCGGTGGTCTCGCGAAAGCTAGACAGAATTCTCAATTCTGTTTTCCAGGAGAGCCCCGAAAACATAGACAGAATTCTCAATTCTGTGTTCTCGGGAGACTATCCGTCGCTGCCACCTCCCGCGCCCTCACCGTGCCCATTCGGCCGAGCGACTCGACGTACCGACTGACTTGGCGCGCCGCCGTCTCCGCCTCGGGCATCGGGCTCAGGCGTGACGCCGCGTCCACCTCGGGCATCGGGCCCAGGCGCGATGTCGGCTCCGCCTCGGGCATCGGGCCCAGGCGCGATCGGAACATGATCAACCCATCCCTGCTTCGTTCCTTCTCAATTGATCATATCAATTCATATTTCAAATTCATCTAACCCTAATTTAGACTTTTCAGGCATACATCATATGTATCAACAATTAGGGTTTCCGATTCAACTTCAATATATCACAAGCAGCTCTGATACCACTGTTGGGTTCATCAACGAAAAACAACGCAGCGGAATATAGAACCCTAGACAGGATCCATGTGTATATTGAAATCGAGAGGGAATTTCGAAACGTACCTTTTGCAGATCGAGAATAAATCGATAACTGATTGTGTCTGGATTAGCGCCTCAAGTGTTGCGCCTCTACCGGTATCCATACACACGAACGGAATTCTCCAACGATCCACATTGTGTCTGGATTAGCGCCCCAAGTGTTGCGCCTCTACCGGTATCCACACACACGAACGGAATTCTCCAACGATCCACGTGCTAGCGAAAGATCTTGAAGTTTCTTTCTTGAACGCCTTTTGATTTTCGATACTCTTTCGAAAGAAAACCCTAGACAGAGAACGATTCTCTATCTATTTATATATCCTCATTATCCAGCGGAATTAAAAGAAGTGGGTCAGGCGATTTGGGCCCACGTTTAATCGTTATCTCATAACACGCACGACCGCATAGATAATTTAAATAAGAGAATAAATTAAAATCTACTTCTTAAGTAGATCGAGGCGCATAGAAAATATTAAATCCATTCGCTATTGTGTGCGACCCTGTAGGTTCACTAAACATTAGCAGTGTGCTCAAAACCCTTTTGGCCCACAAGTCATAAGCGGTCTCTAGCAAGACATTATGACTACCTAAGTATAGTGAAGGTCGATTTTTCCGACACAACCTAATCCACAACTAATATTATAGTATCAACATTGATTGATTCCTAGGGCAGACCACTAACAAATTTCCACTACCAATTCATACAATTCTGCACCTAACTTTATACAAATTTCTCCCAAAATCGCCCGTCGATACCCGAAGTCCTAAATTGGGTTTAGAACGCGACTTACCCGCGTTCTAGTGGCATCGGATTAATTCCGATCCTTCATGGGACTTTCTCGCCATTAAATACCGGTTCTAAAAATCCAACTTGCGTCCCGAACCGAGCATCACAGCCTCGTGAACAGTAAATCATAGCTCGTGAACAGTGATCCTTAGCTTAAAATTCCCTCAAATCGTCCTCCAAAAATTCCAAATTAATTCCTTAAGGCCCGCCATACATTCCCGGTCTAAAGCCCCAACATTTCACACCTGCACAAGTCCAATTTCACCCAAAATCAAATTGTTCGACGATACCCAAAATCCTAAATCGGGATTAGAGTATGACTTACCGCGTTCTAGGCTAAAACGGCTAGAACGGAAAACGGTGGCGCTCTATGGCGAAGGCGAACAACTCACGGTGACTTCTGGCTTGCACGGCGGCGGTCCGGCAGTGGCGTGGTCTTGCACGGCCGGAAATGGGTCACGGGGAGAGAGAGAAAGAGAGGGGAAAGAGAGAGAGACGGTGAGGTTGGAGGGCGGCACGACGACGGCAAGGTGGCGGTCCGGCGGTGTGGCAAGCGGTGGTGAGCAGCGGTGGCGAGCAGCGGTGGCGCCGGCATGAAGAAGAATGGCCAAGGAAACTCCCGGGAGAGAGAGGGAGAGCTCACGGCAATTTGGGGGAGGTGTTTCACAGCAAAGGAAGAGAAAAATGGGGTGAGAAAGATGACATTCTTGACCTAAATAGTAAATTTTGACTAAATGTGGAAATGACCAAAATGCTCTTTACCCTTGAAACATACCCTCTAATAAATCCTAGGGGTATTTTTGTCACTTTCTCCGTTTATTGTCCAAATCGAGTTTTTCCGAAAGATTTAAGCGCACCAAAAATTGACACGTGTCACGTGCAACATCGTCCTAACGTTTCGTCGTGGCTTCCTAATTTTCCGGTGTCCAATTTGGGCAAAATTTTCATAATTAAATTCTATTAAACGCAACTCGAGCGTTTCTCGAGCTAACGGGCGGCTTGCTGGGGAAACTCGCAAAATTGACTCATGACTGATACTGAATCGAGTCACGTGCAAGTCCGTTCGGTGCGTGATGACCTAGGTTGTCATTAAAATCGCGAAGATCAATCACTTGATCCGAAGGGTACGATCGTTCGGTATAATTTCAGAATCATTCGTCAAGTCGTTTCGTGGTCTAACGGAATCACCCGTGATCTACTACTAGGACAGTGGCGAATTGACCCCTAATTATCCTTGGATCGGCCAACAGTGGCTCAAAATATCACTTACGCGATTTAATGGTCGAAATCCATTCACGATCTAATTTTCTTTAGTCGCGCGAATTTAATTCCCCTATTAGCCTTTCCCTAATGGTTAGCATTTCCAGGAATGATCAGTTTCGGACGAGAATTTATTACGAGCACATTTCATAAAACTCGGTTATTTCATAATTTCCAATTGACGGAAATTTCGGAATGTCACATAAAATCTTTAAACTGAAAACATTAAATTGCAATTTAGCTAAAACATACATCATTTACATTTTACTTATTTTTATTTTTCACCTTTTGAACAAAATTATATATTATAGATATAGCTTTGATTATTGTACTCTGGAAAATCATTTTTTGTACATATTTTATGTGTTTAGAAAACTAAACATTAGAGCATCAATATGATAGTCTCCTTTAAAATTATAATACATTATTGCTATAAAAATGTCATATTTTTCTCGTACACAACTTATCATATTAATGGATTACCGATTCAAAAATATGCATATTAGCAGGCAAGCGTAATGCTTGGGTTAAGTAACTAGTTTAGTGACATCTAGTTTGTTTCACAATGTATAAGCACCACAAGATTATCTTCTTTTTAATACACTAGCAATCCTTTGCTCGTCATGGCCCAAGATGGGTTATAAGGAGGCCTTCTTGTGAATTTCAAAAAATTGGAGTGTTCGTCACGAACCTCACTTTTGTATTGCTACATGGATCCTTTTTCATCCGATAGAAAATGAATTAAATAAAACACGAGCTAGCTTTTAGTCAACAACTATGTACGTATAGTTTTTGCATATGGTCGAATGTGTATAACTTTGCCTCTCGTCCCATCCCACCCTCATGTGAATCCTCACGTGCAGTTTACTTTGTCACATCCCGAATCTATCAAGAATGGGGTGACGTGACCGTCCTTCCATTCAAAGGATGCAGCCTCAAACAAAAATTAACAATCTATTATTAAATATATATGTTTCCATCTATATATATGATAAGCCAGCAAGCTATTTTCAACATTCAAATTTCTAAATTGCATCATCAAGAATACTTACATCTCATAGCTCAGCTAAACTCAATGCATATCAAATCATAAATCATATAACTAGCAATGCTCATACCCAAAATCCTACTACCAAAAGTTCTCTGTTGTTAATTGTTAAATATGTCTTCAATTTTATTTGCTCGGTCTGGTTCATCACCCGACCCAACATAATTTTTGTGTGACCCAAAAGTGAAGAAAAAATTGAGTCCGCCCAGGCTGGAGCAAGTGAACAATTGTCTCGGGGGGTTCAGGGCCATAGCTCCCAAGGAAATTTTTTGGAGACCCCTATTTATACTGCGGCTAGGGTTTTTTTTTCATTGAGAGAGAGAGAGAGAGAGAGAGAGAGAGAGAGAGATTTTCATTCTAGAGAGATTTGTGAGTCATGAGGTTTTGTTAAGTCGTTTTTCAACTTCTAAAAACTGTACTCTTTTTTATTATAGTAGAATCTTGTTTTGCCTCGCTCGTGGACGTAGATCACTTTGTGATCGAATTATGTAAATCCTTGTATTCTGTATTTGTTTTTTCTTGTTTGTTTCGAACAACTAGTATCAAAGCATAGTTCTATTTTAAGGTTCTTTGAGATGGCATCTTTGAAGTTTCGGATCTCATCTTTTGACGAACAGAACAACTTCGGATTATGGAGAATAAAGATGAAGGCTTTATTGAGGCAAGGGGGTACGATTAGGGCATTGGATGAAAAATATCTAGACGATATGACCTCGGCTAAGATTGAAGAGATGGATGAGAAGGCGCATAGCGCGATCCAATTGTCTCTAGATGACAAGGTTTTGCGAGAAGTTGCTAATGTGGAAACAGCAGCCGGTCTCTGGAAGAAACTGGAAAGTCTCTATATGAAGAAATCTCTAACATTGAGACTTTATTTGAAGCAGCGTCTTTATACCCTAAAGATGCGTGAAGGTACGTCTGTTCAGGAACACTTAGATGAGTTTAATAAAATTGTTCTGGATATGAAAAATCTAGATATTAAACTCGAGGATGAAGATCAAGCTTTGATCGTGTTATGTTCATTGCCTGCCTCATATGAGAATTTTGTGAACTCGATGCTTTATGGAAGTGAATCCATAACTTTGGAGGATGTTAAAGCATCTTTGAATTCTACAGAACTGAGAACAAAATTGAATGGGAATACTAGTGAAAACAAAGCAGATGGTTTGTTTGTGAGAGACAGGACAAAGAGCAAGGATAAAGCTTTTCGAGGAAAATCTATTGGTCGTTCAAATTCTAGGCCACCTGGAGATAAGATAAACGTTGAGTGCTACTATTGTCACAAAAAAGGACATTACAAGTTAGATTGTCCTTCGCTCAAGAAAAAGGATAAGCAACATGGTCAAGACAAGATTCGGCGAATGTTGCAAATGAAAACGAGTCTAACGCATCAGACAGTGTTCTTATGGCATGCTCTGCTGTTAATTTCTCCAATGATGTTTGGATAATGAATTCGAGAGCATCATATCACATGTGCCTAAATAGGGAATGGTTCACCACATACGAGCCATTGAATGGTGGATCAGTCTTGATGGGGAATGATGTTGTATGCAAAGTCGTGGGTATTGGTACTGTTCAGATTAAGTGCCACGACAAAGCAACAAGAACCTTGACTGAAGTAAGACATATACCAAACTTAAAGAGAAACCTTATCTCATTGAGCAGTTTGGATTCCATTGGGTGTGTGTACTTAGGTGGAGGTGGAGTTCTCAAAGTTTCAAAAGGCAATCTGGTTATGATGAAAGGAATCGAGGTGAATCATTTGTATCATTTGCAGGATAGCATAGTTATAGGTCCTTCAATTGGCACATGTAATTCCATTTCTAGTAATGATAGAACAAAATTGTGACATATGCGTTTGGGCTACATTAGCGAGTGTGGCATGACAGTTTTAAGTAAACATGGTTTACTTTGTGGGAAGCAGATGACCTCGCTAGATTTCTATGAGCATTGTGTTCTTAGCGAGTAATGCAAAGTCAGATTCAGTATGGGGACGCATTCGAGAAAGAGCACACTTGACTATATCCATTCCGATTTATGGGGACCAGCATAGGTTCCATCTAAAAGTGGTACTCTTTACTTTGTGACGTTCATTGACGATTATTCCAGAAAGCTTTGAATTTACTTTTTGAAAAGAAAAGTGATGTGTTTGAAACCTTCAAGAAGTGGAAAGCCCTTGTTGAGAATAAGACAGGGAAGAAGATCAAACGTCTTAGGACCGATAATGGTCTTAAGTTCTGTAGTGGCGATTTTAATGAATTCTGTGCACATGCAGGTATCGCTCGACACCGTATAGTTAGGCACACTCCACAGTAGAATGGAGTGGCAGAACATATGAATAGAACTCTATTGGAGAGAGCAAGATGCATGCTCTTTAATGCTGGCATGGAAAAGGATTTTTGGGCTGAAGCTATTAACATGGCTTGTTATCTAGTTAATCACTTTCCTTCAACAGAAATAGAATGCAAGACTCCTTTTGAGATGTGGTCAGGTAAGCCTTGTGATTATTCTAATCTAAAGGGTTTTGGATGCCCTGCTTATTATCATGTTAAAGATGGTAAGTTAGAACCTAGAACAAAGAAATATATTTTTGTTGGGTATGCTGATGGGGTGAAAGGTTATCGTTTATGGTGCCAAGAACCTAACTCACCTAAGTTCATTATTAGTAGGGATGTTACGTTTAATGAAATGCATATGCTTGATCAAAGGAAAGTTGTTGATGGAAAACATGAGAGTGATATGAATGAGGTAGAGGTTCAGGTGGAGCTTCTAGAAAAGACCTCTCAGAATGATTTGAACGAGCAAATTGCTCATGTTGATTCAAGTTCAGATGAGGAAGCTATAGATGAGGTGGAGCAGGCATACTCTATTGCTACTGGTAGAGAAAGGAGGTAGACCCGGCCTCCTTGGAAATATGGGTTCTCTAATCTGGTGGCTTATGCTCTTACGATAGCAAAAGATATGGGTATTCAGGAACCTTCTACCTATACAGAAGCTGTTACTTGCACAGAATCAGAGAAATGGGTTGTTGCTATGGTTGAGGAATTTGAATCACTTCACAAGAACCAGACTTGGGACTTGGTGCGGTTGCCTAAGGGAAAAAAAGTCATTGGGTGTAAATGGATCTTTAAGAAAAAGAAGGAATTCCAGGTGTTGAAAATGCTAGATGCAAGGCTCAGCTAGTAGCTAAAGGCTACAATCAGAAGGAGGGAATTGATTATGATAAAGTTTTCTCCCCTGTGGTAAAACACACTTCCATTCGTGTGTTGCTGGCTATAGTTGCTCAATTTGACTTAGAGCTTGATCAACTTGATGTGAAGACTGCTTTTTTGCATGGCGAGCTTGAGGAAACTATTTATATGGCCCAGCGCGAGAGCTATTATGTAGAAGGCAAGGAATATCATGTTTGTAGATTGAAAAAAATCCTTGTATGGTCTGAAGCAGTCACCAAGACAGTGGTATAAGAGATTCGACAGCTTTATGATTGGAAGCAGTTATCATAAGGGCAACTATGATAGTTGTGTTTACTTCAGGAAGAGTTCAGATGGATCCTTTGTCTATCTTCTCTTATACGTGGATAACATGCTCATTGCTGCAAAGACCATGTCAGATGTGTTGATCTTGAAGAAACGGCTTAGTGAGGAGTTTGAGATGAAAGATCTAGGTCCTGCCAAGAAGATCTTAGGAATGGAGATTCAGAGGGATAGGAAAGGAGGGAAGTTATATCTCTCATAGAGAAGTTATATTGAGAAGGTACTTGAGAGATTTGACATGCAAAACACTAAGCCCGTCAGTACACCGTTGGCATCCCATTTTAGACTCTCAACTCTACATTCACCTCAATCAAAGGTCGAGGAGGCTACGATGTCTCAAGTCCCATGCTCCAATGCAATTGGTAGCATTATATATGCTATGGTATGCACTCATCTCGACATTGCGCAGGCAGTTAGTGTGGTTAATAGATATATAGCGCATCCTGGAAAGGTCCATTGGCAAGTAGTAAATTGGATACTTAGGTATCTTTTAGGCTCTGCAGAGTTGGGTCTTGTGCTTGATAGAAACAGTTCCAACAGTACCACGGTTGTGGGATTTGTGGATTTCGATTTTGCAGGTGATCTTGATAAGAGGAGATCTTTGACTGGCTATCTTTTCACACTATCTAGTTCGGCTATTAGTTGGAGGTCAACCTTACAGTTGATAGTTGCTTTGCCTACTACAGAGGCAGAGTATATGGTAGTAGCAATAGCAGTGAAAGAAGGTATTTGGTTAAAAAATCTTGTTCAGGAACTTGGGCTCCGGCAGGAAGAGAATTCAGTTGTCTTTTGTGACAATCAGAGTGCTATATACTTGATTAGAAATCAAGCATATCATGAGAGGACTAAGTATATCGATGTCAGGTATCACTTTATTCGAGAGGCAGTTGCTAAGAGAAATTTGACAATAAAGAAAATTGGTACAGCTGACAATCCTGCTGATATGTTAACCAAGCCAGTCCCTGCCAACAAGTTTAAGCATTGCTTGAACTTGATTTTTAAGCATTGCTTGAACTTGATTAGCATGCTTGGTTGAGTTTGCCCCTTCTAGGGCTTTGGTAGCGAGTCAAATGAAAGTTCTACATTTGTTTTTTGAAGTGGATATGTTCTTTTGTTGTAGCCCTTGTTTCCTATACCGAGTTAGCTTAAGTAGGCTTAAGGATGCTGAGAGAATGTGCTCGGCTTCTTCACTATTTTATTTTGGAAAATTCAAGCCAATGTGGAGATTTGTTAAATATGTCTTGCATTTTATGTACTCGGTCTGGTTCATCACCCGATCTGACATAATTTTTGTGCGACCCAAAAGTGAAGAAAAAATTGAGATTTAGTTAGCAAGCGAACAAATCTCTATGGCGGTCCACCCAAGCTGGAGTAAGCAAACAAATATCTCGGGGGGTTCGGGGCATAGCTCCTAAGGAAATTTTTTGGGAGCCCTATTTATACTGTGGCTAGGGTTTTTTTTTCATTGAGAGAGAGATAGATTTTCATTCTAGAGAGATTTGTGAGCCATGAGGTTTTGTTAAGTAGTTTTTCGACTTCTGAAAACTGTACTCTCTTTGATTATAGTGGAATCTTGTTTTTCCTCGCCCGTGGACGTAGATCACCTTGTGATCGAACCACGTAAATCCTTGTGTTCTATATTTATTTTTCCGCGTTTGTTTCGAACAATTGTACTCTCTCCCCACTTGCAGCTAACCACGAAACCTGAAACATATGAAAGATGAGTGGTATGAATAACCACAACTCAATAAGTAGTACATCTAGTGGCCACCCCTCTTACTTGGAAAGGGGGAGGTGGGGAGTTCAAATTCACATCTTCTCAGAGGGACTAGTAGTGGAGACATATAGTTTCAAATGTAGATTTCAACTCACACCTTGTAAGAGGCAAAACAAAAATCTGAGAGTGAGTTGAGAGTTAGAGTATGACAAATAAAAAAAAATACATTTCTTTTAAGCAAATTGAGCCGCTATTATGCATATATATATATATATATGTTTGTATGTATAGAGCAATATTGTAAATTCATAATCCAACTCTTTAGTATACATATCAAGTCATATATGAGTTTCATTTCAACAAACTATATGCAATTTAAAAATACTCGTTTAATCCATCATCTCAATTCAAACATCAATGGTCAAGTCCATTAAATAGTCTCACTTATAACAATGTCAATGGTCCATTCCATTGACCAATTATTGTTTGATACCATACCATGATCACGACACAAAGCCCAGTGACAAGGCAACGAAGATTGCCCCCTTGGCAAGGTCTGTACCTATTATTAGACGGCGACTCAGCGAAAAGGATATCCTGAAATCAAGATGCATACTCACAAACCCCTACTTGGGTTCATGGTGATATTAAGCATCAAACCATCATTCTCCAATACTAGAATTCCAATCCATAATCAATCTTATGAACCAAACAAATAACCTTTCATAATATAGCTCATTCTCTAGAAATACTTTTCATAAAGCATTTCTCATAACATTTCAGAAATCATTTCACAAACCAATTCGCAAAACAATATACATATATATATGTGTGTGTGTGTCTATATATATATCATTTTACAACACCTTTTGCAAAACAATTCTCAAATACTAAAAGGTAGTAATTTCCCCATCCAGATTTTACGTAATAAACATACTTTAATAATACTTAAATATTCATTATTTGCAAGACATGAGTTTAGAAATTCATTTAAGAGATAACATTACTTACTTGGGAAGGCCTACGATCAAGTAACGTAGCTATATGAGCCGATAATCTCGTAATCCTATCAATTAAACGATAATTGATGTTAAAACTAAGAAAAATACTACTTAAACTAACAACTCGACTAAACTAACCTATTTCATAGCTAACACGCTCACTACGAGTCGACAAAAAGACCTCAAGAACGGCTAGCTGCGATGGAAGGCCATTAATGTGAAGAACAACCATTCACGTCATAAACTTCCTTGTGCAGTATCTCACTCTGCCGAACTTCGTTTCAAGGGAGTTTATAGTCAAAAGAAAGATAATTCAAAGTATTAGAAAACCGATAACTTGACTAATCCAAAATCGAGCCGAAAACCAACTAAACTCAGCCCCAAAAGCTGCGGGTCATTACTGTACAGCACGTGCATCCAACCTCAAAAATTCGTTTCAGACATACTGTAACTCCGAATCGAGTTCTGTAAAATGGTATAACTTTACAACATCTTAAACTATAATTCTCTTATAATTTTTCAGCTTAACAACTCCTAAATCGGAACTTGCAACTCAAATTTCACCTAATTCCGAATTTGAGCCATGATTCAAAAAATTACTTCGATTAAACGAACAAATGGCATAAATCCTTAGGTAGCGTGGCAATTTAGAGATGAATCGGCTTGGCGAGGGGTCATGGTGAGAACGTGGAGTCCCTCATCCTCTTCTTCTTCTTCTTCTTGTCGAGCAGTTCTCTCTCTCTCTCTGTTCTGTTCCCTTTCTTCCTTCTTATAATAAGAGTCCCATTTCTTTCATTTTTTTTACCTGTTCAAAACCCATATTTCACATACTTCACATGCGGATGCACTTGCTCCTTGATTACTTCGCCTTCCACATCGACCATGTACCGCTTCCAAAACCAGTGTTGCTTCCATACCTTCTCGACCATCGCGTCAATGGGGACGCCTTTCGTTTCAGGCAAGAAGAAGAGGGTGAGCAGCCCCATGACCAAGATCCACACCGCGAAGAAAAGGAAGATCCCAGCCCTCATGTGGCACAACAACGACAAGAAGGCTTGCGCGATGATGAAGGTGAAGAGCATGTTGGAACTGACGGCAAACGCAAAGCCGGCTGTCCGGATCTCGAGGGGGAATATCTCGCTCGGGATGAGCCACCCCAGCGGACCCCATGACCACGCGAATCCCATCACGAATACGCACACCAGGATGACCACAACTAGGGCTTCCGCGTGGTTCCATGAGCCTGTGGGCTTCAGGTCTGTCAGAAGGATCAAGCCAATCACAGTCTGCAGCATCACAGCACAATGCCAAATTGTGACATCATGGGAAGATTCAAATGAACATAGCACTAAAATAAATCTCCTCTATATTCTGCTTCACCTGAGTGAGAAACATCTGAACACAAGCTTCGAGGAGCAAGATCCTCCTTCCCACCCGGTCGACCATGTAGATTGAGACCAGCGTGCTGAACACGTTGACAAGACCTGTGATGATGGTCGAGAGCAGCGATGCATGGTTGCCAAACCCAACCGTCTGGAAGAAGACGGGTGCGTAGAACATGATGGCATTTATCCCGGTGAACTGCTGGAACACCTGGAGCAGGATTGCGATGATGAGTGGGGGGCGGCTCGAGGGCTTCAGCAGCGTGCTGAAGGGGTTCTTGATCTGGCGGGCTGTCTCGCTCGCATTCACAATGGACTCGAATTCGGCAGTGACATTGTCCATGCCCCGGATCTTCTTGAGGGTGGCCTTACCCTTGATGAAATTCCTGCGCTCGATGAGGCTCGTTGGGGTCTCGCAGATGGTGAGGGACCCACAGAGGAGGATGACGGCTGGGACCATGGCAAGGCTGAGGGAGATGCGCCACCCGTGAGGGTGGATGTCAGATGTGAAGTAGTTGATGATGCCGGCAACAAAGATCCCAATGGTGATGAAGAGCTGGAAGCATATGTTGAGCGCTCCTCTCATCTTGGCTGGTGCTAGTTCTGATAGAAATAGAGGCACTGCCTGTAAAGAATTGGAAACATACATAGTTAGAAAAAATGAATCATAGAAACTAAATGTCAAGGCTAACAAGAGCATTACTGTTGCTTTACACAAATTCGTTTTAAATTGGTAATTTATGCTCTTATTGATCATAATGTACTTGCCAGACAAATCTCAACTGGCTTGACGTAAGGAAATTTTAGAAGTTCTCTAGCTTTGATTGGCTAGATTTTTTTGCATGTGTCCCCACCAAATGGTTTGTAACTGATACACAGAATATACCTGATTGGCAAAACCGACGCCGATGCCGAGCATGATCCGCCCGCAAACAATCATCTCGATGCTGACACTGCCAGCCTGAAGCCCGACCCCGATGATGAAGAAGAGTGATGCGATCTGCATTGTCGGCTTTCGGCCCATCTGCGTGCACACCTTTGAGGCAACGAAGCTGGCCAAGAGAGCGGCGATGTAGAGTGACGACGTGAAGAGCTGCAGAAGATGGCTGTCATATTTGCAATAGTTGTTCTCGTGCACATGCTGCTTCTTCTCGTACACTTCCTTGAAGAACTCCTTCAGGAAGTCATCCATGGCTGTCACACCTCCTGTGTTTGATTAAAATTAAACAAAAGAGGTTAAATTGAACATTTTTTTTAAGTATATTACCTTCTATGATGTTTTAATCTTCGCCTTTTTCATATAATAAAAGCATTTCTTACAAGATACTAGCAAAAAATGCACGCTCATGTGAGTCCGCAAAAATGGCGAAAAAGAATCAGTAAAGAAAGACGAATGTGATTTATCAAATTTTCACAGATAATTTTAAACTATAATGAAACTTTATCTCATAAGAAGTTATATCTGAAAATCACTTTTTCCCGAAAAGATTACAGTTATGTGGTTATTTCTTTGCAGGCAACATAGGACTAGTTTACCAGGTGCACCAAATTGACTACTTTTGGCACCAGTTGCACTTTATGTCCGTTACACGACTAAATCCTTTTGAACAATTTTTAGACCACCAATGAAAATCCTTTTCTAGAGAAGAACAAAAATTCAAACAAAAAGTTCAAGAAGTAGTAAGTTAAACCTGAAATTCCGAGGTCATAACCAAACATAAGCCCTCCGAAGGCGGTGAGGAACACGCAGACGATCACGTAGAACGTGATCTCGCCATCAAAGTCCGGTGTATCGCCACCGTGATTATTTATTACAAAAGCTGGCATTTTGACCTCTCCTTGGAAAGGAGCTCCTCAAAAATCAATGAATGAAAGGTTGAAAGATAAATTGGCATAAATGGAGGAGAGGAAAAAAGCAAGAGATGAAGAAAAATGGAGTTATCAAAGAGCAGAAGGGCAAGAGCGACGAGAGAGTTTCGCGTCCTTTGAGATGATAGGTTTTTGATTGCTCATCGCATTGGACAGGGGAAGAAACCATTCAAGAAAACTGTATTTAACTAAATATGGAGGTAGCAAGAAATTCTTATTGATATACTTGTGAATATAAAGGTTGTCGCTTAAGAATAGGAATGCTATGCATTTATGTCCTCAGATGTTTTTTTAGTACTATAATTTTCTTTTCCTTTTTTTGGATAGATAAGGAAAATTAGTGGGATTAATAAATAGTGCGAAAGATTTTCCCTCTCCAAAGAGGGTGGCATGAATGACCAAGTTAAGAACGTTTGACTCTTGTCCCAATCTCTTCTACAGCTCACAAATACCAGCAAAACATGGTATAAGTCCTTTTTTCCTTCATTTTTTGCCCTCGTATTACTTTCTGAATATGACTCATAGAGCGCCGGTTAAGTAACTAGTTTAGTGACATCTGGTCGGTGTTTTACTGCAGAACACGGGAGCATGGTTTTGATGTCGATGATGATTTGTGGTTTGAATGTGTGCAAGTATACATGTGTATGGTATAATTGACGTAGAGGAATGAACTAGGGGCAAGGAATACAGTTGAGTATTTAACGATTAGTATGCTATGGAATATGGAAATGCAGTTTCATCGTTTCTATTTGGAGGAGTATACATGATGTATTTGGTTGGAATGGTGGGGGAGCTAGAGTTTTGCACTTTAGTACATGCTCCCCCACTCGTCTTTTTGAATGGTTTTTTCCGCTTCACTTACGGGAGCACTACACGCCTATTTATAGGCTGATTTTCACCGCCGTCTCTCTCTCATTTGTTCAAGAGGTAAGGAGGTGAGCTACGGTCTTCTCTTTAACTCATACACACTTTGACTTTTACCCAATCTCTAGACAACTCCAACGTGGACTCTGCCTTTTTGTTACACATTTCAACTACTTCCTAAGTAATTTTTAGCCACTCATCACACTTACTTCATGCAAGAGACACAGCTATACTTTAGTGGGATGTTCTGGAAAATGGATCACTTTCCAGCATTTACATTGTACAAGCAATCACACGGCTATCTTGTTTTTAGCAGACTAGAAGTCCTTTGTTCATCGTAGCCCAAGATGGGTAATAAGAAGGCCTTCATGTGAATTTCGAAATTTAGGAGTGTCCGTCCAGTTTGAATAGATTAATACTAGTGTTTTGGCATGCGCGTAATGAGAAAGAAAGAAATCTAGTAAAATCACGGAAGTGAGCGGTTGTTCAATTATTTTTAATATTTGGATAATCTGGACATGTGCAAAAATTGAGACAAACCTCACTTCTGTATAGCTATACTAATCTTTTTTTCGTCTGAAAGAAAATGCATTAAATTAAACATGTCGAAACGGGTTAGCTTTAGCTCTACAACTATGTACGTTCAGTTTTTTTTACACGCGGTCGGACGTGCACGACGTCTTCGCCTCTCGTCCTGTCCCGTCCCATCCTTATGTGCAATCCTCGTGTTCAGCTTACTTCACATGCGGATGCACTTGCTCCTTGATTTCTTCGTCGTCCGCATCGACCATGTACCGTTTCCAAAACCAGTGTTGCTTCCATACCTTCTCGACCATCGAGTCGATGGGGACGCCCTTCGTTTCCGGCACGAAGAAGAGCGTGAACAGCCCCATGACCAAGATCCACGCTGCGAAGAAGAAGAAGATCCCAGCCCTCATGCGGCACAACATCGACAGGAAGGCTTGCGCGATGATGAAGGTGAAGAGCATGTTGGAGCTGACGGCGAACGCGAACCCGGCAGTCCGGGTCTCGAGTGGGAATGTCTCGCTCGGGATGAGCCACCCCAGCGGGCCCCACGACCACGCGAATCCCATCACGAATATGCACACCAGGACGACCACAATTACGGCTTCCACGTGGTTCAATGAGCCTGTGGTCTTCAGGTCTATCAGAAGGATCAAGCCAACCACAGTCTGCAGCATCACAGCACAATGGCACCGTCAGCTGTGATATCATGGGAAGAATCGAATGAACATAATACTAAAGCAAATCTTCTGTAGTTTTTCTTTCACCTGAGTAAGAAACATCTGAACACAAGCTTCGAGGAGCAAGATCCTCCTTCCCGCCCAGTCGACCGTGTAGATGGAGACCAGGGTGCTGAAGACGTTGACGAGACCCGTGATGACTGTTGAGAGCAGCGACGCGTTGCTGCCAAAACCGACAGTCTGGAAGAGGACGGGCGCATAGAACATGATGGCGTTGATCCCGGTGAACTGCTGGAACACCTGGAGCAGGATTGCTATGATGAGCGGGGGGCGGCTCGAGGGCTTCATGAGCTTGCTGAAGGGGTTCTTGACCTGTCGGGCCATCTCGCTTGCAGCCACAATGGACTCGAACTCGGGGATGACATCCTCGGTGCCCCGGATCTTCTTGAGTGTGGCCTTGCCCTCGTCGAGATTCTTGCGCTCGATGAGGCTTGTCGGGGTCTCGCAGATGGCAAAGGATCCAATGAGGAGGATGACGGCGGGGACAATGGCGAGGCCAAGGGAGATGCGCCACCCGTGGGGGTGGACTTTGGAGGTGAAGTAGTTGATGATGCCGGCGGCCAAGATCCCGATGGTGATGAAGAGCTGGAAGCATATGTTGAGCGCTCCTCTCATCTTGGCTGGTGCTAGTTCTGATAGAAATAGAGGCACCGCCTGCAAGGAATTGGAAACATACATAATCAGCAAATGTAAATGTTAGAAACCATATGTGAAGGCTAACAAGAGCATTACGTGTCACAGCCAAATGGTTTCTAACTGCTGCACAGAATATACCTGATTGGCAAAACCGACGCCAATGCCAAGCATGATCCGTCCGCACACAATCATCACAATGTTGATGCCGCCAGCCTGAAGCCCGACCCCAACCATGAAGAAGATGGATGCGATCTGCATTGTTGGCTTCCGGCCCATCTTCGTGCACAACCTTGAGGCGACAAAGCTGGCCAAGAGGGCGGCGATGTAGAGTGACGACGTGAACAGCTGCAGAAGCGCGTCGTTGTATTTGCAGTAGTTGTTCTCGTGAACATGCTTCTTCTTCTCGTAGACGTTCATGAAGAACTTCTTCAGGAAGTCATCCATGGATGTAACACCTCCTGTGTTTGATTAAAATTAACTAAAAGAGGTTAGATTAAACATTTTGTCTAAGTATACTACCATATATGATGTTTATCTTGCCCTTTTTATATAATAAAAGCATTTCTTATAAGATACTAGCAAAAAATGTACACATTCTCACGTGCGTCCGCCAAAATAGCAAAAAGAATCAGCGAAGAAAGACGAATGTGATATATCATTTTATAAAAATAATTTTAAATTATAATGAAATTTTAAATTATTAGAAGTTATATTCCGAAAATCACCCGATAAACTTTCCCCCCCGAAAAGATTACAGTTATATGATTATTTCTTTGTAATTTGTAGGCAATATACGATTAGTTTACCAACTAAAAGAGACATTTATAGAACTTAAGAATAATTCTTTTAGAGGGTCAACGGTAAAATCAAGTGCACTTTATGTATGGTACATGACCAAATCCTTGCGAACAATTTTTTTGTGTTAACAATTTTTCAGACCGCCAATTAAAATCTATTTCTAGACAAGAACAAAGAGGTCAAATGAAAAGATAAAAAAACAAAGTGAGAGTTAAACCTGAAATTCCGATGTCATAACCGAACATAAGCCCGCCAAAGGCGGCGATGAACACGCAGATGATCACGTAGATCGTGATCTTGCCTTCAAAGTCCGGGACATCGCCACCGTGATTAGTTACTACAACAGCTGGCATTTCGACCTCTCCTTGAAAAGGAACTCCTCAAAAATCAATGAATGGAAGGGCGCAAGATAAATTGGCATAAATGGAGGAGAGGGAAAATGCAAGAGATGAAGAAAAATGGATTTATCAAAGAGCCAAAAGGGCAAGAGTGAGTGAGGGAGAGCTTCACGTCCTTTGAGATGATAGGGTTTGGATTGCTCATCGCATTTTATAGAGGAAGAAAACCACTCAAGAAAACCGCATTCGACTAAATATGGAGGCAAAAAGAAATCGTTGTGGATATATTGGTGGATATTATTTTAAGGTTGTCCCTTAGGAATAGGTCTATGCATTTTTGTCCTCAGATGTTTTTTTAGATTGTTTAATTTTCTTTTCCATTTTTGTGGGTAGATGAAGAAAATTAGCGTCATTAATGGAATATTGGGAAAGATTCTCCCTCTCCAAAGATGTTGGCATGAATGGCCAAGTTAAAGTTTATGTTTGGCTCTTGTGCCAATCTCTCTTGCAACTCACAAAGACCAGCAAAACATGGTACCACTACTTTTCTGAATATGGCTCGTGTTTCTTTCTGTTTCTACTCATTCGAGAATTATTTTTCATCTTCAAAGGACATTAGAAGAAAAGGCTGTTTTGTTAGCTCGTAAGTTCTTTTGTGTATTTCATATCCTAAGTTATGGAAGTAACAATTTCTAACATGACTTCTTAACATATCCACGCAACACGCGCGAGTTTGGATTTCATTTGATATGATCATGCACGCGTGAAAATCATGTTGTTGGCGATGTGATTTCAGTCAATCTGCTTTCCAGTTCATTGTGAACAGTTTGATTTAAAGTTTATTGCTTACTTGCTGTAACATAGTTTTTGTCCAAGCTAGTTGTTGACATGTAAGTTTTTGCTCCAAATGTCACTTTCATGTTTAATGAAATTTAGGGATCGAATCCGCTGGCAATGACAGATTTTGACTCCTACATAAAAACATTAATAATTTTGTTGTGCCGGATTTAAATAGACTTAGCCCAATCCAAGTTTAGCCGGGAAAAGTGCCGAATAAGTCCTAAACCTTTTGGGATTGTAACAGCCCGAATTTCGATGTAATTTCAGGATCAATAAAACTGATATTAATTCGCATTTCATTTTAGTAAGTCTCGCCCAGAGCTGATCACTCTCGGGATACTAACCAATGGGGTATGGCTAACTAGAAAACGGTACGTGGACCGGGGACCCTATCGTAAAACGGACATCGATCATGAGAGAGCTGAGGGAATATTTTGGGCCAACGTGGGCCGATCGCAGGAAAAGGGTAATGGATTGGGTTTGGCCAAGGCCAACGATGTACAATAGGGACGCAGGTGATTCTGCAAGAACGAAAGTACACGTGGTCAACCAGTCCTGAACCTGAACCGAACGATCGTGACCTCTGGAACTAGTGATAATTTCTCATTCTCTCAATGATCAAGACCATTACGATATGGATAGCCCTAGGTCGATACGCGTAACCTCTAAACAGCCGCCTGTTAGTGAGAGACCCTGAAATTAAAAATTTAGCGAGTTTTGCTCATGAAATTGGCCTCGGATTTCGATGTCGATTTTCGAAGGCTTGAGAGACTATTTTTGGGAATCTGACGTCATAATACGCTGGCCACACACGTTTGGAGTTAGTACGGGTAAAAATTGGAATTTAGGTCCGGGGGTGAAAAATTACGATTTTGCCCCTCGGGATGCCAGCGTCGCTTTTCGAGGCCAAATGAGGTTATTTTTCGAGGCCGACGCCATTTTTTAGGCCAAATGTGGTGGTCGACGGCGGGGCACGGCGGCCGGCACGTGTCGGCCTCGAAAAATAACCTCATTTGGCCTCGAAAAAGTGAATTTTGCAGTCGATTTTCGAGGGCTTAAAAAGTGAATTTTGCGAATCCGACGCCATATTATGTTGGCCACGTACATATGGAACTCGTATGTGCGAAAATTGAAATTTCGAGGGCTTAAAAAGGATGCCACGTCCGGCTGCCGTGCCCCGCCGTCGACCACCACAGCCCCCAGTCACAGCCTCACCTCAGCCCGACCTCTTTCTCTCTCTTTCTCTCTCTTTCTCCCTCTTTTTCTCTCTTTTCCGTTCTGCAAACAATACCGCCGGAGCTCCGATCGCCGTTCCGTCGCCACCCAGCCGTCCAGCACGTCCGTACGTCGCCGCTCAGCCCCATCCCGTATAGTTTCCGTATGGTTACTATTCATCGCCCCCTGTATGGTCACTGTTCACGCGACCGTATAGCCCCGTCACGGCCGTCACTGGCACCTCGCCGGCCACCGTCCCAGCCTGTCCGTATAGTGTCCGTACAGAAGTAATGTTCACCGCGTTTCGTACGGTCACTGTTCACGCCGTACTTACACCATCGCCGGGAATTCACCGTCGGTTTCACTGTTCACCAGTGATCGGCCGCCATTCCCCGTCATCGTGTCCTTGGATTAAGTGAATAAAATTCCTAAACCCGGATTAGGACTAATAGTGCATTTTTCTGGACTGGTTTAGGTATTATCGGTGCATTTTAGACTGACTTAGATAGTATCAGTGTGTATTTCAGACTGGGTTGAGGACTGATTGGTAGAAATTATTATCGAGAAAATTGTGGTAAATCATTGAGGATTTATTGGGGAGAGAAATTGGATTAATTGATTAATTTAGGAGCCCATTAGAAAATTACCGTTATGTCCGGGTTGGCTGGTTGTACGTAATTTGTGCTTAATTGTGATTGAATTTCATTGGTGCTCATGGTGCATTGCATCGCATCGCATAACATGGACACGCATTATGTATGCCTAGAGTTTGGCATGTGGTGAAATTGTGCGAGAATGCGTGCCTGCCATGAATGTGTGATCACCTAAATTACCCTGAAGCGTCACACGCTTGGTTCAGATAATAATGAGTTGTGTGATCACTTAAGGACCTTCGGGTCGTGACCTTCGGGTCGATACCGTCCTCATGCACTTTGAAGCAAGACGATGCCGGGCACGTCCGGAAGACGACCATCCTCATGCACTTTGAAGCAGGCTCTGGTTCGTAAGGAGATCAGTGTTGCGCCTCATGCACTTTGAAGCAGGCTAGAGACACTGGGCCAGATCGGTTGCTGCGCCTCATGCACTTTGAAGCAAGCTAGATGCACCGGGCCGTGAATATTGTTGACTCGAGTCGTAATAATAACAAATTGGGCGATTTGCCAGTGTGCCAGTGTGGGCCAGTGGGCCGGGAAATGCACGTGACATGTCGACGACATTTGCATGCATGAACATACATGGACTGGCATGAGAAAGTGTGAGAATCGGTGCATGAGCATGTGATTGGCATACGTGTGATTATGCGTGCCACGGATGTACCGTGACTATTATATGTTGATCTATCTAACTTGCAGGGTCAGATAATTGTTTGACTATTGTTGTGTGGTGATTTGAATAATTGTTTCCAGTCAGGAGATTGTATGCTAGCCTAGCATAGGTTTAGGGGTTGAACTCACTGAGATTCGTCTTACGGTTGTGTTAACCGAAACTTTTCAGACCTCCGGCCGTGAGGATGGAGAGACCACCGCCTCTTTTTGGGATCCCTGTATAGATTCGACAGTATACCAGTACCTACCCCTCAGGTAATGGGGAGGCTTATGTGAGGTATCGATCAGTAGTATATATGGAGATAGGCGAGTATTTTTACCAGAAGCAGAAGTATGTGGCATGGTGCCACCGGGATGCCGATGGACATGTGGGAGAGCCCCTCAGGACTTTTGACATCCCAGTCGATGGTGCTGGGTTGATGCAGCCAGTTATAGCTGATGGTGAGGTGATCAACCCTGAGGTTACACCCGAGTGGATGATGCAGGAGAAGGAGGTGCATGAGGAGCCCAATGTACTAGCTAAGGACCTCAAGCCCATGGATGAGGAGGACGATGACGAACCCGAGGCCATAGAACAGGACGTACACTACAAAAAAACTTGTTTTTTGCGACGAAATTTGCGACGGAAATTTCGGAAAAATCCGTCGCAAATCGAATTTGCGACGGAAAAAATTCCGTCGCTACTAGTGCGTCGCAAATTTTTGCGACGGAAAATTCAAAAATTCGTCGCAAATTTGCGACGAAAAAAAATTCGTCGCAAAATTCGTCGCAAAATTCGTGGCAAAATTCGTCGCAAATTTGCGACGGACCAGATCCGTCGCAAAATTCGTCGCAAATTTGCGACGGACCAGATCCGTCGCAAAATTCGTCGCAAATATTCCGTCGCAAATTTGCGACGAACTGAATCCGTCGCAAAATTCGTCGCAAAATCCGTCGCAAATTTCGTCGCAAATTTGCGACGAACTCAATCCGTCGCAAAAATCCGTCGCAAATTCGTCGCTAATTTCGTCGCAAATTTGCGACGAATCAATCCGTCGCAAAATTCGTCGCAAAAATTCGTCGCAAAATTCGTCGCAAATTTGCGATGGACCAGATCCGTCGCAAAATTCGTCGCAAATATTCCGTCGCAAATTTGCGACGAACTCAATCCGTCGCAAAATTCGTCGCAAAATCCGTCGCAAATTTCGTCACAAATTTGCGACGAACACAATCCGTCGCAAAATTCGTCGCAAAAATCCGTCGCAAATTTCGTCGCAAATTTTTTAGCGACAAACTCTGCGACGAATATCGTTTAGGGACGAAATTAGCGACGAAATTTTATTTTTGTAACGAACTTTTATAATTTGTGATCGTACGATAAAATCATTTATTTTATTTTTCGATTTTAAACTTAATTAAAAGCAAAATTAATTTCTGAAATTTATATTTAACATTGATTAAGTACTTAATAACATCAAAATATTATAATAATATGAAAATGAAATACATTCATCTACATTTTCCACAAGAATGACAAATATTTTTCTTTATAGTACACATAATGAGAGAATAAATAATCTTGCATAATAACTAATCTTGCACAATAAACAATGACGACAGAAATGAATCAAAAAAGAATATCCGGCTTTTAGCGACAATCTCCATCATATAAATACTGAACAAAACTAAAGACACGGTCCATGTGAGAAGATCACTTCCTTTGCTCGGTGAAGTTCACGTACTGATCAAGTGCTTTTTTGTTTACATGACTAAACTGTCGGAGCTGCTCGTTGCATCTGTGAAGCATCTTCTGCAACTCGTTGATGCTCCTCCGCCTATACCAATAATCTCAAATATATAAAACTCTTTGACGCGGTCCCTGGCCTCGGCGACGACCACGTCGGGGGCCCTGTCGCGGTGCTTCCGGTGATTTCTTTCAACTTGTAGGCAGAACAAGACTTCCTAGAAGATTACAAAAGCACTGTTATATGAAGAAGAAGACAAGGAAAAAGCCACAATAAGCGGAGTCCAAATGCAAAGGTATTATGAAAGCTTATGTAACTCTCTTGACAAGGAGGATATAAAAGGGTCACGTGTATATGAGAGCGTGCCCACAACCAAACATGCATGCTTGTGCGCCTTTGTGTGGGTGCATGTGCATTTCTGCCAAATATTCATCCCCATTCTATGTGTAATTGCCTTTTTAGATGGACATGTTTGTAAGTGCATGTATTTGTAATTGTATATGTAATGACTTTTCTGTATGTACATATTTTTCTATATGTACATGTTATCCATGGATTGAACCTTTTCCTAATCTAGCAACAAACAATTGTTTCTATTGCAGCACTTTTTAGAAGGATGTTGATGATGCACTATTTGTGACTTACCAATCCTCAGCAAAATGCCATCTCCTTTCCATGAATGGACTAAGAACAACCTACTCTTACATGGACTAGAGCTTTCACATGTCAATAACATATTTCACATACGCAAATTGAAAAGACATCAAAAATAAGTTCACATCAGCTAAGCGCCTATTACAATTGTATCTACATCAGAGTTCGGTAGATTGTCAATGGGATGATCAAATCGGCATTTTCATGACCGCAGAAGTTCAGCAGACATTGAAGGAGCCCCATATGCTAGTCGCCAAAGAAATGTTTACTTCTCAAATCTGGACATCTAAGGAACTTATGCTGTCCATCTAATTACTATTAATTGAAGAGCCATTGAATGGAAATGGAATGACTGGACTATCTCAATTAGACATGAGGGCTTGCAATAGAATCAAGCTCAAGAGGTCGCAAATGAAGCAAAAGCCAATGTTTATAGTTGAGAAGATGAATTTGATAAAAGCATCACAATATCAACCACTACAAGCTCACACATCAGCTCAGAAAAGCACAACATGTGATCTCATCATTTTCCTTTCCAATCTTCCATATCCTCACTCATCGAATAAGAAGATGATATATACAAGAAGGTGAGGACCCAAGGTGCATTACTTTGTACGACACCTCTATACCTTTTCCTTTGCTCATCATACTTCTTCAATACTCATACGTACCACGTTTTATTCCAACGAAGTGCCATTACCTATTGAGAAAGAAAAGACTACAGAAGCTACTCAAACATATATGCCCCAAAACAAGCCAGCACCTTCACAAGAAAACAACAACCAAACAAATGCACATTCAAAAGGAAACATTCCCTGCTCAACTCAAAATATCATAGCCCCCAGAACCTGCCTTCTCGAGCCTACCAAGGGCCACTTTTAGGTCCACCAATCAACCCCGAACATCGAACCAGCTACGAAGCTACTCCTCGTAACACATTCATCACCAACAATGAAATAGCTTTTGAATGCTAACCAAGCTGCTCTCCACAAACTTATCCGAACCCAACGCAATCTTCAGGGTACTTTCATCAGCTAAGAATCTTGCTTCAGTCATGGTGAGAATAACTGGGAAAGCTTGCTACCTTGTTCTGAATTACAATAATCTGGGCACATGTCTGTTTCTTTCTTTCGGACTTACTATTTGGAGTTTATCGACTTGAGGGTACTTTAATGCCGACCTACTCTATATGATGTCCCTCAAGCGGCAAAAACTTAGCTATTTATTTGCTCATGTTGGATGCGCTCATTTGTGCTTTGTTAAGACACTAGTAATTGGTCGCTGCTCGTGCATCTATGAGTATAACAGAATAAGGACTTCCTTATCTTCACACGTCCGTGCCTTTTAAGCTAATCTTACTTAGTTGTTCGCAGATGGGGTTAGGAAAGACATTGCAAGCTATTTCATTGTTGAGCTATTTGAAGGTTTCTCGAGTGTCATCCGGGCCATTAAATTTTGCAGATGCTATAATTAAATTCGCCGCCTTTACAGGTCACAAGAAACGCATACCCATCTACGCAGCAGTCAAGATGGTAAATTTCACGATATCAAGTTCCAAATTCATCACCAACACCGGCTCCCCAAAAACCCAAAATTCACGTCAATTTCCACGCCCTCCGAACTTCAAACTCGTCAGAAGCAAACAATCACCACTCCCCCCGCAAGCACTATCCGCACAGCTCGCAAAACCCGAACACAGGGACACAAACAAACGTAAAAGGAAAAGAAGAAGAACGCAGCGCACTTCAAAACATCACCTCGCGCAATTGTCGAGCGTCCCGCGAAGCAGGGCAGCACAAAAGCCAGAGAGAGGAACGCGAGCCCCCACACCAATCGGGTACCTCCGGGACTAGCGTTACGGCAGCCCTAAGTCTCAACCGCCGCAGCCAGCAACGAAGCACCGGATCCCGGCCTCGCCCATGGCCACCGCTCGCCCTCGCCGTCGCCCAGAGGCGACGGCGAGGTCGAGCAGCCATGGGCGAGGTCGAGCGGCGGCCATGGGCGAGGCCGCTCGACCTCGCCCAGATCTGGGGCGAGGCGAGGGAGGGCTGGTGGGCACAGAACGGGCATATGGCGACGGAGGAGGACGCAACGGCGGCGGCGGTGAGGGTGGCCATCATGGCTGGCGGAGGGGAGGAGGGAGCGACGGAGGGGTGTTTGGCGAAGCGGGGGGGTTTCTGAGGAATAGGAGAGAGAGAGAGAGAGAAAAACTGCGGTGAGGGCGGGCATATTTGAGTGATTGGCGGGGAGCTTGCGACGGATTTTTCTTTTTCGTAGCAAATTGCGACGGATTTTTTTAATCCGTCGCAAATTTGCGACGGAAAATTTTATTCCGTCGCAAATTTGTAATTTTTTTGTGCAAATTTGCGACGGAAAATTTTATTCCGTCGCAAACTTGCGATTTTTTTTTTGCGCAAATTTGCGACGGACTTATACTTTCCGTCGCAAATTTGCGACGGACATCATTTTTCCGTCGCAAATTTGCGACGGACTTATATTTTCCGTCGCAAATTTGCGACGGATTTATTTTCCGTCGCAAATTTGCGACGGACTTATATTTTCCGTCGCAAATTTGCGTCGGATTTTTTTCCGACTCAAATTTGCCACGGATTTTTTTTTTCCGTCGCAAATTTGCGACGGATTATTTTTTCCGTCGCAAATTTGCGACGGACATCATTTTTCCGTCGCAAATTTGCGACGGACTTATATTTTCCGTCGCAAATTTTTGCGACGGATTTTGTTTCCGTCGCAAATTTGCGACGGATTTTTTTCCGTCGCAAATTTTTGCGACGGATTTCGGTTCCGTCGTAAATTTTTGCGACGGAATTTTTTTTCCGTCGCAAAAATTTTTGCGATGGATTTCTGTTCCGCCACAAATTTTTGCGACGGATTTCGGTTCCGTCGCAAATTTGCGACGGAGTTTTTTTCCGTCGCAAATTTTTGCGACGGATTTTGTTTCCGTCGCAAATTTGCGACGGATTTTTTTTTCCGTCGCAAATTTTTGCGACGGATTTTGTTTCTGTCGCAAATTTTTGCGACGGATTTTTTTTTCCGTCCCAAATTAGCGATGGATTTTGTTTCCGTCGCTAATTAGCGACGGATGTAGCGACGACTTTTTAAAAAAGAAATAAAAAATACAAATGTTTACAAAAAAAATAAATAAATAAAAAGAGATATAAAAAATAATTAAGAATTCTACTTTTTAAATAAAAATATTTAAAATTTCTTTTATTTTTTTTCTAAAATAAAGTCATGAGATTGAAATAATTTTCTAATGAAATCCAAACATCAAAAAACGATTTCCATCGTATGTCACCATACAAATGAAAACTAAGCGTATTCATGGAAAATGATTTTCCGAAAAACACTTTCCTTTATCATTAAGTTTTCCACAAAACAAACGTACCCTTAGAGTGATTACCAACTTCTCCTCTATCAAGTTTACCATATTGCATTATCAACTCCTAATAGAGTTACTTACCAATATTTATTTTCATTTTTTTTCTACACCAACTTCTCTAATCTCTAACCAAGTAAAGCTTCTGTCATTGTTTACGAACTTTTATTTATATTTCTTACCAATAAGTTAAATTTATCGAGTATTATATGAAACTATCAGCCTAGCTTTCTTTGCGTGATTTGAGTAAATTTTCTCCAATCAAATCAATTAGTTTTGGATTACCAAATCTCATTTGAGTTATTAGCATTTATTTGTTATTTTCTCAAATTTACTAGTTTTTATTAAGTTGCTACTTTTATTTGCATTGGTTTCCAACTTTTTAAATTTACTGGCTCTTTTAGAAATTACTAACTTTTATTAGAGTGATTACCAACTTTTTTCGATCAAGTTACTGACTAGTTTTATGTTACCTTCTTTTATTTGAGTTACTTATCAATGTTTATTTGGTTTTCTATTTTGAAATGACCGATTTTTCTTATCTCTAACAAAAATACATTTCTAATTTTCTACCAGCTTTGAATTTACCTTCTATTACATGAAATTATCAACTTTTTGTGTGCCTCATTAACTTTTGCCCAATTAAGTTACCAATTAGTTTTGGATTGTCAACTCTAATTTGAGTTGCTTACCCATTTGGTTTTTTAACTTACCAATTTTTATATTGAGTCATGCTTCTTTTTGCATGACTTACTAATCCCATTTTACGATTTAATACCAATTAATTTTCTATTACTAACTATTATTTTACTTAATTACTAACATTTATTTGATTTTTTCGCCGCTAAATCTGTCGCTAATTAGCGACAAATTTTTTTTCCGTGGCTAAATCCTTTTTTTGACTGTTTTTCGTAGCAAATTAGCGACGAATTTTTTTTTCCGCCACTAAATTCGCTAATTTGCGACGAATTTTATTCCGTCGCAAATTTGCGACGGATTTTTTTTCCGTATATTTACCCATATATTTACGCATATATAAGAGCTACGTGCGGAGGAAACCGCCGTATTCAACTAAATAGATATATGTGTTATCTATATTTAAGTCTTGAAAAAAAAGAAAATAAGATTTGCACCTATCGAATCTAAAAAATTTTATTTGGGACGAGAACATTTTAAGAGATTATCTAATATCTTGAGTTTATAATAGATCTTATTTAATTTGAATTTGTAATATCTAATCTCTCTTAGAATTGGACGTGTAGCAAATCGTCCAATCTCTTTTGAATTTGAACTTGTGACAATCGTCTAATTCGTCTCTACTTTCGTCGCAAAATGGTAAATTTTGTTGCACAAATTAGCGACGGAAAATAAATCCGTCGCAAAATTCGTCGCAAATTTGCGACGGAAAATTAGTCGTCGCTAATTTGCGATGGAATTATTTTCGTCGCAAATTTGCAACGAATTTTGCAACTGATTTACTTTCCATCGCAAATTTGCGACGAATTTTGCGACGGATTTATTTTCCGTCGCTAATTTGCGACGAATTTTGCGACGGAAAAATTCCGTCGCAAATTTGCGACGAATTTTGCGACGGATTTATTTTCCGTCGCAAATTTGCGACGAATTTTGCGACGGATTTATAATTCCGTCGCAAATTAGCGACGGAAAATAAATCCGTCGCAAAATTCGTCGCAAATTTGCGACGGAAATTTTTCGTCGCTAATTTGCGACGGAATTAGAAATCCGTCGCAAAGTTTGTCGCAAATTAGCGACGAAAAATTTCCGTCGCAAATTTCCGTCGCAAAATTCATGTTTTTTTGTAGTGGTAGAGGAGGACGGAGAGGTGGCAGAGCTAGGATCAGATGAGAAGGAGTTCGAGCCTTACCTTGACCCGGAGTTAGAGCCGGACTCCGAGGATGAGCGAGCCCAAGCGATGGATTCGGAGGAGTCAGAGTCGAGTGAGGACGCCTCAGAGGAGTTGACAGAGAGTTCTTCTGAGTCATCCGATCCTGATTGGGAGCCCTAGGGTCGTCCTGTGTCCTTAACTAGTAGTGAGGGCCGCTACTTTTTGGACTATAGCCCTCCCCTTGAGTTTTAGCCTGATTTCCCTGGCCACTTATCCTTTTTGGACTAAGTGGCTACTAATCATGTGTGCCTTTTTGTTAGTACTTGTAAATATTGTACAAATGATTTTTAATAGTAATATATATGTAATTATTTTCTATGATAGTGTTTGATGGATGGCTATCCTTGGCTCATATTGTAGTTGTCTGGGTTTGTTTATTTAATACTTTCGCTTGTGCTTGATCTTTGTATGGGCGTGGGTCGGCGATGCTTCCTGGGATGTCGCAGTCAAACGACCGGAGGTGGGATGCTCGTGCTTCGTGAGGTACGGGGCGTGACATCCCCCTTTCAAATTGGTATCAGAGCAAGGTCTGCTCGGTCTAATTAGGTCGAAGCCTGGAGTGATAAGGAGCGATGAGACCCTGGGTAGCCAGTAGGGTGACCTCATGTGCTACATGTATCTCCTAACAGCTTATGATTGTGTGTGAATTGTGATTGTGTGACCCGTAAGTACAGGTGCGGCAGGACCCGAGGTGAGTATACGAATCCCTTGGGTGATGTATTGGATAATTGTTAAGCCGCATGCTGATTGCTTGATTGTTGTTTAATACCTGCCTAGGACTTAGACTGGGATAGATTCGTTTAAGTTTTTAATTCCTTCGTGGAATTATAGCAGGTAGTCGTAGAACCGAGTAGCCAAGATGAGTAACGTGGGGAGAGGTATAGGAAGAGTTTCCAGAAGGGGTGCAGGGAGAGGATCTAGAGATGGAGGTCATGCTCGAGTGAGAGCAGTGGACAACTTGGGAATTAATGTAGGAGCCACAGTAGACCCCCGAGTCGATGTGAGACCTGTAGAAGATCCACGTATGGAAGGAGTTTTACGGGTATTAGAAAGGATTGTGAATGTGCTGGATAGGCAAGCTCAAGGGCGTGATAATGTGGCAGCCCAGGCTGCTGAGATGGTAGCCGCTACTGCTGGGAATAAGAATCAAGTTAATATTGGACAGGCTCAGCCAGTAGGGGTTAGGCAGATGGCCCAGCTAGTAGAACAATTTATTAAATTGAAGCCGCCTAAATTTCATGGTCGTGGTGACCCCGAGGCTGTGCCAAGATGGATAGAAGAACTGGAGAAAACCTTCAAAGTTTTGGGGTGCACCGATGAGGAGAAGGTAACATTGGCAGTTTACCAGCTTCAAGAGGGTACAAATGATTGGTGGAACGCCGTGGAAAGCAAAGTGTTTCCGGTAGGAACAGCCCCAACTTGAGCTGTGTTTGTGGAAAATTTTTATGAAAAGTATTTCTCAGAAAATGCGCAAGAAAAGAAGTTGATGGAATTTATGCGCTTGCGCCAGGGACAAATGACTGTGGATCAATATGAGGCGGAGTTCGCAAGATTAGCTAAGTTTGCACCGACCATGGTGGAGAATCCGAGGGATAGAGAGTGAAGATTTCGAGATGGACTGAAGCCCGATCTTTGAAGTCTGATTTTGTCCCATGATATCAAAGATTACGGGGAAATGCATAGACGGGCGCAGATCATGGAACGAGATCAGCAGGAAAGAGCAGCCGCTTCAGGATCGCGGTTTGCTCAAAATAGGGATAATCGCCGTTTGGGAAAAAGGCCTATGACAGGAAATAGGCGATTTGTCCCGCCAGCCAGACGGAACATTGGGAAACCGAATCCCCAGTTGGGTAGATATGGGGCATGTTTTAAGTGTGGGAGTATGGAGCATCAGATTCGCACTTGCCCACATATGCAATCATCAGGACCATCCGGAGTACCGCCGCCACGAGCTGGAAATGAAGCCGGACCTCCCCCATCGGCTAATCAGGGACGACCACCAACTCAAGGAAGGATTTATGCAATGGCGCGCAAAGAAGCTGAGAATGCGCCGGGCGTGGTCACAGGTACGATTTCCTTATGTGATCATGCCGCATATGCATTGTTTGATCCGGGGGCAACCCATTCGTTTGTTTCAGAGCAATTTATCGAGTTGGTTGGTATGAAACCAATGCTACTTGAGACTGTGCTTTGTGTGACAACGCCTGTGAATGATAGGTTGCTAGTTTCTTTTGGATGCCCTAACTGTAAGATAATCATTGGAGGTAAGGAAGAGAGTATCGACTTGGCAATATTAGCTATGTTCGATTTTGATGTGATTATTGGTATGGATTGGTTAGTCCGACAGAAAGCTGTAGTGGATTGCAACGATAGGACGATCCAATTTAATCCGGATGGACGCCCTAGTTTTGTATTTCAGGGAAACCGAGGAGGAACCTCGATCCCTTGGATTTCCTCGCTTGAGGTGAATAAGCTGTTGGATGAAGGGTGTGAAGGATATTTAGTGAATGATGTAGATCCAACAGTTGAGGAACCTAAGTTGGAAGATATACCCGTAGTAAGCAATTTTCCCGAGGTGTTTCCTCAGGAATTGCCGGGTTTGCCACCTGAGCGAGAGGTGGAGTTTGTGATTGAATTGGCGCCAGGAACAGAACCGATTTCGAAAGCGCCGTATAGGATGTCTTTATCAGAATTAAAAGAGTTAAAGGTTCAGATACAGGAACTACTGGACAAAGGCTTTATTCGCCCTAGTACCTCTCCATGGGGAGCGCCAGTCCTGTTTGTCATGAAGAAAGATGGAACTCTGAGATTGTGTATAGATTACCGGCAGCTGAATCAAGTGACAATGAAGAGCAGGTATCCGCTGCCAAGGATTGATGATCTGTTTGATCAGTTGCAAGGAGCCTCAGTGTTTTCCAAAATAGATTTGAGGACTGGGTACCATCAGCTAAGGATTAGAAATGAGGACATTCCCAAGACTGCTTTCAGAACTAGATATGGGCATTATGAATTTACAGTCATGCCCTTTGGATTAACGAATGCCCCAGCCGCTTTCATGGATTTGATGAATCGAGTGTTCAAGGAATTTCTGGATCAGTTTGTGATAGTTTTTATTGATGATATACTAGTGTACTCTAAGAGCCCCGAGGATCATGAGGTACACTTGACTGAAGTGCTACGGACCTTGAGAGAGCATGCATTGTATGCTAAGTTTAGCAAGTGTGAGTTTTGGCTCAGCAGAGTAGGATTTCTTGGACATATCGTTTCTAGGGATGGGATTTCTATAGACCCAGCTAAGATTGAAGCAGTTACCAAGTGGCCTAGACCGACATCAGTAACCGAGATCCGAAGTTTTCTAGGATTGGCTGGTTATTACAGGCGATTCGTAGAAGGATTTTCATTAATAGCCATGCCAATGACAAGGCTGCTTAAGAAGGAGGTGAAGTTTGAGTGGGATGACAAGTGTGAAAGGAGTTTTTAGGAACTGAAACACCGGTTAACGACTGCTCCTGTATTGACCATTTCGTCGAGCCTAGGAGGATTCGAGATTTATAGCGATGCTTCACTAAGAGGATTGGGTTGTGTGCTGATGCAGCATGGAAAAGTGGTAGCATATGCGTCGTGTTAGTTGAGACCGCATGAGATGAATTACCCAATGCATGATTTGGAATTAGCTGCTATCGTGTTTGCACTTAAGATATGGAGGCACTACTTGTGTGGAGAGAAGTTCCAGATTTATACTGATCATCAGAGCCTTAAGTATCTATTTTCACAAAAAGAGTTGAACATGAGGCAGCGCCGATGGATGGAGCTTCTAAAGGATTATGATTGCGACATTTTGTATCATCCTGGGAAAGCCAATAGAGTGGCAGATGCTCTGAGTCGAAAGTCTAGTTTGACACATTTAATGGTCAAGGAGTGGACCTTATTGGAAAGACTCAGGGATTCAAAGTTTAAGTTGGAAATGAGTCACGTATCGAATTTGCTAGCCGCCTTGAGGATTGAGCTAGAAATTCAAGTCAAGATTAAGGAATTACAATCAATGGATCAAGAAATCTAAAAGATTATTGAGATGGACGTAGCTAAGAGGAAATCGGACTTTCAAGTGTCCGAGGATGGAGTTCTGAAGTTTCGAGGACGATTGTGTGTACCGGATGATGTGAAACTTAAAGAAGAAATATTATCGGAAGCTCATAGGCGCAATTACAGTGTCCACCCGGGGAGTACAAAGATGTACCAGAATTTGAGACAACACTACTGGTGGAATGGAATGAAAGTAGATGTGGCCAGGCATGTAGCTAAGTATTTGACGTGCCAACAAGTGAAGGCACAGCATTGTAAGCCTCGAGGGTTATTGAGACCGTTAGAAATCCCAGAGTGGAAATGGGAACATATCACAATGGATTTTGTAACGGGACTGCCAAGAATCCAGAGAGGACATGATTCAATTTGGGTGATAGTAGATAGACTGACTAAGTCAGCGCACTTTTTGGCGGTGTGAAAGGATTTTGAATTGGAAAGATATGCAGACTTGTATGTGAGGTAGATCGTGAGGTTGCATGGAGTACCGATAACGATCACTTCGGACCGTGATCCAAGATTTACGGCCAACTTCTGGAAAAGTTTGCAAATGGCCTTAGGAACGAAGTTACAGTTCAATACGGCATACCATCGACAGACAGACGGCCAGTCTGAAAGGACCATTCAAACCCTAGAGGACATGCTGAGAGCTTGTGTGATAGATTTCCAAGGCAAATGGGAGGAACAGTTACATTTGGTGGAGTTTGCTTATAACAATAGCTATCAGCAGAGCATTCAGATGGCACCGTTTGAAGTCTTATATGGTAGGGCGTGCAGGACGCCGGTGTGTTAGGATGAAGTGGGTAAACGGAGTATCACAGGTCTAGAGTTGATACAGCAGACCGTTGAGGCAGTTGAGGTCATTCGAGACAGACTCAAAACGGCACAGAGTTGCCAAAAAAGTTATGCCGATCGAAGACGACGACCTTTAGAGTTTCAGGTTGGAGATCACGTGTTTCTTAAGGTGTCGCCTATGAAGGGATTATCTAGATTCGGCAAGAAGGGAAAACTGAGTCCTAGGTATGTCGGACCATTTGAGATTTTGGAAAAGATCGGAGATATGGCTTACCGACTTGCCTTACCGCCCAATTCGTCACAAGTACACAGTGTTTTCCACGTGTCGATGTTAAGAAGGTACGAACCAGACCCAACTCATGTTTTAAGGTATGAGGAAATAGAAGTAGACGATAAAGTGTCGTACGTGGAAAGACCAATCAGGATCGAGGATAGAAAAGAGCGTATGCTGAGGAACAAGACGATTCCGATGGTCAAAGTTGTTTGGGAACACCATGGAACAGAAAGTGCCACGTGGGAAAGCAAAGAAGTTATGAGACGTCAACACCCCCAGTTATTTGAGTAGATAAGGATAGATTGCAAATTTTGAGGATGAAATTTTTGTAAGGGGGAAGAATTGTAATAGCCCGAATTTCGATGTAATTTCGGGATCAATAAAATTGATATTAATTCACATTTCATTTTAGTAAGTCTCGCCCAGAGCTGATCACTCTCGGGATACTAACCAATGGGGTATGGCTAACTAGAAAACGGTACGTGGACCGGGGACCCTATCGTAAAACGGACATCGATCAGGAGAGACGCTGAGGGAATATTTTGGGCCAACATGGGCCGATTGTAGGAAAAGGGTAATGGATTGGGTTTGGCCAAGGCCAACGATGTACAATAGGGACGCAGGTGATTCTGTAAGACCGAAAGTACAAGTGGTCAACCAGTCCTGAACCTGAACCGAACGATCGTGACCTCTGGAACTAGTGATAATTTCTCATTCTCTCAATGATCGAGACCATTACTATATGGATAGCCCTAGGTCGATACGCGTAACCTCTAAACAACCGTCTGTTAGTGAGAGACCCTGAAATTGAAAGTTTAGCGAGTTTTGTTTATGAAATTGGGTCCGGATTTCGATGTCGATTTTCGAAGGCTTAAGAGACTATTTTTGGGAATCTGACATCATAATACGCTGGCCACACACGTTTGGAGTTAGTACGAGTAAAAATTGGAATTTCAGTCCAGGGGTGAAAAATTACGATTTTGCCCCTCGGGATGCCAGCGTCGCTTTTCGAGGCCAAATGAGGTTATTTTTCGAGGCCGACGCCATTTTCGGGTGGCCACGCATACCAGGAGTCGTTATGGCCAAAAATTAGAATTTCGACAAAAATTGAAAAATAATATTATTTTATTCCCGAAACTTTGCAGTCGATTTTCGAGGGCTTAAAAAGTGAATTTCACGAATCCGACGCCATATTATGTTGGCCACGCACATATGGAACGCGTATGTGCGAAAATTGAAATTTTGCCCCGGAACCGGAAAAATGACGGTTTTGCCCCTCGGCTAATTTTTGGTCCGAAATTTTTGGGATAATTTTGGGATATTTACCAGAGGATTATCAGCTCAATTATTGAGGGCCAAAGACCATTTTTCCCTTGAATTTTGGATAAGATTCAATATTAACCCTTGGATGAGGGGTAAAATGGTCACTTTAGGTTAGATGTTGACACTTGGCACCCCTAGGCCCTAGTTTTTGACCAAGATAAGTCTATCTCTCTCTCCTCTCACCCTCATCTGAACCGACCAGCCCCTCTCTCCTCGTAGAACTCTCCCCCTCTTCTTTTTCCTTCATTTTTCTCTCTGTTTTTGCCGGAGCTCGCCGCCGGTCGCCAGAGTGTCGCCGCCGGTCGCCAGAGTGTCGCCGCCGGTCGCCGTACCCCGCCGTCGACCACCACAGCCCCCAGTCACAGCCTCGCCTCAGCCCGACCTCTTTCTCTCTCTTTCTCTCTCTTTCTCCCTCTTTTTCTCTCTTTTCCGTTCTGTAAACAGTACCGCCGAAGCTTCGCCCGAGCTCCGATCGCCGTTCCGTCGCCACCCAGCCGTCCAGCATGTCCGTACATCGCCACTCAGCCTCGTCCCCCGTACAGTGTCCATACGGTTACTGTTCACCGCCCCCCGTACGGTCACTGTTCACGCGACCGTACAGCCCCGTCGCGGCCGTCATCGGCACCTCGCCGGCCACCATCCCAGCCTGTCCCCGTACAGTGTCCGTACAGAAGTACTATTCACCGCATCCGTACGGTCACTGTTCACGCCGTCCATACACCGTCGCCGAGAATTCGCCGCCGATTTCACTGTTCACCAGTGATCGGCCGCCATTTCCCGTCGTCGTGACCTTGGATTAGGTGAGTAAAATTCCTAAACCCGGATTAGGACTAATAGTGCGTTTTTCTAGACTGGTTTAGGTATTATCGATGCGTTTTAGACTGGCTTAGATAGTATCAGTGTATATTTCAAACTGGGATGAGGACTGATTGGTAGAAATTATTATCGGAAAAATTGTGGTAAATCATTGAGGATTTATTGGGAAGAGAAATTGGATTAATTGATTAATTTAGGAGCCCATTAGAAAATTACCGTTATGTCCGGGTTGGCTGGCTGTACGTAATTTGTGCTTAATTGTGATTGAATTTCATTGGTGCTCATGGTGCATTGCATCGCATAACATGGACACGCATTATGTATGCCTAGAGTGTGGCATGTGGTAAAATTGTACGAGAATGCGTGCCTGCCATGAATGTGTGATCACCTAAATTACCCTGAAGCATCACGTGTTGGGTTCAGATAATAATGAGTTGTGTGATCACCTAAGGACCTTCGGGTCGTGACCTTCAGATCGATACCGTCCTCATGCACTTTGACGCAGGACGATGCCCGGTACGTCCGGAAGATGACCATCCTCATGCACTTTGAAGCAGGCTCTGGTTCGTAAGGAGATCAGTGTTGCGCCTCATGCACTTTGAAGCAGGCTAGAGACACTGGGCCAGATCGGTTGCTGCGCCTCATGCACTTTGAAGCAAGCTAGATGCACCGGGCCGTGAATATTGTTGACTCGAGTCATAATAATAATAAATTGGGCGCTTTGCCAGTGTGCCAGTGTGGGCCAGTGGGCCGAGAAATGCACGTGACATGTCGACGACATTTGCATGCATGAACATACATGGACTGGCATGTGAAAGTGTGAGAATCGGTGCATGAGCATGTGATTGGCATACGTGTGATTATGCGTGCCACGGATGTGCCGTGACTATTATATGTTGATCTATCTAACTTGTAGGGTCAGATAATTGTTTGACTATTGTTGTGTGGTGATTTGAATAATTGTTTCCAGTCAGGAGATTGCATGCTAGCCTAGCCTAGGTTTAGGAATTGAACTCGCTGAGATTCGTCTCACAGTTGTGTAAACCGAAACTTTTCAGACCCCCGGCCGTGAGGATGGAGAGACCACCGCCTCTTTTTGGGATCCCTGTATAGATTCGACAGTATACCAGTACCTACCCCTCAGATAATGGGGAGGCTTATGTGAGGTATCGATCAGTAGTATATGTGAAGATAGGCGAGTATTTTTATCAGAAGCAGGAGTATGTGGCATGGTGCCACCGGGATGCCGATGGACATGTGGGAGAGCCCCTCAGGACTTTTGACATCCGGTCGATGGTGCTAGGTTGATGCAGCCAGTTATAGCTGATGGTGAGGTGATCGACCCTGAGGTTACACACCGGGTGGATGATGCAGGAGGAGGAGGTGCATGAGGAGCCCAATGTACTAACTGAGGACCCCGAGCCCATGGATGAGGAGGACGATGACGAACCCGAGGCCATGGAGCAGGACGTAGAGGAGGACGGAGAGGTAGCAGAGCTAGGATCAGATAAGGAGGGGTTCGAGCCTTACCTTGACCCGGAGTTAGAGCCGGACTCCGAGGATGAGCGAGTCCAGGCGATGGATTCAGAGGAGTCAGAGTCGAGTGAGGACGCCTCAGAGGAGTTGACAGAGAGTTCTTATGAGTCATCCGATCCTGATTGGGAGCTCTAGGGTCGTCCTGTGTCCTTAGCTAGTAGTGAGGGCCGCTACTTTTTGGACTATAGCCCTCCCCTTGAGTTTTAGCATGATCTCCCTAGCCACTTATCCCTTTTTGGCCAAGTGGCTACTAATCATGTGTGCCTTTTTGTTAGTACTTGTAAATATTGTACAAATGATTTTTAATTGTAATATATATATGTAATTATTTTCTATGATGGTGTTTGATGGATGACTATCCTTGGCTCATATTGTAGTTGTCTGGGTTTGTTTATTTAATATTTTCGCTTGTGCTTGATCTCTGTATGGGCGTGGGTCGGCGACGCTTCCTGGGATGACGCAGTCAAACGACCGAAGGTGGGATGCTCGTGCTTCATGAGGTATGGGGCGTGACAGGGATAGTGCCAAATTAGTCCTAAACCTATTTTTGGTGCCAATTGAGTCATAAACCTTTTGATATAGTGCCAATTCAGTCCTTTTGGCCGGATTTTGCTAACGTGGACGTCGGCCGGCCGGCGACCGGTCACCGGCGTTGACGTGGACAAAATTTAATAATATTTTAATATTTTTTTGAATTTTTTTTCTTCTCATCTTCCTTCTGCCGGTTGCCGGAGCGGCGACCGGCTGGAGGCTAGAGGCCGGCGAGGTCGACCTCGCTGGCCACTAGTGAGGCTCGCCTTCGCCGTCGACGGCGATGGCGAGCCTCCCACTGGGTTGGCGAGGCTCGCCATGGCTGGGCGAGGCTGGACCTGGCCAGATCCGGCGAGGTTGGGCCTCGCCCAGCCACCGACGAGTCTCGCCCGGCCTTCGCCAGAGGTCGCGAAGGCTGGGCGAGCCTCGCCGGCGGCTGGGTGAGCCGCGCCGGCGGCTGGGTGAGCCTCGCCGGAAACTGGGCAAGGCCCGACCTCATCGGATTTGGGGAGGTCCAGCCTCGCCCAACCATGGCGAGGCTCGCCAGCCCAGCGCGAGGCTTGCCCTCGACGGCGAGGGTGAAGGCGAGCCTCGCCATGGCTAGGCGAGGCTCGACCTCGCCGGTGGTTGGGCGAGGCCCGCCCTCACTGGATCTAGCGAGGTCCAGCCTCGCCCAGCCATGGCGACGGCGAAGGCGAGCCTCCCCAGTGGCCGACGAGGCTCACCCGAGGTCAACCTCGCCGGCCTCTAGCCTCCGGCCACTCCGGTGACCGGCAGAAGGAAGATGAGAAGAAAAAAAAATTCAAAAAAAATTCAAAAAAATATTAAAATATTATTAAATTTCGTCCACGTCAGCGCCGGTGATCGGTCGCCGGCCGGCCGACGTCCACGTCAGCAAAATCCGGCCAAAAGGACTGAATTGGCACTATATCAAAAGGTTTATGACTTAATTGGTACCAAAAATAGGTTTAGGACTAATTTGGCACTACCCCAAAAGGTTTAGGACTTATTCGGCACTTTTCCCAAGTTTAGCCCGAGGCCTTCATGTAAAACCTAGTTGGCCCATCTCTCTCTCTCTCTCTCTCTCTCTCTCTCTCTCTATCATAGATTCAAGAATGACAAGTTACACAAATAGTCTCTCTCTCTCTCTCTCGGCTGTTTCTCTGTCATAGATTCAAGAATGAAAAGTTACACAAATAGTCTCTAGACTTTGACCCAATGTGTAATATCATCCCTGAATTTTTTATTTATTTAAGGTGGTCCTTAAATTTTGGCTCAATGCTCGATATCGTTCCTGAATTTTTAATTTATTTAATATGGTCCCTGAATTTTTGGTACATAGTTAATTTAGTCTCAAAACTATAAAAAAAAAGTGTTCAATATTGTCTTTCCATTGATTCAAATTAACGAAATTTGTTGATTTAGCTTTCAGTCGGGTATGTTTGAACGGTGGACAAAAAAGCATTACACGTGGATTATTCAAGTAATAATTCTTACAATTTGTTCAATTTGGACAAATAATTATCCATGTTATTTGATGATGTAAATTATTATATCCTAATTTGAGTTAAATATCTTACATAAATAATCCACATGTAAGGTTATTTTTTTGTCCACTGTTCAAACTTATCAGATTCTAAGCCAAACCAGTAATTAGAAGGATAACATTGGATATTTTTATATAGTCTAGAGATTAGATTGAACATTTATCAAAAGTTCAGGTTCATATTGAACAAATTGAAAGTTTATGGATGATGTTGCACATTGGATTAAAGTTGAGAGATCATTTGTATACTCATCCCATTAGAGAATGTCGTGTTATGATGCTATATTTGGTTCGGTTCTCTGTCCAAACGAATGATGCCTCAGTTAGGGAAAGATCCTAAGGATTTCTAGGCTAAGGAAAGTGAATGAGTGAAGGGAAGGAAGGATTAAAACAGAAGAGTTCGGACTGTGTTGTCTAACACTGTCTCGAAAATAAGGCTCTGTTGGACACTATAAGTTTGAATCAATGTATGAGCCGCATGCCATTAGAAACTAGACTCGAAGGGGGTCACCGCGGTGTCCGATTATTGGCTGTTTGAGTCCGTACTGGTCCAGAAACCATCCGAGACAAGACGGATTGGAAATCTGCTCAACCCGAGCCAGGGACCTTACGGGCTGCTTGTGAAATCAGGTCTGCTCTGGTGCTTCCGGGTCTTTGTTTGTGCTCCGAGGGCTCACTAAATCAATCACTCAAAGCCCTACATCGTGGCTGAAGAGCCATGTAGCCCTTTACGAATCTCGCACACCGTTGTCTAGGGGTGTCGGCAGTTTGGATTTCCATTATACCTGAACCAAACCGAAAATGGAAGTGTGCTTGACCCGAATTGAACCGAGACCAACACTAAATATAGCCCAAGCCATCGGGTTGGACCGGGTTGGGTTCCCGGGTTTTTTGGGTGGACGTAAAACCTTTTTTTCTCTCCTAGTTCATCCTTTTGTTCCTTTTGTTAATAATTAGACCAAATTCATCTCAAGGAAGATGCTGATTATGTGAAGAGGTTTTCGATTTACTAAACTAGTTGTTCATTTTAATGATTGTCGATCAGCTGCCTGGTTGTTGATGTACAAGTTCGATGTCGATGTCTGTTCAGTTTCCAAGACTAGTGCACGAATTAAGGAGTCTTCATAGTAGTGTTGTTTTCCAGAGCATGTTCATGTTAGTATGTCTAGTTAATGTTTTGTGAATTCTCAGGAACCTATATATTTATGAGTCATTTATAAGAGTCAAGTAACAAACCTATTGTAATATCCCAAAATTTCGTCGGTTCGTTTAACGAACAAAGTGAATGAATGGATGGTGGCTACAAGAATGTTCATCGATGGAAGTTGGGAAGTGTCAATTTCGAAAAGTTCGGAAATCACTACGTCATCACCATTGTCATCACTCTTTCCACCACTGCGTCACCTTGTCACCGCCACACTAGCCACCATGCGAATCGCCCCTCGCCATCACTGCCGGGACACCAACCGCTAACATCCCTATCCACTTCTGCCGCTGGCCATTTCCTTTTCATTTGCCAACCTCCACACCAACATCACCATACATGCCACCATCAGCCACATCATTTCATCTATTCACGCCACCACTTGACACGTAGCTCCCCCATGCTCACTCATAACCGTTTTCTTTTCCCCTTGAGCCACCTTTCCACTCCCTCTTCTTTCTTCTTGCCACCTTGCAGCCCATTGACCACCGTTTCCCTTCTTCCTTCTTGCCACCTGCTTATGCCGCTGCCTTCCCCACATTACATTCGGTCGCCCACACTCGCGAACACTCACAGAGAACCAGCAACTTTCTTTCTTCCTTTCCTTCGGTTTTCTTCATCTCGGGCAATACTCGCGCGCGGCCACTCACCACTTACCACTCACCACTCATCACTCACACTCACTCGCTCGGCCAACGTTCGTACCACACGGATGAACGTCAACCCGGCCGCAAGAACGCTGGTCGATCCACGAAGATTCACGGAAACCAAGTATCAATAGGCAAGTGAATGTTTTCTAATCTATACTGTGTAAATCCGTTATTGCTCGGCGTGGCTCTTGCATGTGCATCTTTCGGTTTGAACTTGAGTAGGCGCGGCCTTGCATGTGTAATTTTCGGTTTGAATGGTGATTGCATGCGTTATTCGCGGATTCAAGTTGTGAATTAAACTTATTTTGCTGAATCTTGATGGAGATGGTTGGTCATGCGGAGGTTAGCTTCTGGTTTGGAGGTTTCTTGAACAAAAAATTGAACAAAAGGACACCAGAAGTGCCACAACTTATGTACGGAGATTGCTTTGGTGCCATAACATTTTTTTCGAAACACTTTGGTATCAACTTTTTTGAAAAACGATCATTTTAGTGCGAATGCTGAAATGGCTCGCCGGAAATCCAATGTGGTGCTAACATGGCTCGCCGAAGAGGTCCAGTTAGCGTTAAAAACCAAAAACGACGTCGCCCAGCCAAGTCGAGGCTAGAACTCACCGTTGCCTAGGTCTCGACAGCGAGGTCTCGCCTTACCTAGCAAAGGCGAGGCCGACCTCACTATCGCCTGGTCGCGACAACGAGGTCTCGCCTCGCCCAGGGCAAGGCCAAACCTCGCCATCGCCTCGGTCACGATGGCGAGGTCGGCCTCGCCTTTGCTGGGCGAGAGGCAAGGCGAGACCTCGCTATCGTATGGGTCGCAACAGCCCTAGCAAAGGTGAGGCCAGACCTGGCCGTCACCTGGGTCGCGACGGTGAGGTCTCGCCTCGCCGGATCCGACCCTCGCCAACCACTCCACCCACCACTGTCGGCCCTTCTCGGCGGTGGTGGGTTGGCGACAGCAGCGGCGAGGGCTCCCTCACCATTGCTGCAACGTTTTTTTTAATCAAAAAATTCAAAAAATTCAAAAAAAGCCACCTAATTTCCACGTGTGTAAGTCATACCATTTTTTTAATATAAATGCCATGTCAACTTTTTGGCCAGAGTCACTAAAGTGATCTATTTTCCTCCTACTTGACACTAAAGTGATTCAAAAAAAGTTATGGCACCAAAGTGATCTCAGTACATAAGTTATAACACTTCTGGTGTCCTTTTACCCAAAAAATTGTGGATTCAAGTTTTGGGTTGCTTCTTGAACTTTTGCTTTGGTTTACAGAATCGGTACTACAGGACCTTTACCTTTTTCCATTTTTATAAAGCTTTTTGTGGGTCGAATTTGGCGAAACTTTCTAGATGAAAGTCGTTCAAAACATCTTGGAGTATAACATATTTTAAATTCATATTTTTCTGAGTTCAAATGGGTTGCACGAAAACCCTATTTCTTACCATATTAAATCTGTTCAATATAGTAAAATCAGTGACCTTTATGTTTTCTCGACTTTTTATAAAAATTTCCAGTTCGAAATTAGACATACTTCCTTCACAAAATTTTTTACAGAAATCCATTTCTACAACAAATAAAAATTTTGAAGCATTTTTAAAAGGTTTGATTTGCAAAACGATTATTTCTTTTAGTTCAATCATTCTGTTCCAATGGGCCAGTTTTGGTATGACTTTGACCTAAAAAACGAGGCATTTAAAAAAATATTTAGACTTCTAGTCCTTCAAGAAAAAATGTTTATCAAGGTATCTTCTGTGACATATCCAAGATTAAAAGATTTTGGAGTTCATATACTATTTATTTAAATCGGATTTCAAAAATGGCGCAAGGCTGCCCAATTTTACCCTTTTTGCAATGATTCACTATTTCCTATGTAAAAACGTTGGAATCTCAATATGATGTCTTCTAGAGATGTAATGTACAGACTCTGAGCTTGCTGATGAGATACTTTCTTTACATTAGCAATTGCAAATGACATTTCTAAATTTGCTGCACTGTATACGCTGAGACGTGTAGCATCGTAAGTGTGACTGTTATGTCGGTCTCCCATGATGACGATGTCTTGGAGTTGGGATGCCTGGAGGGGTAACTGGATTCCTCTGGATGCCTAGGGGTAACATGTGAAATCCTGAAATTTGCCCATTTGAGATTTATGAAATGCTTGGTTTTATGAACGTACTCGTAGTTAGTTCTCGTCCAGAACTGATCATTCCTGAGATACTAACCATTAGGGAAAGCTAATTAGGAATTTAAATTCGTGCGACTAAAGAAAATTCGACTGTGAATTGATTTTTTACCATAAAATCGTCGAGGTAACATTTTGAGCCACTGTAGACCGATTCAAGGATAGCCAGGGGTTAGTTCGCCACTGTCATAGTAGTGGATCACGGGTGATTTCGCTGGACCACGAAATGAATTGACGAATGATCCAGAACCTATATCGAACGATCATGCCCGACGGAACTAGTGATCGAACCTCGCGATTACATGACAACCAAAGTCGTCATGAACCGAATAAACTTGCACGTGACTCGATTTATTATCAGTCACGTGTCGAATATGCGAATTTCCTCAAAAGCCGCCTGCTAGTTTGAGAAACGCTCGAGTTACGTTAAGTAAAATTCAATTATTAATTAGAGTCCAAATTGGGCATCGGAAAATTAGGAAGTCACGACGGGGCGTTAGGACGACGTGATGGTTGGAATGTACAACTTTAGATTTTTCCTAAATCCTTTAGAAAAATTTAAATTCGACAAGAAAATGGAAAAGTGACCATTTTATCCTTGAAGGATTATAAAGGGCAAGTATTAAAGGGGAAGGGCATTTTGGTCATTTTGCCCTAATTTTTGAGTTGGACAATTTTGCCCTTTGAATTTTATGAAATTCCAAAATTATCCTTGGATATTTTGGAAAAGATTTGATCCGGGCCGTCGATCTCAAGATAAGATCGAATCTGGACCGTCGATTGGATTTGTGAGACAAGGGCAAGATGGTCATTGGGACCTCAATTATTGGTTTTTTACTATTTAAGTCCAAAAACTCTCTCTCTCTCCTCATTCTCTCTCTCATCTCTCGGCTTCTTCTCTCTCTCCCTCTCCTCCCTCACCGAATCGGCTGCCCTCTTCCTTGCCGGCCACCGCTGTCCAGCCGTCGCCCGCCCGATCGTCGCCACTCAGTCATCGAGCCACCACTACCCTCACGCCGTCCCTCTCACCCTCTCGGTTCTCTCTCTCTCCCTCTTCAGCGGCCGTGAACAGCTGCAAGGATGCCGCTCATCACCGCCGCCGTCACCGAGCCAATCGCCGCCGCCGAGTTGCTCGCCGCCACTCGCCGTTGACCGTCGCCTATTTTCTACTCTAGCCGAGTTAGTCTAGAGTTTGGTAAGTCACGCCCTAAACTCTATTTAGGACTTCAGGTATCGACGGACAAAATTAAGGGTGGATGCGGGTTTAAATAGACGCGGATTAGTATGGTTTTAGGGGCGGAATTGATTAGCGGGCCTTAGAAATGAATTTGGGAGATTTTGGTGGAAAATTAGAGGCCAAAGGCGGGCTGTGAAAGGCTGATATACGTGCTGTGATGTGTTGTCCGGATCTCAAATTGGGTATTTGGATTCGGCGATTAATTATGAAAAAATGTCGTGAAGGGCTAGAATTGATTTGCAGTAGTTTGGATGTGGAAAAATGTTAATATGTATGTTGATTGTGTGTTTGTAACGTGGCTGAGTTGTGATGATGAAATTGGGTGCATTAATGTGCAATTGATTGATGCTCGAGTGTGCGCACGTGTGAGATTTGAGGCGTGTGATGTGCGTGTGATCACAAAAAGGCCCCGAGGCGTGTTTACACGGGATACAGATAAAATATATGGTATGCGAATTTGTTCGTGTGATCAATAAATCCCTGAGGCGGTACCACTATGCAGGATATTTCCGTCCTGAGGCGGTTCGACTACGCGGGACGATGCCCGATATGACCGAAGGACGACCAACCTGAGGCGGTACCATTATGCGGGTTGTGTCGTCGGTGGTAGGTATTGAACCTGAGGCGGTACCACTAAGCGGGCAAGATACATGCCCTGAGGCGGTACCATTACGCGGGCCTTGAACTGTTGTTATGAGTTAGTCGCAATGAGCCTGAGGCGGTACCATTACGCGAGCCACTGGCGAGGCAAGTGTGAGATGGTCACAGTAAACTTGAGGTGGTACCATTACGCAGGGTCACTGGCGAGGGGTGTGGAAAAAATGTGATGAGATCGGAACGAATGCATGAAACGTAATTAAAACATGCATGTGAGTGGAATGGTGTTATTGTGACTAACGTACAGGTTGCACGCTTGAAAGGCCCAGGTAAGTATTGATTGTGTGCCTGCGATGTGATAGCTGAGTGTGATTGTTTGTCGTGATTGTCTGGAGGTACGTGATAGGCTAGGTGGTGTTTAGGGTGTACTTATTGAGATGTAATCTCATGGTTATTTCAACCAAAAATTTCATAACCCCGGCATGAGCAATGAATCCTCCGCCGTTGGAGTGTTTTGGAGTCATGATACACACCGACCACAACGTTGTAGAATTTCCTATAGACAAAAATATGACCTGGGTTAATCACACGACGATAGTCTAGGTAGATATAGGGTTACCCCTTTGGCAATCCCATACATATACTGCCTGGTTCTTTAGGGACGGGGTAAATGAGTTCGGTCCCGTCCATAGTTTCGACGTCCCCTTTGATGGAGTTGTGGACTGCGATCCATCAACCATTCCTCCTCCGGATGGTGAGTTGACTAGTTTGGAGACTAGATTGGCGCAGTCAGGACTACAACCGGCGCCTGCAGCACCTGATCCCTCGGGGGTCGAGCACGAACCAGAGCCTAAGGAATCACAGGCAGGATACAATCCAATGGACGTGGATCTCGAGGTGATTCCCAAGGAAGAACCAGAAGAGGAAGAACCCGAGGCGGAACCCGAAGAGGCCTCAGAAGATGAGCTTGAGGATGAGCCTGAAGAAGAACCGGTGCACATACCCCCATACGAACAATGGATTAACCTCGAATTCATACCTGAGGACGAGTTCTTTGAAGAGCCAGTCGAGGAGAAACGGATTGAGGTTCTAGCGGAATAAGGTGATATAGACCACCCGATCTAGATCGAGGCAGAACCGGAGTCCTTAGAGGAACAAACGATCCAGGGGGATTCAGATTCAGATGACGAAGAATCAGACTCGGAATGGACGCCGAGCAAAGGACGTAGGGGTTAGTGTAGAGGTTTGGAGTAGGCTTTTGGAGAATACCATTTTTGTAGATAGAATACCCAAGTCATCGATCGTTTTGAATATCGGTGGTTTATAGTATGGTGTGCATATGTATATGGTGGATTGTAACTTGTGAATAATATATAAGTTTAGATGAGAAATGAATATGTTTATTCTCCTTGATTACCCCAGCTGATATTGTCCGGGTATTATTGGCTTTCGCCGATCGTTTTTAATTCTCTAATAGTTTTAGTTGGGTCGACGATACCCTGGGATGTCACATTAATCGACCAGAGAAGTATGTCGCGGGCTCGATGGGGTTCGGGGCGTGACATAACAGGGGTCCCCAGATGTCCTCACAATGCCGTGGTGGGTGCAAGATGCCCAGGAGGTAACTGGATTCCCCGGAGGATGTTGCAACCCAAGTCATTGAATCAAAAGTGATCATTCGTATTTCCATGTTTCAATTGCATTTCTGGTTTACTTGTCCTAGGGTCTTCCTTTTATGCCAACTTACTAATTTGGTTTTAAAGAAGGTACTCAGACAAGTTGATTTTAAAAATGATTTCATATATTTAATGTTACGCTCCATACCCCACAAAGCGCAACATCCCGCCAACGGTCGATTTTGATGCAACGCTCCCAGGAAGCGTCGCCGACCCACCCATACAGAGATCAAACACAAGCGGAAGCATAAATAACAAACCTTGACTATTATAAAATACAAGCCAAGGATAGCCAAGCAATAAACAACGATCAACGTAGAAAATATGTACATACTTATATTACTATTTTAAAACTCTTTTTACAGTGTTCACTACAACCAAAAAGGAAACACCAACATCTGAGAATAACCAAACAGCCACTTCTCCGTTCTGCTCCGTCTCCACCGGGGTGCATGCTCGACGACCGCCGGATAAAAATGTGGTATTCCAAAAAGAGGTGGTGATCTCAGCATCCTACTGCTGGGGGTCTGAAAAGTTTCGGTTTACACAACCGTGAGACGAATCTCAGCGAGTATAACCCCATAAACCTAGGTTAGGCTAACATGCAATCTCTTGACCGACAAGCAATACAATGCACAATCAATGATCTAGGCCCTTGGGCCCAGACCGCTCATCACACTGACCCTGTAGGTTAGGCATTTTACATATTCACAATAATCATGGTACAGGCGCAATCATACTCAACTCACACGTGCGCCAAACACATGCTCATACTTAATAGTGGTAATAACACGTGCCAATCACCGAGTCCTGCACATTCGCACACCGGCCCAGGCATTCTTATGCATGAAATGCTATCGTCACGCCACACTCATGCCTCGGCTCACTCGCCCACACCGGTACTCGGGCACTTGCTCAATTTATCATTTATTACGATTCGCGTGAAACGCATTAGGTCTCTTCATTTAATCACAACACTTCGTGGCCCGCGTTAAAACGCATCAACTGGCCCAGTGTCTCTAGCCCGCATCAAAACGCATCAGGCGCAATACCGATCTCCTCACGAACCAGAGCCCGCGTAAAACGCATCAGGTTGGTCGTCTTCCGGATGTACTAGGCATCGTCCCGCGTAAAACGCATCAGGACGGCACACCCCGCGCAATACGCATCAAGGGGAAATTGTGATCACACATACACACAATCAATTATTATCTGAACCCCGCGTAAAACGCATCAGGGCATTTAGGTGATCAAATGCTCATGGCAGGCACGCACTCTCGCATAATTCATCACACGCCTCATTCTCGTTATTCATAACGCGTGCCATGCAATGTAGTTCAATGCAACATGAGCATCCACATAACATAGGCACAGGCACATAGTTCAATCCAAATCAATTCAAGTGTCTAATGTGCAAATAGCATGCTCACTTGGCCAGTTAGTACCGTGCGGCCCAATTTTCCAATACATAGTTCCATATTAAATCAAGTCATCAATTGACCAATTACACCCCGCACGATTTGGCCAAGCAGTCACGCGACATGGCATTACTCAATTTCCCAACAATTGGGCACAGAAAACAACCAGTCATTCAGCCCGGGCATACCCGGCAGTCCAATCACATAATCCCTGACTAATCCGTGCCAGTCCAATAATTATCTCAAATAATATCACCAAATTCTTTGGACTTAATTTCCAACAATTGATCCTCAGTCGAGTCCGAATTATACACTGGTACTACCTAAACCAGTCCAGACTACACCGATAATACCTAAGCTAGTCCAAAAAAACACACTATCAGTCCTAATCCGAGTTTAGGAAATATACTCACTTAATTTCTAGACCACGGCAACGGAGAATGGCGGCCGATCACTGATAAACAGTGAAACCGGCACCAAAGTTCCCGGCGACGGTACTGTTCACGCGGTACTGTTCACGACGTACTATTCACGGACGGTACGGACCTGTACGGACGGGCAAGAATGGTGGCCGGTGAGGCGTACGGACGGGTGAACAGTGACCGTACGGACGTCGGTGAACAGTAACCACGTACGGCACTGTACGGACGGTGCTGAGCGGCGACGTACGAGCGGGCTGGATGGCCGGGTGGCGACAGAACGACGATCGGAGATCTGGTGAAGCTCCGGCGAGGCTCCGACGCGGCGGCGGTGTTAACCCGAGAGAGAAAAAGAGAGAGAAAGAGAGGGAAAGGGAGAGAGAAAGGGCTGGACCGAGGCGAGGCTGAGGCTAGGGGGCTGTGGTGGTCGACGGCGGGGCACGGCGGTCGGCGGCGGTGCTCCGGTGGCCGGCGGCGAGCTCCGGCAAGCCAAAATCAAGAGAGAAAAGAGAGAAAAAGAGAGAAAATGGAGGGGAAGCTGCTGGTCTGGAATGGTTCTGCCGAATGGGGGGATTGAGGAGAGAGAAATGGGTTTGGTCTGGTAAAAAATGACAGCCTAGGGGCGCCACGTGTCGCCGATCCGCGCGATTTGACCAAAATGCCCCTAATATAACGGTTCTAAAGAGATAGGCTTAAATAATTGAGGGGCAAATGGGTCTTTCGGTCCAATAATGCAGCTGATAACCACAGTTACTTATCCCAAATGATTTCCCAAAAATTCATAATTAATACCGGCCCAGGGGCAAAATGGTCATTTTTTCGGTCCCGGGGCGAAATTCTAATTTTCGCACATACGTGTTCCATATGTATGTGGCTAATATAGCATGGTGTCGGATTCGCGAAATTCACTTTCTAAGCCCTCGAAAATCGACTGCGAATTTTCGGGAATAAAATAATATTATTTTTCGCTCCCGAGCCAAAATTCCAATTTTTGATCGAAACCACTCTAAGTGTGTGTGGCCACCCGAAAATGACGTCAGTTTTGAAAAATAACCTCAAACGGGCTCAAAATCCAACCTCGAGGCCCATAGGGGCAAAACCGTAATTTTCTCCAATTTTCGTCGAAATTCCAATTTCTGGCTAGATTAGCCCCAAATGTGCGTGGCCACACCAAAACGACGTTGATCCTACAAAATAATCATAAACGTCCATAAAATTTCGACGTCGAAGTTCGGGTCCAATCTCGCGATCAAATTTGCTCATTTTAAAATTCGAAAGCCTCTCACTAACGAGCGGCTGTTTAGGTATTACGCGTATCGACCTAGGGTTGTTCGAATCGTAATGGCCTCGATTTTCGAGAGAGCGCGAGGAATTATCACTAGTACCGAAGGTCTCGGTCATTTAGGTTAGTTCGGGAATCGTTCGCCATGTGTTCTCTCGGTCATGCGGAATCACCCGCGATCCGATCATACATTATTGGCCGAATCGAATCCGTCACCTTCCTAAGATCGGCCCATGTTGGTCCAAAATATTCCCTCGGCGTTCTTCGAAGTCCGTGCCCAACTCGCGATCGGGTCCCCAGTCCACGTACCTATTCCTATTTAGCCTTTCCCATAAGGATAGTATCCCGTGATTGATCAGGTCTAGGTGAGACTTTCTAAAATTAAATGAGAAATAATTTACACTTTATTGATCCCAAAAATGGGTCGAAATTCAGGATGTTACAATTCTTCCCCCTTTACAAAAAATTTCGTCCTCGAAATTTGTAATCTACTCTTACTCCTCAAACAGGTGGGGGTGCTGACGTCTCATGGCCTCTTCACTTTCCCAAGTGGCGCCTTCCGTTCCGTGGTATTCCCAGACAACTTTTGTGATGCCCTTACCTCGGGGTCATAAGCGTGATGTCCCTTTCATTATTATCTTTATTTACACACACGCGGAAGCATATCTTGGGACAATCACATTCAGAACAATAGCGGAAATAAGATAAACAACATCATGAGCAAACGTTATGTTTACAGAACATGCAACATATTTAAACAAGCCTTTCTCTTTTGGATCATAGCAAACATCACACATATTCTACAAGCCTATTCCGAAGGCTTTTCTAATTATAGGCCGACGTGGCTTGGGCTTTCCTATCCCCACTATGATTTCTCGCTCCTCGCTTCTTCACCTTCACCCTGGTCCCGTCCGCCTGGCCATCTCACATCCCACCCGTGGCTCTATCCCGGAGCCGGCCCGCCCTAAGGCACCAAATCCGTTAGGCCCTCATCGAACATCACAAGCATCGTGATTTAGCGGTAGGCGCGATCTTCTCTGACATTTATCACGGTGAGCACTTCAGCTCTCGGCTTCATGGAATTGCCAACGCGGGCTGGGGGAGATGCCATCCCTACGGACTTAAAAAAGGGGAAACAACGGGGAATGAGTTGGGGAGACTTAGCAAGTAAAATTTTACTAACATGCGATGACATATCAATCGTCATTACACAAAACATTTCTTGCCGCACCGGCCTCCGCGACCGATCAAACAACGACGGGCATAGAAAGCATAAAACAAGAGTTCCAAGCATAACTAAGTCACGGTTTACCTCACGTGTCGCGCCTCGGTTTCTAATTTGTATTAGATAACATGCAAAAACACGAAACAAGGCAAACTTGTTATAGAGAACACAACATCGGAACACCAAGAACTGAGAACGGGGAAAGCTCGTGATACAACGTATTTCAACGTCATTTCCCGGTAGTAAAATCTCACTTACTCTAATAAAACAAGAACTAGAGCAGAGAATGAGCGGGAAAAGGTAACGGTCTCGAGTCTCGGACAATTTACGGCGTCGGCTTTTCTTTTCTCTCCCTCTCATGGTTCTCTCTCTCTCTCTCTCTCTTGGCCGGTTGTGTCTTGTGAAAAAGTGAGGCCAAAACTCTCCTAATGACCTCTATTTATAGAGGAACAAAGCTTAAAGTCTCGATGAGGTAAGCGCACGTGTCATGTGGGGTGTGAGATAAGCGCACGTGTCATCGGAGAAGTGAAGTAAGCGCACGCATCATTCATTCATTAATGATCTAAGTCAAAAAGTCAAGTGAAAATGATGAAAATGGCCAATTCCTTCCTTTCTCTCTCTCCTCACCCCTTTGGCCGTGGGTCTCCCTCCCTTGGTCAATTCTTGATGACCAAGGCTCATAATGGCTTCATAAATGGTCATAATGACTAGTGGAAAATGAAGGCCAAAAAATAAATGGATGCAATGATGGTATGGATAAGGTTTGACTTAGTCAAACTTTCTAGGGCTTTCTCTAATTGGCTGAATTCGATCCCAATTTGTTCGGACCAAACGGATCTCGCGAAAATATGCACATAACGTCCAAAACGAACCCCGCATCATAATAATTCTCAAACTTTTCCCAAGGGTTTTCCACGACAAAACACGTATAAAAATCTTATTCAACCCGAGGTTCGCTACGGGAATATCCTTAAATATCACCAAAAGACATGAAGTCCAAATTCCAATGTTCTCGTATAAAAAAATGCCGAATCTTTGAAATCTAACAAAACCGGACTGCTTTGCACTGTTCACGAAATCGAACTTGAAAACATAGTAAATGGACTTCAAAAATTATAAAATTTGAGTATGTCATAAACAAGGCTTTAACAAACATTTTTCATGAGAACACAAAATCTGAATCTCTCTGCAAATGCCATTTTTAGTAGCTCAAAGTTAGACTGAAAATAGTTCGCTGGAACAGAATTCTTGTTTCTCAAATTAAGCTCTGTTCAGAATCCAAATCATCTCAAAAAATTTCCAAATTTATATACGTTATAGAAAAAGAAGTTCTCAACAACTTTCATGAAGGAAACTTTTCCAAAATCGGCCTAGAAAAGCTTGTAGAAAATAAAGACGGTGTGAACATTATCGAAATACCCATTCTGGGCAGTTTCACAAGGTACGAAAATCAGGCCATTGTACCACTCATATCAACTCCAAAAATTCTGAAATTAAAGTATGTAAAACGTCATTATGTTTGGAACAACTTTCAAGAAGAAAGTGTTTAGAAATTCGGATCACAAAAGTCTCTCCAAAAAAAACAAAACGAAGGAGTACCAAGGATCCGAAATACGGTTTTCCAAAACAAGAGTAGAAATTTTTGTTCCGATTGGAAAACCATCAAACTTAAACCATAGACATTTTACAGGGACTGAAATTGAGAATGTGACAACTTTAACCATTGGGATCGTCTTGTTCCTCAGTACACGATCTTTCCTGTCCTCGATCCGTACTAGCCTCTTCACGTACGACACTTTGTCGTCCACGTCTATCTTCTCGTACCTTAGAACGTGGGTCGGATCTGGTTCATACTTCCTCAGCATTGACACGTGAAATACATTATGTACTTGGGACAAGTTAGGCGGCAAGGCAAACCGGTAAGCCATATCACCAATCTTTTCCAGAATCTCAAATGGTCCGACATACCTTGGACTGAGCTTTCCTTTATTGCCGAATCGGGATAATCCTTTCATAGGCAACACCTTGAGGAACACATGATCTCCGACTTGAAATTCCAAGGGTCGTCGTCTCCGATCTGCATAACTTTTCTGACGACTTTGTGCCGTTCTCAGTCTATCTCGGATAATCTCAACGGCTTCTACCGTTTGTTGTACCAACTCCGAGCCTGTAATGCTTTGCTCACCAACTTCGTCCCAACATACTGACGTTCTACACGCCCTACCATATAAGGCTTCAAACGGGGCCATCTGGATACTCTGTTGGTAACTGTTATTGTAGGCGAATTCCACCAAGTGTAACTGTTCTTCCCATTTACCTTGAAAATCCACTACACAAGCCCGTAACATGTCCTTCAGAGTTTGAATTGTCCTTTTAGATTGGCCATCCGTCTGAGGATGATAGGCTGTACTAAACTGCAACTTTGTTCCCAGGGCTGTTTGTAGACTCTTCCAAAAGTTTGCCGTAAATCTCAGATCCCGATCCAAGGTAATCGTCACTGGTACACCGTGAAGTCTGATGATTTGTCGCACATATAATTCAGCGTACTTTTCTAGTTCGAAATCCTTTCGCACTGCTAGGAAGTGCGCTGATTTAGTTAAGCGATCCACTATAACCCATATTGAATCCTGCCCTCTCTGGCTTCGCGGCAATTCCGTCACGAAATCCATTGTAATGTGCTCCCATTTCCATTCGGGGATCTCTAACAGTCGCAGTAGTCCTCCGAGCTTACAATGTTGTGCCTTCACTTGTTGACACGTCAAGCATTTGGCCACATGTTTGGCTACATCAACCTTCATTCCGTTCCACCAAAAGTGTTGTCGAAGGTTCTGATACATCTTAGTGCTACCTGGATGAATATTGTACATGCCGCGGTGCGCTTCACTTAGAATTTCTTCCTTGAGTTCCAAGTCGTCAGGTACACATAGTCGCCCACGGAACTTCAAAACTCCGTCCTCGGACACTTGGAAGTCCGACTTCCTCTTGGCGGCATCCATCTTAATAATCTTTTGGATTTCTTGATTCGTAGACTGTAGTTCCTTAATCTTGATCTGAATCTCTGGCTCAATCCTCAAAGCGGCCAGCAAATTCGATACGTGACTCATCTCTAACTTAAACTCTAAATCCTTGAGTCTTTCTAATAAGGTCCATTCCTTGACCATTAGATGCGCCAAACTAGACTTTCGACTCAAGGCATCTGCCACTCGATTGGCTTTCCCAGGATAATACAGAATGTCGCAACCATAATCCTTTAGGAGCTCCATCCATCGACGCTGCCTCATGTTCAACTCTTTCTACGAAAATAGGTACTTGAGACTTTGATGATTAGTATAGATCTGGAACTTCTCTCCACATAGATAGTGCCTCCAAATTTTGAGCGCAAATACAATTGCAGCCAACTCCAAATCATGCGTTGGGTAGTTCATCTCATGAGGCCTTAATTGGCGTGACGCATACGCTACCATTTTTCCATGCTGCATCAACACACAGCCAAGTCCTCTTAGTGACGCATCACCGTAAACTTCAAAACCTCCTGATCCAGATGGAATAGTCAAAACTGGGGCGGTTGTCAATCTACGTTTCAGTTCTTGAAAACTTTTCTCGCACTTGTCATCCCATTCGAACTTGGCTTCCTTCTTTAATAACCGTGTCATCGGCATGGCTATCGACGAGAATCCTTCCACGAAACGTCGGTAATAGCCAGCCAGACCTAGAAAGCTTCGGATTTCTGTCATGGAAGTCGGTCTAGGCCACTTAAGTACTGCCTCAATCTTCGTTGGATCCACTGAAATCCCATCTCCTGAAATTATATGACCAAGAAATGCTACTCTGTTTAGCCAAAACTCGCACTTACTGAACTCAGCGTAAAGTGCATGCTCCCTTAGCGTCCGTAGTACCTCTGTTAAATACATTTCGTGCTCTTTTGGGCTCTTTGAATACACCAGAATATCATCAATAAACACGATCACAAACTGATCCAAGAATTTCCTGAACACCTTGTTCATCAGAACCATAAAAGCAGCTGGGGCATTCGTCAATTCGAAGGGCATTACGGTAAATTCGTAGTGCCCATACCTTGTCCGAAAAGCAGTCTTGGGTATATCTTCTTTCCGGATTCTCAATTGATGATACCCAGTCCGTAGATCTATCTTGGAAAATACAGACGCTCCTTACAGTTGGTCAAACAAATCGTCGATCCTCGGCAATGGATACTTATTTTTCACTGTCACTTGGTTCAATTGCCGGTAATCTATACACAATCTTAAAGTCCCATCTTTCTTTCTCACAAACAAAACTGGTGCTCCCCATGGAGACGCACTAGGGCGAATGAAACCCTTGTCCTAGAGTTCTTGCATCTGAATCTTCAACTCTTTTAACTCTGACAGTGACATCCTATATAGCGCCTTCGAAATGGGTTCAGTTCCCGGGGCCAATTCAATCACGAATTCTACTTCCCGCTCGGGTGGTAATCCTGGCAATTCCTGAGGAAAAACCTCGGGGAAGTTGCACACCACATGTATTTCTTCCAACTTGGGTCCCTCAACTGTTGTGTCAACCACATTCACCAGATACCCTTCGCAACCATCATCCATTAACTTGGTCGCCTCGAGGGAAGCAATCCAAGGAATAGAGATTCCTCCTCTATTTCCCTGGAATTCATATCTAGGACATCCAATCGGATTAAATTGAATCGTCCTATTACCACAATCCATCAAGGCCTTTTGCCTTACTAACCAATCCATTCCTATTATGATGTCAAAATCGAACATGGCCAATACTGCCAAGTCGATATTCTCTTCGATACCACCAATCACTATTTTACAGCCGGGACACCCAAATGAAACTAGCAGCCTATCATTCAATGGTGTTGACACCCACAACATAGTTTCAAGCATCACTGGTTCAATACCAACTAATCGAACAAACTGCTCCGAAATAAACGAGTGGGTTGCCCCCGGATCAAATAACGCATATGCAGCATGATCACAGAGAGAGATCGTACTTGTGACCACGCCAGGCGCTTCCTCGGCTTCTCTTCGCGCCATAGCATATACCCGTCCTTGTGCCGGTGGTCGTCCTTGATTAGCTAGAAGGGGAGGTCCAGCTTGATTCCCAACTCGTGACGGTGGTAATCTGGGCGGTCCTGAGGGTTGCTGCTGTGGGCAATTTCTGATATGATGATCTAAGCTCCCATATCTAAAGCACACTCCAAGTCTTCTCGGCTGGGGACTCGGCTTCCCAATATTTCGTCGAATTGGCAGGACGAAATGTCTATTTCCTAACATGGGTTTCTTCCCAAAGCGGCGGTTATCCCTGTTCTGAGCAAACCGCGATCCTGAAGCGGCTGCCCTTTCCTGCTGATCTCGTTCCATGATCTGCACCCGTCTATGCATCTCCCCATAATCTTTGATATCATGGGACAAAATCAGGCTCCGAAGATCCGGCTTCAGTCCATCCCGGAATCTTCGTGCTCTACCCCTCGGATTCTCCACCATAGTTGGTGCAAATTTAGCTAATCTTGCGAACTCCACCTCATATTGATCCACAGTCATTTGTCCTTGGCGTAGGCGCATAAATTCCATCAATTTCTTTTCTTGCGCATTCTCCGAGAAATATTTTTCATAAAAATTTTCCACAAACACAGCCCAAGTCGGGGCTGTTCCTATCGGAAACACTCTGCTTTCCACGGCATTCCACTAATCATTTGCACCCTCCTGTAACTGGTAAACCGCTAGTGTCACTTTCTCCTCCTCGGTGCACCCCAAAACCTTGAAGGTTTTCTCCAGTTCTTCGATCTATCTTGGCGTAGTCTTGGGGTCACCGCGACCATGAAATTTAGGCGACTTCAATTTTATAAATTGCTCTACTAACCGGGGCATCTGCCTAACCCCTACTGGTTGAGCTAGCCCTTGCTGGACTTGATTCCCTCCAACACCAGCGATAGGCGCGGCCTCGGCAGCCTGTGCATATGCTGCGGCCCTTTCCTGCGCCTGTAGTCCCATAACACGCCCTATCTCCCGTAAGGTATTCATCACATCATCGAACCTGGGGTCTCTAGCCTTACGGGTCCCCTCGCTAGTCTGGGCTTAGGGCTCTTTTCCCCTTCTCCTGCTTGGAGCTTGAATAACATCCTCTAGTCGGCGGTCTCGGGCCTCTTGGCCTCCTGAACTCGACTGACCTTGGGATTCCTTTCTCTTTCTTCTGTTCATCATCACAACTCAGCTATTCCACTACCTGCTATAATTCCATCAAGGAATTAAAGACTTAACCCAATCTATCCCAGTCTAAGTCCTAGGAAGGTATCAAAATAACAATCAACAACCAGCATGCGGCCTAATAATTATCCAACACATCACCGAAGGGATTCGCATACTCACCGCATACTCACCTCGGGTCCCGCCGCACCTGCACTGCAAGGGTCACACCAATAAACACACAATCAATGCACAACTGTCAGGAGATGCATGTAGCACACGAGGTCAACCTACTGGCTACCCATGGTCTCATCGCTCCTTATAACTCCAGGTATCGACTAAATGGAATTGAGCTGACCTTGCTCTAATACCAATTCAAAACGGAGATGTCATGCCCCGTACCCCACGAAGCGCAACATCCCACCAACGGTCGATTTTGATGCAACGCTCCCACAAAGCGTCGCCGACCCACCCATACAGCGATCAAACACAAGTGGAAGCATAAATAACAAACCCTGACTATTATAAAATACAAGCCAAGGATAGCCAAGCAATAAACAACAATCAACGCAGAAAATATGTACATACTTATATTACTATTTTAAAACTCTTTTTACAATGTTCACTTCAACCAAAAAGGAAACACCAACAGCTGGGAATAACCAAACAGTCACTTCTCCGTTCTGCTCCGTCTCCAGCAAGGTGCATGCTCGACGACCGCTGGATAAAAATGCGGTATTCCAAAAAGAGGTGGTGATCTCGGCATCCTACTACTGGGGATCTGAAGAGTTTCGGTTTACACAACCGTGAGATGAATCTCAGCAAGTATAACCCCATAAACCTAGGTTAGGCTAACATGCAATCTCCTGACCGACAAGCAATACAATGAACAAGCAATGATCTAGGCCCTCGGGCCCAGACCGCTCATCACGCTGACCCTGCAGGTTAGGCATTTTACATATTCACAATAATAGTGGTAATAACACGTGCCAATCACCGAGTCCTGCACATTCGCACATCGGCCCGGGCATTCTTATGCATGAAATGCTATCGTCACGCCACACTCATGCCTCAGCTCACTCGCCCACACCGGTACTGAAGCACTTGCTCAATTTATCATTTATTACGATCCGCGTGAAACGCATTAGGTCTCTTCATTTAATCACAACACTTCGTGGCCCGCGTTAAAACGCATCAACTGGCCCAGTGTCTCTAGCCCGAGTCAAAACGCATCAGGCGCAATACCGATCTCCTCACGAACCAGAACTCGCGTAGAACGCATCAGGTTGGTCGTCTTTCGGACGTACAGGGCATCGTCCCGTGTAAAACGTATCAGGACGGCACACCCCGCGCAATACGCATCAGGGCGAAATTGTGATCACACATACAAACAATCAATTATTATCTGAACCCCGCGTAAAACGCATCAGGGCATTTAGATGATCAAATGCTCATGGCAGGCACGCACTCTCGCATAATTCACCACACGCCTCATTCTCGTTATTCATAACGTGTGCCATGCAATGCAGTTCAATGCAACATGAGCATCCACATAACATAGGCACAGGCACACAGTTCAATCCAAATCAATTCAAGTGCCTAATGTGCAAATAGCATGCTCACTTGGCCAGTTAGTACCGTGCGGCCCAATTTTCCAATACATAGTTCCATATTAAATCAAGTCATCAATTGACCAATCACACCCCGCACGATTCGGCCACACAGTCACGCGACATGGCATTACTCAATTTCCCAACAATTAGGCACAGAAAACAACCAGTCATTCAGCCCGGGCATACCCGGCAGTCCAATCACATAATCCCTGACTAATCCGTACTAGTCCAATAATTATCTCAAATAATATCACCAAATTCGTTGGACTTAATTTCCAACAATTGATCCTCAATCCAGTCCGAATTATACACTGGTACTACCTAAACCAGTCCAGAATACACCGATAATATCTAAGGCAATCCAGAAAAAGGCACTATCAGTCCTAATCCGGGTTTAGGAAATATACTCACTTAATTTCTGGACCATGGCGACGGGGAACGGCGGCCGATCACTGATAAACAGTGAAACCGACGGCAAAGTTCCCGGCGACGGTACTATTCATGCGGTACTGTTCAAGGCGTACTGTTCACGGACGATACGAACTTGTACAGACGGGCAAGAACGGTGGCCGGCGAGACGGCAGTGGCCGGCGAGACGGCAGTGGCCGGCGAGGCGTACGGACGGGTGAACAGTGACCGTACGGACCGCGGTGAATAGTAACCACATACGGCACTGTGCGGACGGTGTTGAGCGGCGACGCACGAGCGGGCTGGACAGCTAGGTGGCGACAGAACGGCAATCAGAGCTCCGGCGAAGCTCCGGCGAGGCTCCAACGCGGCGGCGGTGTTAACCCGGGAGAGAAAAAGAGAGAGAAAGAGAGGGAAAGGGAGAGAGAAAGGGTTGGACCGAGGCGAGGCTGAGGCTAGGGGGCTGTGGTGGTCGACGGCGGGGCATGGCGGTCGGCGGCGGTGCTCCGGTGGCCGGCGGCGAGCTCCGGCAAGCCAAAATCAAGAGAGAAAAGAGAGAAAAAGAGAGAAAATGAAGGGGAAGCTGCTGGTATGGGATGGTTCTGCCGAATGGGGGGATAGAGGAGAGAGAAATGGGTCTGGTCTGGTAAAAAATGACAGCCTAGGGGAGCCACGTGTCGCCAATCCGCGCGATTTGACCAAAATGCCCCTAATATAACGATTCTAAAGAGATAGGCTTAAATAATTAAGGGGAAATGGGTTTTTCAGTCCAATAATGCAGCTGATAACCACAGTTACTTATCCCAAATGATTTCCCAAAAATTCAGAATTAATACCGGCCCAGGGGCAAAATGGTCATTTTTCCGGTCCCGGGGCAAAATTCCAATTTTCGCACATATGCATTCCATATGTGTGTGGCTAACATAGCATGGTGTCGGATTCGCGAAATTCACTTTCTAAGCCCTCGAAAATCGACTGCGAAGTTTCGGAAATAAAATAATATTATTTTTCGCTCTCGAGCCAAAATTCCAATTTTTGACCGAAACCACTCTAAATGTGTGTGGCCGCCCCAAAATGACGTCGATTTCGAAAAATAACCTCAAACGGGCTCAAAATCCAATCTCGGGGCTCACAGGGGCAAAATCGTAATTTTCTCCAATTTTCGTTGAAATTCCAATTTCTGGCTAGATTAGCCCCAAATGTGTGTGGCCACACCAAAACGATGTTGATCCTGCAAAATAATCATAAACGTCCACAAAATTTCGACGTCGAAGTTCGGGTCCAATCTCGCGATCAAATTTTGCTCATTTTAAAATTCTAGAGCCTCTCACTAACGAGCGGCTGTTTAGGTATTACGCGTATCGACCTAGGGTTGTTCGAATCGTAATGGCCTCGATTTTCGAGAGAGCGCGAGAAATTATCACTAGTACCGGAGGTCTCGGTCATTTAGGTTAGTTCGGGAATCGTTTGCCATGTGTTCTCTCGGTCATGCAGAATCACCCGCGATCCGATCATACATTATTGGCCGAATCGAATCCGTCACCTTCCTAAGATCAGCCCACGTTGGTCCAAAATATTCCCTTGGCATTCTTCGAAGTTCGTGCCCAACTCGGGATCGGGTCCCCGGTCCACGTACCTATTCCTATTTAGCCTTTCCCATAAGGTTAGTATCCCGTGATTGATCAGGTCTGGGCGACACTTTCTAAAATTAAATAAGAAATAATTTACACTTTATTGATCTCGAAAATGGGTCGAAATTCACGATGTTACATTTAATGTTTGGAGTTTTCCTCGCATGTGCACTGATAGGTTTAAATAGTATAGATTGGTAAACATTTTACTTGCTGAGTTTATGCTCACTAGTCGTTGATTATCCTCTTTCAAATTAGTAGCCATGCCGATCTTGCCTACCTCCACCTCGATTAGCTACGGTGCCCCTGTCGATTTCTCTAGTCATATTACTGAGTTTGTGGATCTTGATTTCTGGAGGATGGTGGAGTAGCATTTTTGGAGACCAGGCAATGATTTTCGGACATACTGTGGGTGATGGATAGGCGACGTTGTACATATGTGCTTACAAGTTGGGAGGACATGACTGACGTTGTACATATGTGCTTTTGGTGTAGTCTGGGCCAGCAGGACCCTTTTTATTTCCCTAATGTACCCCAATCTATGTCGTATAAGTCCATAAATAAGAAATGAAAATGAGATCATCATGTTTATATTTTCCGCATGTGACTGTTTAAATTTTAGAATGCATAAAAAGTGAAAGAATACATTAACAACATTAGAGGTAACATACTAGGGGCGTCACACCTATTTATGGGCACATCTTGTAATCGTCTTCAATAAGGTGAAAAATAAAACTCTATTCGTCTCCCTCATTTCCTTGAGTTGTGTGAGTGTTGACACCTAAATTTTTATTATTCCATCTAGTCATTTGAAAAATTAGGTATCAAATTCAAGCCCTAATATATATACACATCACTTGCATTTTCATTTTTACTGAAATCATCACATGTAAGATCACTCTTTATCGTAGGACACCTCCACGAATAAGTGTATGTAGGATTATCTCCCACAGATAACTGGGATTATCTCCCACAGATAACTGGCCATTGCACACTGTTAATCTCAATCAAATAATTCAGAAGGAAAGAAAGTAAATTATGATCGACAAATCGAGAACATCCAAGGGTTGAAAGGAAACAATGAAATTTGGTGTGGTTGAATAGATCAATTCGGTGGAAATTTGGTCTTTCTTTGCCAAGATTCGGCAAGATCCAAAGCAAAACTCTACACGGTTCTTGGCCCAAAAAAGAGCAATTGGAGAGAGAATTTAGCTCTTGATTGGCGTGTGTACAAATTGAGCAATTCTCTCCCAAGAAAGAGCTAGGAATCCGAGCCACAATGAAGGAAAGGGGAGAACCAGATTATGCAATTTGGAAGGAAAAGTGTCGCCAGAAAAAGTGTAAAAAAGTAGGAGACAACACAAATGAGAACTTAAATGGATAGGTCGCTCGCCACTCGTAGGTAATTAACCTAAGAGATAAGAGCAATACTCGCCACCCGTAGAAATCCACCTAAGGGATAAGAGTAAAACAAGAAATCCTTCTTGTCCTCGAGCCAAAGGCTCAATTAGTTTTAAATCAAAATAAGTCTTGCTTTGTTATTCATCATAGCACGCTTATATAGAGTATGGAATAACCCTCCAAGCTTGAGTAATTACTAAGACTCTTTGGAAAAACAAACAACATTTACTAAAATACAACCACAAATAAATAAGGACTCTAGAAACTTGAACAACATTAATTAGACCTAGAAAATACATAAGAATTAAATGTAACCGATTAAAGGTCTTCATGATTTTACCATTTCCAAAGTGGATAAATTAATGGCCTTTATTTCTTTTTTTAAGGAACCGAATAGCCTTCGGTTCATTGTGATCAATGAGTCGAATTGGAATCAACAATATCAACAAGAGTCGATTTAGTGTTGACAATATCGACAAGAGTCGACTTGTAACCGATAATATCGGCAAGAGTCGTCTTGGAATCGACAACTCGTCAACAACTCGATGTCTTCAAAGAACACTCCGACATCAAAAAGAACGAGTGAAACAAATCTGATGAAAACCGTAATTTATGGTTGCGTTATCATTCACCATATCCTCTCCTTCCACATTTTGACTCGTACTTCCCTGTCGACACCTAAATTTTGGCGATCCCGTTAGGTAAATATTGCATAGAAAAATTAGGGATTAAATTTTAACCCCTAAACAAAAATATTAAAATTGCATAGCATATAGTTTAAGTTCATGTAGGTTAGTTACATTCCACATCGAACCGGCGGTGGCGAGTGAACTGAAAATCCATCGCGCAAACCGAGCTCGAGCACTGAACGAAACTCGGCTCACTCGGAAGACAAGGGCCGAAAATCACAAGTCTAAAAGGCCTTGGTTGTCTTAATTTGAGCTTAAATCAGCCCATTAAGCTTAATTAAAGAAAAAGCCCAAATTAATTCAGCCAATTTGGAATTAAATAAAAATTAAAGGATAAAGCCTAAGCCAAAGCCCATTAGGACTAGGAAATCCGGTCAATTAACCTAGGGTTGCGATATAAATACGTCATTATGCATCATAATTAAAGGGGGTCTGAATTTCTTTTGAGGAAAAATCCAGAATTCTCTGGGTTTTTTCTTCTCTCTCGGCTCTCTCCACCTCTGAGTGCATTCTGAGTTTGTTCGTCTTGGGTCTGTCACGGGAAGAAGCAGAAGAGAAAGTTTGACTTTGAGAAAAGAGGACACGACAGTATAGAGGCCAACGAGAGCAGCGTTGAAGCCTCGGGCTCTCTCCGCACAGCCTCCATCTCGACGACACTACGGCAGCTCCTGTCATCGCCGCCCCGCAACAACCCCGCCGTTGCAGCACTCAACGAACTATCACCAGAGTCTCTATCGCCACCATCTGTCCAGCAGGTCAGGCGAGACAACCAGCAGCGTCGGCGATCAGTCCAATAACCAGGCGTTGTCCTGCAGTGTCCCCGTAGCATTGTCATTCTGCCCAGGTGATTTGCTGCCGCTTCCCACCCGACAATCTGCTTTCGTGTCCTGTCCACACCGTGTAGTTTATTTCCAACAAATCAAGTGGCTTCGAGGGATTTCCGACGGTGTCCTACAGTGAAGACCTTGTGGATTCTCGGTGACCACCAAGGTGTTGACCTCGCAAGGGAGAGACGTTCACTGACATGCCCTTGGGGATTTATACCTCGTGTGACTCAATACTCAGACCCCAATAGGAAGTTTTTCTCTCGCAATTACTTTGACCCCACTAAACTCCCATTGCTATTCTGTTTTATTGGTTCCAGAAACAGAGGACTTCGGGTTTCACTTTGGCTGCAGGTTTTCAATCGGTCTTACTTGGGGATTGCCTCGAAACAATCACGTCTTACCTCCGAGTGATATTGGCATTATCTCGATCGCGCACAGCACCCTTTGATATTGCGAGCAGCCCAAGCCGAGTTGCTGGCTACGATCCAGTCGAGCCTCATTGCCGGCTTGTCATCCAATCCATTAGCGTGCCCTCCCACGCAAGACCAAAATAGCATCGCCGCCGTCCTCGTGGCCGCGCCATCGCCGACCACACCGTCGAGCCCCAGTCGCAAAACCCGTTGGTCCCGATCCGCAAGCCCGAGTTCGATCCGAGTTCAAATTTGGAACTATCCGCCAATTAGGTAAGATTATCCGAATATTTCTTTCAAATATTTAATTTCCTAGTTTTCAGTGTTTGAATATTTCGTGGATATTCTTTGGTGGATTGCTAGATATCTTAGGATAATATTTGCGATATCCGCAATATTTGAAAATACCCAAAATTAGGAATTTTACCTAATTTAGCAACGTATCTGGACGACTATCCGACCTTATCCCTAAGGTACGATACGTGGCGATACGGAAAATCGTTATCTTGTCCATAATCACTTGGATACGATAATAGATTTTATTCGCTTTCCAAATTCGAACAATCAACTTTCCGTCGATATCTATAACCCTATAGATATGATTGTCAGTTTGATTTCTTTGCCTTATCCGAATTTGAATAAATCTTGCGGATTGCGTGTTTTGTTTGAATGTGGTTGCTATCTTTGTTTAATTGTTTTCCTTTTAAGTAAAGAAAATCCAAAAATTTGTTAGTTAGATTTAAATTAGAAATTTTGCATGTTTAGGGAACCCTAAATATATCTAGAAGATAGGATAATTATTTAATTTAAATTGGGACTTGAGATGATTTATTTCCTAGTTTAAATTAGGTGTTATTTTATTCCTAATAGATTATTTAGGTTATTTTAAGATTTCGAATTTTAATAAAAATCCCAAAAAAAGGAATCACTTTAGGATAGATCAAATCATTTTTATTAGAATAGATTGCATGTTAATTTAGGTATTTTTTTTAATTCCGAATTTCATTGAAAAATACCAAAAATAAATCATTTTTCCGTCATTAATTAGGTCACGTTGTCGCATGGCATATAGTTTGCATGTTAGCTGCATTAATTGCATGTTAATTTTTTGCACGTCATTACATATAGATTAGCTCTCATTTAAATAAGTGAAAATCCAAAAAAAATATTGAGTGAATTGTTTTGATAATTAGAAATCATATTAGGATTGCCTGTATGATTTTCTACTAACAATGCGGATGCTTGCGTTGCATTAAGGTATGTCATCCTCCTAATCTTGTAATTCATTTGCTGCTTTCTTGGGTGTTACTTTGGTGGTTTGCGCACCCGCATGATCACCTCACATGCTAGTGACTAAGTTAAAATTGATCCAGACTGCCTGCATAAATATTTTTGAAAAGAAAAGGTACCGAAAGGGCGTTAGACTAGATCTAACGTAATCAAGTCCCCGTACTTAGAATCTCTGGTTCGTAGGAATAAAACATATCTCTCTATGTTTTATTTAGGTTTCTAATCGACCTACCACAAATAGATTAGTGGCGACTCCAAGCATGAAAACTTTTGCATGTTAAAAACTTAAATACTAAGTTGCGAATTGGTAGGGCTTGGGAGGGCCCGAGTTAGGTTTAATCTTAACAATCCATTAGCCTGAGAGAAAATTTTAGGTCGCGACAGCTTGGCGACTCCGCTGGGGACTTGAGTTAAAACTCTTAGTGGACTTAGGCCAATTTTTCCTTTCAAAAAATATTTTTGCTTGGCAAAGAGGATCCCAGGTACGTCCCTAACATTTTAGGTGTTAAATGTTTTTGCAGAATGGGAGGTATAAGGGGAGGCGTGATTGTTAACCCTTGTTTTGCAGGGAGGTGTTTGGATGTATGGTTTATTTTATGCACGAAGCGCCGTATGATATAACCTGCTGTGCATGCCTTGCATTTACACTACACCGCACACACTACCCGCTGCCGGACCTGGGCGGCACAGGTTTAGGATGGTACTGAGATAGCGGACACCCCGACCACACCCGCGTGGTATGGGTCGCCCTTCTTGGTCCCGAAAGTTTTTTTACGGTGTCATTGAGTTCCCACCACGGTTGCACCCTTTGCAACCCGGGTCGGCTCCTTGACTAAGCCGGAGACAGGGGAACCTCGGCCTAACCACAACCATGACTGGTTTAGCCCGGTAATCCTCGCGTCTCCATTTTGCAAGCTAGAGTCTAGATAGAAATCGAACCTCACGTTTCATGCGCATGTCTATGTGGTTGTCATGGTCCTACTGGGTGAAGTAAGTCTTCTGAACTCTCCTTTTTGCAATTAATTTAGTTATTGCATTTTTCGGGTCGGTCCATGATAGGTCTAGGTTGGTTTTAAATTTGAAAGTAATAATCATTGAGTCCTTTTTAAAAAAAGAAAAAGAAAAAGAAAGCTCTTTTAGAGAATTTATTTCCAATCTATGTCTTTATTTTCCTAGATGTGTCATAGGTAATTATTTTCCTAAGAAGTTTGCCGTCGTCTTTCCTTTACAAAAAAAGAGGCTTTAGAGAATTTGTTTTCAGGTCATAATTTATAGGGAGTCTCAATTTTTGTTTTTTATAGTTTTATGATTAGGGATTTTGGTGCTTTTATTTCCTAGGTTGTGTCTAGGGCGTTATTTACATTTCTTTGCCTAGATCACTTTTCATAAAGTCTCAACCATATACGAATATTTTTATGAAAAACAAAAAAAAGACTAGAAGAGTGTCATGGATCAACCTTGTCTTGACTACGTGCTTATTTGGTTCATTTCTTTTACATTAGGTAATTACGGACCGATCACGATCGCCTATTCGCACGCGGTCGAGAACTAGAATGGCCGATCAAACTGACTTACGAGATCGTGTCGTTGGCATTGAGGACCAAATGAAGCAACTCCTCGTCGCAATGCAACAGATGTCCGCTGAGATCAAAACCCTTCGACTGACTCCTATTCCTGCGTCCCTTGAGGCATCAGCCCCAAAGCATAAAGGAGGGAAGAATGCCGATAGTGAGGAAGATGACGATCTTCCCGATTTAGAAGATGACCCCGTCCAGATTATTGTCAACAAGGAAAAACCTGATGAACGGGTCAACAAACTTGAAGAGAGAGTGAAGCAGTTGGAAGGCTCGCATGATTTGCCCTCAATCGACTTGTCTCTTTACTCACAGATCAAAATCCCGAAGAAGTTCAAGATGCCAGACTTTGACAAGTACAATGGCACCTCCTGCCCGAGAGCTCACCTGCAGCTATATCACGTACAAATGACATCGTACGTTGATAATGAACTCCTGATGATTCACGCATTTCAGGCAAGTTTGACGGGTCCTGCCCTGAACTGGTATCTCATGAAGAAGATAAATGGCCTCAAAACCTGGAAGGAAGTTAGTGAAGCATTCCTAAAGCAGTACAGGTTCATAACGGACATCATTCCCACCCGCGATGACCTTGAGCGTGCTCAGATGAAGAAGAATGAGTCATTCAAGGATTATGCTATCAGATGGAGAAACATAGCCGCACAGATTATTCCAGAACCCATAGACAGTGAATTGAAGAGGATATTCATTAAAACTCTTCCGTTCGAATACCGTAATCGGATGGTAGCCACTCCGGCTGACAACTTCAATCAACTCATCCCTATAGGCGAACAGATTGAGATAGGGCTGAAAGATGGGTGGTTTGTGGAGCCGCTTTCCTCGACCAAAAGATTTGGTGCAAGAAAGGAGAAAGAGCCGGCAGCTGAAGTGAATCTGGCTTACACTCAACTGGGCCGACGGAATGCTAACCTTGTCTCTGCGATCCAAGTAACAGAAACTCAACAACAGAACACTGGTCGTCAACCCTCTCAGAGAAGGAACAACAAGAGGCAATTTACCCCTCTCCCGGGGTCGTTGTCCCAAGTACTAGTAGTACTCCAAAAGAAGGGTTTGCTTACCACCGAGCCAAAGCGACCTAACTCTGAAAAGTACTATAATTATGACCCATCTAAAAAATGTGATTATCATATGGGCGAAGTGGGGCATTCAACTGACGACTGCTTTACCCTTAAGCACCGAATCCAGGATCTCCTGGACACGAAGGCCTTCTCATTCCAACCTGCTAGGCCGAATGTTCAGAACAACCCGCTTCCTGATCACACAGGCAAAGTGAATGCCATATTTAGTTTCGATACTGGTCGAATCAAGAATGTCAAGGTGCACACTGCTGACGTCTACGGTGGGTTAGTAAGAGCTGGCTATTACCCGAGTGATGAGACGCCTCCCCTGGCTGTCATGAGAGAAAGAATCTCAAGAATGGTAGAAGCTGGGATGATCGTCTATGCCGACCACACTGGCATCGTTTCCACTATCTCCGAAGTAGTTATTAATTGGGAGGAGGAGTTTGCTACATTGAACACCGGGAAGGACAAGGGCGACCCTCTGCCTGAAGACATGTCTCCGCTCGAAGACGTGTCCGATGATGAAGAGATCGTAGAGAGCATGCCTAAAGCTGATGAAGGAAAAGAGATGGATGGGGAGGTATGGATGATCCAACACTTCTAATGACAGAAGATTCTGATGATGCAATGGATGGAATGACTACCCTGTTCGATGATTTCTTCATTGGAGCTATCGAGGAAGGACCATTGGAGGGAATGGGCACTGGCCAGCAAGAGTAACACCTTTACTTTTTTCGCACACTCCCCTGCGTGGGAATTTTTACTGCTTTTTAGGATTTGCCCCGTCTCGGGAGCTGCTTTTTAGCACTTTTCATTTCTAGGACTTGATTGTTGCAATTTCCATTCCAATAAATGTAATTCATTTAACGATAATCAATGAAATTACAAATTATTTTCGTTTTGAGGGCATGTTGAGGTACATCAAACCAGCCCGGTGATGATATCCAACCGATAAGAGAAAAATATTGTCCAAGGAGAATTCTGAGGCCTGGGCTTCTTCATGCTTCCTCGTGTTAAAACTTCTTTGAAAAGAATTTCGAAAAAAAAAGTCAAAAAAAAAATCAAAAGAAATAAAAATACACTGTTTAGCCCTGTTTGTCCTTCTGAACCCTCTACTTTATGTTTCAGGGATAATCTTGTGACACGTGAGGGTATGGAAATAGTCCAATCTAATGAATCATGTGCAGCCGAGCTTGATCCCAATGACACTGACGAACTCAACGATTCCTCAAATATTCAGTGCAATCTAGAATGGCATGAAAGGCCCAAAGTTCTCACGTCAGATCAAACTGTCACTGTCAACTTGAGTGATTCCGGAAGATAGGGGCGAATCCCCCTGAGAGTGAAACGAAACACCCGATCCAGTTGCCGCATGAGTAGGTAAATCTTTCAACCAAAAAGTGCATCAAGGATACTTCGAGGTAAATGATCTAGTCCTAAGGGAGGTATTGCTAGTTTTTCCTGTTCCTGGGGGTAACTTTGCCCTAAACTACATTGGTCCATATATGGTCAAAAAGGTGCTTCCTGGAGGTGCCCTGATTCTCGCAGAAATGGATGGTCGTGAGTTCTCCACTCCTGTTAATTCTGATGCTGTGAAGATGTATTATTCTTGATAAAATTTAACATTTTGAAGCAAAAGTTTTCAAGTGTTTGGTTTTATATTTTGAATTGCAAACATTTCACTGATGAATAAATGATTTCAATCAGTTTCAAGTTAAGATGTATGCATTGGCTTTAAATTTTGCACGGTTATTTTGTCGGTCTGCATCATCGACTTCAAAAGGGGAATCTTTTTGGACAATCTGATAACTCATGTAGAATGAATTGAATGTGTTGAATGAGGTACATCGGGATGAAGAAAGGCAAAACACACCCCATATACAGTTTCATACACTAATCTCCAGTGAGTTGAGCAAAGAAAAATTCTATGTCGGTAAGGTAAAGGGTTATCTCGCAAAAGGTACGACAACCGAAGTGACGAAAGGCGGTTCATTTCTCTATCCCAAACACTACAGGTTATCCATTGTTTCGCCACATTGAGCCTACATGTTTGGAGAAATCCTTTCAAATTACCCCTGTCAAGAACCACCCCACATCGGGGCAAACTGGAGGTAAGTCAGCATTATAAGGTGAAAAATGAATAGAGATTTTCTTGCTCTCACTTGCATCAATCTTCGAGTGTTGCTTTTTCAGAAGAATTCACACAAAGTTCAAGTGCCTTAGGATGACGAAGAGCATTTCTTTCTCTATCCTATACACACTTTATCCTTTGCTAAGCCCAATTGAGCCTACAAATTCATTTCTTAAACCCAGTTGGTGATCATCCCCCACACTGGGGCAAGGTAAAAGCCATCACTGTCCACACAGCATATTTGGAGCGCCGATAGAAGACGAAGACCCTGAAAATTCAAATGTTAGTCATTCGGTCAAAACAAGCCAAAATGTGGCTGGCTAATATGTGCATTGTAAACAGTGTGTGTCAAACGCAAAAAAAAAAAAAAAGAACTATGGGGCATGAAAAAGCAGTGTGCCTGGTAAAAGCAAGGCCAATGCCCGAGAGAAAAAGAAAAAAAAAGAGAAAAGAAAATCGGAAAAAAAGGAGAACTTTAGAGAAAAAATGTCAAGATACGACATGTCAAAGTCATGAATCTCAGTGGAGCAGTGGTCTTACAAGTCTCAAAGGAATCAAGTGGTGAATTCAAGCCCAATGGAACGTCTACCGAGAAGACAATCCCTGGCGAAAAGGAAGACTGGTGACAATGCCGAGATGATCACCAACTTATTCACCCTAATTATACACATTTTGAGCCTAATGATCCATTTATTTCTTAACCCATGAGCCCAGCCTACGTTACGTCCCTTGCAAAGTCTCTTCAGATTATGGCACTTGAACTAATGTAGGATTCGGATGTTTATAAGCTTAGCTCGAAGAAGTGCGAGCAAGTCCATTTCTATCTCAGTTTACAGGGTTCTTGACTTGTAAATCCGGAGACAATTGCGGAGTATTTTCTTTCAATAGCCTTGACTCAAAGAGTCCCCTTTTGCTAAGCCATTGACCAAGCCCACGTTACAACCCCAGCAAAGACCTCTCAGATTGGTAAGGTCGTACCGCTTGCGAGAATACTCGGACCCTTGTCCACATGATGGTGAGATAGAGCGATTTTCATAAATCAGCCACTTTTTGATGAGAGTGAGTGAAAGCCCTTTCAGACCGGAGGTCCCTCATTTAACATTTTCAAGACACCCACTTATGAGTTCAGATTGTCTTATCATGATTTTCGCCAGTGAAATTTAGTAATGCTGATTTGACAAAATCGTCATGCATGAAAACCAATTGAATTTATAGTGCATGAGTATATGTGTTATTGATTACTCATGAATGCATATTACTTGCTGTCTATAATCGTGTCTAGCAGGAGACACACACTCAAGAGTCAGAGATATCAACAGGTAAGTATGTCTCTACCCCTTCAGGTGTCTGTGTTTATCCAAGTATTTATTCACATGTTCGAGCAATCGACATGCTCCATATCTAATCAGTTTTGTTGCAGCCACTCGGCGTCTTCGACAATGTCCAGACGTCTATATATTCCTCAATCGAGTGCCTGAGGAGAAATCCAGGTGTCTCATCTGAGTATTCGAGGAGAAATCCGAATATCTCACAATATTTCTCAACCGAGTGCCTGAGGAGAAATCCAGGTGTCTCACCTAAGTATCCGAGGAGAAATCCGGATATCTCACTATATTCCTCAATCGAGTGCCTGAGGAGAAATCCAGGTGTCTCATCTGAGTATTCGAGGAGAAATCCAAATATCTCACAATATTTCTCAACCGAGTGCCTGAGGAGAAATCCAGGTGTCTCGCCTGAGTGCCTAAGGAGAAATCCAGGTATCTCATTTGAGTATCCGAGGAGAAATCCGGATATCTCACTATATTTCTCAACCGAGTGCCTGAGGAGAAATCCAGGTGTCTCGCCCGAGTGCCTGAGGAGAAATCCAGGTGTCTCATCCGAGTATCCGAGGAGAAATCCGGATATCTCATCATACTTTTCATCCGAGTGCCTGAGGAGAAATCCAGGTGTCTCATCCGAGTATCCGAGGAGAAATCCGGATATCTCACCAGAGTGCTTGAGGAGAAATCCAGGTGTCTCATCCGAGTATCCGAGGAGAAATCCGGATATCTCATCATATTTTTCATCCGAGTGCCTGAGGAGAAATCCAGGTATCTCATCCGAGTATCCGAGGAGAAATCCGGATATCTCACTAGAGTGCCTGAGGAGAAATCCAGGTCACTGGAGTTCATCAGCATTCATCAGGCAATACCTTTGGGATAGAGTCCAAACATTTGCCAAACAATCTCAAGAATTATGGCAATGCCTCAAATTACTTCACCACTCAAGTTAGGTAAGTAATTCCATGTATGTTTTATTCACGTCAGCATGCATCATTTCTTATTGCATTTCAAAATGGGACTCATAATCCCGACAAAAATAACATTCATTGCATTTGCATGGCAAAATTTAGGCATCAGTTTAGTCTTTGAATGCAACCTCTTCAAGCTCACTTTCAAAGAGGGGCAGCTGTCGACACCTAAATTTTGGCGATCCCGTTAGGTAAATATTGCATAGAAAAATTAGGGATTAAATTTTAACCCCTAAACAAAAATATTAAAATTGCATAGCATATAGTTTAAGTTCATGTAGGTTAGTTACATTCCACATCGAACCGGCGGTGGCGAGTGAACTGAAAATCCATCGCGCAAACCGAGCTCGAGCACTGAACGAAACTCGGCTTACTCGGAAGACAAGGGCCGAAAATCACAAGTCTAAAAGGCCTTGGTTGTCTTAATTTGAGCTTAAATCAGCCCATTAAGCTTAATTAAAGAAAAAGCCCAAATTAATTCAGCCAATTTGGAATTAAATAAAAATTAAAGGATAAAGCCTAAGCCAAAGCCCATTAGGACTAGGAAATCCGGTCAATTAACCTAGGGTTGCGATATAAATACGTCATTATGCATCATAATTAAAGGGGGTCTGAATTTCTTTTGAGGAAAAATCCAGAATTCTCTGGGTTTTTTCTTCTCTCTCGGCTCTCTCCACCTCTGAGTGCATTCTGAGTTTGTTCGTCTTGGGTCTGTCACGGGAAGAAACAGAAGAGAAAGTTTGACTTTGAGAAAAGAGGACACGACAGTATAGAGGCCAACGAGAGCAGCGTTGAAGCCTCGGGCTCTCTCCGCACAGCCTCCATCTCGACGACACTACGGCAGCTCCTGTCATCGCCGCCCCGCAACAACCCCGCCGTTGCAGCACTCAACGAACTATCACCAGAGTCTCTATCGCCACCATCTGTCCAGCAGGTCAGGCGAGACAACCAGCAGCGTCGGCGATCAGTCCAATAACCAGGCGTTGTCCTGCAGTGTCCCCGTAGCATTGTCATTCTGCCCAGGTGATTTGCTGCCGCTTCCCACCCGACAATCTGCTTTCGTGTCCTGTCCACACCGTGTAGTTTATTTCCAACAAATCAAGTGGCTTCGAGGGATTTCCGACGGTGTCCTACAGTGAAGACCTTGTGGATTCTCGGTGACCACCAAGGTGTTGACCTCGCAAGGGAGAGACGTTCACTGACATGCCCTTGGGGATTTATACCTCGTGTGACTCAATACTCAGACCCCAATAGGAAGTTTTTCTCTCGCAATTACTTTGACCCCACTAAACTCCCATTGCTATTCTGTTTTATTGGTTCCAGAAACAGAGGACTTCGGGTTTCACTTTGGCTGCAGGTTTTCAATCGGTCTTACTTGGGGATTGCCTCGAAACAATCACGTCTTACCTCCGAGTGATATTGGCATTATCTCGATCGCGCACAGCACCCTTTGATATTGCGAGCAGCCCAAGCCGAGTTGCTGGCTACGATCCAGTCGAGCCTCATTGCCGGCTTGTCATCCAATCCATTAGCGTGCCCTCCCACGCAAGACCAAAATAGCATCGCCGCCGTCCTCGTGGCCGTGCCATCGCCGACCACACCGTCGAGCCCCAGTCGCAAAACCCGTTGGTCCCGATCCGCAAGCCCGAGTTCGATCCGAGTTCAAATTTGGAACTATCCGCCAATTAGGTAAGATTATCCGAATATTTCTTTCAAATATTTAATTTCCTAGTTTTCAGTGTTTGAATATTTCGTGGATATTCTTTGGTGGATTGCTAGATATCTTAGGATAATATTTGCGATATCCGCAATATTTGAAAATACCCAAAATTAGGAATTTTACCTAATTTAGCAACGTATCTGGACGACTATCCGACCTTATCCCTAAGGTACGATACGTGGCGATACGGAAAATTGTTATCTTGTCCATAATCACTTGGATACGATAATAGATTTTATTCGCTTTCCAAATTCGAACAATCAACTTTCCGTCGATATCTATAACCCTATAGATATGATTGTCGGTTTGATTTCTTTGCCTTATCCGAATTTGAATAAATCTTGCGGATTGCGTGTTTTGTTTGAATGTGGTTGCTATCTTTGTTTAATTGTTTTCCTTTTAAGTAAAGAAAATCCAAAAATTTGTTAGTTAGATTTAAATTAGAAATTTTGCATGTTTAGGGAACCCTAAATATATCTAGAAGATAGGATAATTATTTAATTTAAATTGGGACTTGAGATGATTTATTTCCTAGTTTAAATTAGGTGTTATTTTATTCCTAATAGATTATTTAGGTTATTTTAAGATTTCGAATTTTAATAAAAATCCCAAAAAAAGGAATCACTTTAGGATAGATCAAATCATTTTTATTAGAATAGATTGCATGTTAATTTAGGTATTTTTTTTAATTCCGAATTTCATTGAAAAATACCAAAAATAAATCATTTTTCCGTCATTAATTAGGTCACGTTGTCGCATGGCATATAGTTTGCATGTTAGGCTGCATTAATTGCATGTTAATTTTTTGCACGTCATTACATATAGATTAGCTCTCATTTAAATAAGTGAAAATCCAAAAAAAATATTGAGTGAATTGTTTTGATAATTAGAAATCATATTAGGATTGCCTGTATGATTTTCTACTAACAATGCGGATGCTTGCGTTGCATTAAGGTATGTCATCCTCCTAATCTTGTAATTCATTTGCTGCTTTCTTGGGTGTTACTTTGGTGGTTTGCGCACCCGCATGATCACCTCACATGCTAGTGACTAAGTTAAAATTGATCCAGACTGCCTGCATAAATATTTTTGAAAAGAAAAGGTACCGAAAGGGCGTTAGACTTGATCTAACGTAATCAAGTCCCCGTACTTAGAATCTCTGGTTCGTAGGAATAAAACATATCTCCCTATGTTTTATTTAGGTTTCTAATCGACCTACCACAAATAGATTAGTGGCGACTCCAAGCATGAAAACTTTTGCATGTTAAAAACTTAAATCCTAAGTTGCGAATTGGTAGGGCTTGGGAGGGCCCGAGTTAGGTTTAATCTTAACAATCCATTAGCCTGAGAGAAAATTTTAGGTCGCGACATTCCCCAAGATTGGTGAAGAAAGGAAAATAATCAATGGAGAGAGAAATTTTCGGAAAAAGCAATCGAGAATTCTCAGCTATATAAAGCAGAGTTCACAATGCTAAAAGGAAGCGGGGAAGATAAACTGAAGTCTTTATCATCATCATCGTGGTTTTCCTCTGTGAGTCCACATTGTGGGAGAGAAGCGACCGTTAAAAATGAGAGGAGACAATCGTAAATACAGAAAATTTGGGAGAGACCAAAAATTCCTTCTGCTTGCTGAAGGTCACATCCGCCACTAGAGGGGCCCGTCAACTACATTTCTTTTTTCACCGTCACCACATAGCCCAATGTCGAGCGCACGAGACATTCACTCCAAGCCACACTTGCTCTGACCTTCCACACGCATAAACAATAAGAGCACCCGAAGTGAAATTTGGCGAAACGAAGTTTCAGTCACTTTGGCCAACGGTGATTCTTTTCCAGTGACAATGCTGCGATCGTGAAGGAGCCTGGATGTCCATATTGTCTTGCCGCAAGTCATCACTATCCGTAGCGCTCACCAAGCTCCGCTGTTCCAGCATTTTTTTTACTAGCACCGCTGAACTCTCAGCCCCCACTCATATGCGGTCCCTATCACAATCCAGTTGTAGCAAGTTTCCACAGCCGCCTAGGGAGTTGCTCGCTAGCGATTTCTCTGTGTCCTGGTGATCTTACCTAGCATCCAGTGGTTCCTGCAGCTAGTCATGGCCACGGGCCGGTTTCGGCCCAGTCATATCCGAGCCCGCGGTTCGAAACCGGAACCGGCCCGTGGCCTACAAGCCCGGTTCCGGTTCCAACAATTTTGGAGCCGGCCCGGAACCGCCGGTTCCAAAACAAAATTTAAAAATTTAAATAAATTAATTAATTAAAAAAAACAAAAACAAAAAACCTGCAGCAGGCCTGCACGTATGCAGGCCCTACTGTGGCCCGTTGCCAGGGCAGCCTTTGCAGGCTGCCTTGACAACGGGCAAAAAATAAATAAAAAATAAAATAAAATAAAAAGATAACCGGAACCAGTTCCGGTTCATACATGGCCACGAACCGGAATCGGCCCAGTTCCGAACCGTGGCTATAACTACCTGCAGTCATTCCAGAAATCCCAGTGGTGTAGACGAATTCCCACAGCGTCTGCAGCAGTACCAGTGGTCTTCAGCGAACCCCAACAATCACCGACCCCGACATTGTGCCCAACGAGCAACTAGTATTCCTACCGTGCCTCGATAGCGAGCCCCGCTGTAATGTTCCGTGCTCGCCAAGAAAATCCAACCTGCTCATGTACGCTCCAGTAACTTCTGTCAGTACGTCGGCTACAGTCTGCTGTACCGAGGGATCCTCTTATCGACATTGGTTTCTCTTCTGCGTGCCACCAGCAACTCAACGAACCCCTCCTGCATTCCTACAAATTTGTTTGTCAAATTCCTTGTATTCTCAGTTTGTTGCAGGTCTCTTGGACGAAACCTTCATCACGTTAGCAGGCCAACGAGCACACCAATCTGTCGTGGTCTGAGTCCAATTGCTCTTCAATCATCGCCTAGTATTCTTCCAGTTTCGCTAGTTCCAGTATTCTCAAGGAAGCTTCACCGTTGGCCAGCATTGAACCGCTACTATAGTGTTCCTCACGTTGCTCGTGGTTCCTCTTCTCGTTCGGTGTTATGTAGGTAAGTGTAGTTCTGTTCAACTTTCTGTGATAATTCTTAATTGCATGTTATTAGTTTATAGAACCTTAGGTTGTCATGATTTGATTATTTACCTGTGTTAACTAAGGCGTATTAGGCCTCCAAACCTTTAGACACTAAGGTCGGATCCTAATATTGTCTCGCATGACTTGTCATAATTGATTTTGATATGATGTGTGTTTCATTGCATCACAATATTATCAATCGTCATTGCACGCCACTTGCACTTTAGGATTTTCATATTGAGGGCCATGCATTGTTAGTCTCATAACGCATATAGGTTTAGAATGTGCTAGTTTTAGAATGCATATAGATTCAGGTTAGTTCATAGCTTTCATAAAAAAAAATGTTATCTAGTTTCCCTCTAGATTGCACGAAGACTTAGAATTAATTAGTCTCATATCTTATAATATCATCATTTAGAAAATCATATAGAAAATGTTAACTATTAATCGCATTACAAGCATCATCCGCATTGCACATAGTTCAATATTAATGGCTAGTTCATTAGATCACATTATAGTCCTAAGATTTAAATTTTCTGTTTTCATAAAATAAAATTAGCATTTCATAGTGGTTTGTATTATAGGATTAGTTCATAGTTAGTCCTAGAATAGAAAATCCATGCATATTGAATTTATAGACTTTTGGGACATTTGTCTTTTTGTTAAGAAAAAGAACAAAAATACGCTAGAGAATCTCATGTAGATTGCATTAATTAGGTTAAATATTTTTTTAAAAATCTATATTTCATGACATTTAGTAGAATTAATAGGTAAATTTAGAATTAATTCTATGACATATTATTTAAAATTCATCATGCACAATCATGCATAACATTCATGCATCCTACATATTTTTCTAAATAAATAGTTTGCAGAAAGTCCTTGATGACAGTTAGCGATATTCTTTGCTTAGCGTGTTTAGGTTCTTTAAGTTTTCTACAATCAATTTATTGCTTTATTATTGGGTGTTACTTTCCTGATCGCGCACTCACATGATCATTCCTACATATTAGTGGCATATGATAAAAGTGAATAAAGACTGCAGGTAAAAAACATTTTCGAAATAAAGCGAAAAGGTACCGAAAGAGCATTAGGTTAATCTAGTGTAACCAAGTCTTTGAATCCCTTAAATCTTTGGTTCGCAAAAGTAAAATGTACTCCCACATTTTATTTTGGTGTCTAATCAACCCACAACCGATTAGTGGCGGCTCCAAAAGGTAAGATAAATGTCATGATTAAATCGAGTACCAAGTTGAAGTCGGATGGGCTTAGGAGAGTCTGCACTAAACGCGAGCAATTGCCTCATGAAAAGGAACCTTCATTCCTATTTAGTAAATTCGTTGGCCATCCCCTGGTGGTTCACCTCCAAGAAGGTCACGATAGTGAGTTGTGAGTGTTTTACCTTCAAATCATCCCATCAGATTGGTATTAGAGCTTCCGATTTGTGATCATGGCCTCAACAAACACTCAATGTCCTCTTCAATATCCTCGTCTTACCAAAGAAAACTATAGTAATTGGGCTATTAGAATGAAAGTGCTACTCAGTGCCTATGGTGTTTGATAACTTGTCAACACTAGCTATGATGAGCTAGAGGAGAAAGCCACTTTGAGTCAAAATAAAAAGATTGCCTTGGTGAAGGCTTGAGCAAATGATCAATATGCTCTATCAATCATCTATCAAGCTTTAGATGATTCTATGTTCAAGAAGCTTTCGAACGCTACTACTTCTAAGGAGGCATGTGAGATCCTTCACAACATACACCAAGGTGTACAAAAGGTTAAGAAGATTCGTATTCAAACTTTGAGATGCAAATTCAAGGTAATCCATATGAAATAATCTGAATCTATTTTCATGAGTCTACTCAACATGAGCTATAAATGAGCTATAAATGATATTGAACTATTATACTCAAGAGTTTTGGCAATTGTCAACAAAATGAAAAGAAATGGTGAAGATTTTCCATATGTTCGAATTGTTGATAAGATTCTTCACTCTTTAGACAAGAAGTACAATCACATTGTCATTACAATTGAAGAGTCCAATGATCTGGATGCCATGATGATTGATGAACTTTTGAGTTCATAGCAAGCCCATGAAGAAAGAGTTAGAAGAAACAAGCATAAGCTGGTGGAGGAAGTACTCAAAACTTGGTTGACCATCCTAGATGAGGAGCAAAGTCGACATCCCATGCAAACTTGAGGGACTAATAAAGATTGTGGTCGAGGCCGAGGGTGAGGTCGTTTTCAAGATAGAGGTCGTGGACGAGGTAGAGGAGATCTTGCTCGAATTGGCATTAGATACCAAAATCAAAGAGGTGCTCATGGAAGAGGAAAGAACTTAAAAAGTCATTGGCATGATAAATCTAAAATTCAATGTTATCATTGCAATAAACTTGGCCATTATGTTTCTGATTGTTGGTACAAAGAAAGCAGCGGAACAGATGAAAAGGCAAATCTGGTGAATGATGTTGAACAAGTTCTTTTATTGGCATTTAAAGAAGATGAAGGTGGACAAAATGATACTTGGTACTTGGACATTGGTGCAAGCAACCATATATGCGTGTGAAAAGATACAATTCTCATTCATTTGAAGAATGGTGCACATCAATTTATCACTAATGTTTATGTTTCAAAAATGTAAAGCAATATCTTGAGTTTTATACAGCTTCCGAAGAAAGGCTACACTAGCCACATGAAAAATCTTAGCCTTGTGCTAAGAGACCAAAGTAATAAACAAATTGTAAAAGTGAAGATGTCAAATAATAGGATGTTTACTCTCAATATAAAAAAGTTTCATTCGGTGATAATTCTAAAATTCTTATTGAAGGAAAAGATACAATTCTAATTCGTTTGAAGAATGGTGCACATCAGTTTATCACTAATGATTATTATGTTCCAAAAATGTCAACAAATATCTTGAGTTTTATACAGCTTCCAAAGAAAAGGCTATATTGTCCACATGAAAAATCTGAGCCTTGTGATAAGAGACCAAAGTAATAAACCGATTGCAAATGTGACTATGTCAATGAATATGATGTTTACTCTTAATATAAAAACTGAATGACTCGATACTTAAGGGCAAGTGTGGATGAACCTTCATAGTTGTGGCATTTGAGGTTCGAGCATCTCAATTTTGATGGACTCAATTTGCTTTCTTGCAAGAAGATGGTTTATGACTTACCACATATTGATTATCTTGATTAATTATGTGAAGGGTGTGTCCTCGATAAGTATTCAAGAACTAGCTTTTCAAAGGAAGCAACTTATTAAGCAAAGAAGCCACTAGAGTTGATTCATTCTGATGTATGCAACCCAATCACTCCTCAGTCATACGGTTATCATTGATATTTTGTTACTTTTATTGAAGCGCCATATGTGAAGATAGGAGATCAAGTAACATATATTTTTACTAAACCTCTTAAGATCGACGTTTTTGAAAAATTCAAGAGTATGCTTGGAATGATCGATGGAAGAGAATTTGGTTTGAGGGTAAGCGTTAGTAATTAAACTAAATTCATTTCAAACAAGTTGCCGATTATGCTAACATGTTACCAATTCACTAAACAAGTTGTCAATTCAATTTTAATGGTTGTCGATCGGATGTTTGGTTGTGGATGTACAAGTTCGATGTCGATGTCTATCCGGCTTGCACGAATTAAGAAGAGTCTTTATTGTAGTGTTGTTTTTAAGAGTGTTCGTGTATTTATATTTGGTTAATGTTTTGTAAATTCCCATGAATCTATCTCCTTAGAATGCTAGATATTTACGAGTCACTTATAAGTAAGTGTTACATAACGAACCTATTTAAAGGCACATCTTGTAATCGTTTTTGATAAGGTGAAATAAGGTGAGATAAATAAAAAGCCTATTCGTCTCTTTCACTTCCTTGAGTTGTGATTTGTGAGTAATTCACTTTCAAAATATCCATCGCTTCCACCTCTCCTACCAACCCCCCTCCCCTCGATGCTTGACTAGCTTGGTGCCTCCTCCTAACTCCCCTTTGTACTTGTAAAGGATAAAGTAGAAAAAAGAATTTCTATATATTTATGTGTGTCTAATACTGATGATACATGAGCCTATTTATAGGCTATTCAAGATAACTATCTAAAGCAACAAAATATTACAACATCAGAATAACATCAAATAGAATCAATCAAGGAGGATTATCAATCAGGGAATATAGATATCTCTAATATATATCTCTCAATCAGGAAGGATTGATATCTCTAACATCCCCCCTCAAACTCAAGGTGACATAGAAGAGGTCAATTGGAATTTGAAAAAGAGATCTTGAAAATGCCTGGGTGGATATGCCTTAGTGAAAACGTTTGCCGTCTGATCAACCGATGTAATGGGAACAAGATGAACAAGACCACGATGCATATGAGAGCGTATGAAATGACAATCTATTTCAATATGATTGGTACGCTCATGGAAAACATCATTATGTGCTATTTGGATAGCACTCCGGTTATCACAATAAATGGTCATTCCACCATTTTGACAGATTCTCATGTCTTCTAATAACCACCGCAACCATAGTAATTATGATGTTGTATCAGCAAGAGCGCGATATTCTACTTCAATACTTGATCAGGCGATGCTCGTCTGTTTCTTGCTTCACTAGGAAATAAGAGACTTTCCTAAGAAGAAGCAGTAGCCTATAGTAGATCGATGATTAAGAGGATCGCCAGTCCAGTCAGCATCAGAATAAGCTATCAACTCTAAGCTTGAGTTAGTAGAAAAGTGAAGACTGTGAAATAAGGTACCCTTGACATAGCGAAGAATTCAAAGAACAGTAACAAAGTGAGTTGTTCGCGACGCAGTCATATATTGACTTACGATATGAACAACATAAGCAATGTCAAGACGGGTAACAGTCAGGTATACAAGACTACCAACCAACTGTTGATAAAGCGTAGGATTTGGAATAGGAGTGCCATCTTTGGCATCAAATTTGGCATTAGTCTTAAAGGGGGTTGTAGCAGTTTTGTCATCGGTAAGTCCAGCTCGAGAAAGAATATCAGTGGCATATTTTGCTTGAGAAAGATAGTAGCCAGAGGAATCTGACGTAACCTCCAGACATAAAAAGTAACTGAGCTGTCCGAGATCCTTCATTTCAAATTGTTGACTCAAATACTGCTGAAGTTTCATAATACCATTATGATCATCGCCAGTAATAACCATGTCATCCACATATAATAATAGCAAAATATGCCCATGAGATGTTTGTTGAACAAAGAGTGCATTGTCATAGGGACTGGACATAATACCAAAACGTTCCATGGTGGAACTAAACTTAGAATACCATGCACGAGGAGCCTGCTTCAGTCCATATAATGCACGGCATAGGCGATACACTTTATTAGAAGTGTGAGTATATCCAGGAGGAGGCTCCATATAGACTTCTTCAGTGAGATCACCATTGAGAAATGCATTTTTGACATCCATCTGAAACAGAGGCCAACGCTTAATAGCAGCAATAGCAAGGAGGCTGCAAACAGAAGTAAGACGTGCAACTGGAGCAAATGTCTCATCATAGTCAATGTCATATTCCGGAGTGAAACCTTTTGCTACAAGTCTAGTTATGTAGCGTTCAACTCTACCATCTGCTTTGGTTTTGATCTTGTACACCCATTTACAACCTATAGCCAACTTTTCAAGAGGCAAATCAACCAAATCCCAAGTACGAGATTTTTCTAATGCTTGCAACTCATCCGCCATTGCTTGTTGCCAAAGAGGATTAGTACGAGCTTCTCTATATGTGTGAGGCTCGTGAAAAGAAGCAATTGTGGAATAACAATGAAAATCACAAAGTCGAACAGAAGATTGACTTACACGGGTGGAACGACGAACAAGAGAAGAAGAATTCGCAAATGGCACAGACTTGTCAAGATCTGCCGAAGTGGGATTTCCATAAATACCTGCATGAAGATTAGGAGAGGGCAAGTCCAAAGAGGAAGAATCGATTGTGTCATCTTCTGGAAAAAGATTTACAGAAGGATTGGTGAAGAAATAGACAATTAGAACAGTAGGGGAGGATTCAAAAGGATGGAGAGACAAAAACATCTTATGTTCCCAAAAATGTAACATGACGAGACACACGAAAACAATTAGAGATAGGATCCCAACATCTATACCCTTTATGGTCAATGCCATATCCAAGGAAGTAGCATAGACAAGCACGAGGTTTTAACTTCGTGCGTTCATTAGGGAGAAGATGTACAAAACATGCACTACCAAAAACTCGAAGTAGACTGTAATTGGGAACACTATCATACAAACACTCGTAAGGAGTAATGTTACCTATAATAGGTGACGGAATATGATTGATAGTATATACAGCAGTATGACAAGCCTCTTCCCAAAACTGTTCTGGACAAGATGCTGAGATTAAAAGAGTTCGTATGATATTTAAGATATGCCTGTGTTTACGCTCTGCTCGACCATTTTGTTGAGAAGTTCCAGGACAAGAATGGTGAATGATAGTACCATTCTAAGAAAGAATTCTAAGGAACTCTCTTTCCCTATATTCCATGGCATTATCAGTACGAAAAACTTTGATATCTCGAGAAAATTGCGTTTTGATCATTGTTGACACCTAAATTTTGGAGATCCAATTAGTCATTCATTGCATAAAAATTAGGGATCGATCTCGATTCCTAGAAAAAAAATTAATTAATTAGTTAAAATTGCATATAAATTTTAGGAGCATTTATAGTAATAGGCTCACATAATAGCATTTGCATTAAATCAATAGCGAATGGACTTAGTTAAAAGCCCACGAATAGAAATTTTCGCCAAACTCGTTCATTATCATGGGTGGAATTTTCGCACGTGAGATATGAAGAATTTTCGGAATATATGCATGATTCTCGGTCAATATATTTTTGGTTGGGCATTTGTGCAGAAATATCTTTCATGATTTCCTGAAGATGTCCACGATTTCATAGACTTTGATTTTCGGATATTTACGGAAATATGCAATATATCTTTCTCAAAACAAGAAAGAATATGCTGCCCAGAAGACCTCCTTGCGCCCATAATCGGAAAGAGAATATTTAAATTAGGTTGGGGGAAGGTCTCGGTCAAAGAAATAAAAGGAAGGGAGGTACGGGGCTTCGTTCGGAAGGAGAGACACGTACTGGACACAATTGAGAGAATAAGAAAAGGAGAGAGAAGAGGCCTTTACGTCTTTGGGGAGGGGCCATATAGGAGGAGACTCGGTCAACAGAGGGGGCCTTGACGTCTGGGTGGGGGCCTGGACATTCCCAGAAGAAAGACACGAGAGAGGGAGATCCACGGGGAAAAGAACAGAGACAGTCACGAAAAAAGATCGTGGAAAAGGGGGATAGCATCACGTTCTCCACCTTTTCATGGTCACCTCACTATCATCACCTTCACGGTCACTGCACCCCTTTGCCTACAGCGAAGTTGCCGAGTCGCAATGCATCTCACGCCCGCCGCTCCTGCTACACCAATGACCACGTTGCTGATCTGCACCAAGAGACACCATCCAATCACAAGCCTTGTGCCTGCACCACGCTGCCTTTCTGTTCTTGCAGGTCCTTTTAGGCCTCTTCGAAGTTTTCCGATAAGCTTGCCCATTGACGACGAGTTACCGCCATTGAGAACCTCAATACCGCGAGGTCTTCCTTGGCAAAGATCACTAACAACCTCTTCCTCACCGCTACCAGTGGCCAAACCGAGCTTCACCGAATCAATCTCTGGGACAATCCTGATTGCACGAAGCTGTGCTAGAAATCTTTGGGTGTTGTGTCCGTTGGAGGGTTGATTACTCAAATAGAAAAAAAGAATGAATTTTCTGTTGTGTACAGGTGTGATCCGTGAGTGAAGTGGTAAAGAAGTCCTGGAGGAGTGCACCCTTCACAAACAAGAGGAACCCAAGTGGCAAAATTCTAACGTGGTGATTTGGTGTAACGGTGTGTTCACTGTTCAGTGGGCGCAGGTGCAGTTCTTAGAATTGAAAACCATCACGCCCCGTCGGCCGTAAGTCATCTACCGGGAACATCCTTAGCCGCGACGCTGACGAGCTGTTTGTGATCCACAGTCAAGTACCCCACATCGTGAGTAGCCGCTGCCCCGACGCCGCGCTGACACTCCCGACGTACCGTCGATCCGCAATCCCGAGCCGCCGCAAATTCAAATTCGGAAAGAAGTCTGCAAATCAGGTAATTATCTTATCCTGATTTAGTTTGAATATTTTATTACCTAATTTGCGCTTATTGATATCTAATCTTGCATATTTAGATAATAGGCAATATTTCAATTAGGATTTATTTCCTTTTTTTAAAATCTTGGATATCTGATCTTATCAAATTTGGATAGAATTTAGAAATTTTCAAAATCCTTTGAATATATCCAAGAATATTTGAGATATCTAAATTTTTTCAAGATGTGATCGATTAGGAAAATTTCCTAATCCGCAACCGCGCATGTGAAAATAAATCTATCTATCAGGCTTTAGATAGAGTTATTTCCATAGCGGGTATTTCGAATTTTAGGATCGATCTGTCAAGCTTCAGATCGAAACTTAATTCGAAAGATTTTGCGGTTATTTTTTTTTTTACTTAAAAATTTGCAATTTGAATTGATTTCTTTAGTTTAAAATTGCATGTTTAGATAATTGGCATTTTTAATTCCGAATTTCATTAAAAAAATACAAAAAAATAAAATGCCAGTCATTAGAAATAGGTCACGTCGTCGCATGACATATAGTTTTCACGTTAGGTTACATTAATCGCATGTCAATTTTTGCACGTCATTACATATAGGTTAGCTTTCATTTAAATAAGTAAAAAAAATAAACAAAAGAGAAAATTTCTGCACCTTTGAACTCTAAGTCAAGATTTATCAAAATTGTCAAATTGAGTATTTTTCCTAAAATTGGTACCGAGAGGGCATTAGGGAATCTAGCGTAATCAAGTCCCCGAATTCAAAATTTCTGGTTCGCAGAAATAAAATAGTACTCCCGCTATTTTATTTAGGTTTCTAATCAACCTACCCTAAATGATTAGTGGCGACTCCCATTGAAAATATTTGCATGCTCACAATTGGACCTAAGTTGCGATTTGGTAGAGTTTGGGAGAACTCGAGCTAGGTTAGTTAATTTAATTGATCTAGTAATCTATTAGCCTAAGATCGGAAAACATGATTTTTTTTAGGTCGCGACAATCATGGCAGCAAAGTTACCATAGATATGAGTAAGTTCAAATCGATTCTTCATAAGATATAGCCATGTAAAACGAGAATAACCATCCACAAAAATCACAAAGGAACGAGATCCACCCATAGTGGGAGTAGGAGATGGTCCCCAAATATCTGAATGAATGAGATCAAATGGAGCATAAGAGACAGAGTCACTAATATTAAATGGTAAAGCATGATGTTTTCTCAATTTACAAGGCAAGCAATCAAAAGTTTTATTGTCAAAGAAACCTAAATGGCCACTTAAAATCAAGGGACTTAATCTAAAATAAGAAGGATGACCCAAACGAGAATACCAAGTTTCAGATGAAACTGTGGCAGCACAACTAATGAAGGAATTGGGAAGCTTTAATGAAACAAGTTCAAACAAGCGACCCATTTTACGGCCTGTCCCAACTGTCTGTCCCGTCCGTAGATCCTGTACATGACAACCATTCGAAGAAAAATTAATTTCAAAGCCAAGTTCACATAGTTGTCCCACAGATATCAAGTTTAATGAGAGCTTGGGAACCATAAATGTATCGGGCAAGGATAATGTGGACGTCAAAATGTTCCCCGTATGACTCACTAGCATCTTAGAGCTATCAGCGGTATGAATAATAGGTGCTTGTGAAGTGTATGATTTTGACTTGAATAAATGGGAGTTGGAGGTCATGTGATTATAGCAGGCAAAATCAAAGAACCACGAATCAGAAGTACCTCGATTAACTGACAGAGCAGAGGAGTTAGGTACAGAGGAGCTAGAAGTACCAGATTCTTGAATAATGGAATGGACTGTGGATCGAAGATCATCTAAAGATAGAGTAACTGATGAACGGTTGGAAGAATCCTCAATGGTAGCAGTAGTAGTGGATGGGTACACATGCAGACCTCTGAACCGAGATCGATTGTTTGTTCCCATAGGTTGCTTAGGTTGCAACTGATAACAATTGGATGCATAATGACTAGATTGACGGCAATGCGTACAATAAGGCTTTCGCCATGAGGAAGAACCAGAAGTGGCAAATATTGCATCTATAGGAGTGGAGACTGATAGAGCAGCACGTTGTGCTTTTAAAGTAGCTAGTCGAGTTTCTTCGGTCAACAGTTCTGAGACAATTGCCTCAAGATGAGGTAAAGGATCTCGATGCAAAAGTGAAGCTCGCACAGGTTGAAACTCATCATTAAGTGCCATCAGAAATTGCATTACATGCAGTCGATCGCGATATTTAACAAACATGCGGGCATCAGTAGTTGACTCCCATTTAGGCTCAGATAAGGCTAGATGATCCCATATAGCATGCATCAAAGATAAAAATTCATTAATAGACTAACCTGTCTCCTAATGCATGCGATGTAAATTCCCTAATAGTTGATATTGATTAGCAATGTCTGACGTGGAATAACGATCGGCAAGAAGATCTTAAGCTTCATTTGCTGTATCTAGTTGACCAAACTGAAGCTTGATAGATGGAATTGAAGTGTTTCGAATCATGTGAGTATCTGATGATTCCTGCTATCCCACTCCTTTAATCGTTCAGCAAATTTATCATCAGCCTCACCAGTAGCCTGAATAGGCTCGCAAATACCTCCAGTGATGTAACGCCAAAGTTTACGTCCTTTTAAAAACTTGACATTTCTTGAGTCCATAAGATATAGTTTGATCCGTTCAAGATGTTCCGAATGGGTAATGAGACTTCTAACTTTTCCATGATATTAGAATGTACCCAATATAATGAATTCTGAGAAAATTGATATTTCCAAGGCTGATATTGACAAAATAAGGCCAAAAATGGATTTTGGACGTCGAAATACTTCGGGAACCGGTCTGGAAATGCCAAGAACGATCCAAAAGAGATCGAACCGGTCAAAAAATAGATAAACCGTTCTGGTCAACAGCGGTCAACGTTCGGTCAAAGCAGGTCAACGTCCAGTCAACGGTCGGTCAACGTGGTCAACCGTCACAATGCTATGATGACGTGGTAGATGACTCGGCGTGGATATCACACGTGGCAAATGACTTGGCGGTGACGTGTCGTTGACGTCACAGGATGGCGTCACTGGTTCGGACCGGTGGATCGCATGAGTCTCACGCAGCACGTGGATCTCATGCGCAAAGGACCTCGGAGGCACGTGAGGATGCGTGGAGATTTCCCGAGTCTGTTTGTGACGAAAATTGAAGGGTCTGACTCGTTTTGTGGCAGCGATCAAGACGATAGTTTGGCGTCCGTCCGGCGGAGAATGGATATCCCGCACGGCTATGGCTACTGGCTTAAAAACACAGTGGCCCCTTCCTAAAAAAAAAATATTGGCTCTGATACCATGTAAAGAATAAAGTAGAAAAGACAATTTCTGTATATTTCTGTATGTCTAATACTGATGATACATGAACCTATTTATAGGCTATTCAAGATAACTATCTAAAATAAGAAAATATTATAATATCATAATAACATCAAATAGAATCAATCAAAGAGGATTGATATCTCTAATATTATCAATTAAGGAAGATTGATATCTCTAATATATATCTCTCAATCGGGGAGCATTGATATCTCTCTCTACGCTTTGTTCATTGTAGAGCATCGGAAGAAGCTGATCTCCCTTTGCCTTCAATCTCTACTAGTATTATTCCACCAATCGTTCGCTTCTACGAGAATCTCCTCACTATTACTTCTCTTTCTCGTCGCTTCAATTTCCCTCCTCTTGCTCCGTATCCTCGTACTTCATCGGACCTCAACTCGGCGCCCCCGTGCTAAAGGTGTTGCACCAGACCAAATGTATCCTCTCCTTCCTTGACACAGTGATTGAGGCCGTGAGGCTCACCTTATGAATGGCGATGTCACCAGGAATTGCTACCTCGAGAAGCTCGTGAAGTTCATGGGAGTGCAAACTAGCCCGCTGATCGATGGAACCCCAGTGCTCAAGCTGAACCTCGTGGGGCTTCCCTACGTGTAGTCAATGCTGGATTCCCACTACAAAAAAACATCATTTTTCCAACGAAATTTCCAACGAAAAATTCAGAGAAAATGAATTTCCAACGAATTTTCCAACGAAAAAAAATTCGTCAGTAATTCTTCGTCGCAAATTTTTCCAACGAAAAATTTCAATTTTCGTTGGAAATTTGCGACGAAATTTTTTTCGTTGGAAAATTCGTTGGAAACACTACAAAAAAACAACCTTTTTCCAACAAAAAATTTGGAAATCCAACGAAATTTCCGTCGTCGCAAATTTTTTCGACAAAAAAAATAAATTTTCGTTGGTAATTTCAGATGAAATTTTTTCATCGCAAAATTCGTAACTAAATTCGTTGCAAAATTCATCCCTAATTATTCGTTGCAAAAATGTGGTAAAAAAAAATTTTTTGTCGAAAAATCGTGCGGGCGAGGGCCACACTCGCCGGCCATGGCGAGGGCCAGCGAGCTCGAGGTCACCCAGATCTGGCCGAGTTCTGGGCGACCTCGAGCTCGCCATGGCCAGCGAGCTCGAGGTCACCCAGATCTGGCCGAGTTCTGGGCGACCTCGAGCTCGCCGGCCATGGCGAGCTCAGCCCTCACCATGGCCGGCGAGGCCCAGCCTCGTCACCGGCGAGCTCGAGGTCGAGCTCGCCCGCCATGGCGAGGGCCTGGCTCACTGCGGTCGCACTCGGCCTCGCCGCCGCGAACACGACGGACACCGCCCCCTTCATCAGCCGAATGCTCGGCGGGGGGAGCTTGGGCCCGGCGGTGGAGCAGTGCAGTGCGCCAACCAGTACGCGGTGGAGCAGGTGGAGGCGTCGATCGCGAAGAGAGAGAGAGAGAGAGAGAGAGAGAGAGAGAGAGAGAGAGAGAGAGAATGTGGAATTGAGAATCGTTGCGGGAATAATGAGCGCGAAAATGTTGAATAAGGAGTAGGGTTTTCGTTGCAAAATTCGTGGGAAATTTCCCTCGAATTTTGCAACGAAAATTGTACACACTAAAATAATTGCCCGGAAAATTGAAATTCGTGGAAAAATTCGTTGGAAATTTCCAACGAATTTTCCCACGAATTAAAAAAATGCCGAACAATACCAGGTTTTTTTGAATTCGTCGCAAAATTCGTTGGAAATTTCCAACGAAAAATTTTTCGTGGGAAAATTCGTTGGAAATTTCCAACGAATTTTCCCACGAATTTAAAAAATGTCGAACAATACCGGGTTTTTTGAAATTCGTTGGAAATTTCCAACGAAAAAATTTCCAACGAATTTTCCCACAAATTTCAAAAATGCCGAACAATACCGAGTTTTTTTGAATTCGTGGGAAAATTCGTTGGAAATTTCCAACGAATTTTCCCACGAATTTAAAAAATTCCGAACAATACCGGGTTTTTTTGAATTCGTGGGAAAATTCGTTGGAAATTTCCAATGAAAAATTTTTCGTTGGAAATTTCCAACGAATTTTCCCATAAATTTGAAATATGCCAAACAATACCGGGTTTTTTTGAATTCGTTGGAAAATTCGTTGGAAATTTCCAACGAAAAATTTTTCGTTGGAAATTTCCAACGAATTTTTCCATGAATTTCAATTTTCCAGGCAATTATTTCAGTGTGTACAATTTTCGTTGCAAAATTCGTTGGAAATTTCCAACGAATTTTCCCACGAATTTAAAAAATGCCGAACAATATCGGGTTTTTTTGAATTCGTTGCAAAATTCGTTGGAAATTTTCAACGAAAAATTTTTCGTTGGAAATTTCCAACAAATTTTCCCACGAATTTCAATTTTCCGGGCAATTATTTCAGTGTGTACAATTTTCGTTGCAAAATTCGTTGGAAATTTCCAACGAATTTTCCCACGAATTTAAAAAATACCGAACAATACCGGGTTTTTTTGAATTCGTCGCAAAATTCATTGGAAATTTCCAATGAAAAATTTTTCATCGCAAAATTCGTTGGAAATTTCCAACAAAAAATTTTTCGTCGCTAATTTCCAACGAATTTTGCGACGAAAAATTTTTCGTTGGAAATTTCCAACGAATTTTGCGACGAAAAATTTTTCGTTGGAAATTTCCAACGAATTTTGTGACGAAATTTTTTGTCGCTAATTACTAACGAATTTTACTTTTCGTTGGAAAATTTGTCGCAAATTTGCGACGAAAATTTTTTCGTCGCAAATTTTTGTGGCAAAAATCCAATTTTTTTGTAGTGTCCCTGCACGAGCTGGAGCGCCTTCTCGCGGGGGCTCCTGTTGACTACCTTTGGGTTTATGTTGCCAACCTTGGGGATCAATTTGCCCTCGAGCAGAAGGGAAGAAGAAGAAGAAACCCGAAACCCGGTCCAAACCAAACCGTCAAACTACCCAAATTCCTTTACTTATTACCCGAACCGAATTATTCAGGATAAGTGGTCTCCCATACTTGCAGGTTATCATAGCCAGGAGAATTATTCAGCGGAGAAAAGAATCATCGAAAGGGTAACTAATTTCTAAGAATAGGAAAGCAAGCTATCCCGTTTCTTGTCTTGTTTGTTCGTTCTTTTTTGCTGCCGTGTGAAATTTTGTTGTCTGATCACTTTTATAGTCGTTTATTATGCAGCAAGATGAATATTGTTCAAGACTAATTGATAGTCACTTCCAGATTTCTCAATTTTCTTCATGCCATATGTTAATCTTCGGGTTGAAGTCTCCAACCAATGACAGCATGATTCGAACTGTTTGATGAATGATGATGGCGATTTGGGAAAGCCAGGGAATTAAAGAAAAATTCTGGGGCTTTTGCTTTGTTTTCTAATATGAATATTTTTATATTTTATCTTACTGAATCATTTTAGAGTTGGCAATACTTCAAACTATATTATGGGTAAGAAATTCTCAACTAGCACCTGCACGGAGCAGGTACAACTTTCTCACGTTCTATGGGAGATGAAAAGCTTATCCGGAAATAAGGTACGAGAGAAACTGCATACTGCCCATTTGAAATTAGTCTCTTAAATTGATATGCTCTTCGAAGCTTGCTTTGTCTTATCGTATCGTGAACTTTCAAAACATGCATCAACTTGCCCAAAATCCTTTGGGATAGTGCCTCTAAAGATGAGAGTTGTATAGTACGATATGAGGATCACAATGAGGAGAGAGCTAAATCTGAATAAATTATTTTGTATCAAACACATGCAAAGTAGTAGCACAAAATAATGTGCAGTCAATCAAGGTGTGACCTAATTACTCATGCCCATTCCTACAAACGACACCTTCTTTCGGTCACAACAATTTTTATTCGGTCGTAGTCTCCATCTGTAGCCATATCTTTAGATTGCCTTTACTCATTCTAAGGGAGAGATTATGCATCCCTTCAAAGACTCACTTACCCCCCCCCCCCCACCCCACAAATTGGAAGACTTTCAGTTTACCTCCATCAATTTATGACCAGATTAAGCTGCTGTACTTTGTCTTCGTTACATTTAACCATTCAAGCATTATAATAAATTTTGTCCCCTCCAATGATGGAGCAACGGAAGGCCCACAAATCGCCGGAGACAGCACATAAAACATTTATATGAATATGCATTGATAGTAGCACGCTGGATCAAATGACAGCCCCAGACAAAATTTAATAAAAGATTTTGCATTGCCCTGTGTAATTCAGCTGTCTGGATCGTGTTAGAGCTGCCCCCAAATCTTTCTGCTAGCTAGTTTCCCAAGGAGCTGCATAACAATTACCACTGGGTCATTCGGGTCCCAAGATTGCCCCTACCCAGAAGGGCAAAACTACAGATTGTGCCAAAATAAGTCCCATGTTGCACAGGGCCAAATGAGTCATTAAGCAGGTCTAATGGGTCATCATTGGTTTCAGCTTTGCACTGGCTCCCACATGGCAAGAAAAATTAAGCTCTCATGGGAGCACATGGTTAGGGCTCCTACGATCCATGCTATAATCCATGCAAAGCCTAGTCAAAGGCCTTAAAGAAAGGGGAGTGTAGTTTATCTTTGACTGATGCTAGTTTTAATTATGCCTCCCAATTGCCCCCACTAAACATAAAAAGATAAACCCTAGGCTTCCTCACCCTATATCATAATTTTCTCTCTTCTTTCGAGATGCTGAAATCCCGTGGAGCAATGATTCAGACTAATACAGAACTTTCAGTTTTCTTTTCTAATTTTTTCGCTGCTTTTTATTTCAATTGAGAATCCATTTTACCTTCCAAGAACATATTGACATTTTAATAAGTTATAAATCATTAGTTTAATAAATAATGTAACTTAAATTCTACTTACTCATATCTACAAATTATGGGACGTTGCAAATAATTAATTAACTTTTCATATCTAGGTGTGTGCAAAAATACCTGCAAAATCGGCAAAACCGATAGTTATCAAAGGTCGCGAGGAGATTCTAGGTTTCAGAAGTTTAGAACTATGAGTATGGGAAAATTTCAGAGTCCGGAATCATTTCTAAGCAATGTATATGCACGTAAGGAAGGAAGCTACATACTATCCTTCCTGGGTGTTTTGTTTTAAGTGCAATATCAAGGGAACCCCCTTCCTAGCAATAAATATTTCAAGCAAACCCTTGGCTTTTTCTCAATAAGAACAAATTAATTTATTATATCTATCATTAAATTAGTCATCCATTCAAATCTGAGCATATACTATCATTATAGTTAATGACACCAAAGTAAATATTTTTTACCTCATTAAATTAGTCATCAATGCAAAGTCTTTTCTGTCTGGCACTCGCTTTTAGTTTTCAAACTTAAACAATTTTTACTAAAGAAATTTGGAAAAGTACCTAACATGCCGCTATCACCTAAAATGCAAAAGTTCATACTTCACTAGTACAGACTATAGTATTATCACAACTAAGCACTATTTTTTTCGTTCTTTTTTGAACTTTTCCACAAGATTAAACAATCAAATCCGACCCAAATACTATAAGGAGGTGCACATATGCAGAACTTTTGGATCGACATTGACAGGAACACTAAGGAAAAAGCCAAAAAAATGATGTGTTCTGGTCTCAATTCTGCATGCAGAAGCAGATAAAGAGGCCAAGCCATTTGTCATGTACCCCCCGCGAGGTCCCATGTGCTGTTCCGGTGTTCCCATAGTCTAACGCATCATCTCACCTCTTATGTTTGGGCATCTCCAGATGGCCTCATTCCTTAAAAACAACCCCAATTCCAAATCAAGTTCCAAATCTATCCCAAATTTTTTTTATCTAAAAAAAATCACAAACTTTAGGTCTAGTCCTAAATATGCCCTGAACTTTTTTTGTTTCAGAAAAAACCCCCAAACTTTAAATCTAGTCCCAAATCTGTCCCGAATTTTGTTTTGTGCAAAAAACTCACCAAAATTCAATTTATTTTCAAAAATATACTCCCGTGATCCAATCTCAACTTGATGTGGCACTTTCACGTCGATAGCAAATCCACATCAACAAAGTAATTGGGCTTTTTTTTAGACATAGAATAGTTTGGAGCAAATTTGAACTGAACCTAAAAATTAGGTTTTTTATTAATTAAAAAAAGGTTTTTGAGATGGATTTGTTATCGTCCCTAACTTTCATATCTTAGAATGATTTTATTTTGGAAAATTTCAATAATTTTTATTGGGTTGGATTTGTTATCAAAGTGGAAATGCGAAATCGTCTATCGCGCCATTACTTTGCTGACGTGGATTAGTGAATTCACCTATCTCCGGAGCATCGCCATTTTTCTATTCAACCACCCAAAACAACACTGAGGCCCCCGATCGCGACAAAATTCAGACCTCAAATTACATATGTATCTGTGTGTATGTAAAATATAGTAAAATTAATTTTCATGAAACAAACAAATAAACAATATCCTTCATAGTCTCCTTCCCTTTTATAAGATCCCATCACCAAGCCCCCCCTCTTGTTCCTATCTCACCATCTACATCACTCTCTCTCTCTCTCTCTCTTCCCAAAACAGAGAGAAAGAAAAGGAAAGATCATGGTTTCCCAAGAAGACATTGACCCACCTCCCTCAGCCCCCAGGATCTCATTCTCCGCAGATTTTCTTGATGAAAGCGACTTCATATCCATTAACCCAGATGGCCATTTCCCCGACCAAGAAACCAAAGCCAAAGAAACCCCAACGGTGGACCTTGGAAAGAAACCAAGAAATGGTGAGTTTGAGTTCTTGGCGGCCAGCATGAGCACCCACAAGATGATGACTGCGGATGAGCTCTTTTTCGAGGGAAAGCTGCTCCCTTTCTGGCAAATGCAGCAATCCGAAAGGCTCAAGAGAATCATCCTCAAGCCGAAATCCGGAGACAGTGAAGAAGCCAGAGATGGAGGTCGAGATCAAGAACGAGTTCAAGAAGAGGAAAAGATGAGGAACAGCAAGAACAGTAGTAACAGAGACCAAGATCAAGAACAGAACAGAGTGAGTTGGCTTCTTGACGACGACCCATCGCCGAGGCCGCCCAAGTGCACTGTCCTTTGGAAGGAGCTCCTGAGGCTGAAGACCAAGAGGGCTTCGTCCTCCCTCTCGCCGTCGCCCTCATCATCATCCACTTCGTCTTCCTCGAGCTCGCTCGGCGACGTGGCTTCCATGGACGAGAGGAAGGAGGCCAGAGACAGAGACAGGGAGAGCAATAGCAACTACGTCCAGAGGATAAGGAAAGGGTTGGAGAGGACGAGATCGAACAGCATTAGGATCAGGCCCATGGTAAACGTGCCCATCTGCACGCACGTGAAGAGCGCGAGCGGTGGTGGTGGTGGGTCGTTGCCTCCTCTGTTTCCGCTCAAGAAAGGAAGAGTTTGAGAGAGAGATGTGAAAGGTGAAGGTGGAAGGTGAAGGGTTCGGATCAGGGAGAGATGTGAAGATTTTTGTCTATGTTTTTTCCTTTGTTTCTGTTATGCTTTCTTTCGTTTTTATTTTCGGGTCTACTAATTTCGTTGTTACGGCGGATCTGCTGATTTAGAATGTGCATATGCTGACTTTGTAATTTGCTTTGTGGAATTAACCATGACTCATTACATTTGGCTTCTTCCAGTGTCGTGAAAAGAAGGAATCTGCACTACATTGTGGCCTCAAATCACATGTACATCTCTTTTTTCCATTTAGCAGATGATTGTACCACTGTCGATCTTAATCTTGAAGTGATTAGTGGATTAAGTTTTCCTAGCAATGGAACAAACCATTAGACGCTGTAGGTGATCCACATGATGAACCAGCAAAAAATGGGATTGGAGTTGAGTTTTTGGTTTCAAAGAGGGGAGATAATCCAAGAGGAAGTATTAACGAAACTCATATGGAAATATGTAATGGTCGGGTTGTACTCGGGCCTTCCCATTAGGTTAGTTTTGGGTGTATCTAATGAGGAAATGAATTTATTGACCTTCTAATTTTTTACAGCACTTTCTTTTTCAGATGTGCAGACAAGGGATATTTTAATCTGTTCAGTAAATATGTTTCTCCCTACATTATTTGTCTTCAGTGTACATTCAAAGAAGTGATGGAAGTTATGTCTTAGCTTGGTGAGAAGCAATGGTCATCCCTTCCAACTTCGTTTGAATTAGAAATACTGGGTGGACAGGGCACTCCAGGTTAGACATTTTTTTGTCACGATCTGTTTGCACTACACTTAATTGATTTTATGTGTTAGGATTGGGTTTTGTCGTGTTTGTGTCTTAAATAGGTCAACTCGTCTATCTACGAAATAGTAATGTCTTGTACGCAGATTGACCCTTTCAGCCAATTTATGACATGTTTAGACATGCTCAATAGATAAATTAATATATTGAACATGTCAAGCGGTGAATGCGTAACTACGTGTAGACATCATTGTAGACATCATAATATACGTTTAAGGATATTTTCGCATATGTTTTGCAAAAAGAAAAAATAACATTTCTACAAGTTTTTTTTTTGTAGAAGAGTTTTATGTCTTAAAGGTTTTATATATCGTGGCTTCTAACTCTCTTAATAATTGTGTCGTGTTTGGATTTCAATCACATAACATGATTGACAAACATGGCGCGTTCTCATTAAATTGAATTTCACAAGCAAACATTTTGACACCAGCATGCTTATGATAGAAAACATGAATCGTCGACCCTATTTTAAATGGAATGTCCATTAAAGCTAGAGATTAAATCGTCGTTCCTATTCTTATCATTCACATTCACAGAAAATCAATTCTGTAAAATCATAAATCTAATTATTAAATAACGACAATTCATACAAAATGAATCATATCTCGAAGAAGGAGATCATCATTAGAACAGAATATATAAAGAAAGGCAAAGTTGCTGATTTTGATTGGCAAAAGAACACTACAAGTGTCATAACTTGTGTACGGCGCTCACTTTAGTGCCATAACTTTTTTTTGGATCACTTTAGTGCTAAAATTTTTGAAAAACGATCACTTAAGTTCTAAAATTTTTGAAAAACGATCACTTAAGTGCCAACTCTGGTACCGTACACAATTTTTGGCCGGAAATCTGACGTGGCATTTTTTTTATTAATTTCTGAAGCTGACGTGGCTCGCCGGAGTCTCGCCGGAGATTGGCACTTAAGTGATCGTTTTTCAAAAATTTTAGCACTTAAATGATCGTTTTTCAAAAATTTTAGCACTTAAGTGATCGTTTTTCAAAAATTTTAGCACTAAAGTGATCCAAAAAAATGTTATGACACTTAAGTGATCGTTTTTCCTCCGACTTGGCACCAAAGTGATCCGAAAAAAAGTTATGGCATCAAAGTGAGCGCCGTACACAAGTTATGGCACTTATAGTGTCCTTTTGCCGATTTTGATTATGATGGCTTGTTCATATTAAGTGAAAGTTTGGGATTGTCAGAGTGTCATGAGCAAATAACTAGAGTTGAACAGGGCCTTCCTCCTAAAGCTAGTAATAGAGGCTTCCAACAAAGGTTCTGCCACTCATGATAACTTATCTCCATTGCCACTTAATTTTGTGAATCCACAACCTGGCAATATGGTGTTTCCCCATGTGCATCTCTGTAGTAAGAGCTCACTCCAAATTAGTCATGGCCACGGGCCAGTTTCGGCCCGAAACCGGCCCGGTCAAACCCGGGCCCGGCCCGTTGACCGGGCTCGAGGTTTGGAATCGGAACCGGCCCGTGCCCTACGGGCCCGGTTCCGGTTCCAGAAAATTTGGAACCGACCCGGAACCGCTGGTTCCGAGCCCGATTCCACCAAAAAAAGAAGAAGAAAGCTGCAGCAGCAGCACAGCCTGCAGGTGCAGGCCATGCTGCTGCTGCTGTGGCTGCGGCCTGTTGCCAGGGCAGCCCCTGACAACGGGCAAAATTTAAAAAAAAAAACCTCTCGCAGCATGTGACATTCCGAAATTTCCACCAATTGAAAATTATGAAATAACCGAGTTTTATGAAATGTGTTCGTAGTAAATTCTCGCCCGGAACTGATCATTTTCTGGAAATGCTAACCATTAAGGAAAAGCTAATAGGGGAATTAAATTCGCGCGACTAAAGGAAATTCGATTGTGAATGGATTTCGACCATTAAATCGCATAAGTGATATTTTGAGCCACTGTTGACCGATCCAAGGATAATTAGGGGTCAGTTCGCCACTGTCCTAGTAGTAGATCACGGGTGATTCCGTTGGACCACGAAACGACTTGACGAATGATTCTGAAATTATACCGAATGATCGTACCCCTCGGATTAAGTGATTGATTTTCGCGATTTTAATGACAACCGAGGTCGTCACGTACCAAACGGACTTGCACGTGACTCGATTCAGTATCAGTCATGAGTCGATTCTGCGAGTTTTCCCAGCAAGCCGCCCGTTAGCTCGAAAAACGCTCGAGTTGCGTTTAATAGAATTTAATTATGGAATTTTTGCCCAAATTGGACACCGGAAAATTAGGAAGCCACGACGGAATGTTAGGACGACATTGCACGTGACACGTGTCAATTTTTGGTGCGCTTAAATCCTTCGGAAAAACTCGATTTGGACAAGAAACGGAGAAAGTGACCAAAATACCCCTAGGATTTATTAAAGGGTATGTTTTAAGGGTAAAGGGCATTTTGGTCATTTCCACATTTAGTCAAAATTTACTATTTAGGTCAAGAATGTCATCTTTCTCACCCCATTTTTCTCTTCCTTTGCCGTGAAACACCTCCCCCAAATTACCGTCAGCTCTCCCTCTCTCTCCCGTGAGTTTCCTTGGCCATTCTTCTTCACACCGGCGCCATCGCCGCTCACCGCCGCTTCCCACACCGCCGGACCGCCACCTTGCCGTCGCCGTGCCGCCCTCCAACCTCACCGTCTCTCTCTCTTTCCCCTCTCTTTCTCTCTCTCCCCGTGACCCATTTCCAGCCGTGCAAGACCACGCCACCGCCGGACCGCCGCCGTGCAAGCCAGAAGCCACCGTGAGTTGTTCGCCTTCGCCATAGAGCGCCATCGCTTTTCGTTCTAACCGTTTTAGCCTAGAACGCGATAAGTCATACTCTAATCCCGATTTAGGATTTTGGGTATCGCCGAACTATTTAATTTTGGGTGAAATTGGGCTTGTGCGGGTGCGAAATGTTGGGGCTTTAGACCGGGAATGTATGGCGGGCCTTAAGGAATTAATTTGGAATTTTTGGAGGACGATTTAAGGGAATTTTAAGCTAAGGATCACTGTTCACGAGCTGTGATTCACTGTTCACAAGGCTGTGATGCTCGGTTCGTGACGCAAGTTGGATTTTTAGAACCGGTATTTAATTGCGAGAAAGTCCCATGAAGGATCGGACTTAATCCGACACCACTAGAACACGGGTAAGTCGCACTCTAAACCCAATTTAGGACTTCGGGTATCGACGGGCGATTTTGGGCGAAATCTGTATAAAGTTAGGTGCGGAATTGTATGAATTGGTAGTGAAAATTTTATGGCGGGCTTTAGGATTTAATTCGGGCATTAATTATTGGAAATTAGAAAATAACAGTGGCTGTGATTTACTGTTCATGGGGCCGTGATTGGCCGATCGGGACGCAAGTTGGATTTTTAGAACCGAGAATTTATGGTGAGAAAGTCCCGTGAAGGACCGGAATCGATTTGGCGTCGTTTGGTGGGAGAAAAATAGTGATTTCTGTGTTTAATGTGCGTTTGGAAAATAATTTAGTTGTGGTGGTGGATTTGAGCGTGCATTTGTGCAATTTGGTTGATTGAAAATGCTTCTTGGGTGCACGTTGTGCCAGATTGAGTTAATTGATAAAATTAGCTATGTCAATTGTTCGATGAGCATGAATTACGTGTGAATTATTGCGTGCACGGGCCGCGCGTGATGGGCCAATTGTGTGTTACAAGTGATTATTGGGCATGTGTGTGAGTGAGAAAGAAATGTGGTATGATTCGTGTTTGTGAAAATTATGTGCGACATGGCATATGTGCGATCATAAAAATTGTGCCATCCTGAGGCATGTACGTTTACGCGGGCGAGAAATATGGCCTAAGGCATGTACGTTTACGCGGGCCTGAAGTGTTGTGAGATGTGGTCGCAGTAGACCTGAGGCGTGTACGTTTACGCGGGTCACTGGCGAGGGTTGAGAAATGCCCGGTATTACCGGAAGACTGCCAGCCTGAGGCGTGTACTTCAACGCGGGTTGCGCAGTAGGTGGTAGATGTTGAGCCTGAGGCGTGTACGTTTACGTGGGCAAGAAACATGACCTGAGGCGTATACATTTACGCGGGCCTAAAGTGTTGTGAAAAGTGGTCGCAGTGTGCCTGAGGCGTGTACTTCAACGTGGGTCACTAGCGAGTGGATGCGAAAGTGAAAATGAGAATGGAAGGAATAGTGCGATGAGAACGATACATGCACGTGTTTGCATACGATGTGATTGTGATTGAGTACGGGTGTGCGCATGTTTGAGTTTGACTATATTATTTGATATGCCTTCAATGTAATGGTTTGATGTGTACGAATGCAAGTCTATCTATGTGATTGTCTGGAGGTACGTGATAGCCTAGGTGGGGTTTAGGGGTGAACTTACTGAGAAGTATTCTCACGGTTGTTTCAACCAAATAATTTCAGAACCTCGACAGGATCCATGAATCTTCCGCCACCGCCATCAGAGCATTTTGGAGTCCTCAGTGGATAGGACAGTATAAGGGGACTCAAACTCAGAGGACAAGGAATCAGACTGAGAATGGGTTTTTGGCGAGCACCATTTTTGGAGTAGTAGTAAACCCAGGTCTTCATCCTTGGAGTATCGGTTTTTGAGAAAGGTGGTGTGCATGTACATGTATGGAATAGTTTATAAATGTAAATATTATGGTATAAGAAGGAAATGAAAAAGATATGTACATTCTCTCAATTCTCTCCAGTTTTATTTGTTCGGGTATTTCATGGTTTCCGTTTGCGAAATGAAATCTCTGATGTTTATTTAAGGTTGGCGACATTTCTGGGACGTTGCGCAAATAAATCGACCAGTGGAGGATGTCGCGAGCTCGATAGGATTCGGGGCGTGACACAGCAGGGCCTGCATGTCTGCAGGCCCTGCTGCAGGCAACGGCCAACGCCCAAACGGGCAAAAATTTATAAAAAAAAAAAAGAAAAGATAACCGTTGCTTACGGTTATCTTTTTTTTTAATCCTAAATTTTCTTCTCATTTTTTTCTTATAAATTCTCTCAAAATCTCTCAATACTCACAATTCTCTCAAATTCTTTTCTCTCAAGTCTCAAATTTTCTCAATACTCGAAATTCTCTCAAATTCTCTTAAATTCTCTCAATTTTCTCAATCCACGCAATTCTTTCTTAATTCTCCCGATTAATCCGCTCAATTCTCTCAATCCACTCGAAAAATGGCAAGTGGAAGTCGAGTGCCAACTGGCAAAGGTAAGAATATCACGACGAAATCCCATCATTCTTTTGATCCTCGTGAATATGCAGATTTTCAAGATGATGGAATCAACATTTTTCCCGATGTGGAGCACGTCCTGACGCAAGAAAGTTTTCATCCTCCTGCCGAAATATCTACAACAAAGGAAGCGGAACGGGAATTTACATCTAACATTTAGAATCTCTTCACGAAAATGGAAAGGTTTGATATTGATCAAAAAAGGTATGATATAATTTGTAAATATTGTGAGAAAATATATAAATATACAGGTGGACAAGGATATGGAACATTTAAACGACATCTTAGGAGCAAACATCCAACCGAAATGGGAATCGATATCGGGCAACAGCAAATTTGCGGGTACGTCAATCTTAACAATTCCCCTTTATTTCGTTTTAATGAAAAAACTTATAAGGAAGAATTAGGCAAATGTATTTCCGTTGAGCATTTAGCATTTAATTTTGGAGAAAGATTTGGTTTTAATGAATTTGTACAAAAAGCACGTGCTCCACAAAGCAAAACGTGTTCCTAGAAATTCAATTAAACGAGTAATTAAAGATCTTTACAAAAATGGAAAAAAAGATTTACAAAAAATTTTTATGCAATTTAAAGGATGCGTGCATATAGGTAGTGATATTTGGAGTGATCATTGGTAAAATCATTCTTACATGAGCATAACATGTCATTGGATAGATGACGAGTGGAGTATTCAAAAAAGAGTTATTGCATTTAGAGTTTTTGATGATAAGCATACGGCAAATAATATTTATAGAATAATTAGGCAAATTTTAGAAGAATATTATTTGCTTAACAAAATTTTTTCAATTGGTTTTGATAATGCCGCAGCAAATACCGTTTCAATTGCCGATTTAGAAAATATTTGTAAACCCTCTTTTGGAGGAAAATTTTTTCACGTTAGATGTGCTTGTCATGTTTTAAATTTATGTGTACAAGATGGTTTGAAAACTCTTGATATTTTTCTTCAATAAATAAAAACGGCGATTCAATTTTTATGGAAACGTCCCCAAAAAATGAAAGAATGGGGTAGATTTTGTAGAGAAAATGGCAAAAAGCCAAAAAGATTTTCAAGAGATGTTCCAACTCGTTGGAATTCTACTTTCTACTTGCTTAATGAATCTTTAGCATATAAAGATTTATTATGTGCATTCATTTCTAATAATATACCTCAGATTAATTTATACCCACAAGAGTGGGATATTTGCCAAAAAATTTAGATGTTTTAAAGGTTTTTGATGATGCAACTTATACTTTGTCTGGTGTTTATTATCCTACCACACATTTATTTTTAGTAGAGTGTACTAATATTGTCTGAATTTTTTATGAATATGAAAATGATGTTGAATTACAACATACTATAGTTGCAATGAAAATGCAGTGGCTACATTATTATAGCGAAATTCCCATTATTTATTTAGTTGCTTGTGTTTTTTATCTGCGTTACAAATTGGATGGCTTAAATGATTTTTTGTGTATATATTATCAATGTTTACATTATGATGCGATAAATGTTACAACCATAGTACGTGAGGTTAAAAACATAATAATAGAATTATATAATGAATTTTATACTAAATATAATTTAGGTGATATTGGATCTTCTCAATCTACAGAGATACAAAATGACAGTATACGTAAAATTAGTAGAGGGTATCAACTTTTATTACATAGACAAAAAAAACAAAAGGGAGTAATAGGAAATATTTCTGAATTAGAGATTTATCTAACCGTTTCATTTGAGTTTACTGAATCCGAAAGTGGTACAGATTTTTTAATTTTGGATTGGTGGAAGAGGCACGCAAGCCAATATCCAATCCTTTCTCTTATTGCAAAACAAATTTTTTCAACCTCTTGTTCCACAGTTGCGGTCGAACAAGCATTCAGTGCCGGAGATAATATTTTAGACGAACATCGTTCAAGATTAGCTCCAGAATCAGTGGAGATTCAAGCTTGTGTTGCTGATTGGACGAAGGCTCAATACCGGCAACAAGAGATAGATCGGAATAATGAATTCGAATTCTTTAACAACGGAGATACTATCGGTACCGGTACCTGTACTGGAACGGGTAGTGATGATTAAGGGTAAAAGAACTATTGGAGTTGGCAAATATTTCGGGAACCCTTGTTTCTCATACCGGGTACGCCCACGTGAGCTTAGGGAAATCAAAGTATAATCCGACGACATGTGACCTCTGGTTTCCTGCGCACGGAATGCTTAGGTTTTGGGATCATTTTAGGGCATATATATTGTGCTCCTTTTTTTATAGATCGTTGTAACGAATTGTAATGTGCTTAATGATAATTTATTAAGTTCAATCCCTCTCTTTCTCTCTTGTCTTTTTGTCCCCAAATTTGATTACAATTTATATTGAATAATGTTCCGTCACCAAAACAGTAATTTTTTAATTTTTTTTATTATTTTCTTTTCTTTTTTTCCTTTTCTTTTTTTTCTTTTCCTTTTCCTTTTCTTTTTTTTTTTCTTTTCTTCCTCCGTCGGCCATAGTCGGGGCTGGCGGAGGTCGCCGGCCTCAGGCGAGGCCGCTCTCGTCGGCGTCGGGCGAGGGCCGCCCTCACTTGGGCTGGACGAGGCCGGCCTCACCCGACGCTGGCGAGGTCGAGCCTCGCCAGATCTGGCGAGGGTTCGACCTTGCCGGCGTCAGGCGAGGCCGGCCTCGCCAGTTGCCGGCGAGGTCAAGCCTTGCCAGCGTCGGGCGAGGCCGGCCTCGCTAGTTGCATGCAAGGTCGGCCTCGCCCGACGTCGGCGAGGTCGAGCCTCGCCAGATCTGGCGAGGGTTTGACCTTGCCGGCCTCGGGGGAGGCCGGCCTCGCCCGACGCCGGCGAGGTCGAGCCCTCGCCTAGCCCAGGCGAGGGCGGCCCTCGCCTGACGCCGGTGAGGGCAGCCTCGCTTGAGGCCGGCGACCTCCACCGGCCCCGGCTATGGCCGGCGGAGGAAGAAAAGAAAAAAAAAAGAAAAGGAAAAGAAAAAAAAACAAAAAAGAAAATTTATGAATCGGCCAGGAACCAGTTCCGAACTGACCGGTTCCGAACCTGAACCGGAACCGGAACCGGCCAGTTCCGGTTCATACTTGGCCACGAACCGGAACCGCCGGTTCCGAACCGTGGCCATGACTACTCCAAATCAATATGTGCCTTAGGTTTTGAAGGATATATGTCCCACAAGCACCACCAAAACCACCTGATGATATTGGTGGGATGGGAGACATCAATTCTTCTGCTAATTTACCTTTGTTAGAGGTTCTACATTGCCATAAAGAGACAACTCACATGAAGCCTGATGAGGATGTTGATATGCCGAATTCTATGATGCTAGACGGCTCCATCTAGCTGCTGTACCCTTCTCTTTTTAGAACATTTCATTTTTGCAGTTGTTAAGTGGAATTGCCGAGATATGGGGAGTGAAAAGTTTTTAGCGACAGCTAAGAACTTGATTCATTTGTGTAGAGTTTAAGTGCTTATTATTATTAAGTCAAGAGTAAGTAGAATTCAAGCTGTAGAAATAATTAGGACGTTTCACTTTCCTGATCATACTCGGGCTGAGGCACAAGGTTTTTCAGGAGGAATAAGGTTATTATGGCGTGATGCTTTCTTTTCAAAGTAGTCCAAATTGATTCTCAATTTATTCACATTCGAATAAAAGAGAGGGGTAACAGAATTCCGTGGTTGACTGCTGTCAATGGCAAACCAGATGAATTAGCTAAAGCATAATTGAGAGGTCAACTTGTACAAGTAGCTGCTATAATAACAGGACCTTGGATGGTCACACGTGATTTTAATGACATTGTGTTTCCAAACAAAAAGAATGGGGGTGCATCAGTCAATGCTGCGAAATGTCTGGGTTTAAAGAGTAGATCGACAAATTATCGTCTCATTGATCTTGGTAGGGTGGGAATGAAATTTACAAGGCATGGGGCACAAGTGGAATGGATATAATCTGGTATTCATGTGCCTTGACAGAGTATTATGTAATCTTTCTTGATGTTTGTTGTTTGTTGATGCGACAATTCGAGTACTTCCAAGAATTAAATATGATCATCAATCTCTCTGGATTTTTCTAACAGTGAAAGCACTCCCAAGGTAAATTGGCCTTTTCGTTTTGAAGCAGCTTGGCTAACTCATTCTTTTTTAAATGATTTTGCTCAACTAAATTGGGATTATGAGTTATCGATTCATGTTATTTTGACCCAACTTCAAAACAACTTCAAGGAATGGAATCAGAATGTCCTAGGGAAAAGTGTCAGAAAAGTCTTAAACTTTTTGCATATGTAACAATTGAGTCATAAACTATTTTTTGGTACCAATTGAGTCATAAAACTTTTGCATGTCAATTGAGTCATAAACTTTTTTTTGTACTAATTGAATCATAAACCTTTTGTTATTGTGCCAATTCGGTCCTTCTAGCAAATTTTGACTAGATTTTGATGACGTAGACGCCGGCCGACAGCCGGTCATCAGAGTTGATGTGAAAAACTTTTAATAATATTTTAATATTTTTTGAATTTTTATTTATTTATTTTCTTCCTCCCCTCTCTCCTTCTTCCAACCAGTCGCCGATCTAGCGACCGGCCAGAGGCCAAAGGCTCGCGAGGTCCTTGTTGGCCACGGGCGAGGCTCGCCCTCGTCGGATGGCCGCAAGGGCAGCCTCGCTTTAGGCTGGTGAGGTCGAGCCTCGCCCAGCCATGGCGAGGCTCACCTTTACCCTCGCCTTCGTCGTCGTTGGCAAGGGCGAGCCTCGCCCGTGGCTAGCATGGCTTGCTAGAGGCCGGTAACCAATTGGAGGAAGGAGGGAGGGGAGGAGGGGAAAAAAAAAAGAAAAATAAATAAAAATTCAAAAAAATTTAAAATATTATTAAAAGTTGTCCATGTCAACGCCAGTGACCGGCTACTGGCCGACTGGCATCCACATCAGTAAAATTAGGCCAAAATTAGCCGAAAGGGCTAAATTGGCATAAAGACAAAAGGTTTATGGTTTAATTGACACCAAAAAAAGATTTATGACTCAATTTGTAACATCCTGAATTTTGACCCCTTATCGGGACCAATAAAGTGTATATTCATTCTCGTGTAATTTTAGTGAGTCTCGCCTGAACCTGATCAGTCTCGGGACACTAACCATATGAGAAAGGCTAAATAGGAACAGGTACGTGGACCGAGAACCCAATCGCGACTGAACGCTGATTCTGAAGAACGTTGAGGAAATATTTTGAGCCAATATAGGCCGATCTTAGGAAAATGATTGGTTGATATTGTCAGTAATGTACGATCGGATCGCGAGTGATTTCGCACGACCGAAAGTACACCTGACGAATGAAACCTGATTGTAATCCAAACGATCGCGACCCTGGTACTAGTGATAATTCCTCTCGTTCTCTCGAAATTTAGACCATCACGATTTGGACAATCTTAGGTCGATACGCGTAACACCTAAACAGCCGCTCGTTAGTGAGAGACCCTAAAACTGCGAAACGAGCATATTGAGATTACAATATTGGACCCGAGTTTCGATATCAAAATCTCAAGGGTAATTACGACTAATTTGCAAGACGGACGTCAATTGGTAATGGCCATTCGTGTTTGGGATTAAAACAGTTGAAAACTGAAGATTTGACAGAAAGTGAGAAAAAGACCATTTTGCCCCTGAGAACGCCGAGGCCGAATTCGGAGGCCGTTTGAGGTCATTTTTCGCGGCCAACGTCATTTTGGGGTATCCGGGTGTGTTTGGAGTGATTCTGGACAAAAAGTGGATTTTCGACAAAAATTGGAAAATAATATTATTTTATTCCCGGAAACTTCGCAGAGGATTTTCGAGGGCTTAGAAAGCGAATTTCGCGATTCCGACTCTGGATTAGGTATCACATGAATATTTAGGACCGGTATGAGCGAAAATTGGAATTTCGGTTCCGGACGGAAAAATGACGGAATTGCCCCTAGGCCATTTTTGATTTATTTCGAATTTTGATTTAATTTTGGAGCTTAACCAAGGTGGGGTAAGGTTAACTAGGGTTGGTTAACCATGGTTAGGGGCAAATGACCATTTTACCCTTGCATTATTGGATGAGAATGGATATGGGCCATTGGATCAAGGGCATTTTGGTCATTTAGGCTAGGATTTTGACATGTGGCATCCACCCACCCTCTCTCTTGACCATCTTTGACCTTCTCTCTCTCTCCTCAGCTTTCTCTCTCCCCGCAATTCTCTCTCTCCTCTCCCGAAATCCTCTCGGCCGCTCCCTCTTCCACCGATCAGCACCGCCAGTCCACTGTTCACGCCGGAACAGCAGGTTTCGCCGGAGCTGCTGGTCGCCGACCGCCGAGTGCCGACCCCTGGTGCCGTCCCCAGCCCAGTCGCAACCCTGCCTCCCTCTCCCGCCGTCCGTGACCGCCTGTGGCAGCCGCTCCAGCCGAAGACGAGCAGGGACGCCGTCGCCGGCGCCGGGAGTGTTCTGCCGGTGCCGCGCCGCTGTGCGCCGCCCCAGCTGACCAGTTTCGTCTCACCGTCCTCCTCTCCGTTACCCCAGCCCCCAATCCGACCGACTCCCCCCTGTTTTGGCCGAGTGATTGCCGTGGGCTTGCCGGAGCCGCCGTGTCCGCCGGCTTGCATTTGGAGCGCCGCCGTCGATCACGCCGCTTGTCGGTGATCGGCCGCTCGTTCCCGTCGTCTCGCGTCGTCATTAGGCGAGTAAATTTACTAATCCCTAAATTAGTCCTAAGTGTGCTAGATTAGAGGCTTAATTGTGTTAATTAAGGCCTAATTGAGGGTGTTTTATGCAAGGGTTAATTAGTGGACCTAATTAGGACTAATTGTGATGGTTTAATGCTAAATTAGAAAGAATTTGTGGGCTGAATTGGAGGGGGTGTCATGGGCTCCGAATTTGGTTTAATTGGCCCAAATTGAAATGTAAATGGGCCCATGAATGAGAAAATTGAGTTGGGCTTGTTTGAGGCCCATTGGAGAAAATTAGAAATTAAATGGGCCCAATTGGAAATTAAATGAGCCCAATTAGAATTTAAATGGGCCTTGATATTGGAATTAATTGAAAATATTTGAAGCCCAATTGGAAATTGAATGGGCCTTGAGGTGGATTGACTTGAATCGTTTGAAGCCCATTGAGAATTGATTGTGACCGACGGGTCAGGCCTTCGGGTCGATTTATAACTGTGACCGACGGGTCAGGCCTATGGGTCGAGTGTGATTGTGACCGACGGGTCAGGCCTTCGGGTCGATTTATAACTGTGACCGACGGGTCAGGCCTACGGGTCGAGTGTGATTGTGACCGACGGGTCAGGCCTTCGGGTCGATTTATAACTGTGACCGACGGGTCAGGCCTACGGGTCGAGTGTGATTGTGACCGACGGGTCAGGCCTTCGGGTCGATTTATAATTGTGACCGACGGGTCAGGCCTATGGGTCGAGTGTGATTGTGACCGACGGGTCAGGCCTTCGGGTCGATTTATAACTGTGACCGACGGGTCAGGCCTACGGGTCGAGTGTGATTGTGACCGACGGGTCAGGCCTTCGGGTCGATATATAACTGTGACCGACGGGTCGAGCCTTCGGGTCGAATGATTGATGACCATTGGGTCATGGCCTTCGGGTCGAGTTAAATTGTGATGACCATTGGGTCATGGCCTTCGGGTCGATTTAATTGTTTATGAATTATATTGATATCGAGAGCCTAACCTGCAGGGCTGGAATATTGGAATCGGGCTGTGAGCCCATGTGAACTTATATTGATTTAATTACTGGTTCAGTGAATTGTGTGTTTTATTTATTTCTGGAGGTGCACGTTAGCCTAGTTTAGGATTAGAGATTTTACTTGCTGAGTTTATCTCACGGTTGTGGTAAAACCGATTTTCAGACCCCCGTCCATAGGATGCCGAGGAGGGCCCCTCTTTTTGGATATCCACATAGGATTCAACGGGGTGTTAGTGTTCATCCTTGTGGAGATGGATCAGCGTATGTTAGATATCAATCGGTTGTACTGATAGATGTGGGAGAAGATCACAACGAGACTCAGGAGTACGTAGCCTGGTGTTATAGGGGAGCTAATGGTGTCACTGGACCTCCGATGAGGACTTTTGATGTTCCAGTAGATGTTAACGGCGTCATGATTCCCCAAATGGTGAGTGGAGAAGTCTCTGATCCTCCCGCCTCCCTTAGTGTAAGCAGCGTGGGCGATACGGTGGATGGACCGATACCAATGGACGAGGTGCAAGGCGGTGAGCAAGTTATAGCTGACGATGTGATTGAGGAAGAAAATGAAGAACTGAATCTAGAAGTAGTGGGAGAGAACGGTGAGCCAGCTGGAGAAGTGGTAGAAGTGGGGTCAGACGAGGAAGTTCTGTCGGAGGAGGACTCGTCTGAGGAGTCAGCAGCTCCATCCAATCCTGGCGAGGAGCCGTAGGGCAGATCCCAAGAGTAGGAGATTAGATTAACCCCTCTTTTTGATGTAACTCTCCCTGAGTAGTTAGCTGACACCTATAGGCCACCGATCCTTTTTGTTTAGTGGCCTTTTTATGTATTCTTTTTGGTTGTAAATAAATAGTTTGTATAAAGTTTTTAAAAGGGTGTTTATATGTTAGTATTTCCTTAGTATTTTATTGTCTATTGCTATTCATGGTTATAATTGCATGTCTGGGTGTATATATATATATATACGTGGTTTCCGCATGTGACGTACGTTTTTCTCTGATTTGGGTTTTGGGTCGGTGATGCAATCCTGGGAGCGTCACATTTTATTTCGACCTACGCAGATGATCATGCTTCGTGGGGTACGGGGCGTGACACAATTGGCACCAATGCAATAGGTTTATGACTTTTTTGACACTTTTCCCGAATGTATTTAGAAACATTTTCAAAAGAAAAAAGGTTAATACCACCAAAAACCCAAAACTGGTACGTATGTGATAATTTTACCATGAACTTTTTTTTTTATCACAAAAAACCTCAAACTGGTACATCTATGATAATTTTACCCAGAAAATACCATAAAAAACCCAAAACTGGTAAACTTGTGACAGTTTTACCCTGAACATACCATAAAAAATCTCAAACTGATACACATATGATAATTTTACCCATGAAGTAAAATTTTAATATTATTTTTTATTTTTTCAAAATTTTATTTATTTATTTATTTTTTTTCTTCATTTGTAACCTCTGGTTGGTCGCCGGACCGGCGACCAGCCTGAGGCGGAAGCCGACGAAGGCTGCCTTCTCCAGACTCAAGCGAGGGCTGCCCTCGTCGGATTTGGAGAGGGCAACCCTCGCCTACGTCGAGCGAAGGTTGTCCTCACCTGACTCAGGCGAGGGTCGCCCTTGCCTGGGCGGGCGAGGACAACTCTCGCCCGACGCTAGCGAGGGCGGCTCTCGTCGGTGTCGGACGACCCTCGCCAAACGCCGGCGAGGGCAGCCCTCGCCCAACGCCGGCGAGGTCGAGCCTCGCCAGTGGCCAACGTCGCCGACTTCTGCCTCTGGACGGTCACTAGTTCGGCGACCGGCCAGAGGTTGAAGATGAAGAAAAAAAAGAAAATAAAAAATAAAAAAAATTAATTAAAAAATTTTGAAAAAATAATATTAAAAAATTATTAGTTCCGAGTAAAATTATTATAGGTGTACCAGTTTGGGGTTTTTCGTGGTCAAAAAAATAGTTTAGGATAAATTTGTCATAGGTGTACCAATTTGGGGTTTTTGATAGTAAAAAAAAAGTTCGGGGTAAAATTGTAACACGTGTACCAGTTTGGGGTTTTTGGTGGTATTAACTCAAGAAAAAATGATTTGTTGGCTAGATTGGGAGGCATCCAAAAATCATTTGAGAAATGTACAAATCCTTCTTTGTTAAAGCTTGAAGTGAAGTTACAAAAAAGAGTTTGTTGATATTTTAGTTCAAGAAGATATCTATTGGTATAAAGTATCTTCATGCTACCAATATGGTTGGAGTTCGGGGATAAAAATACAAAGTTATTTCATGCTACCATAGTCATTCCATGTGGAAAGAATAACATTGATGCTACGAAGAATACCAATGGAGAATGGGTGTCTTACCGAGAGGAATTGAAAGGCATTGTGGTAGATTTCTACAAGAATTTTTTTCACTGAAGATGACAGCCCCAACCGTGGTTCTGCAGTCTAACAGTTTTCGAGTCTTGAGTTCTTCATAAGCTTCAAATCTAGCTAAGCTAGTTGAGAAAGTAGAAGTACACGGAGCACTATATGATATAGGACCTTACAAAGCACCCGGGCCGGATGGCTTCCAAGTAATTTCTTTCAACATCAATGGAATTTGGTTGGTACTTTGGTTGTTAAAGTTATTGTTGAGGCTTGTAGTTGGGCTGAGATTAATAAAACTATCTTAATACTGGTCTCGGAAGTGCAACAACTAGAGACAATCAGCAATTTTAGTCTAAAAAGTCCATGTAATGTCGCTTACAAAATTCTTGCCAAAGTGCTTGTTAATAGACTAAAGGAAGTGCTTTCACAACTCGTGTCGTCTAATCAAACCAGCTTTATTCCTGGTAGACACAGTTAGGACAATGTTATTACTGCACAAGAAATAGTTCACTGGATGAGCAAACTCCAAGGGAAATGAAGATATATAATTCTCAAAATTGACCTTGAGAAGGTGTATGATTGACTTAAGCAGTCCTTCACTAAGGAAACTCTTCGCATGTTAGGTGTTTCGGGGTTTATGGTTCAGCTCATTATGTATTGCATCACATCATCGTTCTTGCAAGTTTTGCTGAATGGCAAGACCACGGAAGAATTCTTTCCAAGCAGGGAAGTACGTTAAGGAGACCGCCTCTTACCATAGGTCTTTCTTTTATGCATAGAATGATCTCACCTCATTAATGATGCAATGAATTTAATACGATTGAAGCATTGTTGTTTACGAAGGAGGGGAACACGAACTTCTCATCTGATATGCATGGAGATCTACCCTTAATGTCAGAGGCTTAGAGAGATCAAATGGCTGTCATCATGGAATGTTTAGGTGATTTTTGGAACAGAATAGGGCAAGTTGTGATCGAGGCTAAAACTAAAATTTTCTGTTCAAAGATTACTTCTCAGGGGTTGAAATGAAACTTGAGTGAAATTTCTAGTTTTGATTTATGTTCGGAGCTAGGCAAATATTTGGGGGTGCCTTTGATTAGTGGAAGAACTTCTTCGAGGCATTTTCAATCGATATTATAGAGGACTAATAATAGACTAAGTGGATGGAAATCTAAAAGCTTGTTAATGGTAGTTCGAATTACTTTAGCTCAGTCTACAGTTATGTCTACCGCTATCAATCAATCATATGTAGTGCACTAAAGTTCCAATTCAAGTATGTCGAGTGATTGAAAAGAATTGTTGTGCTTTCATATAGGGAGATTCAAGTGCCGAACGTCAAATACACCTCCTAAATTGGGAGTCAATCTGCAGGCCTAAGAATCATGGTGGTCCTCGTCTTAGATTTCTTGAATTTTACTTATTAAGTATTCATTGTGAAGTAAGCATGGGGCCTCGAGACTCAACCCAATAATATCTGGGAACAAATTCTGATTCCCGAATATTGTTCACATTTTGCATAGAGGACCAATGTTCATGCTAAACTGGGTGACTCAATCTTATGGAATGCAATTGTGAATTCATGGTTGGCCTTATAGGAAGGAACTTTGTGGAGTTTGGATAATGGCAAATCGGGTTTTGGACAAATAGATGGATTCTAGGTATGGAGCCGCTTTATAACATCATCAATACTCAACTATCTCCTTTCGAGATGGACAGAAAGGTTTGCGATTACAAAAAACACACATACTGAAACGACGAGGGGCATTATGACATTCTGAAAATTGATCCATTTAGGATTTATAAAATACTGAGTTTTATGAACGTACTTGTATTTAGTTCTCACCCGGAACTGATCATTTCTGGGATACTAACCATTGGGGAAGGGCTAATCAGGGATTTAAATTCGTGTGACTAAGAGAAAATTCGATCGTGAATCGAATTTCGACCATAAAATCGTCGAGATGACATTTTGAGCCACTGTTGGCCGATCAAAGGATAGTCAGGGGTCAATTCGCCACTGTCATAGAGTGGATCGCGGGTGATTCCGCTGGACCACGAACTGAACTGACGAATGATCTCGAACCTATACCGAACGATCGTGCCCCTCGGATCTAGCAATCGATCCTTGCGATTTAAATGATAACCGAAGTTGACACGAACCGAATGAACTTGCACGTGACTCGAATTATTATCAGTCACGGGTCAAATATACGAATTTCCCCAAAAAGCCGCCCGTTAGTTTGAGAAACGCTCGAGTTGCTTTTAATAAAATTTAATTATTTAATTGAACCCAATTTGAACATCGAAAAAAAAATTAGGAAGTCACAACGGGACGTTAGGATGACGTTGCGATTGAATCGTGTAATTTTGGATTGTCCAGAACCCTTCAGAAAAATTCAATTTCGGTAAGAAAATGGAAAAGTGACAATTTTATCCTTGGGATTTAATAAAGGGCATGTTTTATGAGTGAAGGGCATTTTGGTCATTTTTCCCTAACTTTTTGGTTGGACATTTTTGCCCTTGGAATTTTGTGAAATTCTCAAATTGCCCTTAGATATTTTGGGAAAAGAATCGATCTCGACCGTCGATTTCAAGATAAGATCGAATCTCGGTCGTTGATTAAAAAGATTAGAGAGGGGCAAGATAGTAATTTGCCAAATAGGTCAAAATTGCACTATTTTAGTCCAAATTCCTCTCTCTCTCTCCTCACTCTCTCCTCACCTCAAGGCAACTCCCCCCCCCCCCACCGAGAGCTCTCTCTCTCCCTTGGCCGAGCCTTGCCGCGCCGCCATCTGCAAGTCACCGCCCGTCCGATCGCCCCCATGCCGCCACCGCCGTACCACCGCCGTCCACTCTCACCCTCTCGGCTCTCTCTCTCTTTCCCTCCCACTCATGTGGCCGTCGGTCACGACCAAGGAAGCTAAGGCCGCCGTCGCTCGCCACCGCCATCGCCGTCCACGCCGCCGAGCACCGCCGCCGATCGCCGCCGATCACCGCCGCTTATCGCTCTAGCCGCGTTAGTCTAGAGCTTGGTAAGTCGCGCCCTAAACCTTCTTTAGGATGTCAGGTATCGACGGACAATTTTTGGGTGAAATCGAGTTTAATTAGGTGCAGAATTGTACGATTTATGAGCGGAATTGATTAGCGGGCTTAGGATTGAATTTGGGAAATTTTGGTGGAAATTTTGAGGTCGAAAGCGGGCTGTGGATGGCTGATTTGAGTGCTGTGATGCTCGGTTCGGTACGCAAATTGGATATTTGCGAGTAATTGGGGAAAAATGTCGTGAAGGGCCGGAATTGATTCGCCGAAGTTTGGAGGTGGAAAAATGAGAATTTGTATGCCTATTGTGTGTTTGTGATGTGGCTGTATTGTGGTGATGAAATTGGATGCATTGGTGTGCAATCGATTGATTGAAATGTGCTTAATTATGTGCACGCCCGGGCTGAATGGAATTAATTGTCAATCGGCAATGCTGAATGTGTATTGAGCATGAGAATGTGTGTGAATTGGTGCATGCATGGGCCACGTGTGACTGGCCAATTTATTGGCAAGTGGGTGCTGAGTGTGTGAACAAATGAAAAAGCAAGTGTGGTGTACTCGTGTGATGAGGGTGTATATTTGCGAAATGTATGTGTGACGTGAGATGATGTGGCTGTGTGTAATGTGTGGCCGTGTGTAATGTGTGGCCGTGTGGTACATGTGGTACGAGATGATTTGAATGGCTGGAAAAGTGGTACCTTGAGGCGTGTTCGTTTACGCAGGATAGGTTCCATCCCGAGGCGTGTTCGTTTACGCGGGATGATGCCGTCCTTATGAGGTGACGATGCTCGGCCCGACGGGGTGACGATGCCTGACGAGGTCAGAAGACCGTTGGCCTGATGTGTTTTACGCGGACGTGGTTGAGAAGGAAAGTTGAGAATGTAGGTTTCATCCTGAGGCATGTTCGTTTATGAGGGACGATGCCGTCCCTGACGAGGTGACGATGCCTGGCCCAATGGGGGTGACGATGCCTGACGAGGTCATAAGATAGTTAGCCTGATGCGTTTTACGCGGGTGCAGTAGTGATGGAAAGTGGGAATGAGTTGGACTTGGCTTGACGTGTGAGAATTGTGAAAGTTGACGCATGACGTGAGTGAGTGTGCAAGTGTGATTTGTATCGCAGGATGTAGTGCTCGATTATGGAGGAAAAACTGCTAAACATGGTATGGGACGTGCCCCTGTGGATTTTGCCCTAAAATCGAGGCATGCGCGACTGTGATGCATTGACGCATGTGAATTCTTATTACATGCTTTGGTTTTGTGATATGGATTATGCATCATTGTGGCATATTGGCCGTATTGTTATCTGACGTGCAGGGATGTGTATGATGGATTCCAAGTAGGATCGCGTGTGATTGTTAGGATGATTGGTTGTTTGTGTTATGTATGTATTGTCTGGAGATACGTGGTAGCCTAGGTAGGGTTTAAGTTGTGACTTATTGAGAAGTGTCTCATAGTTGTTTCAACCAAACCATTTCAGAGCACCCGCCTGAGCCATGAATCTACCGCAACCGCTGCCGCAGCATTTTGGGGATCCCGATGCACACCGAGCATTCAGAAGTAGAATATACCTAGGCTGCTAATTCCTTTTGAGGTCAAGGACGCGATCCGTAGAAGCCAGTTTGTGTACGTGTATTATAGATTTGATATTAAATTAGTGAATGCTTGATGTGAATAGTTAGTGGTGTAATCAGGAAATCCGTTCGAGTGTGTACTATCAGTTGATGTGAATCTGATGGGTGTTGGAAGTGTTTAGTTGTAAAGAATTTGATGTTGTATATTTATATATCGAGGCATAGAATTGGTGGTTTGGTGATTTATTTATTCCTGGTGTTCTCCAATTTTATTGTCCGGGATTTTATGTTTGCTCCCACCGCGATTTACTCTGATGGAATCTTTGGGTTGGCGACGTTTTCTTAGGATGTCGCACTGTTCGACTTGGATTGAGGGATACGCGTGCTCGATGGGGTTCGGGGCATGACATCCCGTTTGAATTGGTATCGGAGCAAGGACAGCTCGATCTTAGTCGGTCAAAACTTGGAGTGATAAGGAGTGGAGACCCAGGATAGCTGTAGCTGGTTAGGGAAACCTTAGTGAGCCATAGATGTGCCTAGTGCTACACGTATTTCCAGACTGTTTGTTGTGATTGCTAGTTGAATTGAATGCTCTAACGGTTGAGTGCAGGTGCTTCTGGACTTGAGGTATGTGCTCGAACCTCATTGATTGTGATGTGGTGTTGTGATGGTGGATTGCCTGCTAAGTGAATTATTGTTGTAATTCCCTGCCTAGGACTAGACTGGTTTAGTTGGCCTAGGTCTCTAATTTTGATGTGGAATTATAGCAGGCAGGAGAGTGATAGAAAGCTGAAATAATAAGCAGCGAAGAAAGAGGTGTAGGAAGAGTCCTAAGAAGGGGCGCAGGAAGAGGAACAAGAGATTGAGGTTGTGCTCGAGCTAGAGCAGTAGAGGATCTCAGAATGGGTGGTAGAGTGGTAGAAAACCCTATAGTTGATCTGGAGTCGCAGTAGACCCTGGAGTTGATGTTAGGGCTGCAGCGGATCCCCGAGTGGATGGAATTTTAAGGGCCCTCGAGGAAGTTGGGATCTTGATAGGCAGGTAGACACAGGAGCAAGATGCCACTATTGCCCAGGCTATCGAGGCCGCAATAGCCGTTGCCATCAATGGCAATAATGGGAATCAAGGACAGGGGCAAGTGTATGCGAACCGACTAATGCATCAGCTAGTCGAATAGTTTTTGAAGTTAAAGCCTCCTAAGTTTGATGGCAGAGGTGACCTTAAGGCTGCGTCACTTGGGTAGAGGAATTAGAAAAAAAAAAGCTTTCGAGGTATGAGAATGTACGGATGAGGAGGAAGTGACGTTAGCCGTGTATCAGCTGCAAGGAAACATAAATAATTGGTGGAAAGCCACCAGAGGAAGGGTCTTCCCGGCTAGTACCGCCCAGACTTGGGCGATGTTTGTGGAGACCTTTAATAGTAAGTATTTTTCTGAGAGTGCCCGGGAACAGAAATTGACGGAGTTCATGAAGCTTCGTCAGGAGCAGAGGACAGTGGATCAGTATGAGGTTGAGTTCACTAGATTGGTTAAGTTTGCATTGAGAATGGTAGAGGACCCGATGGATAGGACCCGGAGGTTCCGTGATGGATTGAAGCCGGACCTTTGCACCCAGATGATTTCACTAAATTTAACGGATTATAACGAAATCTACGAACGGGCTCAAGCGATTGAGTGTGACTTAGCGAATAGAGCCGATGCTTCTGGATCGAGGTACGTTTCAGCTAGGGACAATAGGAATCTTGGGAAGAGACCGATGTTAGGAAATCAGTATTTTGTCCCTTCGGTTAGGAGGAATATTGGGAAGCCAAATCGTTACCAGGGCGTTGTATGCCAGTCATGTGGGGGAAGACATGGGGCTGGACCCTGTCCAAGTAGGAGCGTTATATGTTATAAATGTGGCGGAGTGGGCCACCGAGTGAAGAACTGCCCCAATAATAGATAGGATAGGCCGCCTGTACTGCCACCACTGCCTAGAGTTGGAAATCAAGTTGGGCCGCCCTTACCCCCAAACCCGAACAGGCCACCGGCATAAGGACGAATGTATGCGATGGCTAGAAGGGAAGCGGAAAATGCGCCGGGTGTGATCACAGGTATGGTCTCTTTCTGTGATCATGCTGCTTATGCTTTATTCGATCCGGGTGCATCGTATTCGTTTGTGTCTGATCAGTTTGTTAAATTGACTAGTATGGAGCCTCGATTACTTGATGTTATGCTATGTGTTGCCACCCCATTGAATGATAAGATTTTAGTTTCGTTGGGGTGCCCGGACTGTAAGATTGTGATTGGTGATAGGGAAGAAAGAATTGATTTAGCTGTTCTGGCAATGTATGACTTTGATGTGATAGTAGGTATGGACTGGCCAGTTAAGCAGAGGGCAGTAATGGATTGTAGTAGCAAGGTGATCCAATTTAATCCTGTTAGACACCCTAGATTTGAATTTGTAGGAAGTCGGGGAGGAATCTCGATTCCTTGGATTTCGTCGCTAGAAATGACGAAGTTGTTGGATGAAGGCTGTGAAGGATTTCTAGCGGCTGTGATTGATTCAACGACTAAGGAGCTGAGGCTAGAGAACATAGCCGTAGTGTGCGATTATCCCAATGTCTTTCCGCAGGAATTGCCAGGATTGCCACCAGAAAGGGAATCGGAGTTTGTGATCGAGTTGGCCCCTAGGACTGAGCCAATTTCGAAAGCACCTTATAGGATGTCGTTGTCGGAGTTGAAGGAATTAAAAGTGCAAATACAGGAATTATTAGACAGAGGATTTATTCGTTCAAATGTGTCTCCATGGAGAGCGCCAGTATTATTTGTAAGAAAGAAAGATGGGTCGTTGAGATTGTGCATTGATTATCTTCAAAAGAGTTATGCAGACAAAAGGCGAAGACCTTTGGAGTTTCAAGTAGGGGATCACGTATTCCTTAAGGTATCGCCTATAAGAGGATTGTCTCGATTCGGCAAGAAAGGAAAGTTGAGTCCGAGGTACGTGGGACCTTTTGAGGTGTTGGAAAGAATTGGGGATTTAGCTTTTCCCCTTGCGTTACCATCAAATTTGTCGCAAGTGCATAACGTGTTCCACGTATCGATGTTGAGGAAATACGAATCGGACCCGACTCACGTGCTCAACTATGAAGAGATAGAAGTCGATGACAGGGTATCATATGTTTAAAGGCCAGTAAAGATCGAGGATCGGAAAGATCGAGTTATGAGGAACAAGACGATCCCTATGGTCAAAGTTGTATGGGAGCATCACAAGACTGAAGGCGTAACTTGGGAAAGCGAAGAACTTATGCAACGTCATTATTCCCATTTGTTTGAGTAGATAGTGGGATTGTAAATTTCGAGGACGAAATTTTTGTAAGGAAAGAAGAGTTGTGACATCCTGAAAATTGGTCCATTTGGATTTTATAAAATACTGAGTTTTATGAACGTACTCGTATTTAGTTCTCGCCCAAAACTGATCATTCCTAGTTTACTAACCATTGGGGAAGGGCTAATCAGGGATTTAAATTCGTACAACTAAGAGAAAATTCGATCGTGAATCGAATTTCAACCATAAAATCGTCGAGGTGATATTTTGAGCCACTGTTGGCCGATCCAAGGATAGTCAGGGGTCAGTTCGCCACTGTCATAGTAGTGGATCACGGATTTTGCTGGACCACGAAATGAACTGACGAATGATCCCGATCCTATACCGAATGATCATGCCCCTCGGATCTAGCAATCGATCCTCGCGATTTAAATGACAACCGAAGTCGACACGAACCGAATGAACTTGCATGTGACTCGAATTATTATCAGTCACGGGTCAAATTTACGAATTTCTCCAAAAAGCTGCCCGTTAGCTTGAGAAACGCTCAAGTTGTGTTTAATAAAATTTAATTATTTAATTGAGCCCAATTTGGACATTGGAAAAAAATTAGGAAGTCACAATGGGACGTTAGAATAACGTTGCGGTTGAATCGTGTAATTTTGGATTGTCCCGAACCCTTCAGAAAAATTCAATTTCAGCAAAAAAATGGAAAAGTGACCATTTTATCCTTGGGATTTAATAAAGGGCATGTTTTATGAGGGAAGGGTATTTTGGTCATTTTTCCCTAACTTTTTGGTAGGACAATTTTGCTCTTAGAATTTTGTAAAATTCCCAAATTGCGCTTGGATTTTTTGGGAAAAGAATCGATCTCGACCGTTGATTAAAAATATTAGAAAGGGGCAATATGGTAATTTGCCAAATGGGTCAAAATTGCACTATTTTAGTCCAAATTCCTCTCTCTCTCTCCTCACTCTCTCCTCACCTCACGGCAATTTCCCCCCTCCCACTGAGAGCTCTCTCTCTCCCTTGGCCGAGCCTTGCCGCGCCGCCGTCCGCAGATCACCGCTCGCCCGATCGCCGTTGTGCCGCCACCGCCGTACCACCGCCGTCCCCTCTCACCCTCTCGGCTCTCTCTCTCTTTCCCTCCCGCTCGTGTGGCCGTCGGTCATGACCAAGGAAGCCGAGGCCGACCCGCTCGCCACCGCCGTCGCCGTCCACGCCGCCGAGCACCGCCGCCGATCACCGCCGCTTATCGCTCTAGCCGCGTTAGTCTAGAGCTTGGTAAGTCGCGCCCTAAACCTTCTTTAGGATGTCGGGTATCGACGGACAATTTTTGGGTGAAATCGAGTTTAATTAGGTGCAGAATTGTACGATTTAGGAGAGGAATTAATTAGCGGGCTTAGGATTGAATTTGGGAAATTTTGGTGGAAATTTTGAGGTCGAAAGCGGGCTGTGGATGGCTGATTTGAGTGCTGTGATGCTCGGTTCGGTACGCAAATTGGATATTTAGAACCGGCGAGTAATTGGGGAAAAATGTCGTGAAGGGCCGGAATTGATTTGCCGAAGTTTGGAGGTGGAAAAATGAGAATTTGTATGCCTATTGTGTGTTTGTGATGTGGCTGTATTGTGGTGATGAAATTGGATGCATTGGTGTGCAATCGATTGATTGAAATGTGCTTAATTATGTGCACGCCTGGGCTGAATGGAATTAATTGTCAATCGGCAATGCTGAATGTGTATTGAGCATGAGAATGTGTGTGAATTGGTGCATGCACGGGCCACATGTGACTGGCCAATTTATTGGCAAGTGAGTGCTAAGTGTGTGAACAAATGAAAAAGCAAGTGTGGTGTACTCGTGTGATGAGGGTGTATATTTGCGAAATGTATGTGTGACGTGAGATGATGTGGCTGTGTGTTATGTGTGGTCGTGTGGTACATGTGGTACGAGATGATTTGAATGGCTGGAAAAGTGGTACCTTGAGGCGTGTTCGTTTACGCAGGATAGGTTCCATCCCGAGGCGTGTTCGTTTACGCGGGCTGATGCCGTCCCTTATGAGGTGACGATGCTCGGCCCGACGGGGTGACGATGCCTGACGAGGTCAGAAGACCGTTAGCCTCATGTGTTTTATGCGGGCGTGGTAGAGAAGGAAAGTTGAGAATGTAGGTTTTGTCCTGAGGCGTATTCGTTTACGTGGGACAATACCGTCCCTGACGAGGTGACGATGCCCGGCCCGATGGGGTGACGATGGCTGACGAGGTCATAAGACCGTTAGCCTGATACGTTTTACGCGGGCGCAGTAGTGATGGAAAGTGGGAATGAGTTGGACTTGGCTTGACCTGTGAGAATTGTGAAAGTTGACGCGTGAGAATTGTGAAAGTTGATGCATGACGTGAGTTAGTGTGCAAGTGTGGTTTGTATCGCGGGATATAGTGCTCGATTATAGAGTAAAAACTGCTAGACATGGTATGGGACGTACCCCTGTGGATTTTGCCCTAAAATCGAGGCACGCGCGACTGTGATGCATTGACGCATGTGAATTCTTATTACATGCTTTGGTTTTGTGATATGGATTATGCATCATTGTGGCATGTTGGCCGTATTGTTATCTGACGTGCAGGGATGTGTATGATGGATTCCAAGTAGGATCGCATGTGATTGTTAGTATGATTGGTTGTTTGTGTTATGTATGTATTATCTGGAGATACGTGGTAGCCTAGGTAGGGTTTAAGTTGTGACTTTATTGAGAAGTGTCTCATAGTTGTTTCAACCAAACTATTTCAGAGCACCCGCCTGAGCCATGAATCTACCGCAACCGCTGCCGTAGCATTTTGGGGATCCCGATGCACACCGAGCATTCAAAAGTAGAATCTACCTAGGCTGCTAATTCCTTTTGAGGTCAAGGACGCGATCCGTAGAAGCCAGTTTTTGTGCGTGTATTATAGATTTGATATTAAATTAGTGAATGCTTGATGTGAATAGTTGGTGGTGTAATCAAGAAATCCGTTCGGGTATGTACTATCAGTTGATGTGAATCTGATGGGTGTTGGAAGTGTTTAGTTGTAAAGAATTTGATGTTGTATATTTATATATCGAGGCATAGAATTGGTGATTTGGTGATTTATTTATTCATGGTGTTCTCCAATTTTATTGTCCGGGATTTTATGTTTGCTCCCGCTGCGATTTACTCTGATGGAATCTTTGGGTCGGCGACGTTTTCCTAGGACGTCGCACTGTTCGACCTGGATCAAGAGATGCGCGTGCTCGATGGGGTTTGGGGCGTGACAGGCATTTTGTTTCCTTATTCTTAACAGTATAGTTAAACAATTGTTTAACCCTTGTGAGCTTAAATATGGGAAGACTTTCCTTCAAATTAATCCTATTAATAATCACCTCACACCGAGGCAGAATTGGGGAGACATTACAAGGTGAGAAAATTGAAAGGGACTTTTTTGCCCTCCCTTAAATCAATTTTCAAGTGTCTTTGTTACAGATGGTCTCAAAGAAGAATTTAAGTGTACTAGAGTGATGAAGAGCATTTCATTTCACTGTCCTACACACTTTTATCCCTTACATTGCCCATTTGAGCTTGTAAAGTCGTTTCTAAACCTAATTGGTAATCATATCTCACACTAGGGTAAAGCAGATGAGTTGCCACAACGAGGCAGCATGAACCGGATCTTCAATTGAAGATGAAGAGCCCGAGAGTAAAAAAATGCTAAGTTGTTCAAAAGTTGATGGAACTGCAAAAGCCAGAGTCCGGCTAATCCATGAATGTATTGAGAAGAAAGCAAAAATAAAAGAGACGAAAGAAAAATGTTGATGTTGTTGTGAAGCCCAATTGATTGGATGTAAAGCCGAAGTATCAAGGCCAAAGGCCCAAGTTGGCCAAAGTGGTCCCTAATGAGAGTGCAAGGCTCTCACAATTCTCAAGCCATCCATAAATCGGAAATCGGTGTTAGACTCTCGTGGCCGACGAAGCATCAACATAAAAAGACAACTCCTAGTGAAGGAAGCAGATTTGTAATAATGTCGAGATGATCACTAGTTTCAATACTCCTTCGATGAAAACTCTTTAAGCCTAACAATTCCTTTCATTTCTCAAGCACTTAACCGAACCTAAGTTACGTAACTTATAAAGTCTCCTCAAATTATGTCACTTAAAGTAACATCGAAGTTTCAAATGTTAAAAGTTTCGCTCGAGTAAGTACAGGCAACATTGTTTCCATCTCATTTGCAAGTTCTTGACTTGTAACCCAAAAGAAGATAACATATAATTGAAGAACGTTTCATTCTAAGCCATACAATTGAATTATCCCTTTTGCTAAGCTGCTAATCAAGCCTACATTATAGTACCGGTAGAAGACCCCTCAGATTGGTAAAGTTGTTTGCAAGAAAATTCAGGTCCTTGTCGATATGCTGATGATGGTAGGGTCAAGTGATTATTCCTCTCTCCTACATCAATGGAGGGAACAAAACAGGCTTCTAGATGAGAGTGAATGAAAAATACTTCCACAGTGAAAGTCTCCCATTCGGTATTTTGAGCGAATCCACATCATTAATAAAGATCGTCGTGATGATGAATTCTTCCCGTGAAAATTTAATGATGCAGACACGACAAAATGGCCATACGTAACCCTCAACTATTGATGAAAACGATTGTTTCAGACCATGCAATAGATTTTCACTGTTTATCTCTTGGAATATACATATGTTTGCTCTAACCATGTTTGGGCAAAAGGACACTATAAGTGCCATAACTTGCGTACGGCGCTCACTTTAGTGCCATAATTTTTTTTGGATCACTTTGGTGTCAAGTCGGAGGAAAAACGATTACTTAAGTGTCATAACTTTTTTTTGGATCATTTCAGTGCTAAAATTTTTGAAAAACGATCACTTAAGTGCTAAATTCTTTTAAAAACGATCATTTAAGTGCTAAAATTTTTTTAAAACGATCACTTAAGTGCCAATTTCCGGCGAGACTTCGGCGAGCCACGTCGGCTTCAGAAATTGATAAAAAAATTGCCACGTCGGATTTCCGGCGAAAAATTGTGTACGGCACCGGAGTTAGCACTTAAGTAATCATTTTTCAAAAATTTTAGCACTTAAGTAATCGTTTTTCAAAAATTTTAGCACTAAAGTGATCCAAAAAAAAGTTGTGGCACCAAAGTGAGCGCCGTGCACAAGTTATGGCACTTGTAGTGTTCTTTTGCCACCATGTTTGATATACAACAATACTTTAAAACCAGAGTCATTTCCAGGGTCGGACTTGAGGTCTAAGTCCATAATTACTGAGCTACCTCGAAAATCGGCAAAAGGACACTATAAGTGCCATAACTTGTGTACGGCGCTCACTTTGGTGCCATAACTTTTTTTCGGATCACTTTGGTGCCAAGTCGGAGGAAAAACGATCACTTAAGTGTCATAACTTTTTTTTGGATCACTTTAGTGCTAAAATTTTTGAAAAACGATCACTTAAGTGCTAAAATTTTTTAAAAACAATCATTTAAGTGCTAAAATTTTTGAAAAACGATCACTTAAGTGCCAATCTCCGGCGAGACTCCGGCGAGCCACGTCAGCTTCAGAAATTAATAAAAAAAAATGCCACGTCAGATTTCTGGCGAAAAATTGTGTACGGCACCGGAGTTGGCACTTAAGTGATCGTTTTTCAAAAATTTTAGCACTTAAGTGATCGTTTTTCAAAAATTTTAGTACTAAAGTGATCCAAAAAAAAGTTATGGCACTAAAGTGAGCGCCGTACACAAGTTATGACACTTGTAGTGTACTTTTGCCCTCGAAAATCTATTGATTATTCAGGCTATTAAAATGAGGAACGCGCATGCATCATTCGAGGGCGGTTCAACTTTCTCATAATTGTACAAAAATACATGGGTGGTTCAAAATCATCCGAGTACTCAACATGGTTTAAATCATTGGTTTTATACAAACAAAATAATCGGCAAAATGACACTATAAGTGCCATAACTTGTGTACGGCGCTCACTTTGGTGCCATAACTTTTTTTCGGATCACTTTGGTGCTAAGTCAGAGGAAAAACGATCACTTAAATGTCATAACTTTTTTTTTGATCATTTTAGTGCTAAAATTTTTGAAAAACGATCACTTAAGTGCTAAAATTTTTGAAAAACGATCACTTAAGTGCCAATCTCCGGCGAGACTCCGGTGAGTCATGTCAGCTTCAGAAATTAATTAAAAAAATGCCACGTCAGATTTTCGGCGAAAAATTATGTATGGCACCGGAGTTGGCACTTAAGTGATCGTTTTTCAAAAATTTTAGCACTAAAGTGATCTAAAAAAAAGTTATGACACTAAAGTGAGCGCCGTACACAAGTTATGGCACTTGTAGTGTTCTTTTGCCCAAAATAATCCTACTAGCATACTCTTACTTAGACATAGAGGCAGGATAGAATAAGGGCTCTTGAGAAAACATAATGGCATTGTGGTTAAATGTTCTTGTCCACTTCCTCGTTCCTTGGATTGGGTTCATATATTCAGTAATGAGCTGATGCGAAGATTTCGTAGGAATTATGATTTCAGGAAAACACAATCCTTGTCAACAGCAATGCATATTACAGCTTGAAGTTACTTGACAACTATGACAGTTGAGAGAGAGAGAGAGAGAGAGAGAGAGAGAGAGAGAGAGAGAGAGAGAGAGAGAGAGAGAGAGAGAGAGAGAGAGAGAGAGAGAGTCTATGTGCGCATGTCGAAAGATTCAGAACCTCAGCCCTTACATTATAGAAAATCATTCATGTACTATGCATAAGTCAGCAAGCAAATTCATTAAATTATAGGCCAGAGGATGGCAAGCTATGCAAGATAGCAGACACTTTATTGAAAAAAGAAGTTATGGAAGTGATGTAGAACAGTTAGCCTGTGATTATCTTGAACAATGTGATCGTCGTAATCACCGGAAATCTCGGCAGTTTTTCTGATTTTGGGGAAAACAACCATTCAGGCAGTTTTCTATATCACCATTCAAGCAGTTTCCTATATTAGTTTATTAGATGTTATCTTTAATTATTCGGTTTCCATTAGTATTAGAAGTCCTATCTCTATATATAAAATGTCCGTCTTGTAATCAAAATCACAGTATTATTGAATAAAAATTTCGAGTTCTTTGGAGTTGTTCCAAATTTACGCTTTCTCTCTGCGTCATTTGGTATCAAAGCAGGTTTCTCCTATGACGATGGTGAATAACGTGAATGTCAATCTCCCCGCTGCTGAGGGCCGTGAGAATGAGCCTGTCACGCCCCGTACCCCACGAAGCATGATCATCCGTGTAGGTCGAAATAAAATGTGACACTCCCAGGATTGCGTCACCGACCCGAAACCCAAATCAGAGTAAATACACGACACATGCGGAAACACGTATATATTATATATACACCCAGACATGTAAACATAACCATGAATAGTCAAAGACAAATATATATTATTAAACACTAACATAAATACACCCTTATTAAATACTTATACAATCTATTTATTTACAACCAAAAAGAATACATAAAAAGGCCACTAAACAAAAAGGATCGGTGGCCTAGGGTGACGACTAACTATCTAGGGGGAGTTACATCAAAAAGAGGGGTTAATCTAAACTCCTATCATGCCGTTCTATTCTAAGGATCCCGACCTGGGTTGGATGATGCTGCGGACTCCTCAGATGAGTCTTCATCCGTCAGTATTTCCCTATCTGATCCAACTTCGGCCACTTCCCCAATTGGTTCACCGTTCTCGCCTACTATTTCCAGATTCTGCTCCTCTTCTTCTTCCTCCACAATGTCGTCAGCTATAACTTGCTCCTCACCCTGCACCTCGTCCTCGGGTATAGGTCCATCCACCGTATCGCCCACGCTGCTTCCACTAAGGGAGGCGGGAGGATCAGAGACTTCTCCACTCACCATTTGGGGAATCATGACGCCATTAACATCTACTGGCACGTCAAAAGTCCTCATCGGGGGTCCTAATAAGCCGTCTGTACCCCTATGGCACCAAGCCACATACTCCTGAGTATGATGGAAGTCTTCTCCCACGTCTACTAACACTGCCGACTGAAATCTAACGTAAGCTGTTCCATCCCCACACGGGTGTACACTATTCGATCTCTGAATACGGTACGGGTATCCAAAAAGAGGACCGTTCCTCGGCATCCTATGGACGGGGATCTGAAATTCGGTTTTACCACAACCGTGAGATAAACTCAGCAAGTAAAAACTCTAATCCTAAATTAGGCTAACGTGCACCTCCAGAGGCAATTAAAACACGTGAAACACTGAACCAGTAATTAAATCAATATAAATTCACATGGGCCCACGGCCCGATTCCAATACTCCAGCCCTGCAGGTTAGGCTTTCACATCAATATAATTTACAACAGAGCATCGACTCGGAGGTCATGACCCAATGGTCATCAATCATTCGACCCGAAGGCCCGACCCGAAGGCCTGACCCGTCGGTCACAATTACACTCGACCCGTAGGCCTGACCCGTCGGTCCTCACAAATAAATCGACCCGTAGGCCTGACCCGTCGGTCCTCACAAATAAATCGACCCGTAGGCCTGACCCGTCGGTCCTCACAAATAAATCGACCCGTAGGCCTGACCCGTCGGTCCTCACAATTAAATCGATCCGTAGGCCTGACCCGTCGGTCCTCACAATTAAATCACAATGGGCTTCAACAAATTAATTTAATTCAAACAATCTAGGCCCATTTAACCTAATGGGCTTCAACAAATTAATTTAATTCAAACAATCTAGGCCCATTTAACCTAATGGGCTTCAACAAATACCAGGCCCATTTAAATTCTCTAATTTGGGCCCATTCAAAATTCTCCAATTTGGGCCCAAATTTACAAAATTCGGAGCCCAAGAGACCCCTCTCAATTCAGCCCACAAATCTTCTCCAAATTACCACTAAACCAATGCAATTAGTCCTAATTAAGTCCACTAATCAATCCTTGCACAAAACACACTTAATTAGGCCCTAATTAACATAATTAAACCCCTAATCAATCACAAATTAGACTAATTTAGGGATTAGTGGTTTTACTCGCCTATTAGCGACGCGAGACGACGGGGACGAGCGGCCGATCACCGGCAAGCGGTTCGATCGACGGCGGCGTCCCAAGGCAAGCCGGCGGCCTAGGGTGGTCCGGCGAAGCTCACGGCCACAACCCGGCCAAGACAGGGGAGGCGCCGGTCTGAGTGGGCTGAGACAGGCTGAAAGGAAGACAGTGAGGCGAGGCTGGACGGCTGGGGTGGCGCACGGCGGCGCGGCCAGGCGGACGAGCCCGGCGACGGCGACCTTGCTCGCCTCGGCTGGAGCGGCGGCGAACGGGCGGCTGTGGACGGCGGGAGAGGGGGATTGGGTTGCGACTGGGCCAGGGACGGCGCCAGAGGTCGGCACGTGATGGTTGGCGGCCAGCAGCTCCGGCGAGGCCTGCTGTTCCGGCGTGAACAGTGGCCGGCGGTGCTGGAATGGCTGGAACTAGCAGCTGCCGAGAGAATTTCGGGAGAGGAGAGAGAGAGATGATCGCCGGGGAGGAGAGAGAGAGAGCTGAGGAGAGAGAGTGGGTCAAGGGTGGTCAAGAGAGAGAGTGAGTGGATGCCACTTGTCAAGATCCTAGCCAATTTGCCCAAAATGCCCTTGATCCAAGGGTCCACATCCATTCTCATCCAATAATGCAAGGGTATTATGGTCATTTGCCCCTAACCATGGTTAACCAACCCTAGTTAACCTTAACCAACCTTGGTTAAACTCCAAAATTAAATCAAAATTCGAAATAAATCAAAAATGGCCTAGGGGCAATTCCGTCATTTTTCCATCCGGAACTGAAATTCCAATTTTCGCTCATACCGGTCCTAAACATTCATGTGATACCTAATCCAGAGTCGGAATCGCGAAATTCGCTTTCTAAGCCCTCGAAAATCCTCTGCGAAGTTTCCGGGAATAAAATAATATTATTTTCCAATTTTTGCCGAAATTCCACTTTCTGTCCAGAATCATTCCAAACACACTCGGATACCCCAAAATGATGTTGGCCGCGAAAAATAACCTCAAACGGCCTCCGAAATCGGCCTCGGTGTTCTCAGGGGCAAAATGGTCTTTTTCTCACTTTCTGTCAAATCTTCCGTTTTCAACTGTTTTAATCTCGAACATGAATGGCCATTACCATTTGACGTCCGTCTTGCAAAATAGTCGTAATTACCCTTAAGATTTTGATAACGAAACTCGGGTCCAATATTGTAATCTCAATATGCTCGTTTCGCAGTTTTAGGGTCTCTCACTAACGAGCGGCAGTTTAGGCGTTACGCGTATCGACCTAAGATTGTCCAAATCGTGATGGTCTAAATTTCGAGAGAACGAGAGGAATTATCACTAGTACCAGGGTCGCGATCGTTTGGATTACAATCAGGTTTCATTCGTCAGATGTACTTTCGGTCGTGCGAAATCACTCGCGATCCGATCGTACGTTACGGACAAAATCAACCAGTCATTTTCCTAAGATCGGCCTATATTGGCTCAAAATATTTCCTCAACGTTCTTCAAAATCAGCGTTCAGTCGCGATCGGGTTCTCGGTCCACGTACATGTTCCTATTTAGCCTTTCTCATATGGTTAGTGTCCCGAGACTGATCAGGTTCAGGCGAGACTCACTAAAATTACACGAGAATGAATATACACTTTATTGGTCCCGATAACGGGTCAAAATTCAGGATGTTACAACTCTTCCCCCCTTACAAAAATTTCGTCCTCGAAATTTGCACTTCAACCCTGCTCTTCAAACAACTGGGGGTGTTGACGTCGCATAACTTCTTCGCTTTCCCACGTAGCGCCCTCTGTCCCGTGGTGCTCCCAAACTACCTTCACCATCGGGATTGTCTTGTTCCGAAGTACTCGATCCTTTCTGTCTTCGATTCTGACTGGTCTCTCCACGTACGACACCCTGTCGTCCACGTCTATTTCTTCATATCTTAGAACATGTGTCGGATCCGGTTCATATTTTCTCAACATCGACACGTGGAAGACATTGTGTATCTGGGACAAATTCGGTGGCAGGGCCAGTCTGTATGCCATGTCGCCAATCTTTTCCAGAATCTCAAACGGCCCAACAAATCTCGGACTCAACTTTCCTTTCTTGCCAAATCGGGATAACCCTTTCATAGGCGACACCTTTAGAAACACATGATCCCCAACTTGAAATTCCAGATGTCGTCGTCTCCGATCAGCATAACTTTTCTGTCGGCTCTGTGCTGTCTTTAACCTTTCTCTAATGATCTCAACAGCTTCCACTGTTTGCTGAACCAACTCTGGGCCTGTAATGCTCCGTTCTCCCACTTCATCCCAGCACACGGGAGTCCTACATGCTCGGCCATACAAAGCTTCAAATGGAGCCATCTGGATACTCTGCTGATAACTGTTATTATATGCAAACTCCACCAGATGTAGCTGTTCTTCCCATTTACCCTGGAAATCCACTACACAAGCCCTTAACATATCCTCAAGGGTCTGGATTGTTCTTTCTGATTGCCCATCAGTCTGTGGATGATAAGCTGTACTGAACTGCACCTTTGTCCCCAAAGCTGTCTGCAGACTTTTCCAGAAGTTCGCTGTAAACCTCGGATCACGATCTGAAGTAATCGTCACTGGCACTCCGTGCAGTCTCACAATCTGTCTTACATACAGCTCTGCATACTTTTCTAACTCCAGATCCTTGCGCACTGCCAGAAAATGCGCTGACTTAGTCAGTCTATCCACTATCACCCAAATGGAATCGTGCCCTCTCTGACTCCTTGGTAGTCCCGTTACAAAGTCCATGGTAATATGTTCCCATTTCCACTCGGGAATTTCTAATGGTCGCAGCAATCCTCCAGGTTTACAGTGCTGTGCCTTTACCTGTTGACACGTCAAACACTTAGCCACATGCTTGGCTACATCCGCTTTCAATCCATTCCACCAATAATGTTGCCTTAAATTCTGATACATTTTCGTACTGCCAGGGTGGATACTGTAATTGCTGCGATGAGCTTCTCTCAATATTTCTTCCTTAAGCTCAATATCATCCGGCACACACCATCGTCCCCTATACTTTAGGATTCCATCCTCTGATACCTGAAAATCTGGCTTTCTTGCCGAGGCATCCATTCCCACAATTTTCTGGATTTCCTGATCCGTGGGTTGTAAAGCCTTAATCTTAGTTTGAATTTCCGGCTCGATCCTCAAAGTAGCCAGCAGATTCGACACATGGCTTAATTCCAATCTAAATTCTGAGTCTCGGATCTTTTCCAATAACGTCCATTCCCTAATCATCAAGTGTGCCATGCTCGACTTGCGACTCAGTGCATCAGCAACTCGATTTGCCTTCCCAGGATGATACATGATATCGCAGTCATAATCCTTTAGAAGCTCCATCCATCTACGCTGCCTCATATTCAACTCTTTTTGTGAGAACAGGTATTTGAGACTCTGATGATCCGTATAAATCTGAAACTTTTCCCCACACAGATAATGCCTCCAAATCTTAAGTGCAAAGACGATGGCAGCCAACTCTAAGTCATGCGTCGGATAATTCACTTCATGAGGTCTCAACTGACGCGACGCATACGCAACTACTTTTCCATGTTGCATTAACACACAACCCAGTCCTTTGAACGAAGCATCGCTATAAACCTCAAATCCACCAGGTCCAGAGGGAATAGTCAAAACTGGAGCTGTCGTCAATCTATGCTTAAGTTCCTGAAAACTTCGTTCGCACTTATCGTCCCATTCAAACTTACTTTCCTTTTTCAGTAATCGCGTCAAGGGCGTGGCTATCGACGAGAATCCTTCCACAAAACGTCGATAATAGCCAGCCAATCCTAAGAAACTTCTGATCTCTGTCACTGACGTCGGCATGGGCCACTTAAGTACCGCTTCAATCTTAGTCGGATCCACTGATATTCCTTCTCCCGACACGATATGTCCAAGAAAGGCTACCTTACTAAGCCAGAATTCACATTTGCTGAACTTCGCATAAAGCGCATGTTCCCTCAACGTCCGTAGAACTTCCGTCAAATGCACTTCATGCTCCTCTGAACTCTTCGAATACACTAGAATATCGTCAATGAACACTATGACGAACTGATCCAGAAATTCCTTAAAAACTCTGTTCATCAGATCCATAAAAGCTGCAGGGGCATTCGTTAAACCAAAGGGCATGACTGTAAACTCATAATGCCCGTATCTCGTCCTGAATGCAGTCTTGGGTATATCCTCTTTCCGAATTCTCAACTGATGATACCCTGTCCGTAGATCAATCTTGGAGAACACTGACGCCCCTTGCAACTGATCGAACAAGTCGTCGATCCTTGGCAGTGGATACTTATTCTTTATAGTCACCTGATTCAACTGCCGATAATCTATACATAATCTCAACGTCCCGTCCTTTTTCCTTACAAACAGGACTGGCGCTCCCCATGGAGACGCACTAGGACGAATAAATCCCTTGTCTAACAACTCTTGCATCTGGACTTTCAACTCTTTCAGTTCTGACAACGACATCCGATAGGGGGCCTTAGAAATTGGCTCAGTTCCTGGGGCCAACTCTATTACAAATTCCACTTCCCGTTCGGGTGGCAAACCCGGCAATTCTTGGGGAAAAACCTCGGGGAAATTACACACTACAGAGATTTCTTCCAATTTAGGCTCTACCAATGTCGGATCTTTGACGTTAACCAAATACCCCTCACAACCTTCCTCAAGCATTTCTGTTGCTTCCACTGAGGAAATCCAAGGGATCGAGGTTCCACCTCGGTTTCCCTGAAATTCAAACCTAGGACGACCAATCGGATTAAATTGGATCGTCCTGCTGCCGCAATCCATAACGGCTTTCTGTTTAGTTAGCCAATCCATACCAATGATCACATCAAAATCATACATGGCTAACACAGCTAAATCAATCCTTTCTTCAACATTTCCAATCACAATTTTACAGTCCAAGCACCCCAATGATACTAACACCCTATCATGCAGTGGGGTCGTCACACACAACATAATCTCAAGTAAAACAGGCTCCAGACCAACCAATCTAACAAACTGCTCAGAAATAAATGAATGGGTTGCCCCGGGATCAAATAACGCATATGCCGAATGATTGCAAAGAGAAATGGTACCTGTGACCACACCCGGCGCGTCCTCAGCATCTTTTCGCGCTAACGCATATACTCGTCCTTGCGCAGGCGGTCTGCCCTGAATAGCCGGTGGGGGATTTCCAGCCTGATTTCCAATTCTGAGTGGCTGCTGCGGTAGTCCTGGAGGTCCTGAAAGTCGTTGCTGGAGGCAATTCTTTATCTGATGTCCCAAACTCCCACAACGAAAACAAGCTCCGATTCTATTTGGCGCTTGACTGGGCTTCCCTACTATCCTTCTCGGAGGCGGAACAAACCGTCTATTGCTGGGCATTGGTCTCCTTACAAAGCGACGATTGTCCCTATTAGGAATAAATCTCGAACCCGATGCTGATGTCCTTTCAATCTGATCCCGTTCCATAGTCTGGGCTCGCTCATACAACTCTCTATAATCCCTGATATTCAACAAAAGCATCTGAGTGCGAAGTTCCGGTTTTAGTCCATCCCGGAACCTTCGAGCCTTGTCCAAGGGATTCTCAACCATTCTCGGGGCAAATTTGGACAATCTGATGAACTCTGCCTCATACTGCACCACAGTCATCGATCCCTGACGGAGCCTCATGAATTCCGCCATTTTCTTCTCCTGGGCACTCTCAGAGAAAAACTGTCCATAAAAGTGCTCGACGAATATCGCCCAGGTCGGTTCCATAAACTCTGGAAATACCCTATCCTTGACCGCCTTCCACCAATCATGGGCATTGTCCTGCAGTTGATACGATGCCAAGGAGATCTTCTCCCTCTCAGTACACTCTAACAGCTCAAATGCCTTTTCCAATTCCTCCACCCAACGCGGGGCGGCTTCGGGGTCACCTCTACCCGTGAACTTAGGCGGTTTTAGCTTGAGGAAATGCTCCACCAACTGGTGCATTGGTCTCGGTGCCACCATTGGTTGAGCTTGTACTGGTTGGGCTTGAGCTTGGTTCTCATGGACGGCAGCAACGGCTGCGGCCTCAGCAGCCTGAGCGGTCGCATTTTCTCTTTCCTGTGCCTGCCTATCCATCACATTTCCGATTCGGTCTAGTGCTCTAAGAACTCCTTCCATACGCGGATCTTCCGCCTGTCTAACATCAGCTCTGGGGTCCACTGCAGCCCCAACACCCACTCTAGGATTCCCTTCATCTCTAGCACCAGCAACTATGTTCTCTATCGCTCTCGCTCTAGCGCGACCTCTACCACGAGCTTCTCTGCCTGCGCCCCTCCTTGGGGTTCCTCTCACTCTACCTCTTTCATTGCTCATCTAGAATTCTGAGTGCTCAACTACCTGCTATAATTCCAACCAGGAATTAGAGACCTAAACCAACTAACCGGTCTAAGCCCTAGGCAGGTATAAACACGGAAATAATTAAGCACTCAGCATGCGGCTAACACAACATCACATGATTCCACCCAAGAGTCCACATACTAACCTTGGGTCCTGCCGCACCTGCAAAATACTGGTTCAATTAATCACCACAACAGTCAAACACAAACACTCTGGAGATGCACTTAGCACTCTAGGTCACCCTATAGCTACCCATGGTCAATTTCTCCTTATCACTCCAATGCTCAACTAGGTTAAACAGAGCTGTCCTTGCTCTGATACCAATTCAAGAGGGGATGTCACGCCCCGTACCCCACGAAGCATGATCATCCGTGTAGGTCGAAATAAAATGTGACACTCCCAGGATTGCGTCACCGACCCGAAACCCAAATCAGAGTAAATACACGACACATGCGGAAACACGTATATATTATATATACACCCAGACATGTAAACATAACCATGAATAGTCAAAGACAAATATATATTATTAAACACTAACATAAATACACCCTTATTAAATACTTATACAATCTATTTATTTACAACCAAAAAGAATACATAAAAAGGCCACTAAACAAAAAGGATCGGTGGCCTAGGGTGACGACTAACTATCTAGGGGGAGTTACATCAAAAAGAGGGGTTAATCTAAACTCCTATCATGCCGTTCTATTCTAAGGATCCCGACCTGGGTTGGATGATGCTGCGGACTCCTCAGATGAGTCTTCATCCGTCAGTATTTCCATATCTGATCCAACTTCGGCCACTTCCCCAATTGGTTCACCGTTCTCGCCTACTATTTCCAGATTCTGCTCCTCTTCTTCTTCCTCCACAATGTTGTCAGCTATAACTTGCTCCTCACCCTGCACCTCGTCCTCGGGTATAGGTCCATCCACCGTATCGCCCACGCTGCTTCCACTAAGGGAGGCGGGAGGATCAGAGACTTCTCCACTCACCATTTGGGGAATCATGACGCCATTAACATCTACTGGCACGTCAAAAGTCCTCATCGGGGGTCCTAATAAGCCGTCTGTACCCCTATGGCACCAAGCCACATACTCCTGAGTATGATGGAAGTCTTCTCCCACGTCTACTAACACTGCCGACTGAAATCTAACGTAAGCTGTTCCATCCCCACACGGGTGTACACTATTCGATCTCTGAATACGGTACGGGTATCCAAAAAGAGGACCGTTCCTCGGCATCCTATGGACGGGGATCTGAAATTCGGTTTTACCACAACCGTGAGATAAACTCAGCAAGTAAAAACTCTAATCCTAAATTAGGCTAACGTGCACCTCCAGAGGCAATTAAAACACGTGAAACACTGAACCAGTAATTAAATCAATATAAATTCACATGGGCCCACGGCCCGATTCCAATACTCCAGCCCTGCAGGTTAGGCTTTCACATCAATATAATTTACAACAGAGCATCGACTCGGAGGTCATGACCCAATGGTCATCAATCATTCGACCCGAAGGCCCGACCCGAAGGCCTGACCCGTCGGTCACAATTACACTCGACCCGTAGGCCTGACCCGTCGGTCCTCACAAATAAATCGACCCGTAGGCCTGACCCGTCGGTCCTCACAAATAAATCGACCCGTAGGCCTGACCCGTCGGTCCTCACAAATAAATCGACCCGTAGGCCTGACCCGTCGGTCCTCACAATTAAATCGACCCGTAGGCCTGACCCGTCGGTCCTCACAATTAAATCACAATGGGCTTCAACAAATTAATTTAATTCAAACAATCTAGGCCCATTTAACCTAATGGGCTTCAACAAATTAATTTAATTCAAACAATCTAGGCCCATTTAACCTAATGGGCTTCAACAAATACCAGGCCCATTTAAATTCTCTAATTTGGGCCCATTCAAAATTCTCCAATTTGGGCCCAAATTTACAAAATTCGGAGCCCAAGAGACCCCTCTCAATTCAGCCCACAAATCTTCTCCAAATTACCACTAAACCAATGCAATTAGTCCTAATTAAGTCCACTAATCAATCCTTGCACAAAACACACTTAATTAGGCCCTAATTAACATAATTAAACCCCTAATCAATCACAAATTAGACTAATTTAGGGATTAGTGGTTTTACTCGCCTATTAGCGACGCGAGACGACGGGGACGAGCGGCCGATCACCGGCAAGCGGTTCGATCGACGGCGGCGTCCCAAGGCAAGCCGGCGGCCTAGGGTGGTCCGGCGAAGCTCACGGCCACAACCCGGCCAAGACAGGGGAGGCGCCGGTCTGAGTGGGCTGAGACAGGCTGAAAGGAAGACAGTGAGGCGAGGCTGGACGGCTGGGGTGGCGCACGGCGGCGCGGCCAGGCGGACGAGCCCGGCGACGGCGACCTTGCTCGCCTCGGCTGGAGCGGCGGCGAACGGGCGGCTGTGGACGGCGGGAGAGGGGGATTGGGTTGCGACTGGGCCAGGGACGGCGCCAGAGGTCGGCACGTGATGGTTGGCGGCCAGCAGCTCCGGCGAGGCCTGCTGTTCCGGCGTGAACAGTGGCCGGCGGTGCTGGAATGGCTGGAACTAGCAGCTGCCGAGAGAATTTCGGGAGAGGAGAGAGAGAGATGATCGCCGGGGAGGAGAGAGAGAGAGCTGAGGAGAGAGAGTGGGTCAAGGGTGGTCAAGAGAGAGAGTGAGTGGATGCCACTTGTCAAGATCCTAGCCAATTTGCCCAAAATGCCCTTGATCCAAGGGTCCACATCCATTCTCATCCAATAATGCAAGGGTATTATGGTCATTTGCCCCTAACCATGGTTAACCAACCCTAGTTAACCTTAACCAACCTTGGTTAAACTCCAAAATTAAATCAAAATTCGAAATAAATCAAAAATGGCCTAGGGGCAATTCCGTCATTTTTCCATCCGGAACTGAAATTCCAATTTTCGCTCATACCGGTCCTAAACATTCATGTGATACCTAATCCAGAGTCGGAATCGCGAAATTCGCTTTCTAAGCCCTCGAAAATCCTCTGCGAAGTTTCCGGGAATAAAATAATATTATTTTCCAATTTTTGCCGAAATTCCACTTTCTGTCCAGAATCATTCCAAACACACTCGGATACCCCAAAATGATGTTGGCCGCGAAAAATAACCTCAAACGGCCTCCGAAATCGGCCTCGGTGTTCTCAGGGGCAAAATGGTCTTTTTCTCACTTTCTGTCAAATCTTCCGTTTTCAACTGTTTTAATCTCGAACATGAATGGCCATTACCATTTGACGTCCGTCTTGCAAAATAGTCGTAATTACCCTTAAGATTTTGATAACGAAACTCGGGTCCAATATTGTAATCTCAATATGCTCGTTTCGCAGTTTTAGGGTCTCTCACTAACGAGCGGCAGTTTAGGCGTTACGCGTATCGACCTAAGATTGTCCAAATCGTGATGGTCTAAATTTCGAGAGAACGAGAGGAATTATCACTAGTACCAGGGTCGCGATCGTTTGGATTACAATCAGGTTTCATTCGTCAGATGTACTTTCGGTCGTGCGAAATCACTCGCGATCCGATCGTACGTTACGGACAAAATCAACCAGTCATTTTCCTAAGATCGGCCTATATTGGCTCAAAATATTTCCTCAACGTTCTTCAAAATCAGCGTTCAGTCGCGATCGGGTTCTCGGTCCACGTACATGTTCCTATTTAGCCTTTCTCATATGGTTAGTGTCCCGAGACTGATCAGGTTCAGGCGAGACTCACTAAAATTACACGAAAATGAATATACACTTTATTGGTCCCGATAACGGGTCAAAATTCAGGATGTTACAGAGCCTATTACGCAGGCTGAGTTCAATCAATTCGTGACTCAAACCGATCGGAGGTTTCAAGAGATCCTTGATGCCATCCAGCGTTTGTCTACAAACCATGCACCCGGTGCTCTTCCAGTCGAGCGAAATCCTGTCGCTCGTGATCCCGAAGATGCTATGGGGTGTGGAGGAATCCCCCGACATAGGCGTCAAGACTATGTCGAGGTATGGAAGACGAAGACGAAGATTTCCAAGAGATGCAGATTCGTGGTGGTCGCCAATATAGGAGATTCCAAGAGGAGCATGTTCGTGAGGATCGACAGCAGGGGGGCTATCGACGAGATCCCGAGCAATATCAACTAAAGGTAGATCTCCCTACTTTCAATGGGAATTTGGATATTGAAAATTTCCTAGATTGGCTTTGGGAGGTCGAGAAATTCTTCGACACTATGGATATTGACGAGGATCGCCAAGTGAAACTTGTGGCGTACAAGTTAAAGGGTGGCGCTTTAGCTTGGTGGGAACAAACTCAATTGACACGACGTCGACAAGGCATGACTCCTATTCGATCTTGGGGTCAGATGAAACAGAAGTTGAAGAAGAGGTTCCATCCAACGGACTATGAGCAACTGTTATTTCAGCAATTCCAAAATTGCCGACAATCGAATAGATCAGTCCAAGCTTATACGGAAGAGTTTCTTCAACTCTCCGCTCGCAATAACCTGGATGAGTCTGAGGCACAACAAACTGCTAAGTACATTAATGGTTTGCGACTTAATATCCAGGATCAGGTTTCTTTGCATCGACTACTCTCTGTCGAAGACGCCCAGGATACGGTGCGAAAAATTGAGATGCAATTGGAGAGGACTAGCCCTAATACTCGTGGTAGAAATTATTTGGATCGTGGGTTATTCACGAAAGAAAGACAGCTTGACGTTGCAAGTTCTTCTAGTCAACAAACCCCTGATTCGAGCCGAGTTCCAGGGAGTACTACGGGGACGCCTAAGGAAGCAGTCGCAGCAAGCAATCACACTCCCAATCAGAATACCCATAATCCATATGCCAAACCTCAACCGATCAAGTGCTATAAGTGTAACGAGTTGGGCCATCGTTCCAGCGATTGTCCTCATCGTAGATTGGCCAATATCGTTGAACATGACGAAGATGTGTATGAGGAAGATTGGGAAAGGGAAGAAGAAGTGGGAGTGGAAGATGAAGTGGGCGAGCAAGTTAATTGTGTTGTGCGTCATCTATTATTTGCTCCGCGGATAGAAGATACCCAGCGCAATCAGCTTTTCCACACTCGCTGTACTGTCAACGGCAAAATATGTGATATCATTATTGACAGCGGAAGTTGCGAGAATATAGCGTCAAAGGCCTTGGTGGATCACTTGCAACTAAAGATGGAGCCACATCCTGCGCCCTACACGATCGGGTGGATACGCAAGAGTGCAGAACTTAAGGTAAACCAATTATGCCGTTTACCTATTTCGATCGGAAAATCATATCAAGATACTATTGTCTATGATATTGTGGAGATGGATGTGTATCATGTTTTACTGGGTCGACCATGGCAATATGATGTTGATGTTACACATCGAGCTAGGGAGAATACGTATTCTTTTGTGTGAAAAAGGACTAAAATTACTTTGAGACCAAAAAGTAATTCCCCTTAGATTGTGAAGCAGAATGCGGGGGTTATGATGAACATCCGAAAGCGTGAAGGGATGTATATGATTGTGGACAAGGATGACCAGCAAGTTGTGGTTCGTGTTCCCGACATTCTTAAGCCCTTATTAAAAGTATTCAATGATGTTATGCCTGAGGATTTACCTGACGGATTACCTCCATTGAGGAATATCTAGCATGAGATTGATTTTCTTCTAGGTGCTAGTCTTCTTAATTTGCCGCATTATCGGATGAATCCGAAGGAGAATCAGATTTTATAGGAGCAGATAGGAGAGCTCCTTCGAAAGGGCTTCTTGCGTGAAAACAAAAGTCCATGTGCAGTTCCTGCGCTTCTCACGCCAAAGAAAGATGGCACCATGTGTATGTGTGTAGACAGTCGTGCTATTAACCGAATTACTGTCAAGTATAGGTTTCCGATTCCACGACTTGATGATATGCTAGACAGACTTGCTGGATCACGGATTTTTACGAAGATCGACCTTCAAAGAGGATACCACCAAGTTCGCATCCGCCCCGGCGACGAATGGAAAAAGGCCTTCAAGACAAGTGCAGGTTTATACGAATGGCTTGTCATGCCATTTGGACTCACTAACGCACCTAGTACTTTCACGCGTTTGATGACTCAAGTTCTCAAACCTTTTATTGGCAAGTTTGTGGTAGTTTTCTTTGATGATATACTCATATATAGTCCAAATGGGCGTCAACACATGGAACACTTAAGGGATGTCCTACTAACCTTGCAGTAAAATAAATTATTTATTAATTTGAAAAAGTGTAGTTTCATGACAGAAGGCCTCTTGTTTTTGGGTTTTATTGTTGGCGCGGATGGACTTCACATTGATGCAGATAAGGTGGGCATGATTCGTAATTGGCCAGTTCCCAAGAATGTTGGCGAGGCTCGAAGTTTCCATGGCCTTGCAACATTCTATAGGTGTTTCATTCGAGATTTCAGTACTATTATGGCCCCGATCACTGACTGTTTAAAGAAGGGCAAATTCCATTGGGGAGATGAAGCTTCAGCTAGTTTTGCTCTTGTAAAAGAAAAGCTCTCCACAGAGCCGATATTGATGCTCCCTGATTTTGAGAAAGTGTTCGAGTTGGACTGAGATGCTTCCGGTGTCGAGATGCCATCCTTTCCCAAGAAGGTAAACTTATAGCATTCTTTAGTGAAAAACTTAATGAAGTTCGCCAGCATTGGTCGACATATGAGCAGGAATATTATGCTATCGTGCGAGCTATAAAGCATTGGTAGTCCTATCTTTATCAGCAGGAATTTGTTCTTAATACCGATCATCAGGCTCTTAAATATATCAAGAGTCAGAAGCACTTAAATCGAATGCATACACGATGGGTTTCTTTTTTGGAGCAATTTAATTTTGTGCTTCGTCAAAAAGCAAGCTATTTAAATAAGGTGGCAGATGCGCTAAGTAGACGTGCTGCGACACTCGTGACCATGCGTACTGATGTTGTCAATTTTGATCACCTAAGTTCTCTTTATCCTGAGGATGATGATTTTGGTGAGATATGGAAGTGTTCTGAAATAAGTTGTCATGGCGATATGATAATTCAAGAAAATTTCTTGTTCTTTGGCAATAGATTATGCATTCCACATGGTTCCTTACGTGAACAACTCATTCGAGAGCTTCATGGTACTACTCTCGGTGGACATTTGGGGCGAGATAAAACTATACCGTTGGTGGAGGAGCGGTACTATTGGTCTCAACTTAAGCGAGACGTGGGGCGATTTGTCAGTAAATGCTACATTTGCCAAACCGCTAAGGGCCACTCTCAGAACACTAGTCTTTATACCCCATTGCTTATTCCTTCGAGTCCTTGGGTAGACATATCGATGGACTTCATGTTAGGACTTTCTCGCACTCAACAGGGTTTAGATTCTATTTTCATGGTGGTTGACCGATTTTCAAAGATGTCTCACTTCATCCCTTATAAGAAAACTTCGGATGCTTCGCATGTGGCAAGTTTATTCTTTCGTGAAGTAGTTCGTCTCCATGGTGTGCCGAAGACATTCACTTTCGATCGTGACACGAAATTTCTGAGCCATTTTTGGCATACTTTATGGCGTTTGTTTGGGACTGATTTACAGTATAGTAGTTCTTTCTATCCCCAAACGGATGGTCAGACGGAAGTTATGAATCGTACTATGGCGGATATCATTCGTTGCCTCTGCAGTGATATGCTTAAGCAGTGGGACTGGTATCTTGCTCCTGCTGAGTTTGCCTTCAACAACTCGGTTAACCGCTCTACCAGTACATCTCCATTTTAGGTCGTTTATGGGCATACACCACAGCATACTCTGGATTTGGTTCCCTTGCCCAAGATTCCAGGCTATAGTGTCGCGGTAGAGAATTTGGCGACCAGAATTAATAAAGTCCAAGCTGTTGTGGCTAGTCAATTGGCTGCTTCTAATTCAAAGTATAAGGAAGATGTTGACAAACGGCGACGTTCGAAAATTTTTGAGGTAGGCGATGAGGTAATGGTTTTCCTGCGAAAGGAGCATTTTCCTTTACGTACCTATAATAAACTGAAACACAAGAAGATTGGTCCTTACCACTTCCTGAAGAAGATCAACGACAATGCCTATGTAGTTGACCTTCCTGGTGATCTCAACATTTCCCCTACATTTAATGTGGCAGACTTATTTGAGTATCATGCTTCCGATACACCCCTCTATCCTGATCATAACTCGATGGCGAGTTTTTATGAAGAGGGAGAGAATGATGTAGAATAGTTAGCCTGTGATTATCTTGAACAATGTGATCGCCGTAATCACCAGAAATCTCGGCAGTTTTTCTGATTTTGGGAAAAACAACCATTCAAGCAGTTTCCCGTATTACCATTTAGGCAGATTTCTATATTAGTTTATTAGATGTTATATTTAATTATTCGGTTTTCATTAGTATTAGGAGTCCTATCTCTATATATAAGATGGCCGTTTTGTAATCAAAATCACAGTATTATTGAATAAAAATTTCGAGTTCTTTAGAGTTGTTCCAAATTTACGCTTTCTCTCTACGTCAGGAAGAGAGCATCATGCTTACTCAGGATATCTTAACTAACTAATCAGGCAGTATCGGCACACACCACGAAACTCTTCGGATTGATTGTAATGCCCCTACTGCAGTCGTCAGTTTTGTATATTCCAACAAGTCGATCCGCAAGCTCAAACATGCTGTTTCTGAGGCTGCACATAGCATAGATAAAACATGAATATGGGGATTTTGGGGAACATTGTCATCTAAAATATATTTAGACTATCTGCTACCCATTGTACCTTATAATAATGAATTGGGCATCCTTTGTCTGATCTTTCACACAGTGTCCCACAAGAGAAAAGTTTTTTTGAAGTCTGTCAAATTATAACGCAAACAACTAAGGTTGGAACAGGGGCAAAATAAACAGCATGCGAAAAGAAACGAACTCTGGAATGCGCACTGAGTACCTAGAGCAGCATCAATTTCGTCCATCACATATAGCGCAGTGGGATTGTAGTGATGAAGGGCAAATACAAGAGCTAATGAGCTGAGAGTCTGAAGATTCATAAGGGCAATTGTCATACCGACACATAAAGCTTCACAAAATAAGTGGGGCAGAACAAGTATGTTTTCAAGTTACCTTTTCGCCGCCAGATAAGTTAGCGATGTTCCTCCAGCTTTTATTTGGTGGCCTGACACTGAAGACCACACCTTCAGAAAAGGGATCCAAAGAGTCGACCAATTGAAGTTCTGCATCACCTCCTAGTGTGATCATCTGTTTTTTAAAAGATAAGGATCAGGAGGAAAAGTACCACAGGTGCTCAGCACCTGATATAGTTTGGAAGCTAGTTTTCCACAAGTGCACAAAAAATTGAGCCCAGTAACTGAAAGGTCAAGGTAATTTTAAGATGAACTAGACAAGGCAGGAGATGTGGCAGCATTATCATCAATAACAGTTAGTGCTAAGCATGCATCAAGAAGTTTATTAATATGGAAAGATCAAATCAACTATTAATGAGAAACTAAGAGGTCGAGATATGTTGCCTTGAACCTATGCAGACATGTGCAGGCACGCGAGATGTATAGATATACAATTTACTCATAGGGGAGAGAAATTAAAACCTGATACATCTCTTTTAATTTCAGAGATACAGTATCGAATCCTGCCATGAACTCATCCATCCTAATGTAAAAATATCAGTTAGAACTATTTCAATCTCAAGATGCAAGATGAAAAATAATTACTCTTACCTCTTCTTTCTCCACCCATCATACTGTTTCTTTGTGTCGTCTCGTTGTTGAGTGATATGATTAAGATCATCAACACGTTGACCATACAATGCAACTTTCTTCCTGTACCTGTACATACAAAAAAATTACTCTAGAAACTCTTCTCATGCATCTCAATGTGCACAGGATATTGAAAGCAAGTAGACAAAGTTCCTACTCTAAGAATGAATCAAGATTAGGACTCATTTCCTTGAGTTGCGCTTCTAGTAATGCTACCATCTCAAGTGCCCTCCTCAAGTCACAAGTCTTGGTCAGAGACTTATCAGTCAATGTAGCTTGAAGCTTTGCAGGATCGACTGAATCTTTGTGAATCCTACAAAATACAGAGTAGGATTTGTAAAACTATGCAGCGCTCTGCCAACATAGGATTTATTTTTCTGTAAAACAACATACTGTCCCATTTGTTTTGTAAGTGCAACTTGCAGATCGTCATGTCTTTTCTGGTAACTTTTTGCCTCCAATTCCAATTCATTGAATGTCTTCTTCATGCCTTGTAATTTGGAATCAGCATCAATCTTCAGTCAGAAGAAACCCCAATCATATGGCCCTCTTTAGTGGATGGTAGGAGCGGGAAGCGGAAAAGGTTTTGCCAGAAGGTACCTCTGATTCCCGCAATTCATCCACAGACCTCTTCACTTTCCCATATTCAGATTTTGCTTTCTCCAAGACTTCTCTATGCTCACCTATAAGCTAAAAGCAAGCACCCAAAGTTATGTCATATCAACATTAACCAGCAGACACATGTCATTTTGTCTAGACACCACAAGGATACCCTATGGCATACGCACAGAAAAAACAGAGACACAATAATACCTGCTGCAAGTTTTTGTAATCTTCTTGAACTTTGAATGCTTTCTGTTCTATTTCTCGGAAAGCAGAGTGCTTCTCCTCAACAAGTCTCTCTTTCTCCTTTGTTGCCTCCTCAAGCTCTTTCGTTAATTTTTTTTATCATTTCCTGCCCAGTATCTATCTGGAATTTGTGGCGGCTGATCTCTGTCTTGTGTTGATCAATATTCTGATAGTGGAAAGATAAATATATAGACTTTCGACAACATAATTCAATATAAAAAAGAAGCGATTTCTTACGGACTGAATCTTAGAGACCCTGGACTTCTGCGCTCTCATCTTTTCCGTTCCAGCATCATTTTTCTTCATCAGCTCCAACGCTTGAAAACAGAAGTCATCACCACAAGGAGTAAGCAGAAGACAAATCCAGTTTGAAGTACCACAGGCTATATTCTCTACTTCACCTGTTGTGCCATATTTATACACAGATCGGAGACAACAGGCGCCGTTTAGTTGCACAACAATAAAAGCAGCAAAACTTAGAAGAACATCATTAAAAACACCCACCTTATCCTTCAGTTTTTTGTACCCTAACATAATCCTACCAATCTCCTTTTCTTCATCGTGAGTAATTTTCTTAAGCTCCTTGCTAAAGGGTAAAAGAAAGGGGTATAATGGTCTTTGGGATTTTGATGTGTATATATACCGTACTTTCTGATCAATAAAATGATAATTATTCTGCTAACATGGTATCAGAGCCTAAATCCTAAAATTACCATCGTCCACCACCAGCCACCGTAGAACCCAAGGCCGGCGACCTCATCCCGGCGTCTCGCCGAAGCTACGACGGCCGGCGACCTCATCCACCGTAGAACACAAGGTCGGCAACCTCATCCCGGCGTCCCGCCGAAGCTCTGACGAGCCAGATCTGAGGTAATCCAGGCCCAGCGACCCCATTTCCAGCGCCGATTTAAGTCCTCCAGGCGTCGATCGAAGGTTTCCAGGCCAAGCGACCCACTTCAACGTCTTCTGACGTCACTAGATGAGGAGTGGCCCCTTCTGATGGCTGCTGATTGAAGTGGAATCGAAAAAAAAAAGGGCGAATGTGTTCTAAAGTTTGACTTGGTTGCTGATATGCTTGAGGGAAGGGAGATTATTGCTGTGTATGTTGGTTTGGATGATTGGATGTGATGTTGGTTTAGTTAGTTAGCTAATTACGTGTGGTGCTATACATGTAGATTAAGAGAGGGGGGGCTCAGTACTGTTGCGTATAACTACTGATGTGCCGAACTGATGTGTTGATTAGTTCAAATTTGGTCGATCATTTTGAAGTGTATGATTTGATTCAACTGGTGTTGGTTTTCTGATTTACGTGAGGTTGAACATTTTTTGATTTGGTTGGTGATCAGTGTTGTGATAGGTTGTGGAGCTTTGTTCTTGGTTTAGTGTGAGTATTTGATTATGGCAGATAAGAACAAAGGAGTATTGACTGAAGTCGTATCTACATCTTCTAATCATTTGACTGAGGAAAAATTAGCTGGGGTCACCAACTTTCACCATTGGAAGAGAATTGTGGTGATAGTATTGACCGCAAGAGAGCAAAATCACCATTTAACAGGTGCACAAACTGCTGCTGATACTAAATGGGATACCATGGATGCTAGAATTCTTGGACAAATGTGGAATTATATGGAATCTCATGTGGCTGCCTTAGTTACACATGCCACTACTGTTAAGGATTTGTGGGATTACTTGAATGTCCTTTATTCTACGGAAAATAATCTCTCAAGGATATATGAAGTCTCCTGATGTGGACATCGAACCCTATCGAGAAGGAGGCGCTAGGGACCCGTTGTTCTATCCGCTAGGCCCAATCACTCGAGCGAGAGCGAAGGAATTCAAACAAGCTGTCGGCATCATGGTTCAAGATATTTGAAATGAAGATAATCTTGATTCGAAACTTTAAGATTCTGAAACTCCTTGGCGCAACATGATTACTTTTGGTCCAGCGAATTCCGAAAGAGCTTAGAATTGACGAATTTTGAATTGGCTCAAATTTGGATGGACGCTTGGAAACGGGCCGCTGATCAATACTCACTACTTTAGTAGTGATTGATGACGTTTTTTAGCGATTTGGAGTCGTTTAGATGAACTTTTAGGCTTTTTTCTATTTTTGGACGAATTTTTAATAATTAAGGTTATTTTTGTAATTTTAATCCTAGTAGGATTAGAATTAGGGTTAGCACCCTATATAAGATTACTTATAGATTTCTAAGATAGCACCCTATATAAGATTACTTATAGATTTCTAAGAGAGGCAGAATTTTATATAGAAAAGTTTTCTTCTTGAGTTCTCTTGAGGACTAGATCTTATCAAGGCTCCTTTGTAGCGATCGAATTCAACTTATCGAGCAAGATCACGAATTCTCTTGTTCGTGGCGTTATAGCGTAGATTGGTTGACACAGGTTCGTCAACAGGTCGCGTTCATACCGAGATTACCAATCACAGGTTCGATTGGAGGTCGAGGTCAGCAATTCGTAACTCACAGATCTCGTAAAACGATCATCTTCCGCACAGATTCATATCATCTCCCAAGATTTCTTTAGAGCTGACAGAAAGAATCGGTCTCTTACTGAATTTTTTGCTGATTTTAAACAAATATATGAGGAGTTTAATCATCTTTTGCCAATTACCTCTGATGTTAAGATGATGCAGGAGCAACGAGAACAATTGGCTGTTATGGGATTTCTGGGAGCACTTGGACCAGAGTTTGATGCAGTTCGTTCACAAATTCTTGGAGGAAATATTGTGCCTTCACTAACGGAGACCTTTTCTCGGGTCTTAAGGGTTTCACGTAAGTCATCTAAGGATATATCCCCCACAGGTGATAGTTCTGCCTTGGCAGTCCAAGGAAATCGAGGTGGTGGTGGTCGTAGTGGCCATAGCTTTAATAGTGGTGGTAGTGGCCGTGGGTTCAATAGAGGCCAATCACAGTCATACGGTAGCATCTCTAGTGACAAAGGGAGTAATATCGGACTTGCACGAACATGTCATTATTGTGATATGCTTGGACACATTCAGCGTTTTTGCTATAAGCTTCATGGAAAGCCCCCTCATTCGGCTGTCGCTAATGTAGCCAATGCAGTAGAGTTGGGTGTTTCTTCGCAGTCTTCTGAAGGAGGAACACTGATTAGAATGTTAAAAGAGGAACTTGCTAGATACAATCAGTTCCAGATTTCTCAGCCAGTTTCCTCTTCCACAGCTACTTTTGCTCGGACAAGTAATGCAACAGCATGTCTTTCATCTACCTCTCGCCCCTGGTCATTGATTCAGGTGCTACCGATCATATGACTGGATCTTCAGGTATCTTTTGTCTTTCACGAGTCTTCGTCTAGTGTTACATTAGCTAATGGCTCTCTGTCCATAGTAAAAAGAATAGGCACAGTACCACTGACATCCTCCATATCTTTATCCTCTGTCATGTACCTTTCAAATTTTCTATTTAACCTTATGTCTGTTGGTCATCTTACCAAAGAATATAACTGTTTTATAACCTTCTATCCTAATTCCTGTGTTTTTCAGGATTTGAAGACGAAGAAGACAATTGGTAAAGGACATATGTCAGGGGGACTATATGTGTTTGATAATGCTACCAGTGTTGCTTGTACAATAGTTTCTCCACATCAAGTTCACTATCGCTTGGACATCCCTCTTTAGCAAGTTTGAAGAAACTTGATTCTCGGTTTCATTCTTTATCTAGTTTTGAGTGTGAGTCGTGTCAGTTTGGAAAATTGCATCGTATTAGTAATCATCCAAGAGTCAATAAACAGGCTTCTCGGCCATTTTCTGTAGTTCATTCTGATGTTTGGGGTCCATGTCCTATTGCTTCAAAGTTGGGTTTCAAGTACTTCGTGACTTTTGTAAATGACTATTCAAGAGCCACTTGGCTATATCTAATGAAAAGTCGTTCTGAATTATTCTCTATTTTGTGTGTGTTTGTTAATGAAGTACATGCTCAATTTTCTGCTTCTATCTGCATTCTTCGAAGTGATAATGCCAAGGAGTATTTTTCTAGAACATTCTCTGAATTCATGTCCCAACGGGGCATTCTTCATCAATCTTCTTGTTCGAATACACCACAACAAAATGGTGTAGCCGAAAGGAAGAACCGTCACTTGTTAGAAATTACTCGTTGTTTGATGTTTGAAATGAAGGTAGATAAATCCTTTTGGGCTGATGCTGTTATGACAGCATGTTATCTTATCAATCGCATGTCGTCCTCTATTCTTAAGGGTGCCACTCCTCACTCTCTTATTTTTCCTTCTGACCCTTTGTTTCATTTGCCACCTTATATATTTGGTTGTGTTTGTTATATTCGTGACCATCGTCCAGGACTTTCCAAACTTGATCCTCAATCTCTTAAAAGCATTTTTGTTGGGTATTCTCATACACAGAAAAAGTTACCGTTGTTATTATCCTTCTTTGCATAAGTACTTCACCACTACAGATGTTTCCTTTTTCGAGTCTACTATCTATTTTGATAATTCGATGGAGACTCCTACAGTGGATGATGATTCGTTAACATATGTTATTATGGAATCAACACCCACTTCGGACTCTCCAGTTATTCCTCCACCTGTCCAATATGTTTATAGTAGACGTCCTCATCAACATGTGGAGCCCCCTGTAGATGTACATCAGCCTATCTCATCTACTTCGTCTTCTCAACCTGAGGTAAGTCAGTCACATATTGATCTCGATATTCCTATTGCTCATCGCAAAGAAGTTCGTAGTTGTACCAAACACCCTATTGCCCAGTTTGTCTCATGTTCTGGTTTTTCTGCCTCTTGTCGAACTAGTCTAATGACCATTGATAATCATCCTATTCCTAAAACTGTTCCTGAAGCATTATCTAGTCCAGGCTGGAGGGCAGCTATGGAAGAGGAATTACAGGCATTGGACCAAAGTTAGACTTGGGATCTTGTTCCTTTGCCTGCAGGGAAAACAGCCATTGGATGTAAGTGGGTATATACTGTTAAGGTTAACCCTGATGGTTCTCTTGCTCGTCTCAAAGCTAGACTGGTTGCTAAAGGGTATGCACAAGTTTATGGGATTGATTATGGTGATACTTTTTCTCATATGGCTAAGATAACCTCTGTTCGTCTTTTGTTTTCTTTAGCTGCTTCTGCTTGTTGGTCTCTGTTTCAGCTCGATGTAAAGAATGTCTTTCTTCATGGAGATTTACAGGAAGAGGTGTATATAGAGCAACCACCAGGGTTTGTTGCTCAAGGGGAGTCTGGTCATGTTTGTCACTTAAACAAATCTTTATATGGCTTGAAACAGTCTCCCAAAGCCTGGTTTGGGAAGTTTACTGAGGCAGTACTCCAGTTTGGGTTGTGTAGATGTACCGAAGATTATTCTATGTTTTATCGAGTTTCTGGAGCTGGTAGAATATTCCTTGTAGTTTATGTGGATGATATTGTCATAACTGGAGATGATTCTACAGAGATTAAAGAGTTGAAAAGGTATTTGCAACAGCAGTTTCATACAAAGGATTTGGGTCTTCTTAGATATTTTCTGGGTATCGAAGTAGTACGGGCGAAGAAAGGCATTTATATCTCACAACAAAAATATGTTCTGGATTTGCTTACAGAGACAGGTATGCTAGGTGCTAAACCACTTGATACACCAATGGAAGTGGGCTCTAAATTGACGACAAAGGATGGTGAGCTATTGGATGATCCGGAGAGGTATCGAAGACTTGTTGGAAAGCTAAATTATTTGACTATCACTCGACCTGATGTTTCTTTTCTGGTGAGTGTTATGAGTCAGTTTATGTCTTCTCCTCGTACCTCACATTGGGCTGTTGTAATCAAAATTTTGAGATAATTGAAGAAAGCTCCCGATCGTGGTCTCATTTATCAAGATCATGATCACAAGAGGGTGGAAGCCTTCTCAGATGTTGATTGGGCAGGATCTCCTATGAATAGGAGATCTACGTCAGGATATTGTACCTTTGTAGGAGGAAACCTAGTATCTTAGAAGAGTAAGAAGCAAAGTGTTGTGGCTAGATCAAGTGCAGAATCAGAATACAGAGCTATGGCTCAAGCTACCTGTGAGCTAGTTTGGATGCATCAATTATTAGTTGAACTTGGATTCGAAGACCCTGCGCTAATGGAGTTGTGGTGTGATAATCGAGTAGCTGTCCATATTGCCTCAAATCCAGTTTTCCATGAGTGTACCAAGCATATCGAAGTTGATTGCCACTTTGTCCGTGAGAAACTTCAAGCTAGAGTTATTTCTACTAGTCATGTTAGGACCGGTGAACAACTAGCTGATATTTTCATCAAATCTCTAGGAGGAAGTAGGACTGAGTATATCTGTAACAAGCTGGGTATGCTTGATATCCATGCTCCAGCTTGAGGGGGAGTGTTAAAGGATAAAAGAAAGGAGTATCATGGTCTTTGGGATTTTGATGTGTATATATACCGTACTTTCTGATCAATAAAATGATAATTATTCTACTAACACTCCTCGAGCCTATCGACTTCATCCTTCCCTGGCTTTGATGCTGCCTCCAAAGAAGCAAGTCGATTTTCAAGGTAGCTATGCTGGGAATGCAAACTGTCTACCTGTAAAGCAAGATCTTTGTCCGCAAGTGTCAGTACATATGACAATAACAGCATGACTGAAACTAATAAGTACCTCCTTGAGGCACTTAGGCAATTCCATCTCAAGATTTGCAAGTGCTATTTCAAAGGACTGGTAACGCCTCACTGCATCACCTATTTGTTGTCGCAGATTGCTTAATTTATCAGACAAGGTTAAAAGCTGGTTCTCTGCATTTCCAACGGCTTCCGCAGACACTGTGGAGCTTCGAATGCATGTACCCATCTTACCACCACGTGGTTTACTTGCCCCTCCACTCATGGTTCCAGATTTTTCAATAAGTTCTCCATCTAGTGTTACGACACGTCTAAATTTTCTACGTCCACCGTAGGCAATTCCTGTTGCCTGAAAGTTGTACATAAGTTCGATCACAACACAGGCCGAAAGGACTAAGCCATCTTTCTGACGAATACAAGCCTTGCTGTACGGAAGTTCGATTATTTCAATCTTGTGGCACTAACTTACAGGACCTTTACATGTTCTAATTTAAACATGGGACAAAGCCAAGAAAAGAAAATATTTAAACACGTCCTCATCTGCGGATGTGTATGGGTGTGCATAAAAACTAAATCTAAGATACATGAGATATCACAACTTCATCATTACTTGATTGATATTGTGACATTCCGAAATTCCACCAATTGAAATTTATTGAATAATTGAGTTTTATGAGATGTGCTCGTAGTAAGTTCTCGCCCGGAACTGATCATTCCTGAGAATGCTAACCATTAGGGAAAGGCTAATAGGGGAATTAAATTCGCGCGACTAAAGGAAATTCGATCGTGAATGGATTTCGACCATTAAATCGCGTAAGTGATATTTTGAGCCATTGTTAGCCGATCCAAGGATAGTTAGGGGTCAGTTCGCCACTGTCCTAGTAGTGAATCGTGGGTGATTCCGTTGGACCACGAAACGACTTGACGAATGATTCCGAAATTATACCGAACGATTGTACCTCTCGGATCAAGTGATTGATCTTCGCGATTTTAATGACAACCGAGGTCATCACGCACCGAACGGACTTGCATGTGACTCGATTCACTATCAGTCATGAGTCGATTCTGCGAATTTCCCCAGCAAGCCGCCCGTTAGCTCGAGAAACGCTCGAGTTGCGTTTAATAGAATTTAATTATTGAAATTTTGCCCAAATTGGAACTGGAAAATTAGGAAGTCATGACGGAACGCTAGGACGACGTTGCAGAGGACACGTGTCAATTTTTGGTGCGCTTAATTCCTTCGGAAAAATTCGATTTGGACAAGAAATGGAGAAAGTGACGATTTTGCCCTTAAGGATTTATATAGGGTTAGTTTTATGGGCAAAGGGCATATTGGTCATTTCCACATTTGGTCCAAGGTTACTATTTGAGTCAAGATGTCATCTTTCTCTCTCCCTTCATTCTTCTTCTTCCCCAAATTGCCGTGGACAGCCCCCTCCTCCTCCGTGACTTCTCTTTGGCCGTTCCTCCCCCCACCGCCGGCACCGCCACTCGTTGCCGCAAGCCGGACCGCCCTCAAGCCGCCGCCTAGCCGCCGTACCAGCCCCAAACCTCCACCACCAGCCACCGTTTCTCTCTCTTTTCCTCTTTCTCTCTTAGCCGTGAGCCCCCAATCGCCACCCAAGCCGCGCTGTCGCCACCCAAGCCGATTGCCACCACCCGGGAGCTGTACACCGTCGCCGCCGTCCCCGATTTAGTGGCGCCGCTCTCCGTTCTAGCCGTGATAGTCTAGAATGCGGGTAAGTCATACTCTAATCCCAATTTAGGATTTTGGGTATCGCCGAACAATTTGATTTGGGTGAAATTGGACTTATGCGGGTGCAAAATGTTGGGGCTTTAGACCGGGAATGTATGGCGGGCCTTAAGGAATTAATTTGGAATTTTTGGAGGACGTTTTGAGGGAATTTTAAGCTAAGAATCACTGTTCACGAGCTGTGATTCGCTGTTCACGAGGCTGTGATGCTCAGTTCGGGACGCAAGTTGAATTTTTAGAACCGGTATTTAATGGCGAGAAAGTCCCATGAACGATTGGAATTAATCCGACGCCACTAGAACGCGGGACGATGCCCGTTATTACCGGAAGACTGTCAGCCTGAGGCGTGTACTTCAACGCGGGTTGTGCAGTAGGTGGTAGATGTTGAGCCTGAGGTGTGTACGTTTACGCGGGCAAAAAACATGGCTTGAGGCGTGTACTTCAACGTGGGTCACTGGCGAGTGTCGTGGAAAATGAATGATCGCAGTGTGCCTGAGGCGTGTACTTCAACGCGGGTCACTGACGGGTGTTGTGGAAAATGAATGATCGCAGTGTGCCTAAGGCGTGTACTTCAATGCGGGTCACTGGCGAGGAATGTGAAAGAGGAAATGAGAATGGAAAGATCAGTGGAAGGAAAATGGTTCATGCGCGTGTCTGCATACGGTGATTGTGATTGAGCCTGACTATATTAATTGATGTGTCTGCTTTGTGATTACTTGATGTACGTGAATGTGTATGTATGCTTGCTAGATTGTCTGGAGGTACGTGATAGCCTAGGTTGGGTTTAGGGGTAAACTTACTGAGAAGTGTTCTCACGGTTGTTTAAACCAACATTTTCAGAACCCCGACAGGATCCATGAATCCACTGCCACCGTCAGAATGTTTTGGTACGGTCCTGCACACCGAGGATAATTTCGTGGAGTACACCCTGAATGGATGCCGTACCAAGGACGCAAGGACTAGTGAGGAGGCGATGAGCTAGTGTTCGTGTAGTACCGCTTTTGGTAGATTAGGAATTTGCCTCTTTTTGATGTCTGGTTTTTAAGGTAATCGCAGTGGATGTGCATGTAAAATTTATGGACTCAGAAACATAGGGAAGGTGTAAGTATGTTCATATGTGGATAATGTAAGGTTTGTAAGTGTTGGCGGTTGGGCATGCAAGTTTAATTCTGGTGTTCTCCAATTTATTATCCGAGTTTAATTATTTGTTTCTGCTACGAATGACTCTGATGCGAGACCGTTGAGTCGGCGATGTAATCTTGGGATGTCGCACCGTTCGACTCATGGAAGGGAGGTGTGGAAAGCATTAATTTTGAGTCAGGGCGTGACAAATATTCTTTGCTACAATAGTATTTCCAAGCATGGCATAAAAAGCAAGCTTCACTCTCTCATCTCGGACTTTGATTAGGTCAAATAGACGTGGAACTCCTTCTCGAGTGCTTACCTTCTTCAATTTGTGGAGAAAACTAACTTGCATCTCCTTCATTAAGGAAATACAAGAGTTAAACAAATAAAACAATTTCATAAAGCACGAGAAAATTACCCAACTATCAACACTTTCCTTCCCAATTCTGCAGTCCTACCAGCACAATTGAGGCCGAAGAGAAAATAGTTAAAGAAGAGTGATGTGTTTGCATTCAAGGTGACGAATATAAATTGAAGAAAGAAAACTGGGGGTCAATAATCAATCTTAGGTCAGAGAACTTGTGCATTGCAAATCTAGCAACATCAGCTGGTTCAACCAGCATACAATAAAAACAATTGCCTAAAAGCAGCATCTGAGCAATGAGGGTTAATAAGCAATTTGTACCAATATCATGAAAGTTGCAATGCCTAGCCCCTCTTTCCATAGTAACTCAACACATGCTTGTGCTGCGCTCGTTGTTTCCGCCACTATATAGTCAAGTCCCGGACATGCCGTTGATAGAGCAATATTGTACTTTGCTGTAAGGTGTAAAGTTAGTCAAGCATGTGAGCTGTTAAAGATTATTTAGTTTTTCGGGAGCAAAAAAAACCAAGTCAAAATCATTAGATGCATATTCACAAATTTTGGATCACATGGATATGGGCTCGCATCTGACTTGGTCATGAGGTTAGTAGGATATTTCATGAACATGGGATTGGCCTACTTAAAGTGGGCTTCCTCGACATTAAAAGGAGGAACAAAAATCTGAATACTTGAGCACTGTCAAATTCTGAAGTATGAGTAGAAAATTAAAGAGGACAATAAACGACAGTGCAATTTCCGCACTTTTATAAACTACAGCGAAGCCCCCCGTCAAACTTCCACAGTAAAACTAGAACGAAGTCAAATCTAATAAAACAACAAACAACACTAACCATCAATAGCTCCAAAGTCACCCATTCGCCCATATACTCCCTCTATCAGATTTGACTGCTTGGCACGCAAAATTGCCTTCAAAACTGATCCTTGACTCTTCTCAGAATCCATAACATGCTTAAGTTGAGTAGCCTTTTCTCTTGCGGCTTGTTCAAGCGGGATTAGTTTTTCTTGTTCTCTAATGCATTTCTACAGGTAATTTAAAAGTTTGAGCAGGAGGTGAAAGCGAACAAAAGAAATGCAATGTAAACATGATACAAACTTGCTCCAATCTTTGAGCTTCTGAGACCTCCAGCCTTTTCTTCTGGATATCCTCTTGGATATTAGCAATGTTTTCCATTCTTTTTTCAATCTTTCCCTTGATGTCATCCATCTGCTTTTGAGCATCTTCAAAAGCAGAACGACCAGCTTTATACTGTAAGAAGTAAATACATAACTGATCGAGCCAAAGATTTACATACCCAAACTTTCTTGACCTCTTCTTTGATTGCTCAAATCGTAATAATCCATAGAACAAGACATCATGGTCAGCTGGGAACTTTCTCAAACGTCATCTCTAATCCCCCTCTTGTAAGTTAAAACGAAGTTTCTCCACAATGAAAAATGATATATCTCTTTGACTAACCTACATGTATCTCCTAGAGTGCAGGGGCTTAAGCCCCAACGCAGAGGTAGATATTTCGAGCAACAATGCTATTAATACTATTAAATTGTAAGTGGATAGCACATCACCTTCTCATTGAGAAGCTTGCTCTCATTACATGCGACTTCAAGTTTTTTCTTATGTTCAACCAGTTGTTCTTCCCAAGGTTTTGATTCAGCACGAACTTTTGCAAGCTCAGAATGACATTCATTTTCCGCTGCTTGTCAAAATAATCAGAAGGGAAAGAAGCGTTTAAGAAAGCTCATCAGCTTAGAGCACGAAACTCCAAGAGAAATACGATTGCAAGAACGGATTCTATCTTCATCAATAAAGTACTACATCTTACCCATAACAAAATAAGAAATGGAGCATGTCCATCCAAGCAATGTTGGGGAGGGGTTTTATGTTTCTTAACCAATTAGACCACATTATGAATAAATTGGATGAAACCAACTTACTTTTAATGAGATCCAAGCTTAACTAGACACTGCTGATTGTCTCTCTCACATGAATTTGAACCAACAAAAGTCTAAGTCATAAACAATGATCCTTAATCTGTCATCAAATCAGAAAGCTCATAAGCAAGAAGCTACAAACTTTCCTAAGTTCAAATAAATTATTTTTAGACTGATTATCATCCTTGAGTAACTTGACGCAGCAAAAGAATTTACAAATATGCTCATAGCTCAGTAGAGTGTTGGAGATTGAACCAGAAAACCATCCCATATACAAGATTCAAACCAATAAAAAGTGAAAAAATACCTCGAGAGTTCTCTTCGATTTTCTCCCGAGCTGATTCTTTGTCACGCCCCGAATCCCCAACGGGCACGCGCCATCCGCCTCTGGTCGATTCAAACGACGTCCCAGGAATGTCGCTGACCTCAAAACGCCATCAGAGATTTACTACCATAGCGGATATCAACAAATAAACCCGGACAATTAAAAATTGGGAAATCAATCAGGGAGAATGAACATATTCGTTCTCATTGCCAAACTTACACCATAATATTTACAATATCCATTATTATTACAAGCACCCCGAACCGGTAACTATTAACTTCCAAAATACAAAAAAAAAGATCAGCATTATCCAAAAATGGGGCATTCTCAAATTATTGCCTCGCTCCCAGAGCTAGTCCCTACGCCCTCTCGGAGACGTCCACTCTGACTCACTGTCCTCGACATCGCCGCATGAATCCTCCTCAGCTGTCTATTTACCCTACGGTTCCGAGTCGGCCGTAATATGGTCATAGCTCAGGCGGGGGCTCTGAAATTGTCAGTTGAAACAACCGTGAGAACACTTCTCAGTAAGTTCACCCCTAAACCCAACCTAGGCTATCACATACCTCCAGACAATTACGCAATCACTCACATTCACGTACATCAAGTAATCACAAAGCAGACATATCAATTAATGTTGTCAAACTCAACCTTGCATGCGTCCACACTCAAACGCAAATCACGTTATAGGCAAACACACGCATATTTCATTTTCATTCCTACTACTCCCTTCCATTCTCAATTCCTCTTTCACACTCCTCGCCAGTGACCCGCATAAACGTACCCGCTTCGGGTACACTGCGACCACTCATCACTTCCCACATCACTCGCCAGTGACCCGCGTAAACGTACACGCCTCGGGTACACTGCGACCACTCATCACTTGCCACATCACTCGCCAGTGACCCGCGTAAACGTACACGCCTCAGGTACACTGCGATCGTTCATCACCACACTTCTGGCCCGCGTACTCGTTCACGCCTCAGGCCCCGATCGCAACCTGAGCATCACTCGCCTCAGGCCCGATCCCAACTCAGCCCGCGCCAAATGCGACAGGCCTACATGATTGAAACCCGAGCTTAAGATGCCTCGGTCCAATCTCGATCTCACCCGAGCTAATCGTGCCTCGGACCGACTCTCATATTTGCTTTTTCAAGCCTCAGTCTGTGCCAAATGCATCAGACCTACGTGATCGCTGCCCGAGTTTATGATACTCGGCCCGATCCCAACCTCGCACTTTCACCCTTTCACATACTTTTTTTTACAATCACTTGCCACACCGCAAATTTCCCTTCTACTCAAGTCCATGCTCAACACACGTTTATCACACGCAACTGGCCCAACACACGGGGTTCGTGCACACATCATTTCACACATAAAACATGCTCACTCAGCAATTCACACAACCAATGTCAATAAATAATTCAGTTTAGCTCACGTGTGCACCAAACAAGCATATATAATCACCCAATTGCACAACAACGTGCTCAATTTGTTCACCACCATTTATTTATAATTAACTAAGCATCCAAAACGTAAATCCCCATTTTTCTCCGACTAAATGGCGTCGGATTAATTCTGATCCTTCACGGGACTTTCTCGCCATAATTTCTAGGTTCCAAAAATTCAACTCGCGCCTCGATCGGACCCTCACAGCCCCGTGAATAGTAATTCACAGCTTGTGAACAGTGTTTTGAGGCATATAAACAGTAAATTCGCAGCCCCTATTTTCTGAATTTCTAATAAATAATACTCGAATTAATTTCTAAGGCCCGCCATAAAATTTCCACTCCCTAGTCATACCATTCCGCACATAATTCCATACTGATTTCGTCCGAAAATTTCCGTCGATACCCGAAGTCCTAAATTAGGTTTAGGCGCGACTTACCCGCATTCTAGACTTCCTCGACTAGAATGAGAAGCGGCGGCACTTAATCGGGGACGACGGCGACAACGTACAACTTCCGAGTGGCGGCGATCGGCTTGGACGGCGACGGCGTGGCTTGCGTGTGGCCGAGGGCCGCACGGCCAAGAGAGAGAGGGAGGGAAACCGAGAGAGAGAGGGACGGCGGGAGGGGGTGATGGTGGCGTACGGTGGTGTGGACGGTGGCTTGAGGGTGGTCCGGTGTGGTGGCGGCGAGCGGCGGTACCGGCGGTGAGAGAGAGAAAGAGAAAGAGAGTGTATGGGAGGGGTGGGGTTTCTCACGGCAAAGGGGAAATTCACGATGGGGAGGGGAAGAAAGAAGAGAGAGGAGAGAGAGAAAGAGGGTCAAGGGTTTTAAACATCAATTTTGACCACTTTTTGGCAATTTACCAAAATACCTTTCTCTCACACAACTAACCCTTCATTAATTCCCAAGGGTAAAATGGTCCAATACTCCGTTTCTTGCCCAAATCGAATTTTTCCGAAGGATTTGAGCGCACCAAAAATTCACACGTGTCACGTGCGACGTCATCCTAACGTTCCGTCGTGACCTCCTAATTTTTCGGTGTCCAATTCGGGCAAAATTTCAATAATTAAATTCTATTAAACGCAACTCGAGCGTTTCTCGAGCTAACGGGCGGCTTGCTGGGAAATTCGCTGAATCGACTCATGACTGATACTGAATCGAGTCACGTGCAAGTCCGTTCGGTGCATGACGACCTCGGTGGTCATTAAAATCGCGAAGATCAATCACTTGATCCGAGGGGTACGATCGTTCGGTATAATTTCGAAATCATTCGTCAAGTCGTTTCGTGATCCAACGGAATCACCCGCGATCCACTATTAGGACTGTGGCGAATTGACCCCTAACTATCCTTGGATCGGCCAACAGTGGCTCAAAATATCACTTACGCGATTTAATGGTCGAAATCCATTCACGATCGAATCTTCTTTAGTCACGCGAATTTAATTTCCCCTATTAGCCTTTTCCTAATGGTTAGCATTTCCAAGAATGATCAGTTCTGGGCGAGAATTTACTACGAGCACATCTCATAAAACTCAATTATTCAATAAATTCCAATTGGTGGAATTTTGGAATGTCACATTCTTCGTCCGACAATAGTTTTTCCAGTTTTGGAATATTGTCCTCAGGTTCTGGAATTGTCTTTGCTAAATCCTCACACTCCTTTGCTAAATCTTCGATTTTCAATGCATCCTAGAGGAAGGAACTGGTGAATTGCAAATTCAAGTTTAATGTATGGAAACTATCTGCTCCCTAAGCTACCTTTTCAAGTTTCTCCTCAACTTTCTTGATGTGCTTCAAATCTTCCTGATATCCGACATTTTGCCTTTCAAACTCCTTGAATTCATCCTTACAGACTAGTAAATTGTTATCTAATTCCTGATCATACATAGAACAATCCCAATTACAAATATTCAGAGTAGCGGAATGGGAAAAAATATTTCAGCAGTAATCATAACATTGCAAAGAGTATGCACACATCCTTCCTCATATAGAGGGAAAAACGGCTGATATGTGGTGGCTGGAGCTACTTCAACTTGTTAGTCAGACCCATGCAGAGCATATCTCTTTTCTGTTCAGATACTTCTGGTGCACATCCTCGAGCTCCTTCAGTGTTTTGTTACTTTCTCCAATTTTCTGCCTAGAATAAACATCCCAAGACCCAATAAGAAAGTGTGAACTTTGGATACTAACACAGACATAATGAAGCAAACAGATACACCTTTGTGTACTCAAATTTTCTTCTAGGCTGGAGAGGTTTGCTTGCATTTCAATCATTTTGGTGTTTTTTTTTGGTAAAAAAAAAAAAATAATGCAGCACCATCTCACGACTACAAAACCCACGATTTGGATGTCCAAAATATATTGTAATACCTCCAGTCTATCTCTTTCTTTCTCAGCCAGCTTCACCATTTGCGCTACACCAGATCTCTTCTCATTCAGCGACTCCAGCCTGCAATGTTGGTCATTGCGTGTGTCATTGTCAGTCTGAACGTTACCCATTGTGCAATCTAGATGCGATGGGAAACAGATGAGTGACCCAACATATCCAGCAAATAAAGGATAGAGGCATAAGTCAGGCAACGGTGGCACATCCAATGTATGCCACTGTATACAAATGGAAACCTGCACCATCCTGAATGTGCAACTTCAGATGTTTTAGGCACCGACTCTTGCTATACCTCTGCACAAAGCCACATATTATAGCCTATTTTCCCATCATTGAAGATACTACTTTCCTATCAAATATAAGGCAAGCACATTCACACCTATGAACAAAAGCACACCTAGAAAAACACACCGTATGGAAAACCGTAAAATGTAAGATCATTCGACTGCTCTCTATCTTATGTTGTCATTCAAGTTCCGAGATGAAGTACTCACTCTTTGACTAATTCATCTAATTTCTCGATGTATTTGTTGGTTCCAATAATGTCTTCAAGATACTCAAGAAAACCTTCATCATGGGGTCCTTGGGCCTTTGGCTTCATTAAGGAAATCTGCTCGACTTCACCCTGATCACAGCAACTCTGAAGTCAGTTCCGTTTTGCATTAAGCTCAACCGCAAGATTTTGAGACGGGATTGACCTGAAGAATCAAGAAACGGTTGTTGTCCAAGTCCACTCCTTTCCCTCTCAATAATTTAGTGACCTCAGTGAAGTTACTCAAGCGGTTATTAATGTAGTACTTGGAGGAGTTGTCTCGCAGTGCAACCCGGCTTATTTCAAAATCGCTTCCAGGAAGAGTTTCATATCCACCGTCATCCTGGAGTTTTGGAAAATGATCATATCAAAAACATTTGAACACTGTGACTCTGCAACAAAATCAAGTTCTAATTACTCATCTCTTATCGTCAGTGATGGGTGTGAAGAATGTCCGCTTATATGTATCCCAGTTGCTTGAGAGAAACAGAGGAATATCAAGAAACAGATACTAGCCCCATACAACTATTTAGCCTACTTATTTGTAGTGCTATTCAGAAGTGAAGGGTGTCTGAGTAACAGATAAAGACTTAACAATTTTATCCTGCAATCTCTATTGGATATCAAACATGGCAAGGGCAGATATCGTTAAGAGATGCAAGTCCTTATTACCAAGTCCACAATTTCCTGAAAGTGAATGGAAACGCCAGCAATGTCAAGATTCTGGTGATTAGCCAAGTTATGGATAAGCTCCGAAACCTTGTTGAGCCCCATCTGCAGAGACAAGCCCAGATTCCCGCAAGCGCAAGATCACTTTCGCAGTATGGTTTCTGAACAGCTTGATAAAATTAGCTTTGAAGAGCATGCATCTGCAAACATACCTGCTTTGCTCTCTTCCCGAACACAAACATCATAGCATCTATCACATTGCTCTTCCTGCTCCCGTTCTGTCCGATTACAGCTGAAAAGCTCTGAAAAATTCACAACACCCAGAACTCAATAGTCGTGTTCGCGAGCAGCGAACCTCTTCACCTCTTTGTCAAACGAATAACATGGGAATTTCTCAAAATCTGAACTTTCACCAACATGTGCGAGGCGAAACTCCTGTTTCTCTTCGCCACAAGAACAACAAATTCAAGCTAACGGCAACAAATTCCGCAGCGAGAGACCTCGAAACCCTCACCTCGTGAAAAGGGCCAATGCGCTGCTCGCCGGCATAGGACTTGAAGTCCCTCATCACCATCTCCTTGATGAACAGACTCGGCGAACCACTCCCTCTCGAAGACTTCCGACCCGGCTCGTGGGCCATCGCGTCATCCCCGATCTCCATCCCCATTTTCCTTCAATTCGGAAGCTTCGCCTGCGCTGCCCCGTGACCGATCAAGCTCTCGAATTCGTCTGGCGGGTGCTCGGCGACCGGTCTCCGGGGAAGAGGAAGCCAGCGAGCTCTCTCCAATATCAGAACGTGCAACGATATATTATAGGCTGTGATCTCTCCGAATCTCCAGCTCCTACGCGTGCGGATTTCGGGGAGACAGAATCATGCAAAATGGCGGGAAAGTGAATTTCTCGAGTCTTGCTTTGAATTCAGAATGATCGGACCAGATCGGGCTTAGAGGAGGCCCGAGTGAATTGGGCTTGCCCTGACGTTTTGCGAAAAAATGAACAATTTAAAAAATATTTTCTAAAAAATATCGTTTGTTCACTTTTTTTATTATTTACAATAATTTATATTTAAGCATTTTCGTGTATGGTGAATTTTTTTTTCGATTTATTCATTTTTCTAAACAATACGAGCAATCATTTTTAAGAGAATATTTTGCAAATCATTCGTTTTTCGCGAAACATCAATTATTGTGTTGAATTCATGTAAGAGATCTTGTGAGTTTCTCGAGTTTTACCAAGTTTTTGGGTGTCGGAAAATGTTGACCTTGACCATGAAATCTCACTGAAGCATACCTTCATCACTCGTATATGCCCTTTTTAAGTGGTGAAAATGGCATGGTAATTGCATTTTTAAGTTCAAATCAAAACATCTGACAAGAGTTCTCCCTTATATCATCACAAAATACATGATTATTCAGTGATGAGGCTTTCTTATAAGTTAACAACCATGCAAGTGATGCCACGTTCAAGCGACGTGAAAAAGTAAATTGGGATTCGATTGATATATGAGACCAAAAGCCATGCTAAAAATGTTAAAGGAATTTTTATTAAAGAAAAAGGGGATTGTCATTTGTAATTAATAAAAGTAAAAGATGTATGAAATATATAAAAGATAAAAAAAATCACTTTAGATTTTATATTAGGTTCATTTTTAGGAAGTAGTTCTTTTTAGTCTTTAACATCATTAGTGAGAATTTTTTGTAAGTGTTTCTTCTTTAGTCAAAAGATTAAAATTTTGAATTTGGATTCGATTTGAATTTGGCTCACGGGGTCGCTGCCTTGAGGCTCAAGAACTAGGCCTTATAATATTTTTTGTCCAACTTGTATCGGTTTATTTTATCGCACTTTACCTTTTACTTACCCTTTATTACTATTTTTGATGTATTGATTGTGATTCTTTTATTGCTTTTTGTGTTGTGATTCGCTTATATTGGTTGAATGGTTGGGTTACACTCTAGAATCATATTAAATCAAAAAATGTTGCATGAACATTTAGTGGATAAGAACCTTAGGATTTATAATTTAGCAAAGACCGCAGGAGACACTTAGTTAACAAATAATCGAGCTAGGGTAGAGATAGAGCACTAATTAGATAGTTAGTGTAATCAACTCTCCAAATTTAGATTTCTGGTTGCGTAGGAAATGAGATATCATCCCATGTCATACTTGGCCCCTAGCCAGTTGCAGTGGGTTCGTGGTGACTCCAATTAGAAAATTTTTTTTATAAATTGATCAATCATATGAGCTTCCCACCGTTGAACTAGATAAAGGTTTGGGTGAACCTACCCCGAATAAGGACCATTGATCCCTACTTGACATTACCCTTAAAACCAGCTCCCCAATGCGCCCAAACCTTCGAGAGGGTCGCGATAAGGTTGACTTGCTTAATCCGTTTAGACACAAATCGACACATGTAAGTTAGCATGTTTAATCATGTCATTTGTGATATAATGGATAAAAAAGCTATAAAATATTAAAAAAGCTAATCCAATGATACACTTTAGATGTAACGTGAAGTGAAATATTTCATATTATCTACAAACATATTGAAACTTATTACACAGATTATCGTGCGTAAACATGTCTTACAGGTTCATCATGTACACATGATAACATACATGTTTAAACAAGTTAACGAATTACATCGTGTCAATACTTGACACGCTGACGCGTTCTATAATTTGGTGGTGACATGCAACCCATTGTTTCAGGAGTGTTATATTCATGTTGACGCAGTTGGACGCACTTATTAAACGTGTCACGTTTGGGTAGCAATACTCACATTATATCCCTGTTTCATCATGACACAATTAACACGACATGACATGAATATCCAGCCCTACTTTTACCATTGATTTTTATTAAAAAAAATAAAGGAAATGGAGAAAAAAAATTAAATAAAGAGTTAACATCGGGAAAAAATCAACTATAATATTGAAAAATAAAATTTGTTAAAATTGATGAAAATATTGATAAAACTAGTAAGACATTTAAAGAAAAAGAATCGCAATTAAGTAAAAAGGAAAAGGGACTCAACGACAAAAATTGGATACTCTTTATGTATTTCTAAATGGTTAATTACAAATAACTATTGATCAATCAGAAATATTTTACAAAATCACCTTAGAATTCGGTTAATATTTTTTTTTAGTTGAAAACATCGATTCAGTTTATATATATATATATATATATATATATATATATTGTGTTACTCGATCATCGTTGACATTAATTAACACTTTATATATATGAAGAGTAATCAATTTTTTTCATTGAGATCTTACTTACTTTGTGTGTATTCTGTTTCTTCAAAGGAAAATGTGACATCCCGAATTTCGGCCCATTTTTGGGATTTATAAAACGCGTAATTTGTCAGTGTGCTTATAGTAAAATCTCGCCCGGGAACTGATCACTCCCGGTTATCATTTTAAATTAAAGATTTCGCTAGAATCGCACTCGATCAAATTTGGCCGTTATTTAGACCCCGGACTTGGTAGTCGATTTTCGGGAGTGTCGGGACGAAATAAATTGGACGGTGTCAATAATATTGAAGCCAACGTCGAGATTGTTAGGAATAATGGAAAAAGGAGAGTTTTTGGCCAATGCGAATTTGGACTAGTAGACCTCCCTCGTTATAATTTGGTTTAATTAATTTGACCTTTGTCCCTTTTTATATGCGAGGCCTTTTATGGATCGGTAGATAATTTTCGATTTTGAATTTGGGTCATCGGTTCGCAATTAATATAAGAATGAAGTTTATTTTTTTTATGTTATTCTCTCTCTCTCTCTCTCTCTCTCTCTCTCTCTCTCTCTCTCTCCCCCTTTCCCGCTGACCCCCACCCACGCGCCTGACACCACCCACTCTCCCCCCAACTCCTTCTCTCTCCTCTCCCCTTTTTCTTTTTCTTTTCTTTTTCTTCTCTTCTTCCTCCTCCTTCCTCTTCCTTCCTCGACGCCGACTGCTTCTGATTTCTGCTTGTTGCTGCCCAACGCCGACCACCCTCGTCGGGACCAGCCCAGCCTCGCCGTCGTCGACGCCGTCGCCCCGATCGAGTCGCGCAACCGTCGGTCGCCGCGACCGCCCGTCGCCGGCCTGCTCGCGGAGCGCGCAAACAGTGGCTCGCCGCGGCGTCCGCCGCGATCCGGCGTTGCCCAGCCGTCCGCCGACCGGCCCCCTCGTCCTCCGACCACCCGAGATGCCGTTGTGCCACCCCCGGCCGCCGCGCGACCCTTTTTCCCCCCTGTTTTTCTCTCCCCCGAAGCCCTCCCCTGTCTAGGGCTTCCAGCCTCGCCGCCGCCGCGTGCCGCCGTTCCGACCGACGCCGCCTCCTCGCCTCGGCCACCCAGCCGCTCCCCTCAGCCACCTCCGCCGCCCTGCTGCCCCCCTTGACCGCCACCACCTCCCCTCTCCGATTCCTCTTCCTCCCCGATGCTCCCCTATTCTGGGCTCCCTTCCGCCGCGCGCCGCCTCGTCCCGCCGCCGCGCGCCGCCTCCCCAGCCGTCGCCGCCACTCCGTCCACCGCTGTCTAGCCCACGGTGACCTTGCCCAGCCACTCGCAGCCTCTGAGTTCGTCGGGGTAGCTCAATCGTCGTTGTCGCCGTCGTCGCCCGAACATCCCGGGCTATGGCCGAACTCGCCAAGCCCGCTGTCCAGCTGCCATCGCCGCGTGTTTGGCTCGGTTTGAAGCGTAGGACACCCGGTGAGTTTGACCCTAAACCCTAATTAGGATTATTTGCATTTCTAGACAAGTTTAGGGGTTAAATTAGGGTAATTTAGGGGTTTTTGTGCAAAGGATGGTAGGGGTTGATGTCGCGACTGATCCGGTGAATTATAGTGACCGTTTGATGAGGTTTCGCGGCTATGTAAGTGCTGAGAGATGGCTGGTCAGGTTTGGAATGGAATAGCCCAAGTTTGGGGAAGTTCGGGTCTAGAATGCGGACTCTAGTGCGCTTCTTCATTGGCATTATGGTGGTTGATTAAAATGGTATCTTGGGGAGTCTAATGGGACATTTTGAGGTTATTAAATGGCCCGGCTTGATCGATTTAGTGGCTGTCCATATCGGTTTGAATCGGTAAGGCGCGATCAATTTGGGAGTTAGTTTGTGGAGGCCGTTAAGAGCGGAGGTTATGGCCTATTTGGTGGCTTAGCGTAATGTTTTAATTGAGGTATATTTGACCCGTATAGTGCTATAAGGTGGCTGTGCATGAGCGCCTTAAATTGGGCGAAAATGTGAATTTGACAGATGTAAATTAAAGATCGAGTGGGGGCTATTCTCGCGGTGAATTTTTGTAGCTGTTTTGGTGGCTATTCTTTGGGCTTAGCGTGATAAATTAATGAAGGTTTAGCGGCCCGATAGGTATCGTTCAATGGCTGAATAGATTGGGTTAGAATGGCCCGGGTTCAAAGTAAGTTCGGGTATTAAGTGTGGATTTTAGTGCGCGCGTCATTAGTTCTTGTGAGGGCTGATCCAAGTGAAGTTTTGGGGAGTTTAATGGAGCATTTTGAAGATGATTATTGGCCTAGACATTGCGGCATAGTGGCTGGCCACAACGGGATTTGATTTAGGCGAGGCGTGATCAAATTGGGGTTTAATTGTGCAATTATAGGGAATGATCGCATTGATCAATTGACTAGCCAAATGAGCTCTGTTTGTGATTGATCTATGATGCCATGTCGCATGTCTAGCGGGACTAGAAATGGAATAGCTTGGCAGGCCTCAAATGCACGAATTCTTGATGACTCGATTGTGTGATTATGTGCATGGATTATATGTCAAGTTTGTGCCATGGCTGATTTGAATTGATTGTCTGATTGGACATATTGATTTATGAAATTAAATATGCGTGGTGCAAGTGCGCATGATTGTAGCGTGATTTGAGTGAGTGGTGCGGTGCGAGTGAATGCCCAAATGTGAATATTGTGGCCTTCGGGTCGGAATAAATTGTGGCCTTCGGGTCGGGCCTTCGAGTCGGAATAAATTGTGGCCTTCGGGTCGGGCCTTCGGGTCGGAATAAACTGTGACCTTCGGGTCGTGGCCTTCGGGTCGGTTTAACTGTTGTTGGCCTTAGGGTCGTGGCCTTCGGGTCGGTATATCTGTTGGCCTTCGGGTCGGAATTATTTGATTTATTCCTGATAATGGCAATTGTGTGCCGAGATGGTTTCTTGAGTACCTGTTCGACAGTTTGCACGTGATTATTGTTGATAAATTGCCTAACCTGCAGGGCTGGAATATAAACGATTTAGGCCGCGGGCCTTGGAATTTATGGTTGTTTAATGGTACACTGCTTGGTGTGTTTTATTTGCTTGTCAGGAGGTGCACGTTAGCCTAGTTTAGGTTTAGGGAATTACTCACTGAGATTATTCTCACTGTTGTGTAAAATCACTTTTTCAGACCTCCAGCCTTGAGGATGGCAGGCGTACCGATACGTTTTGGGAGGAGCCTCGGCTAGATATAGTGCTTGATCGCCGAGCCATGTATCCCCCCCTCTTTGTCGGTGGCTGTTGACCCGCTTTTGATTTTGAGCGTGGGCTGTAAATGAATATTATGTCTAGTGCCCAGTATCAATGCAAGTGTAATTGTTCATGTTGTTTGCTGAGTGGCTATCTTTGGTTATTTGGTTTAAATTTGTTCGGGTATTGTATTGCTTCCGCGTGTGCTTTAATCTCCGTGTTGGGCGTTGGGTCGGCGACGTGTCCTGGGACGTCGCACTCGTAATCGACCTTGGAGGGATGTTCGCGCTTCGTAGGGTTCGGGGCGTGACATACCCGTTTGATTTGGTATCAGAGCAAGGTCAGCTCGATCCAATCAGGTCGAAGCTTGGAGTGATAAGGAGCGATGACCTTGGGTAGCCAGTAGGGAGACCTTGCATGCTACGTGTACCTCTTGATTGTTTGTGTAGTGATTGACTGGTTGTCGAATTGATAGTAAAGTGCAGGTGCGGCAGGACCCGAGGTAAGTACGTGAATCTCCTTGGTTGAGATGTTGTGCTATTGTGTAAGATCGCATGTTGGTTGCTTGACTGCTGTTATGTATACCTGCCTAGGACCTTAGACCGGTTTAGCTTGGTTTAGGTCTCTAATTCCTGAATGGAATTATAGCAGGTAAGTGAGTGGTGTGATCTTGTGAGTTTGAGTAGTCGAAGTTGAGGTCGAGGTCATATAGGTCCGCAAGCTGGAATTGCAGAGGATCCCAGGGTAGATGGAATTATGAGGGCACTCGAAGAAGTGGGAATTTTAATTGGGAATGATGGGAACCAAGGTTAAGAGTAAGTTAATGCAGTTAGACAGATGCAGCAGCTAGTTGAGCAATTTTCGAAATTGAAACCTCCGCAATTCGATGGGAAAAGTGACCCCGAGGCTACATCACTTTATATATAAGAGTTGGAAAAAGGCTTTGCAGTATTGGGGGATACTTTGGTAGGGGACTTCAATGGGAAGTAATTTTTGGAGAGTGCACAAGAATAGAAAAAGACAGAGTTTCTCCTGTTTCGTCGATCAGTACAAGGTCAAGTTTGTAAGGCTATCTAAGTACGCACCAAGGATGGTCAAGGACCATATGGATAGAACAAAAAGGTTCTGGGATGGATTGAAATCGGAACTCTGCAATCAGTTAGCACTCTTGAGTCTTAAGGGATTTCAATGAGCTGTGTGAGAGGACTCGATGGATGAAATGGATATGAGCGAAATGGCTGCCGCTCCGGGATTGCAGTACGCGTCGGTTAGAGACAATAGGAACTTGAGAAAAAGGTCTATGACAGAGAATATGGGACTTGTCCCTCCGGTAAGGAAGAACTTTGGAGAGCCGAATTATTACTCCGACGCCGTATGTAAGTCCTATGGAAAAAGGCATAGAAATAGCCACTGCCAAGGTATAAGTGAAGCATGTTGTGGATGTGGACAGCAAGGTCACCGAGTGAGAGATTGTTGAACCGATAGATTAGACCACTGATGCAATCACAGCGATCGCAGGTAGGACATTAAGCGAGAGCTGCCCTGAAGATTAATCAGAATCGGCTAAGGACCTAAGGAAAAGTATATGTTTTGGCTGAGAAGGAAGCGAAGCATGCGCCGTGAAAGTCGGTATGCATTACGAGGTGATATTGGGTGCAATAGGAGATGAATTTGAAGTTATCGCTTGAGTGGTCATGAAAGACTTATAATTAATTTTATGGTGAATAGGCACAATCGATTTAAGGATCTATGGATTACTGATGATATTCTTGGGCGGGTTTGGAAGGATGAGTGTTACTTAGAAATTTCAGATTTTGTAAAGGACCGATGTGATGCGTTTTTGAGAGACTGCTGGATTGAAATTGGATGATTTGAGCTTGGCCTTTAAGGTATAGAAAGATAATGATTTGGTGGCTAACTAGTCGGTTGAGGAACCAAGACTAAAGGACATAACGAGGTGTGTAATCTTCCCGATGTCTTTCCTTAGGAATTGCCGGGATTGCCACCTGGAAGGGAAGTGGAGTTTGCGGTTGGATTAATCCTAGGGACTGAGCCAATCTCAAAGCCGCCCTATAGGACGTTGCTATCAGAGTTGAAAGAATTTGAGGTTCAAATACAAGAATTGCTAGACAAAGGTTTTATCCGATCGAGTGCGTCTCCATGGGGAGCGCCAGTCCGGTTCGTCAGGAAGAAGGATAGGTCGTTGGGGCTGTGTATCGATTACCGTCAGCTAAATCAAGTGACAATCAAGAATAAGTATCCCCTCTCAAGGATTGACGACCTGTTCGACCAATTGCAGGGAGCCTCGATATTTTCTAAGATCGGCCTAAGGACAGGGTATCATCAATTAAGGATCAAAAAGGAGGATATCCCAAAGATGGCATTCAGGACGAGGTATGGACATTATAAATTCACGGTTATGCCATTTGGACTAACTAACGCCCTTGCGACTTTCATGGATTTAATAAACCGGGTATTCAAGGAGTGCTTAGAACAGTTTATCGTTGTTTTTATTGATGATATTCTAGCATATTCAAAGAGTTTCAAGGAACATGAGGTACATTTGGAAAGAGTTCTACGGACGTTAAGAGAGCACGCACTGCATGCTTAGCAAGTGCGAATTTTGGCCAAATCGAGTTGCATTTCTTGGGCATATAATTTCCGGAGAAGGAATCTCCGTGGGTCCAGCAAAGATTGAGGCAGTAATGGATTGGCCGAGATTGACGACAGTTACTGAGGTTCGGAGTTTCTTAGAATTGGTAGCAATTATTTTTGCACTTAAAATTTGGAGGCATTATTTATGTGGAGAAAGGTTCCAGATCTACACGGACCATCAGAGCCTCAAGTACTTATTTTCGCAGAAGGAACTGAATATGAGGCAGAGGCGTTGGATGGAATTGTTGAAGGACTATGACTGCGACATATTGTATCACCCCGAAAAGGCCAACCGGGTAGCGGATGCCTTGAGCAGGAAATCGAGCATCGCGCATTTGCTGGATAAAAGAGTGGACTTTATTAGAGGGAGCACGGGACTCAGAATTTAAGTTTGAGGTAGGACACCTCTCCAGTCTGATGGCGACATTAAGGATTGAGCCGAAAGTGCAAGCCAAGATCAAGGCGTTGCAGTCTGCGGACTTTGAGATTTAGAAAATTTTGAGTATGGATGACACTAAGAGAAAACCAGACTTTCAGGTGTTAGAGGATGGAATCCTTAAGTTTCGAGAACGATTGTGCGTGCCCGATGATTTGGAACTCAAGGAAGAGATTTTGTCGGAGGCTCGTAAGAGCAATTACAGTATCCATCCAGGCAGCACTAAGATGTACCAGAACCTTCGTCAGCATTATTGGTGGAATGGAATGAAAGTGGACGTGGCCAAGTGTTTGACGTGCCAACAAGTGAAGGCACAACATTGTAAACCTGGTGGGATGTTACGGCCGTTGGAAATCCCAGAGTGGAAATGGGAACCTATTACAATGGAGTTTGTAACGGGATTGCTAAGGAGCCAGAGGGGACACGACTCTATTTGGGTGATAGTGGATAGACTGACCAAGTCAGCGCATTTCCTGACAGTGCGAAGGGACCTCGAGCTAGAAAGGTTGGTAGAATTATACGTACGGCAGATCGTTCGCCTTCATGGGGTGCCAGTATCAATCACATCGGATCGTGATCCCCGGTTTACTGCGAATTTTTGGAAAAGTCTGCAATCAGCCATGGGGATTAAGTTGCAATTCAGTACGGCTTATCATCCTCACACGGTTGGCCAGTCTGAGAGGACTATTCAGACATGAGAAGATATGCTAAGGGCGTGTATGTTAGACTTTCAGGGCAAGTGGGAAGAACAGTTGCATTTGGTGGAATTTGCCTACAATAGCAGTTTTCAGTAGAGTATCAGAATGGCACCATTTGAAGCATTATATGGCAGGGCTTGCAGAACGCTGTTATGTTGGGATGAGGTAGGAGAAAGAAGTATAACGGGTCTGGAGTTGGTTCAGCAATCGGTAGAAACGGTAAAGGTTATTCGGAAAAGGTTGAGAATAGACCAGAGTCGTCAGAAAAATTACGCGGACCGAAGGCGTAGACCGTTGGAGTTTCAAGTTGACGACCATGTATTTCTCAAGATCCCGCCAATGAGAGGACTGTCTCGGTTCGGCAAGAAAAGAAAGTTAAGTCCAAGGTACATAGGCCTATTTGAGATTTTGGAAAGAATTGGATCGTTAGCATATCGCCTAGCCTTACCACCGAATTTGTCGCAAGTTCATAACATCTTCCACGTGTGGATGACAGGGTGTCGTACGTGCAAAAGGCAGTTCTGATCGAGGACAAAATAGAGAGAGTGTTGCGAAACAAGAAAATTTCGATGGTCAAGGTAATTTGGGAACACCATGAGACTGAAAGTGCGACGTGGGAAAGTGAAGAGCCGATGCGACACCAGTACCCCCATCTGTTTGGATAATTGGGTTGGATTGTAAATTTCGAGAACGAAATTTTTTTGTAAGGGGGGAAGAGTTGTGACATCCCGAATTTCGGCCCATTTTTGGGATTTATAAAACGCGTAATTTGTTAGTGTGCTTATAGTAAAATCTCGCCCGGGAACTGATCACTCCCGGTTATCATTTTAAATTAGAGATTTCGCTAGAATCGCACTCGATCAAATTTAGCCGTTATTTAGACCCCGGACTTGGTAGTCGATTTTCGGGAGTGTCGGACGAAATAAATTGGACGGTGTCAATATTATTGAAGCCAACGTCGAGATTGTTAGGAATAATGGAAAAAGGAGAGTTTTTGGCCAGTGCAAATTTGGACTAGTAGACCTCCCTCGTTATAATTTGGTTTAATTAATTTGAAATTTGTCCCTTTTTATATGCAAGGCCTTTTATGGATCGGTAGATAATTTTCGGTTTTGAATTTGGGTCATCGGTTCGCAATTAATATAAGAATGAAGTTTATTTTTTTTATGTTATTCTCTCTCTCTCTCTCTCTCTCTCTTCCTTTCCCGCTGACCCCCACCCACGCGCCTGACACCACCCACTCTTCCCCCCAACTCCTTCTCTCTCCTCTCCCCTTTTTCTTTTTCTTTTCTTTTTCTTCTCTTCTTCCTCCTCCTTCCTCTTCCTTCCTCGACGCCGACTGCTTCTGATTTCTGCTTGTTGCTGCCCGACGCCGACCACCTTCGTCGGGACCAGCCCAGCCTCGCCGTCGTCGACGCCGTCGCCCCGACCGAGTCGCGCAGCCGTCGGTCGCCGCGACCGCCCGTCGCCGGCCTGCTCGCGGAGCGCGCAAACAGCAGCTCGCCGCGGCGTCCGCCGCAATCCGGCGTTGCCCAGCCGTCCGCCGACCGGCCCCCTCGTCCTCCAACCACCCGAGATGCCGTTGTGCCACCCCCGGCCGCCGCGCGACCCTTTTTCCCCCCTGTTTTTCTCTCCCCCGAAGCCCTCCCCTGTCTAGGGCTTCCAGCCTCGCCGCCGCCGCGTGCCGCCGTTCCGACCGACGCCGCCTCCTCGCCTCGGCCACCCAGCCGCTCCCCTCAGCCACCTCCGCCGCCCTGCTGCCCCCCTTGACCGCCACCACCTCCCCTCTCCGATTCCTCTTCCTCCCCGATGCTCCCCTGTTCTGGGCTCCCTTCCGCCGCGCGCCGCCTCGGCCCGCCGCCGCGTGCCGCCTCCCCAGCCGTCGCCGCCACTCCGTCCACCGCTGTCTAGCCCACGGCGATCTTGCCCAGCCACTCGCAGCCTCTGAGTTCGTCGGGGTAGCTCAATCGTCGTTGTCGCCGTCGTCGCCCGAACATCCCGGGCTATGGCCGAACTCGCCAAGCCCGCTGTCCAGCTGCCATCGCCGCGTGTTTGGCTCGGTTTGAAGCTTAGGACACCCGGTGAGTTTGACCCTAAACCCTAATTAGGATTATTTGCATTTCTAGACAAGTTTAGGGGTTAAATTAGGGTAATTTAGGGGTTTTTGTGCAAAGGATGGTAGGGGTTGATGTCGCGACTGATCCGGTGAATTATAGTGGCCGTTTGATGAGGTTTCGCGGCTATGTAAGTGCTGAGAGATGGCTGGTCAGGTTTGGAATGGAATAGCCCAAGTTTGGGGAAGTTCGGGTCTAGAATGCGGACTCTAGTGCGCGTCTTCATTGGCATTATGGTGGTTGATTAAAATGGTATCTTGGGGAGTCTAATGGGACATTTTGAGGTTATTAAATGGCCCGGCTTGATCGATTTAGTGGCTGTCCATACCAGTTTGAATCGGTAAGGCGCGATCAATTTGGGGGTTAGTTTGTGGAGGCCGTTAAGAGCGGAGGTTATGGCCTATTTGGTGGCTTAGCGTAATGTTTTAATTGAGGTATATTGACCCGTATAGTGCTATAAGGTGGCTGTGCATGAGCGCCTTAAATTGGGCGAAAATGTGAATTTGACGGATGTAAATTAAAGATCGAGTGGGGGCTATTCTCGCGGTGAATTTTTGTAGCTGTTTTGGTGGCTATTCTTTGGGCTTAGCGTGATAAATTAATGAAGGTTTAGCGGCCCGATAGGTATCGTTCAATGGCTGAATAGATTGGGTTAGAATGGCCCGGGTTCAAAGTAAGTTCGGGTATTAAGTGTGGATTTTAGTGCGCGCGTCATTAGTTCTTGTGAGGGCTGATCCAAGTGAAGTTTTGGGGAGTTTAATGGAGTATTTTGAAGATGATTATTGGCCTAGACATTGCGGCATAGTGGCTGGCCACAACGGGATTTGATTTAGGCGAGGCGTGGTCAAATTGGGGTTTAATTGTGCAATTATAGGGAATGATCGCATTGATCAATTGACTAGCCAAATGAGCTCTGTTTGTGATTGATCTATGATGCCATGTCGCACGTCTAGCGAGACTAGAAATGGAATAGCTTGGCAGGCCTCAAATGCACGAATTCTTGATGACTCGATTGTGTGATTATGTGCATGGATTATATGTCAAGTTTGTACCATGGCTGATTTGAATTGATTGTCTGATTGGACATATTGATTTATGAAATTGAATATGTGTGGTGCAAGTGCGCATGATTGTAGCGTAATTTGAGTGAGTGGTGCGGTGCGAGTGAATGCCCAAATGTGAATATTGTGGCCTTCGGGTCGGGCCTTCGGGTCGGAATAAACAGTGACCTTCGGGTCGTGGCCTTCGGGTCGGTTTAACTGTTGTTGGCCTTAGGGTCGTGGCCTTCGGGTCGGTATATCTGTTGGCCTTCGGGTCGGAATTATTTGATTTATTCCTGATAATGGCAATTGTGTGCCGAGATGGTTTCTTGAGTACCTGTTCGACAGTTTGCACGTGATTATTGTTGATAAATTGCCTAACCTGCAGGGCTGGAATATAAACGATTTAGGCCGCGGGCCTTGGAATTTATGGTTGTTTAATGGTACACTGCTTGGTGTGTTTAATTTGCTTGTCAGGAGGTGCACATTAGCCTAGTTTAGGTTTAGGGAATTACTCACTGAGATTATTCTCACTGTTGTGTAAAACCACTTTTTCAGACCTCCAGCCTTGAGGATGGCAGGCGTACCGATATGTTTTGGGAGGAGCCCCGGCTAGATATAGTGCTTGATCGCCGAGCCACGTATCCCCCCCTCTTTGTCGGTGGCTGTTGACTCGCTTTTGATTTTGAGCGTGGGCAGTAAATGAATATTATGTCTAGTGCCCAGTATCAATGCAAGTGTAATTGTTCATGTTGTTTGCTGAGTGGCTATCTTTGGTTCTTTGTTTTAAATTTGTTCGGGTATTATATTGCTTCCGCGTGTGCTTTAATCTCCGTGTTGGGCGTTGGGTCGGCGACGTGTCCCGGGACGTCGCACTTGTAATCGACCTTGGAGGGATGTTCGCGCGTCGTAGGGTTCGTGGCGTGACAGAAAATGCTTGCATAACCGTGCCGTTATATTGGAAAGAGAGTCAAATATCGGCCACCCATTTTCCATCTTCAAAATGGGAGGCTCACTTAGCCGGTTTTCTATTTTTATTATATAACAATGCATTTTACATATAAAAAAGCCATAAGAAGAGAACCATTTTCTTGTCTTATTTAAAGAAACAAATCATAGTGATAATATTCAAATAATAAGAAATATATGAAGAACTCAGTTGCAACTTTTAGATGGTGGATATTAATCTCTAGCCAAAGAAAAAGATTATGTGGATATTGTTACCAAATAAAAAAAACTTAATAACTCAAAATAATAGAAATGTAATTATCTTGTATACTTTGAAATTCTTATTATTGTAGGATTTTGTAATGGAATGAATTATAACTGGAGAAATATTCATTAATCTCGCTTGTTTGATTGCAAGAATGTAACATGTATTCATTGTCGTATAATGCTTAATTTTTTCTTCTAATCTCATTCAAATGGACGGAGTTCATATTGAAAGCAACTTTGCTAATGAAAATAATGGTGGTGATGAAGATGAGATGAACAATGCAAATGAAGATGCTAGAGATGAATCAGCAGAGAACATGAATATGGATCGCACAGTATGGTGGTGTTTCCAAATTTTTTTCCGATAAATATGTATAATTCTTTGGAAATATATGTCATAGTGTCTACTAGTTGAATTAACGAATAAAAATTGCTAGGACGAGGGTACGAGGAATTTCATTGATTTTCACTCAAGTGAGTATTCAGATCAAATGAGTATTCTCAAAATTTGATTTGCAATCGATAAAGAATTGAGGGTTTTCAATAGTTGTTGGTACTTATTAGTATATTGTTTTGATATAAAATACCTTACTATAAATTAACTTTTATTCATATGAAATGATATAGGGTCAAGTGTCGCATGGTTATGTGAATCTTCTCAATAAACAAAAGGTTGGAGCTATATTAGGTAAAATTTGTATAAAAATCAATCGAAAATTGTCTTTTTAACTTTAGCATTGACTCATGTGATCCTAAATTGATTTTGTAATGTTTTAGGTCCCTGCACATCTTCATCTACAAGACTTGGATCAACGGGGTAAATTTTTCTCTACTAATTCATTATTCTTATTTTGATATTTTCTTTACTTCATTTGTTTTATGCATAATTAATATCGGAGGTCTTAATTTTAGGTCATCGGAGAGTCCTAAAGCAATTTGATTTGAGCAAAAGGAACGAGGAGTTATTTCATTGCACAATGATTTCCTTATTAGTTGCAAAGCCAACATTTCAAGTGTTTTTTCATCTTTTAAATTTACTAGATCTTTATAATGACATTAAAGATTTCTTTTTAGTCAGTGATAATATTTTTCTACTTGTAATTATTAATATTTTGATATTTAATTTATTTTTTCTTTCTTCATAGTCAAGAAAATTGATTCCGTGGCCCTATTCTGATTTTGTCGCCAAATTTGAGCTTGCGATAAGAAAAAATAGAAGCCAAAAAAGAAGAAAAAAGGAAACATAGAATCAAAAAGTGAAATCTGTTCAAGAAGTTTCCCAGTTTCTTAGAAAGGACGTGCGGCCGGCCTTCAACCGTTACACTGTCATTCTGCAGTGGAGGTCAAGCTAGCCGTTCCCTTCTTCAAATCTCTCTGTCACTTCTTTTTCCTATTTATTGCCGCCTTAATCATGATGATATTTCTGAAGGGCGAAATGATGCATCAGAGGAGAATGGTGAATCAGATCATAAAATAGGTCAGTATAAAAAATTTTCTCTTGGGATTTTACATGGTCAGTCAAATTGAAGGTTCCTTGGTTTGGAATTCAGATTTATCAATTTCTTTTTCTTTCCCTTGAGAAGAGAATATGATCGCTAGGCAATCTGGTAATAATGTGTTGCTAGTGCTGATATCCAAGAAGTCGTTTTGAGGGTGAAGGATTTCTAGAGGGTGAGGACAATGTTCTAACAGAGTTTAATTTGGATAGGTACTATCTTTTTCGGGTTGGTATTTAGAAGTTTGCATTTACATATGTACTTTTTATGATGCTGACAAAAAACGGAGAGAAATATGCAGAATTTGTGTTATACAAGGGAAGAAACTTTAGTGTTCCTATCGTGATACTGAACTCTGGACATCCTGCAAGAAAAGGTTAAACATTTCTAGCTCTTTTAAATCTTGCTAGACATACTCAGAGCGTGAATTTCTTACTTTGATTTAATTCCTATAAGATGTTATTTATACTTATTAGCTCTTATGGAAATTATCATGTGCAAAGTTGTTTATAATATTGCTTGCTCATACTAACGTAAGCGTACAAACTGTAAGCAACCTCTTACAAAATCTTTTCGAATCAATTATTATCTTATCTGTATGAAAAGTTTTGTCGTCATAACAAAAGGGCGAGATTGTTGAGATTACTTCTTAGTATATTTTGAAGATGACAAAACCATCAATAGTTTATATTAAATATAATAAATGCGCAGACGTGTTTTGTTTTAGGAACTTCTAAGTTCATATTAATCTCAATTGTATTCAGACTCTATCTATTGTTGTTTGAATATCGCAACTGAAGCTTAAGACAATTACTTCATGGATATCATCAAAGCAACAGTGTGACATTTGCAAAACTTATATGCAGATATCATCAAAGCATTTGATTTATTCAGTCTCTATGCTAAAGCTGAATATCATCAAATTACGAAATCTTCTTATGGCTACATAAATTCAAACATAAACTCCATTACTTATATCGTCACAGTTAATGACCTGGTTCGGATCTCCTGTATAGAAATCATTTATTAATCTTCAATCTTATTTTGCAACGAAATTCCTCATGCAAGACATCTTGATTGACTAGAAATCACTCCAAAGGCAAACGAAATTCCCCACGCAAGACACCTTCCTTAATTAAAAAACTCTACCTATGAAAATCAAGATTTGTTTATGTGGACGACCAAATCAACGGAATTTCAAATCTTATCTCTCAACGACTGCTCAATCTTCTTTATTCACATCTGTCCAACGAGTTGCTTGAAAAGTGATCATTTGAAGACTGTCCGACGGATAGATTGGAAGTGGAAGAATATAAAAGGAGACCAAGGTACCGTAGAGCTTTAGAGATCCAGAATAAAAAAAAAATTCAAAGCTCAAGATGACTTCAATCTTACATACTTGTCTTTCATGAGCTATAAATTGTAATCTTTGAGAGGCATTGAAAGAGTGATTGCGTGATATAGTGAGAACAATCACAAACCAGAGTATTATCACTCATTTTTGTAACCTCTTATTGATTAACTAGTAAAATCTAGCTACTAGCCTGTCAAAGTGGGAGAGTGGATGTAGGCTTGCTTTAAGCCGAAGCACTATAATATCTTAGTGCAATTTACTTTATCTCAACTCTTGTTCATTATTTTTAATAGAATTTTGCATGTGACATTCCGGATTTTGACCCATTTTTGGGATTTATAAAACGCGTGATTTGTCAGTGTGCTTATAGTAGAATCTCGCCCGAGAACTGATCACTCTCGGTTATTATTTTAAACTAGAGATTTCGCTAGAATCGCACTCGATCAAATTTTTGTCGTTATTTAGACCCCGAACTTGGCAGTCGATTTTTGGGAATTTCAGGACGAAATAAATTGGACGGTGTCGACATTAATGTAGCCAGTATCGAGAATGTCAGGAATAATGAAAAAATTGGAGTATTTGACCAGGTGCGAATTTGGACTAGTAGACCTCCCTCGGTAGAATTTAGTTTAGTTAATTTGGCATTTGTCCCTTTTCATGTGCGAGACCTATTTTGGACCGGTAGACCATTTTCGATTTTGAATTTGGACCCTCGATTTGCGTTTAATATTTGAATGAGTATAAATTTTCTTTAATCTCTCTCTCTTTCTATCTATCTCTTTTTTTTCCTCTGCCGCGCGCACGTCCTCCCAAGCAGCCATCCCATCCGCGCACGTTCCTTCCCCTCTCTCTCTCTCTCTCTCTCTCTCTCTCTCTCTCTCTCTCTCTCTCTCTCTCCTTCTCTCTCGCCGGTCACGCACGCCACCTTCCCCTTTTCCCCATGCGCACGTCCCTCTCTGCATGCGCCCATTCCCCCTTCTGACACCCCTCTCTCTCTCCTCTCTCCTCCTTTCTTTTCCTTTTCTTTCTCTTCTTCTCTTCTTCTCCTTCTGGTAGCTCGGCCAGACTGTCTCCGCCCATTCTGGTTCTGCTCGTCGACGCCACCCTCCGCCTCCGCCTGGCCGCCGCGTGCCGCGTCGTCGCCGACCAGCTCGACCGCGCGTCGCGCCGACCACCAGCCGCCGCCCCGACAGTCCCCTTCCTCTCCCTCACGCGCGCGCGACAGCAGGCCGTCGCCGCTGCCCTCCGCGCCCGACGTGGCCGGCCGCACCTGGCCGTCGCCGTCATCGTCCCCGCCGCTCCGACCACCGCCGTCGTCGCCGCGAGCTAGCTCAGCCACTGCTCGAGCTCGCCGCGCCCGGCCACCTCAGTCTGCGAGCTGCCACGTCTGGCCGCCGCTACCCGCCAGCTCGCCGCGCCGCCCCGTCGCCGCCGCGAGGTCGCCGGTGCCGTCGCTGAGGCCGCCGTCCCTCACACCCCAGCCGGCAGCCTCCACTCACAGCCATCATTCCTTCCTTCTCCCTCTCACTCTTCCCCGGTTTCTCCCTCCCTCTCTCTCTCGCCGTCGCCGGTATGCTGCCGCCGCCGTTCGCCGGAGCCGCCGCCGGTGCCGCCGTTTCCCCCTCGCCTCACCACCACCACTTTCCCGCCTTTCTCTCTCTCCCCCTCAGCCGCGACCAGCTGCCCCTCCGCCTAAGCTCTCGCCGTTCGCCGGAGCCGCCGCCGCCGTTACTGTTCCGATGAAGGACCGCCGCTGCCCAGCCGCCATCGCCACGTGTTTGGCTCGGTTTAAAGCTTAGGACACCCGGTGAGTTTGACCCTAAACCCTAATTAGGATAATTTGCATTTTTAGACAAGTTTAGGGGCTAAATTAGGGTAATTAGGGGTTAAATTGCGGAGATTATTAAGGGCCGATGTGGTGGCTAATTTGGTAGTGTAGCGTGATTATTTCATCGAAGTTTAATCGCCCGAGAGATGTTGTTCATTGGCTGGAAATTATTGGATCGGAACGGTCCGAGTTCGATTGGAATCGGTCTCAATTTTGGATTACAATGGGCGTCGTATTTGGTCTAGTGGTGGCGGACTTGGATGATATTTTGGAGAGGCTAATGGAATATTTTGAGGATATTTATAGGCCCAAATTAATCTTTTTGGAGGCTGGCCATATCGGGATTTAATTGAACAAGACGCGATCAATTCGAGGTTTAATTGTGTAATTATCTAGAATGTTTAGATTGGCGGATTAAGTGGCTGATTTGTACTCGGTTGTGATTAATTCCGTGACATAGTGCCATGTGCCTAGTGTGACTAAGAATAGAGTATCTTGGCGAGTCTCGGGTGCGTGAATTCATGTTGATTAATGCGAATTATATGCGTGATTTATGTGCCGTGCAAGAGTGACTTGAATTGCTTTCATGGTCATGCTAGTATATTGGTTGGGCATATTGAATTGTGGATTGAGCTTATTGCGTGGTAAATTGATTATCTGGTATTGCGCAATTGATTGCTCATTGTGAAATTTGTGAGTGCCCAAGTGTGAATTTCATGGCCATGGATATGCATCACGAGCATTGGCACGGCATGTGCATTTACAAGTATGCTCGAATGACATGTGCATTGTGATCACTTAAAGTACCCTGATGCGTTTTACGCGGGGTAGTGAATCCGTCCTGAGGCGTGTTACGTGGGACGATGCCCGGTTTACCGGAAGATGACCAACCTGAGGCGTTTTACGCGGGTAATGTGTCATGAGCCTGAAGCGTTTAACGCGGGCCAGAGATCGATCTCGAAGTGATAGACCTGATGCGTTTTACGCGGGTCGGACCTGATGCGTTTAACGCGGGTCGGAGGAGAAATTGAGAAATGGCCGAGTGCTAGTATGTAAGTGTGCGATAATGCATTGATGAGGCATGAGCATGAGTGCGAACATTAGCATATGCATAATATGCGTTGTGGCATAGAAATGCGCGTGTATATGCTGTGATTAAATTCTACCGCGTGACTACTATTGTTGATTTAATGCCTAACCTGCAGGGTCCAATAAGATTAGATTTAGGCCCGAGGGCCTGAGTCAGTTATGTGTGTATTATGTGTTGTTAGTGCTTGTCAGGAGGTGCACGTTAGCCTAGTTTAGGTTTAGGGAATTACTCGCTGAGATTTATCCTCACGGTTGTTGAAAACCGATTTTTCATATCCCCGGTCTTGAGGATGATAGACGTACCGATGCGTTTTTGGGAGGAGCCCCCAGCTAATTGTAGTGGCCTTGACCCGCTTTTGATTTTTGGTATTCGGGTTGTACTTGGATATTGTATATGATTTTCAGTATTAGTTCAAGTGTTGATTTCGGTGGTTACCCTTGGTTATGCGTTTATCCATGTACGGGTGGTTTTAATTACTTCCGCATGTGCTTTAAATCTCTGTGTTGGGTTTGGGTCGGTGACGCGTCCTGGGACGTCGCACACGAATCGACCTTTGCAAGGGCTGTGGCGCGCCGAGGAGCGCGGGGCGTGACATTGCACACTAGTGAATATCATCGTATATCACTTTCAATATTTAGGCTCTAATTTCACTTAAGTTTGATTATACTCAACTTGACTATCTTACTTCCGCATTAAATTGTCAAGAGTTCCTAAAATCACCTATTCACTCCCTTTAGGTGATATTGCTAGTTACAACAAATTTAACTGTCACGCCTCGACCCTCGAGCGCGCTAACATCCCACCACGATCATTATAAATGCAACGTCTCAGGACGGGTCACTGACCCAATTATATCATTAACAATTAAACGCATGTGGAAGCGAATTCGCCCAACAACAATCAATAAATGGGATAGTAAGGAAAACACACCTCAATTTAAATAACATCATCAGCAATACATCGGGTTAATATATTACAAGTCCGCCACACGGATCTTCCCGATTACAACCACAAAAGGCAAAGAGTTAACCTAACTCCTCTATCTATGAGGACAATCTCAACAAGTGTTCCTCCTCAAAACAGTTGGTTCCAATAGAACGTGACGCGTACTCATACCTAAGCATCTAAAAAATGGTTAACAATAATGAGTGAGATAAATCTCAGCGAATTAACGACGTAAGCCCCGACTAGGAGGTCAACCCATCTCGGATGCACCTAAAACATGTAGCGATACATCAACGGCAGATCAATAGCAAAGCTACCCTTGCTTTGCCTTAACTATACACATGAGTAGGCTACTTAACCCAGCATAAACATATGTGCCATTAAACAATTGCAGACATTCTTACCTTGCCTTGGTACACACTGCCTGTACGTTATAAACCATTATATACGATCATAATACATCAAGCATATAATGTAATCAGAATACGCAATAACTTTTCCATGTATAATGCATCAACACGTGTCTCGATTATAAGGTGAAACCGCTTCGGCCCATCCCATACCATGCCTCACAATTTCATCCCATAATCAAGCACAATGCCACCACAATCTTTCACGCGTATTCCAATTACTATAGCCACACCTGGGGCACAACACAACCCGCGATATTCGCATCAAGTTGGCTGTCTTCCGGTATAACCGGGCATCGTCCCGTCCCATCGGGCACAGCATCGTCTCACCCGACCACAATGACGGCATATTCAATAAATAGTTTCATTCCGAATCCAATTTGCGAATGACTACGTCTCCCCTGCTACCAGCGATGACTTCCAATTACGAAATTGGGGACACCCGTTAAGGCCACGGCCAAACCCTAGGTTGGCCGTCATCCGGTAGAACCAGACATAAAAGAACATTTAGGTGATCATGTACACATAGCAACCACTCAAGTTCCTCATACAATAAAATGTTGCAGTAAAAATGCACTAAAATAATCACACGTGATTATACACGTATCAATAAATTCTCAAACTCGGCAGGCTTCTATATTTAAGTATCCACAACATATTTCTCACATAAAACTTAACAAACAAATCCGACACCTCAGGGTTTATTAATTAAATTCCCACAATTCTATATTTAATAATAATCAGTCAATTCAATTCAACATACAAACCAATATATAAGGCAAAATTCCAACTTAGGCATTTAAGCCTAAAATAACCACAATTTAATTTCTGAATTTCCACAAAAATTTTAATATTTTAAATTCTGTAAATTAATAAAATATTCATATTTTAATTCCGAAAATTCATTTAATTAATAATTAAAATTTATTATAAAAATAATCCGATAGCTTATCGTCAAATCCTCGATAGCCTATCGCATAATTGGCGATAACTTATCAATAAAACCTCGATAGCTTATTGCGTTTTCTCAATAACTTGTCGAGTCCACTTATCACTTATCGCGATAGCTTATCAACTAATTCTTAATTTTTTTTTTGGTAAGGAAAAAAAAATGATTCCGGAAATGATTCCGACTACACAATTTTAGTACTAATTCTTAATTAATTAGTACTAAACATAATTAAATTAAACTAACTCATCCTAATCAAGTTTAATATACTAATCAAGGGATTAGGGCGATAACTCACCCGAAAATGATTCCGACTACACGGACGTGACGGCGGCGGCGAGGGCTACGCATGACATTGTAACAGCCCGAATTTTGATGTAATTTCCGGGATCAATGAAACTGATATTAATTCGCATTTCATTTTAGTAAGTCTCGCCCGGAGCTGATCACTCTCGGAATACTAACCAATGGGGTATGGCTAACTAGAAAACAGTACGTGGACCGGAGACCCTATCGTGAAACGGACACCGATCACAAGAGACATTGAGGGAATATTTTGGGCCAACGTGGGCCGATCGTAGGAAAGGGTAATGGATTGGGTTTGGCCAAGGCCAACGATGTATAATAGGGACGCAGGTGATTCTGCAAGACCGAAGATACACGTGGCCAACCCGTCCTGAACCTGAACCGAACGATCGTGACTTCTGGAACTAGTGATAATTTCTCATTCTCTCAATGATCGAGACCATCACGACATGGATAGCCCTAGGTCGATACGCGTAATGTCTAAACAGCCGCCCGTTAGTGAGAGATCCTGAAATTGAAAGTTTAGCGAGTTTATTCGCGAAATTGAGCTCGGATTTCGATGTTGATTTTCGAAGGCTTAAGGGACTATTTTTGGAAATCTGACGTCATATTACGCTGGCCACACACGTTTGGAGTTAGTACGTGTAAAAATTGGAATTTTGGTCCGGGGGCGAAAAATAACGATTATACCCCTCGGGACGCCAGCGTCGCTTTTCGAGGTCAATCGAGGTTATTTTTCGGAACCGACGCCATTTTTGAGTGGCCACACATACCGGGAGTCATTTCGGACAAAAACTGGAATTTCGACAAAAATTGAAAAAATAATATTATTTTATTCTCGAAACTTTGCAGTCGATTTTCGAGGGCTTAAAGGATGAATTTTTCGATTCCGACAGCGGATTATGTCTCCCATGAATATATAGGACCAGTATGGATAAAAATTGGAATTGGAATTTCGGTTCGGGATCGAAAAATGACGAAAATACCCCTAGGCCCTTTTTAATTAATTCCGAATTTTGGACTTAATTTTGGGATTAACCAAGGTTAGTTAGGGCTAAACCAGGTCTGGTCAACTATGGTTAAGGACAAATGACCAAAATGCCCTTGAATTATTGGATTAGATCAATTATGGGCCCTTAGATGAGGGGTAAAATGGGCATTTTTGTAAGATTTTGACATTTGGCACCCCTAGTCTTCAATGTTTGACCAAGATAAACTCTCTCTCTCTCTCTTCTCTCACTCTCACGTATCAGACCAGCCTTCAGCAGATTTTCCTCTCCATTTTCCCCTTCTTTTTCTTCCGTTTCTGTTTTTCTTTGTGCATTTCTGTCCATTCTGGTACTGTTCACGCCGGAACAGTACCAGCCGTAGCTGCTGGACATCCCCAGTCACCATCCCGCACTGCCTCAGCCCTCTTCGCCCCTAAACAGCCACCCACAGCAGCCATTTCCAGCACTAAACAGAAAATTCCAGCCGCAAATCGCCTTCGCCGGAGCTTCGCCGGAGCACGCCGCCGACCGCCGTGCCTCGTCGTCAACCCCCTTGGTCCCCCGCCTCAGCTCAGCCTTGGTTCAGCCCATTTTTCCCTCCTTTTCCCTCTCTTTTTTCTCTATTTTTCTTATTTTTCATTTCGTGAACAGTACCGCCGGAGCTCCGATCGCCGTTCCGTCGACACCCGGCCGTTCAGAACCTCCATACGTCGCCGTTGGACCCCGTCCGTATAGTGTCCGTACGGAAGTTACTGTTCATCCCCCGTACGGTCACTGTTCACGCCGGGCCGTACGGACGTCGCCGCCGTGACCGGCACCTCGCCGGCGACCTGTCCCGCTCTGTCCGTACAGTTCCGTACGGAAAGTACTGTTCATCCGTACGGAACACTGTTCACCCCCGTACGGAAAAATCACTGTTCATCCGTTCGTACGCCGCGTCCCGGGAATTCCGCCGTCGATTTCACTGTTCATCAGTGATCGGTCGCCATTCCCCGTCGTCGTAATTTCGGATTAGGTGAGTGAAATTTCTAAACCCGGATTAGGATGGATAATGCATTTTTCTGGACTGGTTTAGGGGTTATCAGTACATTTCGGATTGGCTTAGATAGTGTCGGTGTGTATTCTCGATTGAGTTGAGGAATAATTGATAGGAATTATTATCAGAAAAGTTGTGTAAGCTAATGTGAATAAATTGCGGAGATTAATTGGATTAATTGTTCAATTTAGATGTCCATTGGAAAAATTACCGAGTGTGATTGGGATGACTGGTTGTCCGTAATTGTGCTTGATTGTGATTGAATTTCCTTGATGCTCATGGTGCATTGCATTGCATAACATTGACACGCATTATGTACGCCTAGAGTGTGGCATGTCGTGAAATTGTGCGAGAATGCGTGTCTTCCATGAGTGCGTGATCACCTAAATTACCCTGAAGCATTATATGCTGGGTTCAGATAATAATAATGAATCGTGTGATCACCTGAGGACCTTCGGGTCGATACCGTCCTCATGCACTTTGAAGCAGGACAATGCCCGGTATATCCGGAAGGCGACCATCCTCATGCACTTTGCAGTAGGCTCTGGTTCGCAAGGAGAACAGTGTTGCGCCTCATGCACTTTGAAGTAGGCTAGAAACACTGGGCTAGATCGGTTGCTGCGCCTCATGCACTTTGAAGCAGGCTAGACGCACCGGGCCGTGGAAATTAATGACTCGAGTTGTAATAATAATGAATTGGGCAAGTGTGCCAGTGTGGGCCGGTGGGCCAAAGAATGCGTATGACATGTCAATAACATGTGTATGCATAAACATGCATTGATTAGCATGCGAGTGTGTGAGATTCGGTGCATGAGAATGTGATTGGCGTACGTGTGACTGTGTATGTCACGTATATGCCATGATTATTATGGAACTGTCTAACCTGCAGGGTCAGAGGATTATTTGATTGTTGTTGTGTTATGATTTGTTTTAAATAATTGTTTCCAGTCAGGAGATTGCATGTTAGCCTAGCCTAGGCTTAGGGGTTGAACTCACTGAGATTTATCTCACGGTTGTGTAAACCGAAACATTTCAGACCCCCGGCCGTGAGGATGGAGAGACCACCGCCTCTTTTTGGGATCCCTCGGCAGATCGAGCAATTTACTAGTACTTACCCCTCGGGAAATGGGGAGGCTTTTGTGAGGTACCGATCGGAAGTGGTTATAGATATAGGCGAGTATTATTATCAGAGGCAGGAGTATGTGGCATGGTGTCACCGGGATGCCGCGGGAAATGAGGGAGAGCCCCTCAGGACCTTCGATATCCCAGTCGATAGCATTGGGTTGATGCAGCCGATTATAGCGGGTGGTGAGGTGATCAATCCAGAGGCCACACCCGAGTGGATGAGGGAGGAGGAGGAGATGGACGAGGAGCCCGAGGTAATGGCGGAGGACCCGGAACCGATGGAGGAGGACCAGAATGGCGAACCAGAGGCCATGGAGCAGGACGTAGATGAGGATGGAGAGATGGCGGAGCTCGGTTCAGATGAGGAGGAGTTGGAGCTGTACCTGGACCCGGAGTTGGAGCCAGACTCCGAGGATGAGCGAGCTCAGGCGATGGATTCCGAGGACTCCGATTCTAGCGAGGACATCTCTGAGGAGTCGTTAGACGATCCTACTGAGTCATCCGACCCCGACTGGGAGCCATAGGATCGTCTCGTGTCCTTAGCTAGAGTCGAGGGCCGAAACTTTTTGGACTGTCGCCCTCTCCCCTAGTTTAGTCTAACCTCCCCAGCCACTTATCCCTTTTTGACCAGGTGGCTGCTGACCAGTTGTATCTTTTGTTGTACTTGTAAATGTTGTACAAATAGTTTTTATCTAGTAATATAAATGTGTAATTATTTTCTGTAATAATGTGTTTGACGTTTGGCTATCCCCGGGTTCTATTTAAAGTTGTCTGGGTTTGTTTATTTCATACTTCCGCTTGTGCTTGATCTCTGTATGGGTGTGGGTCGGCGACGCTTCCTGGGACGTCGCAGTCAAAATCGACCGGTGACGGGATGTTGCGCTACGTGGGGTACGGGGCGTGACATCCCCTCTTGTTTTGGTATCAGAGCAAGGTCAGCTCGGTCCAATCTGGTCGAAGCCTGGAGTGATAAGGAGCGATGAGACCCTGGGTAGCCAGTAGGGTGACCTCGTGTGCTACATGCATCTCCTGACAGTTTGTGATTGTGTTGAATTGTGATTGTGTGACCCGTAAGTGCAGGTGCGGCAGGACCCGAGGTGAGTATCCGAATCCCTTGGGTGATGTATTGGATAGCTGTTAAGCCGCATGCTGATTGCTTAATTGTTGCTTAATACCTGCCTAGGACTTAGACTGGGATAGATTCGTTTAAGTCTCTAATTCCTTCGTGGAATTATAGCAGGTAGTCGTAGAGCCGAGTAGCCGAGATGAGTAGTGGAGAGAGAGATATAGGAAGAGTTCCTAGAAGGGGTGCCAGTAGAGGGGCCAGAGGTAGAGGTCGTGCTCGAGCAAGGGCAGTGGAAAACCTTGGAGCTAACGTAGGAGCCGCAGTAGACCCCCGAGTCGATGTGAGACCTGTAGAAGATCCACGTATGGAAGGAGTGCTGCGAGTATTGGAAAGAATTGAGAATGTGCTGGATAGGCAAGCTCAAGGGCATGAGAATGTGGCAGCCCAGGCTGATGAGAGGGTAGCCGTTGCTGCTGGGAATGAGAATCAAGCTAATGTTGGACAGGCTCAGCCAGCAGGGGTTAGGCAATTGGCCCAGCTAGTAGAACAATTTATCAAATTGAAGCCGCCTAAATTTCATGGTCGAGGTGACCCCGAGGCTGCGCCAAGATGGATAGAGGATCTGGAGAAAACCTTCAAAGTTTTGGGGTGCACTGAAGAGGAGAAGGTAACATTAGCGGTTTATCAGCTTCAAGAATGTGCAAATGATTGGTGGAACGCCGTGGAGAATAGAGTGTTTCCGGTAGGAACGGCCCCGACTTGGGCTGTGTTTGTGGAAAATTTCTATGAACAATATTTCTCGGAGAATGCGCAAGAAAAGAAGTTGATGGAATTTATGCGCTTGCGCCAGGGACAAATGACTGTGGATCAATACGAAGCGGAATTTGCAAGATTGGCTAAGTTTGCACCAACTATGGTGGAGAATCCGAGGGATAGAGCGCGGAGATTCCGGGATGGACTGAAGCCGGATCTTCGAAGTCTAATTTTGTCCCATGATATCAAAGATTACAGGGAAATGCATAGACGGGCGCAGATCATGGAACGGGATCAGCAGGAAAGGGCAGCCGCTTCTGGATCGAGGTTTGCTCAAAATAGAGATAATCGCCGTTTTGGAAAGAGGCCTATGACTGGAAATAGGCGATTTGTCCCGCCAGCTAGGCGAAACATTGGGAAACCGAATCCCCAGTTGGGAAGATATGGGGCATGTTTTAAGTGTGGAAGTATGGGACATCAGATCCGCGATTGCCCGCAGATGCAGCCATCAGGACCGTCCAGAGTACCGCCGCCACGAGTTGGAAATCAAGCCGGACCTCCCCCACCGGCTAATCAGGGGCGACCACCAGCTCAAGGAAGGATATATGCAATGGCGCGCAAGGAAGCTGAGAATGCGCCGGGCGTGGTCACAGGTACGATTTCTTTGTGTGATCATGCCGCGTATGCACTGTTTGATCCGGGGGCAACCCATTCTTTCGTTTCAGAGCAATTTATTGAGTTGGTTGGTGTGAAACCAGTGCTGCTTGAACATGTGCTTTGCGTGTCGACACCTGTGAATGATAAATTGCTAGTTTCTTTTGGATGTCCTAGCTGTAAGATGATTATTGGAGGTAGGGAAGAGAGTATCGACTTGGCAGTAATAGCCATGTTCGATTTTGATGTGATTATTGGTATGGACTGGTTAGTCCGACAGAAAGCTGTAGTGGATTGCAGCGATAGGACGATCCAATTTAATCCGGATGGACGTCCTAGTTTTGTATTTCAGGGAAACTGAGGAGGAACCTTGATCCCTTGGATTTCCTTGCTTGAGGTGAGTAAGTTGTTGGATGAAGGGTGTGAAGCATATTTGGTGAATGTTGTGGATCCAACAGTTGAGGGACCTAAGTTGGAAGATATACCTGTAGTGAGCAATTTTCCCGATGTGTTTCCTGAGGAATTGCCGGGTTTACCGCCCGAGCGAGAGGTAGAGTTTGTGATTGAATTGGCGCCAGGAACAGAGCCGATTTCGAAAGCGCCATATAGGATGTCCTTATCAGAATTGAAAGAGTTAAAGGTTCAGATACAGGAATTACTGGATAAAGGTTTTATTCGCCCTAGTGCGTCTCCATAGGGAGCGCCAGTCCTGTTTGTCAAGAAGAAGGATGGAACTCTGAGGCTATGTATAGATTATCGACAGTTGAACCAAGTGACAGTGAAGAATAAGTATCTGCTGCCGAGGATTGATGATTTGTTCGATCAGTTGCAAGGGGCCTCAGTGTTTTCCAAGATAGATTTGAGGACCGGGTACCATCAGTTAAGAATCAGAAATGAGGACATTCCTAAGACTGCTTTTAGGACTCGATACGGGCATTATGAATTTACGGTTATGCCCTTTGGATTAACAAATGCCCCAGCCGCTTTCATGGATTTAATGAATCGAGTGTTCAAGGAATTCCTGGATCAGTTTGTGATAGTTTTCATTGATGATATATTAGTGTATTCCAGGAGCCCGGAAGAACATGAGGTACACTTGACTGAAGTGCTACGGACCTTGAGAGAGCATGCATTGTATGCCAAGTTCAGCAAGTGTGAGTTTTGGCTCAACAGAGTAGGATTTCTTGGACATATCGTTTTTGGGGATGGAATTTCTGTAGACCCTGTTAAGATTGAAGCAGTTACCAAGTGGCCTAGACCGACATTAGTAACTGAGATTCGGAGTTTTCTAGGATTGGCTGGTTATTACAGGCGATTCGTAGAAGGATTTTCATCAATAGCCATGCCAATGACAAGGTTGCTTAAGAAGGAGGTGAAGTTTGAATGGGATGACAAGTGTGAAAGGAGCTTTCAGGAATTGAAACACCGGTTAACAACTGCTCCTGTATTGACCATTCCGTTAGGCCCAGGAGGATTCGAGATTTATAGCGATGCTTCGCTAAGAGGATTGGGCTGTGTGCTGATGCAGCATGGAAAAGTGGTAGCATACGCGTCGCGTCAGTTGAGACCGCATGAAATGAATTACCCGACGCATGACTTGGAATTAGCTGCTATAGTGTTTGCACTCAAGATCTGGAGGCACTATTTGTGTGGGGAGAAGTTTCAGATTTATACTGATCATCAGAGCCTCAAGTATCTATTTTCGCAGAAAGAGTTGAACATGAGGCAGCGTCGATGGATGGAGCTTCTGAAGGATTATGATTGCGACATTCTGTATCATCCCGGGAAAGCCAATCGAGTGGCAGATGCCTTGAGTCGAAAGTCTAGTTTGGCGCACTTAATAGTCAAGGAGTGGACCCTGTTGGAAAAACTCAGGGATTCCGAGTTCAAGTTTGAGTTGAGTCACGTATCGAATTTATTAGCTACCTTGAGGATTGAGCTAGAAATTCAAGTCAAGATTAAGGAACTACATACTACGGATCAAGAAATCCAAAAGATTATTGAGATGGATGCAGCTAAGAGGAAACCGGACTTTCAAGTGTCCGAGGATGGAGTTCTGAAGTTTCGAGGGCGATTGTGTGTGCCGGATGATGTGAAACTTAAAGAAAAAATTTTGTCGGAAGCCCATAGGAGCAAGTACAGTATCCACCCGAGGAGTACGAAGATGTATCAGAATTTGAGACAACACTACTGGTGGAATGGAATGAAGGTAGATGTGGCCAGGCATGTAGCTAAGTGTTTGACGTGCCAACAAGTGAAAGCACAGCATTGTAAGCCTGGAGGATTATTGAGACCATTAGAAATCCCAGAGTGGAAATGGGAGCATATTACAATGGATTTCATGACGGGACTGCCAAAGAGCCAGAGAGGACATGATTCAATCTGGGTGATAGTGGATAGACTGACTAAGTCAGCGCATTTTCTGGCAGTGCGAAAGGACTTTGAGTTGGAAAGATATGCAGATTTGTATGTGAAGCAGATTGTGAGGTTGCATGGAGTACCGGTAACGATTACTTCGGATCGTGATCCAAGGTTTACGCCCAACTTTTGGAAAAGTTTACAAACGGCCTTAGGAACAAAGTTACAGTTCAGTACGGCATACCATCCGCAGACAGACGGCCAGTCTAAAAGGACCATTCAAACCTTGGAGGACATGTTGAGAGCTTGTGTGATTGATTTCCAAGGCAAATGGGAGGAACAGTTACACTTGGTGGAGTTTGCCTATAACAATAGCTATCAGCAGAGCATTCAGATGGCACCGTTTGAAGCTTTATATGGTAGGGCATGCAGGACACCGGTGTGTTGGGATGAAGTGGGTGAACGGAATATCACAGGTCCAGAGTTGATACAGCAGACCGTTGAGGCAGTTGAGGTTATTCGAGACAGACTCAGAACGGCGCAGAGTCGTCAGAAAAGTTATGCCGATCGAAGGCGACGACCTTTAGAGTTTCAGGTTGGAGATCACGTGTTTCTTAAAGTATCGCCTATGAAGGGATTATCTAGATTCGGCAAGAAGGGAAAACTGAGTCCTAGATATGTCGGGCCATTTGAAATTTTGGAAAAGATTGGAGATATGGCTTACCTACTTGCCTTACCGCCCAATTTGTCACAAGTACACAGTGTTTTCCACGTGTCGATGCTAAGGAAGTATGAACCAGATCCGACTCATGTCTTGAGATACGAGGAGATAGAAGTGGATGATAAGGTGTCGTATGTGGAAAGACCAGTCAGGATCGAGGATAGAAAAGAACGGGTGCTGAGGAACAAGACGATCCTGATGGTTAAAGTTGTCTAGGAACACCATGGAACAGAAGGCGCCACGTGAGAAAGTGAAGAAGTTATGAGACGTCAACACCCCCAGTTGTTTGAGTAGACAAGGGTAGATTGCAAATTTCGAGGACGAAATTTTTGTAAGGGGGGAAGAATTGTAACAGCCCGAATTTTGATGTAATTTCCGGGATCAATGAAACTGATATTAATTCGCATTTCATTTTAATAAGTCTCGCCCGGAGTTGATCACTCTCGGGATACTAACCAATGGGGTATGGCTAACTAGAAAACAGTACGTGGACCGGAGACCCTATCGTGAAGCGGACACCGATCACGAGAGACACTGAGGGAATATTTTGGGCCAACGTGGGCCGATCGTAGGAAAGGGTAATGGATTGGGTTTGGCCAAGGCCAACGATGTATAATAGGGACGCAGGTGATTCTGCAAGACCGAAAATACACGTGGCCAACCCGTCCTGAACCTGAACCGAACGATCGTGACTTCTGGAACTAGTGATAATTTCTCATTCTCTCAATGATCGAGACCATCACGACATGGATAGCCCTAGGTCGATACGCATAATTTCTAAACAGCCGACCGTTAGTGAGAGACCCTGAAATTGAAAGTTTAGCGAGTTTATTCGCGAAATTGAGCTCGGATTTCGATGTTGATTTTCGAAGGCTTAAGGGACTATTTTTGGAAATCTGACGTCATATTACGCTGGCCACACACGTTTGGAGTTAGTACGTGTAAAAATTGGAATTTTGGTCCGGGGGCGAAAAATGACGATTTTGCCCCTCGGGACGCCAGCGTCGCTTTTCGAGGTCAATCGAGGTTATTTTTCGGAGCCGACGCCATTTTTGAGTGGCCACACATACCGGGAGTCATTTCGGACAAAAACTGGAATTTCGACAAAAATTGGAAAAATAATATTATTTTATTCTCGGAACTTTGCAGTCGATTTTCGAGGGCTTAAAGGATGAATTTTTTGATTCCGACACTGGATTATGTCTCCCATGAATATATAGGACCGGTATGGATAAAAATTGAAATTTCGGTTCGGGATCGAAAAATGACGAAAATACCCCTAGGCCCTATTTAATTAATTCCGAATTTTGGACTTAATTTTGGGATTAACCAAGTTAGTTAGGGCTAAACCAGGTCTGGTCAACCATGGTTAAGGACAAATGACCAAAATGCCCTTGAATTATTGGATTAGATCAATTATGGGCCCTTGGATGAGGGGTAAAATGGGCATTTTTGTAAGATTTTGACACTTGGCACCCCTAGTCTTCAATGTTTGACCAAGATAAACTCTCTCTCTCTCTCTTCTCTCACTCTCACGTATCAGACCAGCCTTCAGCAGATTTTCCTCTCCATTTTCCCCTTCTTTCTCTTCCGTTTCTGTTTTTCTTTGTGCATTTCTGTCCATTCTGGTACTGTTCACGCCGGAACAGTACCAGCCGGAGCTGCTGGACATCCCCAGCCACCATCCCGCACTGCCTCAGCCCTCTTCGCCCCTAAACAGCCACCCACAGCAGCCATTTCCAGCACTAAACAGAAAATTCCAGCCGCAAATCGCCTTCGCCGGAGCTTCGCCGGAGCACGCCGCCGACCGCCGTGCCTCGTCGTCAACCCCCTTGGTCCCCCGCCTCAGCTCAGCCTTGGTTCAGCCCATTTTTCCCTCCTTTTCCCTCTCTTTTTCTCTATTTTTCTCTCTTTTTCTTATTTTTCATTCCGTGAACAGTACCGCCGGAGCTTCGCCGGAGCTCCGATCGCCGTTCCGTCGACACCCGGCCGTCCAGAACCTCCATACGTCGCCGTTGGACCCCGTCCGTACAGTGTCCGTACGGAAGTTACTGTTCATCCCCCGTACGGTCACTGTTCACGCCGGGCCGTACGGACGTCGCCGCCGTGACCGGCACCTCGTCGGCGACCCATCCCGCCCTGTCCGTACAGTTCCGTACGGAAAGTACTGTTCATCCGTACGGAACACTGTTCACCCGTACGGAAAAATCACTGTTCATCCGTCCGTACGCCGCGTCCCGGGAATTCCGCCGCTGATTTCACTGTTCATCAGTGATCGGTCGCCATTCCCCGTCGTCGTAATTTCGGATTAGGTGAGTGAAATTTCTAAACTCGGATTAGGATGGATAATGCATTTTTCTGGACTGGTTTAGGGGTTATCAGTACATTTCGGATTGGCTTAGATAGTGTCGGTGTGTATTCTCGATTGAGTTGAGGAATAATTGATAGGAATTATTATCAGAAAAGTTGTGTAAGCTAATGTGAATAAATTGCGGAGATTAATTGGATTAATTGTTCAATTTAGATGTCCATTGGAAAAATTACCGAGTGTGATTGGGATGACTGGTTATCCGTAATTGTGCTTGATTGTGATTGAATTTCCTTGATGCTCATGGTGCATTGCATTGCATAACATTGACACGCATTATGTACGCCTAGAGTGTGGCATGTCGTGAAATTGTGCGAAAATGCGTGTCTGCCATGAGTGCGTGATCACCTAAATTACCCTGAAGCATTATATGCTGGGTTCAGATAATAATAATGAATCGTGTGATCACCTGAGGACCTTCGGGTCGATACCGTCCTCATGCACTTTGAAGCAGGATGATGCCCGGTATATCCGAAAGGCGACCATCCTCATGCACTTTGCAGTAGGCTCTGGTTCGCAAGGAGAACAGTGTTGCGCCTCATGCACTTTGAAGCAGGCTAGAGACACTGGGCTAGATCGGTTGCTGCGCCTCATGCACTTTGAAGCAGGCTAGACGCACCGGGCCGTGGAAATTAATGACTCGAGTTGTAATAATAATGAATTGGGCAAGTGTGCCAGTGTGGGTCGGTGGGCCAAAGAATGCGTATGACATGTCAATAACATGTGTATGCATAAACATGCATTGATTAGCATACGAGTGTGTGAGATTCGGTGCATGAGAATGTGATTAGCGTACGTGTGACGGTGTATGTCACGTATATGCTATGATTATTATGGAACTGTCTAACCTGCAGGGTCAGAGGATTATTTGATTGTTGTTGTGTTATGATTTGTTTTAAATAATTGTTTCCAGTCAGGAGATTGCATGTTAGCCTAGCCTAGGCTTAGGGGTTGAACTCACTGAGATTTATCTCACGGTTGTGTAAACCGAAACATTTCAGACCCCCGGCCGTGAGGATGGAGAGACCACCGCCTCTTTTTGGGATCCCTCGGCAGATCGAGCAATTTACTAGTACTTACCCCTCGGGAAATGGGGAGGCTTTTGTGAGGTACCGATCGGAAGTGGTTATAGATATAGGCGAGTATTATTATCAGAGGCAGGAGTATGTGGCATGGTGTCACCGGGATGCCGCGGGAAATGAGAGAGAGCCCCTCAGGACCTTCGATATCCCAGTCGATAGCATTGGGTTGATGCAGCCGATTATAGCGGGTGGTGAGGTGATCAATCCAGAGGCCACACCCGAGTGGATGAGGGAGGAGGAGGAGATGGACGAGGAGCCCGAGGTAATGGCGGAGGACCCGGAACCGATGGAGGAGGACCAGAATGGCGAACCAGAGGCCATGGAGCAGGACGTAGATGAGGATGGAGAGATGGCGGAGCTCGGTTCAGATGAGGAGGAGTTGGAGCTGTACCTGGACCCGGAGTTGGAGCCAGACTCTGAGGATGAGCGAGCTTAGGCGATGGATTCCGAGGACTCCGATTCTAGCGAGGACATCTCTGAGGAGTCGTCAGACGATCCTACTGAGTCATCCGACCCCGACTGGGAGCCATAGGATCGTCTCGTGTCCTTAGCTAGAGTCGAGGGCCGAAACTTTTTGGACTGTCGCCCTCTCCCCTAGTTTAGTCTAACCTCCCCAGCCACTTATCCCTTTTTGACCAAGTGGCTGCTGACCAGTTGTATCTTTTGTTGTACTTGTAAATGTTGTACAAATAGTTTTTATCTAGTAATATAAATGTGTAATTATTTTCTGTAATAATGTGTTTGACGTTTGGCTATCCCCGGGTTCTATTTAAAGTTGTCTGGGTTTGTTTATTTCATACTTACGCTTGTGCTTGATCTCTGTATGGGTGTGGGTCGGCGACGCTTCCTGGGACGTCGCAGTCAAAATCGACCGGTGACGGGATGTTGCGCTACGTGGGGTACGGGGCGTGACAGACATGGTTCAAAAATGACACAGAACAATGATAGCGGCTGGGTCTTGGCTGAACAACAGCTGGACAGCCGCTGTGGGCGGTTGTTTCGGCTCGGCGGGGCTCGGTTGAATGGCGAAAATGGCTCGGATGGGTGGCTCACGGTGGCGGGAGGTCACGGCGTCGCTGCTGGTGGTTCCACGGCAGCAACACAGCAGCAAAGGGGGCTGGACAATGGCTTGGTGGTGGCTGGAAACGGTGATGGCGTGAGGGAGAGTAGAAGGAGAGAGAAAAGCCAATTGGTGAGGGAGAGAGAGAATGAGCTTAGATATTAAGAGAGATACTTCTGTCATTAAAGCCATCCCCAAAGTCTTCATCATCATGCCAAAAGCCCCCAAAGTCTTCACCATTAAACTCCTTTGACTCTTGGTAATAAATGCAAAGAAGGGTATTTTGGTAATTTCACCAAGGTATAAAAATACTTATACATGTATACGAGCTAGAATTTTGTACGGGCTTGTATAAATCAAGTTTGGGCTCAAACAGATAAGGAATGGACTTGAAAATACTATCGGGCTCAAACTTGGGCTTGAAAATAGCAAATGGGCTTAGTGGGCTTCATTGGGCCCACTTGAGCTTGTCTTGGGCCCAAATTGCCGAACCGCGTTGGGCTTTGAGGCCCAATGTGTCTTTGTCCGGCCCACTTCCTTGTGAGCTCCAAATTCTCGGCCCGTTAATCCTTTTCCGAGAATTCCGAGCAAATCGATAAATCAGAAAATTAACGAGGCGACATCCAATAGTTTAGTCTTGAAATTCTTGAAAGATCAACACCCAATTTCGAACTCTAATTCATGATCAAAATCAATCGATTACGACTTTAGCATATTTCAAACTAACGGGCGGCTTTTAGGAGTTACGCATATTCGACCCATGGTTGACTTAATATCAATCCACGTTTAAGTTTTCTCGAACCATAGATGATCTCGGTTGTCATGTAATTGCGAGGGATTAATCGCTAGTTTCGAAGTACATGATCGTCAGGAATTGGTTTAAGGTCGTTCACAATTCATACAATGGTCAAGCAGAATCACCCGCGCTCCGATTCTATACTATTGGTGAAATATTCTATAACCGTTCCTTGATTGGTCTATGAAGGCTCAAAATTGTCTCTCGTCAATGCTTAGGGTCAAATTGTCAATCCATGGTCGAGTTCTTTGGTCGCGTGTACTTAATGCCTTAATAGCCTTTCCCTAATAGTTAGTCTCTCATGAGTAATTAATTCAGAGCGAGATTTAATTAATAGTGCATCGATGAATAATCACTTTATTATACCTCGAATAGGGTCAAAATTTGAGGATGTCACATTAACTGTGCAGACTACTACATTTGATGTATTTTGACTAATTTCACTTTATGTTTGCTTACAGGAGAAGGATGCAACTAGCATAGAGATTCCAAACGTCAGATGGGAGATTTTTGAGTTGATGATGACGTCATGCAATTTTAGCTTAACATGGCAAAGGGCCCATATGCTTAATTCTCTAACTCAGTGGATCCTTTTACTATTAGAGGTTCATGTACACCAGCTAGTTGAAATTATGACGGATATTGCACAAAAGCTTCTTAGAGCTGCTGATCAGTATCTTATTGAAGGACTTAAGCGACTTTGTGAGTGTGCCATTGCGCAGGTCAGTTGGAGAAGTTATCTGTTTTCTTTTGATTACTGAGATAATTAGGAGTGTCTATTGCAGGAAATATCTATGGAAAGTATTTCAACTATATATGAGCTCTCCAAAAATTTCCATGCGACTTCATTGAGGCATTCATGCAATCTCGTTTATGCTGGAGCATTTTGACGAATTTAGGCGTCGATATGCAATCTCACCGGTTTTTTAATCTCTAAAATATAGTTTATTCTGCTCACAAGATAACTAAGAATGTCAAATTTTTTGAAGTTGGTTTCTTGGAAGAATTATAAAGGTCTCTATTATTTGGAAGTTGGCCATTTGGAAACTAGCAAAGCTTAGTATCTCGATCAGGGCTAGGTTCTTTGCATACTGGAAGCGTGATTATTGGCTCAATACTTATACTATTTTCCAGTAATGCTTGCTAGTGTGAAAGTTTCGTTTTGGGTTGGTTCTTTCCAGATTTGGCCAATAAAGTTAAGATCGTGGTATTGCTGCTAGCTATATAATTTTCCAACTTAAGACTTGTGTGAGGTTCAGCCATGATTATGCCAAAAGGGTAATACTAGAGGTAGTCGATTTGACAGTGAAATCCATCTTCCGTGGATTGGTTGAGTGAGAATGGCTAGCATTGTTTTGGTATTTCAAATGAATCTCTGTTGCTCTAAGGATTGAGTATTGTATGTGCATGTCTTTGTGTTTTTAAGGGTAAGTATGGCTATATACATTGAAAGTCTGACGTAGTGTAGTTCTTTTCATTTGCCGGCATTCAATTAAGCTAAAGGAGGCGCAAACATCTTCTTCCTTGCTTGAAAAGGGACCCGGTTAGCATAAATCTACAGGTTTATTCTTATTAGATTTAGGTTTGACATCAGACTATTGAAGTGGCTAGCAAGAGTCACCTAGAGGGGGGTGAATAGGTGATCTTAAACAATTCTATATATTTATGCGGAAATAAAACAAGTTACAGTAGAGTCTGAATAAGATTCAGATTCAAGTCAGGATAAAGTGCAGAATGTAAAGAAGGAGATAAGGAGAGGAAAATCTGCACACAAGTTTATAGTGGTTCGGCTTATAGTAAGCCTACGTCCACTCTCCACGCTGATAGCCTACTGGCTGGATTTCACTATGTAATCAAGAGGAATTTACAGAAACTGAGTGATATCACTCTTGTGTATGATAGGACTCTCTATCTCACACAATCACTCTTACAGTAACCCTCAAGATCTGAATGTTTTAGCTCAGAAAGACAAGATAAATGATCGGAGTATGCTCAGACTTTGGACTTGTTGATTCTTGAATCGTGTCTCCTTCTGCTGCTCGTGGTCTCCTTAAATACTCCTCTACATCCACACTAGCCGTTGGACATCTTGCAGAGGATCATCTTCCAATCTACACCTTGGACAGATTTGTTAAGGATTGAGTAGCCGTTAGACAAATTCTGAATCTCGCTGATTCTGGTCGCCCATACAATCAGAATCTTGGTTTCCGTAAGTAGAGTTTTGTCCGTTGTAAACCATTCTTGTCTTAGTATTTGATTGTCAATCAATTTGATTAAGATTGAACAAATCAAAACTTTCCTTCTGTGAAATTCAAGCCAGATCACTAGCTGTTATTCTTTGTTCTGAATATTGCTTCTGAAGAATTACTGCGTCTTCGTCTTCTTCTGAAGAAATCAGTTTCTGAAGAATTACTGCGACTTTGACTTCTTCTGAAGAATTCACCGACTATTTGCATCTGAAGAATTTCAGCGACTGTCTGCGTCTGAAGAATTTCAGCGTCTTTCTGCGTCTGAACAATTTCAGCACATATATATTCCTGAAATAAAAATAGTTCAGATTATAACAGAAGGTTTTGTCAACTTCAAAATCAGTAGGAGTATTCCTCAACAATCTCCCCCTTTTTGATGGTGACAAAACTTTCCTACAGATTGAATCAATATAGATCAATATAGATTTGAAGTATATTTAGAGTATGAATCACAGATAAAAAATAAAAGAGCAAACTCTGTTGATATATGTGTCCTTGTTTTCTTCGTATGATCCTGCATGTTAAATCTGCATAACTTCTCCCCCTTTTTGTCATCAGCAAAAAGAATAATATGGAGAATGAAGCATATATTAAATAATTAACCAGTCTAACAAGAGATTATAGTTAAATTACAGACCAACTAAGAGAGAAATGTTTAAAAAAATCAGGCTAATTTTTCGAAGGAGTGCGAATCAATTGAAAATTTTCCAAGATCGAGACAGCTTCCTCAATCCTCGAACTGCATTCCCCCACTGCTTTCTCTAGTTCTGCTTTGTCTGCTGCCGCTTGAAGTTGCTGAGAGTGGTTGTTTTCCTCAATAATTTTCTGCAGATTTTTTACTTCTAGTTCCAGTGCAGACTGTTTGTTTTTGATTTCAAGCAGAAGTGAGAGGATGTTCTGATTGTTGGAAGACTGTTCTTGGACATTTTCCTGCTCATGCTGTTCGAACTCCCTGGTTATCCCCTGTGGAATCTCCCTTGCTTCCTGTGGAGTCTCCCCCTGAACAGGTGCTTGCTGTTCAGAAACATGATATGTAGAAGTTGGTTCTGAGAAAATAGGAACATGTTCTGGTTCACTAGCATTGCCTGTATTAGGGTTTTCTGCTTCTGCTTCTTTTTCATCACGCAGAAGAGTTTTTCTTTTCTTATACACCCTTAGTGAATCTGGAGATTCCTTCTTCTTACTCGCTGACTCTGCTTCCTTTCTCTGAACCGTCTTTCTGACACTGGACTTCTCAGCAGATTTAGATTCAAACTTCTGAGCCTCTTTTCCTTTTTCCCTTACATCCTTAAATTGTTTCATTTTGGAGATCATTCTTTCTCCCACAAGCATACAAGGAACAGGATTCAGCCGTAATTCATCAGGAATCGATATCTTCAGGAACATAAAGATTCGAGTGATTAAGGCACCATATGGCAATTGTCCCTTATCCTTATGTAATGCCCTGTACATATGGAATATTATGATGTGAGGAAGAGAAAAGGGTTGACCTGTCATTATAGCCCAAATGAGCTTGAGTTCTGATTTTGAGAGGTCAGTTTTGGAGGCTGCCTTAGGCTTCAGGCAGTTGATGATGACCTTGTGCAGAATCACTGATCTTCTCGATAAGTCAGAGTAAGAAAGGTGCCGCCTTGATCCTTGATCAAAGTCTGGATTTTCAGAAACAACTTTGACAATATCTTCAAGACTTACTGTCAGAGGAGTAAACTGTGAGTATTTGGCTCCAATGATTCTGGCCAAGTCATTTGCCCTTAGATCAAATTTCTTGTCACCCACAATAAACTGGAGCCAGTTGGGCGACAGAATGGACAGATTAGAATAAAAATATGCGGTAAGTTCATCATAAACATCAGCAGCTTGAAGGCAGAATTCACTAATGCCTATCTTTTCAAAAAGGTGCTGAATTGATAGTCCAATCTTCTCCAAGTAAAGGAAATCCACAGTTCTGTGGTTCATTACCCCTCGAGCAAGGAACAATTTGTAACAAACCTGATGTTCATTGCTTCTAAATAATTTACCAGTTCCTGGCAGTCCAGATGCTATTCCCACTTTCATTTCAAACAGCTCAAAGAGTCTAGCATCATCTTCGGGAACCACAAATTTTGACGAAGATTTAGGGCTTACTGATTTTGCCGACAGAGTAGATGTTTCTCCGACCTTCTCTTTCCCTTTTCTGGAAGGAGGCGTTTGTGGTGTCGTGCTAGCAGGGGTTTGATTAGTTCCAGCAATAAACGCAGAATACTCTTGAACAAGATGTTCTTCAGACCGAAGGCGATTGTCTTTAAGACATTTGAGAAGAGCCGAAGAGGAGGCATTACTTCTCTTTAATCTCTGATAATTTTTCCACACATATTTAATGCTGCTGAAAGTGAAATCTGTTTTACCCGACGGAGTCCACGAACGAGGAGGTTGTGTCGCTTTACCAGGTTCTCCAAGTTGTTCTGATTCCGTGTCTGAGATGTCCATGACCTCTGGTGTTGCAGTAGACTTAGAATCCTGATTCAAGATTCGTGACGATCTCCTCTTGAAAGGCATTATGATTCCTTCTGGGACGAAAAGTTCTGATCTTTCGGAGGAATGAAGACGAGGAGAGTCTCTGAGTCTCGAAAGCATTTGAGCAGAAAAAGCGAGGGTTTTGAAGAGAGTCGAAAAGGCTTATAAAGGTGAACGAAGGCTTTTGGGAATAAAAAGGTTATTTTTAGAAAGTAAAAATAGGCCAAGTAAAATAGGAAGGAGATAGATTTTCTAAAGCATAAACGATCAGAATAAGATTAAGACAATATTCTAAATGCAATTTTCCAAAAAGATTAGAATACGTACCTGATTTACTTCCAAATATAACAAATGTGAAGATATTCTGCCAAAAATATTCCCGCCAAAAATTTAAATTATGTACGTACCTTTCATGAGAGTCTGAGAAATGTTCAGACGGAGACTCTTGAGTCTGAAAAATATTCCTGTCTGTCAAACACTTCACACAGGATAAGTAATGCACAGTTCATTTCTAATATATTCAAACGAAGATTTATCAAGGGGTTTTGTGAATATATCAGCTAATTGATTCTTAGAATCAATATGTTGAACATTCACATCACCATTTTGAACATGATCTCTAATGAAATGATGTCTTATCTCAATATGCTTGGCTCAAGAATGAAGAATGGGATTCTTAGTGAGATTAATCGCACTGGTATTGTCACATTTGATTGCAGTAGTTGAATCTTCAACAGCAAAATCTCGCAACTGTTGCTTCATCCACAGAATCTGTGCACAGCAACTTCCTAAGGCTACGTATTCTGCTTCTGCTGTTGAAAGTGCGACTGTATTCTGCTTCTTTGAATACCAGGATACTAGCATGTTTCCAAGCAGTTGGCATGTACCTGTAGTACTTTTCCTGTCCACTTTACATCCAGCTAAGTCAGCATCTGAATAACCAGTAAGAGTAAAATCTGAATTTTTGGAGTACCAAAGACCTAGCATTGGATAAGTTCCAATGTATTTGATTATCCTTTTTACTGCAGAGAGATGCGATTCCTTTGGATCTGACTGGAATCTCGCACACATACAGACGCTAAAAAGTATGTTAGGTCTAGATGCAGTAAGATATAACAGAGAACCTATCATGCTTCTGTATACCTTCTGATCAACCTTTTTACCAATTACATCTTTGTCTAGCTTGGATGTTTGAGACATTGGAGTGTCTGTCTTCTTGCAATTTTGCAGACCAAACTTCTTGACGATCTCCTTAGCATACTTCTCTTGGCAAATGAAAGTACCATTTTTCATTTGTTTCACTTGTAAGCCAAGAAAGAATGTTAGTTCTCCCATCATGCTCATCTCGAACTCATTCTGCATATTCTTAGAGAACTCCTTACAAAGTGATTCGTTAAAAGATCCAAAAATAATATCATCTACATAGATTTGAACAAGTAGAAAATCATTACCTTTTCTCTTAACAAAAAGAGTTGTATCTACCTTACCTTTTGTGAAATCATTTTGCAGAAGGAAATTACTTAACCTTTCGTACCAAGCTCTGGGTGCCTGTTTCAGACTGTAAAGGGCCTTTTTGAGTCTGTAAACACTATCAGCTTTTCTTGGTTCTTCAAAACCAGGTGGTTGTTCCACATATACTTCGTCTTTAATGTATCCATTCAAGAAGGCACTTTTCACGTCCATCTGAAAAAGTTTAAAGTTATGGAAACAAGCATAAGCTAATAATAGCCGAATGGCTTCTAACCTTGCAACTGGTGCATATGTTTCATCATAGTCAATGCCTTCTTCTTGAGAATAGCCTTTTGCAACCAGTCTTGCCTTGTTTCTTGTAACTTTCCCTTTGTCATCCAGTTTGTTTCTGAATACCCATTTAGTTCCAATTACTGGATGGTTTTTGGGTCTTGGCACAAGCTCCCAGACTTCATTGATTCTGAACTGCTGAAGTTCTTCTTGCATAGCTTCTATCCAGCTTTCATTTAATAAAGCTTCTTCAATATTTTTTGGTTCTATTTCAGATACTAATGCCAAGTTGCTGATATTCTCCTTTTGTTTGGATCTTGTCTTGATACCATCTTCTATTTCTCCAATGATGAGGTTTTTGGGATGACTGGACTTATGTTTCCAGTTCTTGTCATATCTTTCCTTCTGAATATCTGCAGACTCTAAATTTTCTGGTTGAGCCTGTATATTGTCTTCTTTTCCTTTGTCCGTGTGATCTTCAATATTTTGAGATTCAAGATGACCCTTTGAAGATACTTGAATGTGGGGAGGTGATACAGATTCATCTTTGAGAGTTTGAATGTTTTCTTCAAACTTCACATTCATTGTTTCTTCCACAGTCTGAGAATTTTTGTTGAAAACTCTGTAGGCTTTGCTTGTGGTGGAGTATCCAAGGAAGAATCCTTCATCTGCTTTCTCATCAAACTTTCCAGGACGATCATTTGGATTCTTAAGAATAAAGCATTTACATCCAAACACACGAAAATATGAAATACTGGGCTTTCTACCTTTGTAAAGTTCATAGGGGGTTTTCTCAAGAATGGGTCTGAGAAAAACTCTGTTGATAATGTAACATGCTGTAAAAACTGCATCTGCCCAGAAATGAGAGGAAATCTTGCTTTCAATCAACAAGGTTCTTGCCATTTCTTGCAAAGAACGATTTTTCCTTTTCACAACACCATTTTGTTCTGGTGTGTATGGAGTAGAAAAAATATGTTGAAAGCCATTTTCCTCACAAAAGTCTGAAAAACTTTGATTTTCAAATTCTCCCCCATGATCAGTTTTAATGCAAGAAATGGTATAGCCCTTTTCATTTTGAACTCTTTTTGCAAATTTTGAAAAATATGAAAATGCTTCATTTTTATGTGCAAGAAAGAACACCCATGAAAATCTTGTGAAGTCATCAACGATAACTAAACAATATTTCTTACCACCAATACTTTGTATTCTGATTGGTCCAAACAGGTCCATATGAAGAAGCTGCAAGGCTCGATCAGTAGAAACATGATGTATGGATTTGAAAGAACTTCTTACTTGTTTTCCTAGCGTGCAAGCATTGCATAAGTCTGTCTTTCTGTATTTCAAATCTGGCAAACCTCGAACCAGTTTCTTGTTTGAGATTTTTGAGATTTGTTTCATACTGATATGTCCCATCCTTCTGTGCCAAAGATCTTCATCTTCCTTGATTGATATTAAGCAATGATTTGAGTTTGGATTAACATCCAGAAGATAAATATTGCCATGTCTTCTTCCTGTGAATGTTTGAGAAGAATCTTTGCTTGTTCCTGAGCATGTATCTTCTTGAAAGTTGATTCTTAAACCTGTATCACAAAGTTGGCTTATGCTAATCAAATTGTAGTGGAGTCCTTTTACCAATGAAACGTCATTGATTCTTAGTCCTCCAATATCAACTGTTCCTTTGTCAATGATTTTTCCTTTAGTATTTCCTCCAAAGGAAACTTTTCCTCCTTCCAGACTTTGAAGATTAGCGAATATGCTTGGATCTCCGGTCATATGTCTGGAGCATCCACTGTCTAGATACCACTTCCTTTTCCTTTTTGTGGTAACCTGCAAGAAATACAACATCTCAAGTTTTCTTTGGTACCCAAACTTGTTTGGGTCCTAGAGCATTAGTATAGGCTGTCTTAACAAAATCTCTTCGAATAGGTCTCCAGACCTTAGGACATTCATTCTCAAAGTGTTGTGGATCTCCACATTTTGAGCACTTGAGAGCACTTCGGCCAACAGGTTTTACGAAATTCCTTTTGAAATGGTTTTTGTAAACTTGTCTAGGAGGTCTTTGTCTTAATCTCTCCTTGACTTTTGGAAAATCAATCAAGCTGTCACTTTCCTTTACAAATCCAAGACCAGATTTGTTGTAGTAAGGAATTTGAATGGAAAGGATATGCTTCAAGGTTTCTGATCCTTTTGAAAACTTGCGAGTAATCTCTGAAATTTTCTTTTTCAAAACAGAGTTTTCTTTGGAAAGAAGATCTCGATTTTCCTTGATTTGATGAAATTCTTTTTGAAGGAAATCGATTTTCTCCTTTTGAGAAATATCCTGTTGCCTTAGTGAAGAATTTTCCTTTTTCAGAGAAGAGATTCTTTTAAGAGCAGTCTTGAATTCAAAGCATAAATCATCAATGTAATTTGATACTTCAAAAGACATTTCAGAAGGTCTTACCTCGATTTCTACTTTGGGATCAGAATCAGAGTCTGAGTCTGAATCTGTCTTTGCCATTAGACAAAAATTTGAGATGTCTTCATCACTGTCTTCGCATTCTGTGTCACTCCAAGTCTCTGCTTTTAAGGCCTTCTTTGCTTTCTCAAACTTAGTCTTCTTTTTCAGAAGTGGACAGTTAGGCTTGATATGTCCACGTTTCCTACAGTGAAAGCATATTATTTCCTTTGATCTCTCTGTCTCATCGAAGGGCTTCTTATTCTCAAAAGGTTTCTTTCCTTTGAGGTTTCTTCCTCTGATTTTCATCATTTTGTACTTTTTTATGAAGAGAGCTAGTTCCTCATCATCAACATTTTCATCTTCTGAATCTGCATCAGAATCAATGTTAGTTTTTAAAGCAATTGACTTATTACCTCTGGTTTCAATCTCTTCATTTCGTTTCTCAGTCTCATATGATTGAAGAGTTCCAATCAACTCATTCACTGATAAAGGCTTGATCCTTTGAGTCTCACGAAAAGATGTTTTGATGTTATCCCACTGATCTGTCAGTCCTCTCAGAAGTTGGTTGACCTTCAATGCATCTGGGACTGGTTGTCCTTGATAGGCTAGACCGTTTACTATGTCAGTAAACCTGTCATAGAAATCAGCAATTAATTCTCCAGGCTTCATTTGGAAAGATTCATATTGACCAAGCAAGATATTGATTTGTGTTTCCTTGGCTCGATCTGTTCCTTCATAAGTAATATAGAGAGTATCCCAGATTTCCTTAGCAGAATCACAAGCAGAAATTTTTTTATATTCAACAGGAGATAAAGCACAGTAGAGAGAATAAATTGCTTTTGAATATGAAGTTTCTCTTTTGGTTATCTCAGTTTGAGCTAATGGAGGATCTGCTGATTTGCTTGCATCTGCCTTTTCTTTTGAGTCTGAAGACTTTGGTTTGACTCCATTGATGATGACATCCCATTGCATATGATCACATGACTTAATGAATGCCTTCATCTTGTTCTTCCAGACACTATATTCCTTGCCATCGAAATATGGTGGTCTGTTGTTGCTTTGACCTTCAATGAGTCATGGAGCACCATAACTAGCCATGTAGATCGTTAGCTCGGAAGTAAAACACTTCAGAAAAATGAGCAACCTGCTCTGATACCAATTGAAGTGGCTAGCAAGAGTCACCTAGAGGGGGGTGACTAGGTGATCTTAAACAATTCTATATATTTATGCGGAAATAAAACAAGTTACAGTAGAGTCTGAATAAGATTCAGATTCAAGTCAGGATAAAGTGCAGAATGTAAAGAACGAGATAAGGAGAGGAAAATCTGCACACAAGTTTATAGTGGTTCGGCTTATAGTAAGCCTACGTCCACTCTCCACGCTGACAGCCTACTGGCTGGATTTCACTATGTAATCAAGAGGAATTTATAGAAACTGAGTGATATCACTCTTGTGTATGATAGGACTCTCTATCTCACACAATCACTCTTACAGTAACCCTCAAGATCTGAATGTTTTAGCTCAGAAAGACAAGACAAATGATCGGAGTATGCTCAGACTTTGGACTTGTTGATTCTTGAATCGTGTCTCCTTCTGCTGCTCGTAGTCTCCTTAAATACTCCTGTACATCCACACTATCCGTTGGACATCTTGCAGAGGATCATCTTTCAATCTACACCTTGGACGGATTTGTTAAGGATTGAGTAGCCGTTAGACAAATTCTGAATCCCGCTGATTCTGGTCGCCCATACAATCAGAATCTTGGTTTCCATAAGTAGAGTTTTGTCCGTTGTAAACCATTCTTGTCTTAGTATTTGATTGTCAATCAATTTGATTAAGATTGAACAAATCAAAACTTTCCTTCTGTGAAATCCAAGCCAGATCACTAGCTGTTATTCTTTGTTCTGAATATTGCTTCTGAAGAATTACTGCGTCTTCGTCTTCTTCTGAAGAAATCAGCTTCTGAAGAATTACTGCGACTTTGACTTCTTCTGAAGAATTCAGCGATTATCTGCGTCTGAAGAATTTCAGCGACTGTCTGCGTCTGAAGAATTTCAGCGTCTTTCTGCGTCTGAACAATTTCAGCACATATATATTCCTAAAATAAAAATAGTTCAGATTATAACAGAAGGTTTTGTCAACTTCAAAATCAGTAGGAGTATTCCTCAACAACTATGACTGGGTTTTTGTTTCTCTTTTGAAAACACTGCATGAACTCAATGAGAACAAAATAGAGTTCAACTCACATGCAGGATTTTTTTTTTGTTTCTTCATCTGCCAACAATAAATCAACAAAAAAGGAAAAGTCGCCTCTAACACCATTAGCCAGACTCATCTTCTCATCTTCTTCCTCGCTAGAATTGCTAGTTGCAACCTAGTTTGGAATATGTATAATGATGTCGAATAAGCTGTAACCTTTTTGTCCTATTTTTTCCCCTAAGTTTTCCATTTTTTTGTGCCAATCCATCTAAACGTAATGAGATCGTAATCTTATATTTGTCTAAAGTTATCCATTGACCAAAGGTCAAAAGCTTAAGTCTTGTTTCAACACTCCCTATTTTAGAACCGAAAAAAAATTGCAAAAAACCCTAAACTTTGCTTATTGTGCCACCAAAAATCCTAAACTTATACATGTATGACACATTTATTCCAAACTTTTTTCTGTGACACCGAATTTTTGAGATAAATGGTCACACGGATACAAGTTTTGAGTATTTTGTGTTACAAGAAGAAGTTTAGAGTAAATATGTCACGTATGTACAAATTTAGAGTTTTCTATGTCACAATTTTTTTTTGAATAAATGTGTCATAGTAGGCATAATTTAGGGTTTTTGTTGCTTTTACCTTTAAGAATTCATTAAAAATAGATATATTAATTTTCATATATTGCTGTTGACACTCAAATTTTGCGTAGTCATCTAGAGTTTAAATGCATAGAAAATAAAGGGTTTATTTTTAGCCCCTGAGCAAAAATATTTTCATTAAATTATATGGCACATAGATATTAGGCACATTTGCATTAATAGAATTTAGCGAAACATATTTTCCTTTTATTTTATTTGAAAAATAATTATCAAAAAAAGAAGGAAAAAAAAGAAAAAGAGGGAAGACAAAAGGGGAGCTCTTCCCCGTGGACCGGCACTCTCTCCGTTTGGTGTCCATACACGCTCTCACAAAAGAGGAATCCCTTTGGTGTCCATACTCGACCAGTCACCTCCATCCTCGCCGTCCGACGACCTCCTGCCGGCGCCCTCCCTCGCATTTCCTCTCTCCCGATTCCCGCGTCTCCGGCTAGTTTCTTGTTGGCTCGAGGCCCTTTTCTCGAGGATCTCGGCTCGGGGGGGCCTCGTGGGGGCGGTCGACCGTAGCTCGATTCATCTCGAGCTCGCCCCCCACTAGCCGTTGTCTCCGAGCCGGGTAGGGATTTTAGCGGTCGAAACTCATTCCCGTGAACTCCCGTTGCCTGGCGCCATTTTCGCCGAACCGCGAAGTCAAGTCTCGGTCTCTTTAAGTCCACATGCATGTTGGGTTGATTCCAGTTGTTTCTTGATGATTCGCTTCGAGTCCAGGCTTGAGTTCGGGTTCTGGAAGAGGTCAATATCTTCCTCTCAATCTGCGCTCACCACCCGTTTGCTGAAACGTTTCTACCGATTTTGTGAACACCTTTCCTCTTATTTTGGCTTTGCCTATCAGTAGGAGTCACTTGGCACTAATCTCCGATTTTGTCCAAATCCAAGCATCCCCTGTTCTGTCTTATATGTTAGTGCTCGTTTGGTGAACTGGTGTGTCCGAAGTTTTAGTACGAGTAGTGGCTGCCCTGTATGTTTCTGTCCACCCTATTCTTTGTTTTTTTGATGAGCCATATGAATGCACGATGAAGTGTGTCAGTGAAGCAAAGGCCTCGTCACAAGCCTGAATGAGTCCATAGCGGTTTTTCTACCTTTAAATGCCATGTTTGGTCCCTGTATTTTGCGAAATCTTGAATAGTTGATGGATGACAATGGTGCCAGCATATGGCAGCTGACGATGGAAGTTTGGTTATTTTGATTCACTGCGAAGTGTTTTGTTTGTGTTCCTGCTTCTTAGTCATAAGCTTCGCTTAGAAACTTCTCGAATTCCTCAGTTTTGAGTCGATCATGTGTGCACCTCCCACCCGCCGGAAAGCTTTTCGTCAAAGGTGATACCTGCAGTTCGAGGTCGCCACCATAAGTTCGTTATTTTCTTTTCCATGTTGTGTATGTTTGGTTGCTTAGGTTTAATGTTACTCTGGTAGCCGTGAGTTTGGGGGCCAAGAAATCGAGTTTTTGCAGTCGTGACAGTTCGGTAGCCGCGTTGGCCAGAGGTGAGGGTGTTGAACCGGTGGCGGTCGTCGTGTCGGCCGCGCAAGCCGGTGGTCGGGGGCGATGAGTAAACGACAACACCGACAGAAGCTAGACGGTGGGGGATTTAGCGAGGAAGATGAGAGCGACGAAGACCAAGACTATTGTTTCAATTATGTAGGCAACAGAGAGAGAGCGGAAAAGCCGGTTGGCTGAAGTGACGATGATTGGCTGTCATGGTGGTGGTGGTGGTGGTGGTGGTGTTGCGCGACGGCCGGCGAAGTAGTAGCCAGATGCGTCCCTCCACTTTTCGTTGGAAGATAATAGGGTTTGTGAAGTTACTTTAAATTTTTTTATTCAATCCAGGCTTACCTTATCCCATATTTTTTTATACAGCATTTTATCCGGATATATTTAGGTTTATCCGATCCGGAGGACGTTGCCAAATATTGGATAGGATAACATTATCCTATTTGGACTCAAATTTATACTACTAAATGCAGCCGAAGGGTTGGGTTTTGCTGAACAGTGCCTTTAAGGTACTTGTCAAGCGATTAAATTATGGAAAATGATATTAATAGTTCTCAAATTTTGACTCAAAATGCAATGTGATTCTTGGATTATTAATTTGTTCAATGTGATTCTTAGATTATTTCTAAATTGTCGAATTATTCCCTCACAAAGTCAAATCAATCTGAACAAAAAAATGAAAAGTCGAAAAAGTCTGTTGGTATTATTCATAAGTTTTCATAATTACACTATGCCCAGATTTTAGAATATCTCTTCATTTTAATTTATTTGTAAATTAAAAATGCTTTCTTTTTATTACCTTTATAATCTTCATAAGTATTGCTAAAGTTTTGTTTAAGTGTATATTAGCTTATGATATCTATAATAGAAAAGGTATTCGAGTAGAGTCGTATCGAGTTGATATTTTGCTATTTTAATTTCCTAATTTATGTATTTAACAAAATTTAAATAAGAAAACACAAAACAGTAAAAGCTTGCAAATTTCATCTATCTCAAAAATGAAGAACAAGATTTAGATTAATATCAATATGATTATTTCTAGATACATTACTATCGTTCCTAAATATCCTTATTATAACATTTATTCTTAAAATAGTAGGGATATAAACCGGATATAACTCTATATGAGGTTCTACTTCTATTGTTAGAGAGATCACAAAGTAAAAATATTTAAGTGGAACTATTGTATAAAGACCAAAAAATAAAAATAAAAAGGTACAAATAGATAGAGTATTTTTTTGTTTAGAAAATGGATTGAAATTAAAAGATATTCTAATATATGGGCGATGGTGTGATTTTGAAAACTTCTAAAACAGTACTGAACGCCTAATTTAACTTTGTTGTGTAAAGTTGAGGGACCGGATTAAACAAATTGAAAGTTTATGGACTACATTGAACATTTATGAATAGTTCAAGTGCCACATTGAATAAAATTGAATAAATTAAAAGTTCAAGAATGACATTGCACATAAAATTAAAATTTAAAAATTATTATTGTCAATTTTTCAATTAAAATAGCTAAGTGACGATAAAAAAAAAAGAATTTGTAAGTTCCGTTACGCCGATTTTGCCCACAATTTGAGGGCCACTGTTTTGCAGATCAAGCGCAAGTGCTCCGATTCATCTTTGAAACATCGATCTGGACAGTGATCATGTCCACGTGGTTGGTTGTGAGTCTACCAAGCTGTTTAGTGCTCTACGTCCATCTTCTAGCCGTCGCTGATGGAGCCCACCGACCCCCGCGACCCCGCAGGCGGCGGCCGCCACCAGCAGCAGGAGAAGAGAGGCCGGAAGCGCAAGGCGGAGGCGGAGGTGGAGGCGGAGCCACGGCCCGCGGCTGCTCTCTCCCGCGGCGTGCGTGGCGCTGGTCACGGAAGCCGACCAGGCGACGTTGGTGCCCCTCGCGATCGAGATGGTCGGCATCCTCCAAGGCACCTCCTTCTGCCGCGAGGACGATCGCGTCGACGTCCAGAACGCCATTGCCATCCTTGCTGCACTCGCCGAGAAGGGTAACGAGCCACCGGGCACGTGCCCTCACTTTTTGTCGCGTTGATCTTTTCGAGTTAGTCTATTTATAGCGTAGGGTCGATTGATTGCTGGGACATTAGCTGATTGGTTGTGGAATCTCATCATTCGCGATTAGTGTAGACTGTAGGGTTGGTGTTTGGCATGATGTGTGTGGCGTTCTGTTGTTTTGTTTTGTTTTTTTTTAGGTACACTTGTGGGCGAGATGGTTGAGAATGGAGTGATTCCTGCTTTAGTGAAGCATTTGCAAGCGCCACCTTTGGGAGATGGGGACAAGTGCGAGAAGTTTTACGAGCGCGAAGTCGTGAAGTTGAGTGCATACGCTCTGAACTTGCTTGCTGAGAAGGTAAGCGTAGTTCGTATTGCTGATCTTTTTTCGAAGCTTTTCAAGATGTTAGATGCAATCAAGGTAAGTTTTTGCGTCTTCTTTCAATTGGAAATGTTAAAGCTTCTATCTTCCTGCTCTTGGATTAAGGCTGAAGCACTACATTCTGGTCAAGGGCTATTTATTCTGACGCAAGTCTTCTTTTCCGTCTCTTGATTTCGACAGCCAGAGCATCGAGAACTCATAGTTAATGCTGGTGCCTTATCCCATCTACTCAATCTGTTGAAGCTGCACAAAGCAGGCTCTAGTTCACAGTTCGTGAATGGTCTTATTCGATGTGCAGCGGAGGCTATTGCAAAGCTTCTTCCAGGTGATAGACATCACTTCGCCAGCAACCTTGTAAGGTATTTTGGCTTTCATATTTGTATGATTAATTGTCATTTTTTTATAATGCCACATCTTTCCTTGATTATACAGTGGATTTGTAGGGAGCGAGGTGGTATTCCAGTACTTGTTCAGTTGCTAGATGCCGATGATATATGTGTGCAAGGAGCATCTGTCGCAGCATTGAACTCGCTGGCTTTCAAAAATAAAAAGAACGTGAATCAGGTGGTCACATTTTGGGAAGTTAAAACTTCCGTTTTGTCCCTCTCCAGCAATATTCGCCAAAAAAATCTAGTGTGTATGGAGTGGCTTTTATTTTTTATCTTTTGCTTTTTTCAAATCTCGCAGCAAAAGCGTCATTTTTTTTTCTTTTTAAATTTTAACAGGCTAAACTTTCATAATATACTATTATTGACTGGTAAATTTAAAAAATCCATTTATTATTTCTTTTTAAAATAATATTCTGGACTTTAGCGGGAAAGAAAAATGTTGCTTGTTATTTTTCATATGCCAAAACAAATGGACTATTGATAAATGGTAACTTGTCATTTCAGATCCTGAATTGTGGTGCTCTTCCAAGAATTGTGTGGATACTCAAATCTGACAATGCTGACATACACACTAATGCGGTAAAATTTCTAGACAACCATTGTGCTTCATTGATCTATTTATGTGCAAATTATCGATTCTAAATTCGTTGATTGCAACGCTATAACTCACAATTTGCCGTAATCACTGGTTTTTGAAGAGGTCATTACTTAGAGTTCTGGTGGACTCATCTCCAAATAGAAATAAAGATGAGCTGGCTGCTGGAGCCTTGCAACCTATTATTAGTTTGCTCAGGTATGACCATGTGTTGGGTTTATACATAGGTTGCGATGTCTTTTGCTTGGTTGGCAAAGCAACTGTATGTTGCAGCTGTTTCATGCTGGGGGCTACTGTCTCTCTCTGCGAAATTCGAAGTTTGTCTGTTGCAATGCAGTTTCAGCCGTGTTTTGAGCCAGCAGGAGGCAGCTCGCTTAGTTGGGCTATTTGCTGCTGCCAAATCAGTTTGTAAGGTGACTTATGAGAGTTGCTGTTTTACTTGTGATCTCTCTATATCCTTTGCTCTGTAGTTTTTTTTCTTCTATATATTTTTCTAAAGAAATATCATTTATATTACTTTTTATAGTGAAAACGACGTGTGTATCCCCGACAGCCCTTTGCCAGGGTCTTAGAGATCATATAAACATATTTTGAGGTCCTAATATTGGTCCTATGAAAGAGCCCTTACAAATGATCTTTATTTTCTTTTCTTTCAAAATTTTAGCAAATTAGCTATTTTCTACTGCTCAAGTATACCAAAAATTTCATTATATCTTAACTGAATAAATGACAATACAAGTACCTAGTTTGACAAATGGTAATGTCCACTTTCCTTCATCACACACATGAGCAAGCTTTCTTAACTGCATTCATTTTTTATTTAGTCCGATGATTGTAAGTAGCATATTTAAATGTGGATGTATTAGTCTAGAAAACCTGATGTACTAATCATACAATGTGTTAAGTACAATAAAAACGACAGAGGTTTTGGTAATGCATATCTGGCTTCTGATCTGGAATCTTCTCTGGTCAAGTTATATGAAGCCTCTCTGAATTCCATACTTTGGTCCTCGGCATAAGAGTCCAAACAGATGTGTAATTGGTAAAAGAGTACTTATCTATTAAAGAGGAGAAATACATACGGTATTTATAGGCTTAAGGTTAAGCCTTAACCTAAAACATAAAAATACCCAAATACCCTTATTACACAAATAACCCAAATACCCAACTTGCTAATAAGTCTAACACTCCCCCTCAAGTTGGGGCATATATATCAAAAAGACCTAACTTGCTACAAATATACGTAATACGTCCACGCCGAAGAGGTTTTGTGAAGATGTCCGCCAACTGCTCCTCAGAACGTGTATGTACCAATCGCAGATCACCGCAATTCACCTTTTCCCGAACAAAATGACAATCCACCTCTATATGCTTAGTTCTCTCATGATACACTGGATTGCTAGCAATGTGAACGGCAGATTGATTGTCACAATGAAGAGTAGATGATTCTTTCATAGGCATTCCAATCTCAGTCAGTAACATGCGAACCTATTGAAGTTCACTTGTAACATTAGCCATAGCACGATACTCCGCTTCAGCACTTGATCGAGAGATAACTGACTGTTTCTTACTTTTCCATGACACAAGATTACCTCCAAGAAAAACACAATACCCAGAGATAGACCTACGATCCACTGGGCAACCTGCCCAATCTGCATCACAAAACCCAGTCACCTCCAACGACTCTGGATCAGAATAACCAGTTATATGAAGATGACCACAATTTCTGAACATAAGCCCTTGACCAGGAGCTCCCTTTAAATACCGAACAATTTGTAGGACAGCTTGCCAATGAGTAGTACGAGGAGAACTCATAAACTGACTCACAACACTAACAGCAAATGAGATATCTGGACGAGTAATAGTGAGATAATTCAGTTTACCCACTAACCGGCGATATTTCTCTGGATCATGAAGAGGTTCTCCCTGTTCATTATCAAGCTTCACATTAGGGTCCATAGGAGTATCTCCAGGTCTTGCATCGTGCAACCCAACTTCTTTAAGAATGTCAAGAGTATATTTCCTCTGAGACAAGGCAATACTATCATCAGCATAGGCAACTTCGATACCCAGAAAATATCGAAGAATACCTAAGTCTTTGGTATCAAACTCCTTCTGTAGAAACTGTTTGAGTCGCTGTATACCTTCAACATCACTTCCAGTAACAATAATATCATCAACATAGACAACAAGAATAACACACCCCGTTGACGATGACATACTAAATACTGAGTGATCCACACTGCACCGATGCATACCAAAGCTAACAACTGCATCACTAAAACGACCAAACCAAGCTCGAGGAGACTGCTTGAGCCCATAAAGAGCTTTTCGCAATCTACACACCTCCCCCTGAGCAACAAACCCAGGTGGTTGCTCCATATAAACCTCCTCTTGAAGATCACCATGGAGAAAAGCATTCTTGACATCAAGCTGATGAAGAGTCCACTTAGAACGAGCTGCCAAAGAAATAACAATACGAACAGAAGGAATCTTGGCTACAGGAGAAAAAGTCTCATCGTAGTCAATTCCATAATTCTGAGTATAACCTTTCGCAACAAGACGCACCTTTAAGCGCTCAACTGAACCATCTGGATTGTGCTTAACAACAAATACCCATCGACAACCCACTAATTGTTTACCAGAAGGTAGAGGGACAAGTTCCCAAGTCTTGTTATGATGTAGAGCAGCCATCTCTTCCTCCATAGCACAAACCCAACCTGGATGAGCCAAAGCTTCCTGCACACTATTTGGCACAGACACAGATGCAAGAGACGAAACAAAGACTGACATTTGAGGAGATAGATTATGATAAGAGACAAAATGGGAAAGAGGATACCGAGATCTAGTACGATGAGCAATAGGAGAATCGACTGGAGGAGGTGTAGTAGAATCAGAAGCTGGTGCCTGAGATGGTGGTGAGGCGTCCACTGGTGAAGAGTCTTGATTCCAAACCCGGCGAGGACCATGTGTATAGACCTGAAGTGGCTGAGAATGTGATGGAGTACGAGAAGGCGAGACAGACTGGGACTCCTGCTGAGTTAATGGAAGAGATACTAATATGGACTCACAAGGAGAGGAAGACACACTACCAAAATATGTTTGGTCCTCAAAGAAACTGACATCAGCAGAAATATACTCACGACGACGAAGAGGACTATAACAAACATATCCCTTTTGGGTACGAGAGTAACCAACGAAAACACATTTTTCAGCACGAGGTGATAATTTGTCCAATCCAGGAGACAAAGAATGGACAAAGCAAACACAACCAAAGATACGAGGACGAATAGACCATAAAGGACGATCAGGATGAAGAAGAGTATAAGGAACAGCTCCTTTTAACACAGAAGAAGGAAGGCGATTGATGAGATAACATGCTGCAAGTAAAGCATAGCTCCAATAGGACTTAGGCACATGTCTATGAAGAAGAATACAACGAGCAACATCCAACAAATGACGATTCTTACGTTCAGCAACCCCATTTTGTTGTGGAGTGTGAGCGCAAGAACTCTGATGTAAAATACCATGAGACTCAAGAAACGGAATAAAATTAGAAGAAGAAAAATACTCACGAGCATTATCTGTACGCAAGCATTTCACAGGATATCCATATTGAGTACAAACCTCATTATAAAAACTTTGGAAAGAAGAAAACACCTCAATACGATCTTTTATTAAATATAACCAAGTGGTTCGAGTACAATCATCAATAAAAGTAACAAAGTACCGGAAACCAAATGACGACTCTCGACTAGGACCCCAAACATCAGAATGGACTAACTCAAAAGGCTGAGAAGCACGACTCAAAACACGAGGAGGAAAAGACACACGATGATGCTTTCCCAACTGACACGTTTCACAATCAAACTGGATAGAAGAACTAGACACAAAAGGAAAATGTAGAAGTGTATCTCTGGAGGGATGACCAAGACGACAATGTAACCGATAGACATCATCTACAACCTTCTTCTGAATAGTAGCAGTAGCAGCAATGATCTCCGGATCCAGAAGGTACAATCCACCAGCCTCACGCCCACCACCTATTCGGCGACCAGTCTTCCGATCCTGTAGAACACACGAAGATGAAGAAAAAATGATATCACAATCAAGGTCACGAGTAATGGAACTGACTGATAACAGATTATGAGGAAAGCATGGAATATGATAAACAAGAGGTAAAGACACAGAGGAACTCAATGATACACAACCTGAACCAGTCACTTTGGATTTAGACCCATCTGCTAAGGTAACAGATGCGGAAGATGTGGAAGGAATGGAAGAAGTGGAGGTAAGAAGACGCGTATCACCAGTCATATGATGAGTGGCACCAGAATCAATAACCCAAGGACTAGAAGTAGCTGTAGTAGATAAAAGACAGGTAGCATCGCTGTGTTGTGCCAAAGTAGCAACAGGACCTGATGGATCACCAAGCTGTCGTGCTCTAATCAACTCATCATATTCTGCCCTAGTCAAATTCACAGTACCTTGATCAGATCGTGGTACCGAGGAAGGAGACCTCGTCTCAGTATCAACAGAAGCATGTAAACCCCGCAACTCTGGATGAAGATCATAACAGTAGTTAACTGTATGTCCAGGAAGCTGGCAATGAGTGCAGAAACGACCGCCACGACCTCCTCTGAAATTAATAGCACCACTACCACGAGGAACACCTCGACCTGGAACTCCTCGACCACGACCACGATTAACAGTAGAGTTCCAACTTCCACGACCACGAGTCCCTGGACTTCCACGAGCCACCATAGCACTACTATCTGATATAGTGGAAGATCTAGAACTAGGAGTATAACGAGCAGCATGAGAATATACTTCTTCTATGGAAGGTAAAGTATCCAGAGAGGTAACCTGTTGCCTAAGAGCACTGTGATCTGGACCCAGGCTTCGAAGAAAGAGAACCACCAACATATCTGCTTCTCGTTGCTGCATCTGAGTGACAGTTGTAGCAGGTGGAAGATAGGACCTGAGTCGCTGATACAAAGATGTAAAATTAGCATAATGTTCTGCCAACCCAGAATCACCAATCTTGGCTTCAAATAAAGCCTCCCACATATCACAAACCCGACTCATGTTATTCCGACCAGAGTAAAGAACAGCACACTTCCTCCATACCTCACGAGCCGTCATGCAATCCATGAAAAGATGACGTACAGAATCTGTCATACTTCCCCATAACAGAGTACGCAGTGTGGCATCAGTAACTCTCCATTCATTCAATTCAGTTGGATTTTGAGGGGGTTCCTCCTTAAGCCATCGTGACTGACGATTAGCATAAATAAATGTAGAAAGAGTCATAGACCAACTAGGATAATTGGTACCATCCAACTTTACCAATGATGTGTGTAAACTATTCATACCAAAGGTTCCAGCTGTAATAGTTGGAGTAATCACCCCAGAACGAACCTCCGAAGTTGTCGAATCAGTAGACATCTTCACAAATCAAGTCACCAAACTATCACTAAACACACTAAAGGCCACCAACAGAACCAATAAAATCCTTCCACCAAACACAAATCTCACCCAAAACATCACTAAAAATATATATATTTTTTAATCACCTCATCACCAAATCACCATTAATCACCTCTCTCGGTTCACGTCAGACACCAATCCTCAGTTCACAATATTACCAATTTCACAGACTTCACATAAAAGCAAGAACACTTGAACTCACGTGGCAAGCCACCACACTAATCAACACACGGCACAGTAATCATCAAGTGGACTCGCACACTTTACATCAGATTGGTCTTAGTCCGTGCGAGTCCACAAGATGCGCAGAGGAGACGCGCGACGAAGAGGGACGCCGAGCGCGCTGAAGCCGCGCGAGTTGAGCGCGCTGAGGTCGCGCGCTGAAGCTGTGCGAGGTCGCGCCGAGGTCACGCGACGGGGGTCGCGCGCTGGAGCCCCTGGAGTCGCGCCGGAGGTCGCGCGAGGCTAGGCGAGATGGACGAGGTCGCCTGAGGCTGGGCGAGAAGGACGCGGGGAACTCCTGGTGCTCCTCGCTAGCGCACTGTCGCACGAGGGTGGTCTGGCCGGCGAGGTCTTGAGTGGCGTGGTGGTCTGGCCGGCGAGGAACGCCGGCGTGGGTCTTTCTTGATCTGTGCTGTAACCGGCTCTGATACCATGTAATTGGTAAAAGAGTACTTATCTATTAAAGAGGAGAAATACATACGGTATTTATAGGCTTAAGGTTAAGCCTTAACCTAAAACATAAAAATACCCAAATACCCTTATTACACAAATAACCCAAATACCCAACTGGCTAATAAGTCTAACAAGATGTTATTTGCAAAAATGTCTTAAGGGATGATTTTTTCTGCTCTTTCTCTCTCAAGAAGCTGAATGGTTTTGTTTGTATTCAGATTGTGACTAGAAGCTCATTTGCTCACATTATTCAACAATGTTGTACTTCTTGTCCATTTTAATGAAAAGCTTTAAACAGGCTATCATTCAGAGGGGTGCAGCACGTCCACTTATTGAGATGCTTCGATCACCTAAACTTGAAGCGAGGGAGTTTTCGGTTTCTGCATTGTGGAGATTGGCTCAGGTCATTTTACTCTACTGTAGCACTGGTCATTGATTTATAAGAATGTTGTGCTCGATTTATTTGAATGCTTTTCTTTTCCTTTATAGTTTCAATGACTTCAATTTCCCCTGCGTTTGAAAATTTAGAAGTTATCGTAGATATTAATGAAATTCCTGACTTCAGAAAATGGGGAGTTTGCACCTGTAGTTACCATGACTAGTTAATCCTATTGTACTGTTGATACATAGTAGATGTCATTTTGGTTTGCATGCTTAATTGCTGTTAATTCAATCAACCTTTTCAACTTCTGGACATGAACTCATTGTCATCTTGTAGTGAGTCATAGAATACTTAGCCATGACTTGCTGATAAAGCTGGTAGTTCAATTTAATTCCCCTCTGAACTTCATCATCTGCTTTCTGACAGCATGAAAATGAGCAATATATTAGCTTGAAGTAGAGCGGCTCTCTGGTTGGGCTAGCTGTGAGATTCACTGTACTCACTATAGGAAACTCATTCTTAATTTCAGAACTCAGGCGCTCAGGTTGTTATTGCTCATGGGGGTGGCTTACCGGCATTACTGAGACTTGTAGATTCAGAAAGCGAATCATTGCAGGATGTTGCTGCACGTGCTCTTCATTCTTTATTGAAGAATGAGGTATTGAATAATCATAAATTTTTCTGGACCAAGACTCAAATCCTATTGAAGTGGATGGCTGTCGACAACAATCCTGCATCATCTAATGGATTTTCTTCATTTGTCACAGGATAACGTGTCAGATTTTATTACTATTGGTGGATTTCGGAAGCTACAGAGAGGAGAATTCACTGGCCAAGTAAGGCTAAGTCAATCTCCTTGTTGGCGACTCTCATATCATACTCAACATTAATTATCCTAGTAGACAAAAAAAAAATTTTGTCCTGCTACTGCTAGGATCTGTACAATTAATGCCGAGATTGTTTTCGTACCACCAAATAACATCACCCAATGAGAAAATTCCTTTTCAACTTGGTTCATCTACTATGTTTTCCTAGACTCTATATGTGCAGCAGCAGGCTCTACTCAACTTTCCAAAAATTGAGCTGGAGGACCCCATTGCACAAGGCTGTGTCCTTAAACTTGACATAAAGAGCCACATCCCCTGCGCATGATTGATGAACCTTTTCGTAACATCCAAAGTTATTAGATAGGGATGCTCTGGACCGGGTTGTAAGTTGAGTGGCATGTAGCTCGTGTTCTAAGTATAGAGGATGTTTAGCTTGAAACTTAACATTGCAATATTTTTTAAAACCCTATCCTGAGTAGGAGTGAAGGACTGTTTTCACTATATGAAGTATAGAGACTAAAACCATTAACATTAAAGTTTAGGGGGTCGCTTACCAAATTTGCCAAAGCATAGTGAGTGTCTAGACAATAATGACAAATATTTCCGTTTAAATTTAGGCGTCTAGCAATGCAATAAGGAACTACCTAGGTAACTCTTTCTTCTTCAATCATTTATAGTGCTACCATGACGAATCATGTGCCGTATTCAATTATGTATCTCAATTTGATTGGAAATCTGAAGCAGTCAAACTAGGAAGCTAAGTTGCACTCGTGGCCAAATGATGTTTTGGGGCACACTAAAAATCTATGAAATATATTATGAGATACTTCCTATATGAAGCATTCCTATGCCTTTGTGTTAAGATTAGTATGAGTTTGTTCGCCATGTTGTTTTGTAGGCCACAAAAAAACATGTGAAAGGAGCAGTGAAGAGATTAGAGGAAAAGATTCAAGGCGGAGTGCGTATCTATCTTTGTAAGGACGTTCTTCATGATAGTGATGGTTATTTTGCAATCTTTTTTATGCTGGCGATTCTTACATACCGTAGGCAGGTTGTGCAGCATGTTTTTCATACTTAACATTGGTCAAATAACTTTTTGGTTTTCTTCTATGTAGGTCTTCGAACACTTTTTGGATTTAATGCGTGAATCAAATAGTACCATCCAAGGGAGAGTAGCTGTAGCTCTTGCACATCTTTCTGACCCAACAAATCAACAGATGACTTTTATCAATAATAATGGCATGTTATACTTTGGAGTTTTTATTAGCTTTCCTATGCCCAACATTTCATGCTCAAGAGCCATCAACTACCATATTAGAAAAAACTTTTTAGTGACTAAGAAAGCTATTTTTTCATGAAGGATTGAAGTTGGTACTTGGGTTGCTTATTTCTTCATGTCCCGAGGAGCAAGTTGATGGTGCACTAGCTTTGTTCAAGTTGGCCAATGAAGGAATGATCTTTCCACCTTTAGATGCAGATTCGCCTGCTCCAGGACCGCGAGTATGCTTTTTTTTGTATTTACTCTAGCCCATCATAATTATACTTTATAAGAAACTTCGTCTTCAAATTTGTAATACCTATATTTATTGCCTAGTTTCACTCGTGTTTCCTGACACTCCTTGTTGGAGGATGGTTTGGTATTCTAGAGAAGCTTGTAGTTTAGGGCTTTTGAAGCAACTTCTTCTGTCAGCTACACGATGGTGAATTTCTAATTGATCAACAATGCCATCTGATGCTGATGGTGATCTTTACCTTTGAGGGAGTCCATTTGCATTGAATGTCATGTTATGGGAGAAACAACATTCTATGAGAAACACCACGCAGTTTGGTATGTCATGTGTAGGGTAGGAGGAGCATTTAATCATTGTTAACGAATAATTATGTTTATGGAGGTTGACCTGTAAATAGTACTACTATTATAAATATCAAGGATAGTTATCCCAACACATAATCTCATAATCACTCTCTTGTTCTTTTACTTTCAGAGCCATGACTTTAGCTGCATGTTAGCTAGTGTGGTTAAAATACCTAGTTGAGTTGTTGGGATTCAGAAAAACACTGTCTCTCTTGTTCCTTCGCAATTACTATAGATTTTGTTAGATGATCTTTTTCTTGTCGAAACAGAACATATATCTAGCTACTATTATAAATGCTTGAAAAGGGGCATGCACATTTATAGGACTTACATTAGATTGGGGATTTCTTAGATCCTTCATAGGTTTAGATTCATCGTAAGGTGGTGCATTTAGGATTAAATTCAATTAGGTTCGGCGACAAACTTGTTTCTCTGAGATATGGAAATACTATGCCAAATCATAGCTATAAAAATACTTACACTTTCTTTGTGGTCATGGTGAAAGGTGAATCTGGTTTGAACACGGAATTGATTTGGCTTGAGAAGTGGTAGTAGGATTTTGTTCACCCTATTCTTGTTGTCCTTCCGAATGGACCATTTAGTGGAAGAACTATATTTTACTTGTACTCAAAACATGGGCCGTAAAGTATATTACATACAAGTTTATAAGATAGATTTTCTCCTGATTAAGGGATATATACACAGATGTTCTCAAGAACCTTCTAACTAAGATAATTTTGTGATAAATGATGAAGTTGAGGATAATAGAGGATTCTAAAATAAGTGAATATTTTCTCAGTAGTCAGCTGCAACTTCTGTAGTGGTATTCATAATGAAACCTCGCCTCGCTGATACTTTTCCTAAGCTCTACCTGGGTCACTAGTTCTACTTAGTTTACTAGACATTCTTCATCTCAGCTTCATCTAATCTAAAAGGAGTGTAAACATCATGAAGTATGAAGTAATTGTGAAATTGATATTTCATCTTGAGGCCTTAAATATGAAACTGTCCATTGTTCCACTTTCATCTTATTCCTACACAATGCTTAAGCACAATGCATTACTTGATTGTTTACTTTGATTGTTGATACTATTCATGTAGTTAAGCTTGTATTATCGTACATTACATAGTTGCCATCTTGGTGAAGACACATTGCCTTTTGTTAGAGGGCAAAAACTTGTGAACATCCAGGAAGGGAAAGATTGGAGCACAAGAAAAGGGAAAGTCATAGAGGCAGAATTAATAACAAACAAAGGACGAGTTTGAGGATGTGCTTATCGTGGCAGAATGCTGCCATTGGCATCTTCTCAATCTCATGTCTGTCACATAGGCATGGTTCCGTGTCAATAGGTGGCTCTGTAGAAATCTTGGTTGTGTATAATTTAACGATGTTACAAACAAGAAATCTAAGTTTGAAACTTGATGTTTTTCTCTTTCACCAGGCTCTAATACCATCTAAAGAGGAGAGAGTAGAGAAACTAGATATTCTCTTACAGTAAGATGTGAGATCTCAGAAGTGCATAGCCGCCTTAATACTGTGGACATTAACATTGTTCACAGGTCATTAAAGCCTTCTGGAAATTGAGTGCCTTGTTCTTCAAATCATTTTCACGAAGATTAAGTTTGACAAATCTATTACTATTTCTCCTTCGACATTTATGTCCAATTTTTAATTGATTTTTTTTAATGCTCTAGTGATGCTTCTTTATTTGACCTTATGTTCAATGCGCTGATGGAAGGAGTGTTATTGCAGGTCTATCTGAGTGAGCAGTATGTGAACAACGCTATGCAATCTGATGTAACCTTTTTGGTTGAATGTGAGTTTGGGTTGTCTGTCCAAGTTTGTATGCTCTTGTAAATTCAACCCAATTTCTGACTCTCCTGTTCGTTTTTATATCGGGCTGCCTCATGGTATTGACTTGCTTGTTGCAGCCAGACAATTCTATGCACACAGAATTTGCTTGTCTGCTTCTTCAGATGCATTCCGTGCAATGCTTGATGGCGGTTATCAGGCAAGTTTATTTATTCTTTTTAAGTTGGTACATAATCATCAGTTGCAGCAGTCTGGCTCTTGTTCTTGAGGAAACATACCCAGTTATTCTCATATTGAAGAAGCCTTATTAAGCTATCTAACTGTAGACGGGGATTGGGTACATAATGAATTTTGACTTATTTCACTTTCTGTTTGCTTACAGGAGAAGGATGCAACTAGCATAGAGATTCCAAACATAAGATGGGGGACTTTTGAGTTGATGATGAGGTCAATGCAATTTTTTTTTAACATGGCAAAGGGCCTATTTGCTTTATTCTCTAATTCGCTAGATCCTTTAACTGGTACAGGTTCATGTACTCTGGTTCAGTTACAATTACCCCAGATATTGCACCAGACCTTCTTAAAGCTGCCGATCAGTATCTCATTGAATGACTAAAGCGACTTTACGAGAGTGCCATTGCACAGGTTAGCCAGAGAGGTTATCTGTTTCTTTCCTTTTGATTACTGACATAATTGGGAGTGCACATTGCAGGAAATATCTATGGAAACTATTGTAACTATCTATGAACTCTCCAAAGATTTCCATGCGACATCATTGAGGCATTCATGCATCTTGTTCATCCTGGAGCATTTCAATGAATTCAGGCATCGGTATGCAATCTCAATAGTTTTTGGACTTCTAAAATTTTATAGTTTATTCTGCTAACGAGATTACTAAGAATGATAAATCTTTTGAAGTTCGTGTATTGGAAGAATTATAAAGGTTTCTGTTATTTGGAAATTCTGTGGCCATTTGGCAACTAGCAAGCTTGGTATCTCGATCAGGGCTGGGCTCTTTGCATACCAGAAGAAGATTATTGGCTCGATATTTATACCATTTCCAGTAATGCCTGGTTAAGACACTGTCCACAGATGCAACACACTTTTTCATTGCGTTCTCGTTTAACGTCTAGAGATGCTGCAGATTCTGCACATTCCAGACACAACATTTGACATATAAATCCTGTTTCATGTCTGATTAGCACTCCTCAGCATTATATTAGGATAGAATTCTAAGGCACGGGGTTACAGTTTGGTCGCATTTGCATGCAAAATCTCTTGCCTCACAAACTCAGGATCGAGTCACTTGGCTCTCACATCATTAACAGTTGGGCGGTTGAGAATCTACAATTAGTTACTAAGAGCCAAAACTCATATCACTAGCGGTCGATCCCTTTGTGCCACTATCACTCTAAAGCCAAAGGCTGCAACATTAAGGCCCCAGAATCTGGCTAAGCAGGCTAGTGTCACCCTAGTTGCCATTGCAAGGGATTGCTCATTGCAAGTGGCCACAATCCAACCTATATTGCCCAACGGTGAGCTGCAGGGCATTGCTTAGGGTTTTCATCTAGAATTTTTAAGCCATGCTTATCATATCCTCAGAAAAAATTCATCCAGATGGAGATTTGGCAGTATTATCTGGAGTTTCTGCATAAGGTGTCTAGTTTTTGCCTGTGTTTGCATTCAAGTACATGAATTTGCCTTTGTCACTTGCTGCATTTGTAATTTCACAAAGGCTTGCTAGTGGAAAACTTTCATTTGGGTTGGTTCTTTCCAGCCTTGGCCAATTAATATGAGAAAAGGAATCGTGGTACTGCTCGTGGCTATATGATTTTCTAACTTGTTACTTTTGTGAGGTTCAGCATTTTTTATGTTCAAAGCGTAACACTAGAGGTAGTCGATTTAGCAGTGAAATCCATCTTCCGCGGTTTGGTTGAGTGAGGAATGATGGCACTATTTTGGTAGTTGAAATTGATCTTTGTGTATGGCTGTGTTCGTGTATGTATTGATAAGTCTGCCGTTAATGCTTGACTCTTGCCGATTGTGCATGTCTTCTTCATTTTGTACTGAGAAATGACATATATTAGTTGTCTTATGCCACCCTCCTAATTTCATTGAAATCAGTTTTGCCGTACAATCTTGAAATATAACTGCCTCTTAATATAATATTTTTCAGTTGCATTGTCTGCTAATATGATTGTTGCAATTCTTCAGGTACTCTCACCTAATTCAAGGAATTGTGTTGGCAATACGGGCTTATTTTTCTGAAGTGTCGACTAAGTTAAACTACATGCAAAAGGCGTGAAAGCGCAGCAATCTCATTCGGCTCTGGCTAGTTATGGCCTTTAGAGGAAGTTGGCAGGCCTCTTGATGTTAGCAAGCAAATGGTGGACCATCTATAATTATCTTTGAGCCCTGATTTACTCCGTAGATAAATTTTGAAAGAATTGAATATAGTCCAACTCTGACATAGTATAGTTCTTTTCATCTGTCTACATTCAATTAAACTAAATGAGGCTTTCTAAGCCAATCACGCAGACACATCTTCTTTCTTGCTTGAAAAGGGACTGGTTAGAAAACATTGCGTGAACTCAGTGAGAATTTAATATAAATTCAACTTTTATGCAGGATTTTTCTCTCTTTTTTCATCTGCCATTAACAAATCAACAAAAAGGAAAAGTGGGTTTTGAACGCTACTAGCAAGACTCATCTTTTTCCTTGCTAATTAGTGGGATTAAAAAGGAGTTAATTAGTGTGATTTCGGCAACTAAAAAGGTTGGTTTTAGAATTTAGACAATGACAATGCTCATCCATATACATTATACACACACATGATAAATACACCCAATGCATACAACTATATAGGGATATTATAGTTTTTTTAATACTCTTGTAAGTAAAAGATATTTTTTTTGGAAGAAAAGCCATGAGCTATGATTACTAGTATATTGTCTAAAAGTTATAAACCTAAACTTGAAAAAGGTAATTTCATTTAAGTTGATTTATTTTGAATTTCAAGCTAATTTACAGTTTGTGCTTAACAAAATACCATGATTATATTCTGCAGTCTACGAGAGCTTTGGTGAGAAGTATGGGCTGAGGCGCGCCAAAATGTGTTAATAAATCCGACCATCATGACTTGGTGGTGACGATGTTGCATTAGTCGACATAAATCTTTCACACACACAACTAGGGAATGGATATCCATTTGTGTATATCACTCAGCTACTATATGGGTATCTACACACGTTCTGCGTGCATTGATTATTAAACTGGATGTCAACTCATGAAATCTGTCACGCCCCGAATCCGAACGAGCATGCAACATCCCTCTGAGGTCATCAAGTACGCGACATCCCAGGACTTGTTGCCAACCCAATCGAAACACTAGCGATTAAACGCACGCAAAAGTGAATACAAACACTCCATACAACATATAAACAACGGGATAGTAGAGAGACAAAGAATACACATTAACAAGACACTTTTATAAACATAACATCGATCACAACACATACATTTGTAAGCCTTTTACGAGGCCACTATCTACGAACCACGCACAACAAAAAGGATCGGGTGATTGGTAAGCTTAACTCCTCTACAAAAAGAGGCACTCAAAATATGGGGTTACTCAACCTGTCCTCAATCCCTGTAGTATCCTGGCAACATCTCCAGATCAATCACGGTCGCGGGTTTGAAATGGTTTGGTTATACAACCATAAGAACACTTCTCAATAAGCAATTACCTAAGCCTTGCTTAGGCCAACGCGTACCTCCGAACAATTCTAAATATGCAATTCAAACGATCGACGTACTATAAACAATCACAGGTGTCCTTACCTCGCCTTGGCGCATGCACAGGCGCATGCACAAGCCCTGCACGTTAGAATATCGCCATAACATGGCCAATTGCCCATCAAGCATGCGCAAAGCAATTCATGGCATGATCAAGCATAACATGATTAATAATCCAGACGTGCTCATCAATTAACTCAAGCAAAGCATTTCCCAATGCAAATCGCACTCATTAAGTCCAGATTATTAACGACCCCTTGGGCCACCGAACTCCCGCTGGTCTTCTGGCATAACCAGGCATCGTCCCGCTACTTCGGCGACGGCAACGTTCGAAACCCCCGCCCAAACGGCATTCCACAAAGGAGCATCGATTCGGCCTCTACCGCGATCGGCAACGTATAGAACCCCCGCCTAGACGGCATCCGAACCCCCGTAGGGCATCGTCTAGAACCCCCGCCTAGACGGAACGTGTAACAGCCCGAATTTTGATGTAATTTCCGGGATCAATGAAACTGACATTAATTCGCATTTCATTTTAGTAAGTCTCGCCCAGAGCTGATCACTCTCGGGATACTGACCAATGGGGTACGGCTAACTAGAAAATAGTACGTGGACCGGAGACCCTATCGTGAAACGGACACCGATCACGAGAGACGTTGAGAGTATATTTTGGGCCAATGTGGGCCGATCGTAGAAAAGGGTAATGGATTGGGTTTGGCCAAGGCCAACGATGTATAATAGGGACGCAGGTGATTCCGCAAGACCGAAAGTACACGTGGCCAACCAGTCCTGAACCTGAACCGAACGATCGTGACCTCTGGAACTAGTGATAATTTCTCATTCTCTCAATGATCGAAACCATCACGACATGGATAGCCCTAGGTCGATACGCGTAATTTCTAAACAGCCGCCCGTTAGTGAGAGACCCTGAAATTGAAAGTTTAGCGAGTTTATTCGCGAAATTGAGCTCGGATTTCGATGTTGATTTTCGAAGGCTTAAGGGACTATTTTTGGAAATTTGACGTCATATTACGCTTGCCACACACGTTTGGAGTTAGTACGTGTAAAAATTGAAATTTTGGTCCGGGGGTGAAAAAGGACGATTTTGCCCCTCGGGACGCCAGCGTCGCTTTTCGAGGTCAATCGAGGTTATTTTTCGGAGCCGACGCCATTTTTGAGTGGCCACACATACCGGGAGTCATTTCGGACAAAAACAGGAATTTCGACAAAAATTGGAAAAATAATATTATTTTATTCTCGAAACTTCGCAGTGGCTTTTCGAGGGCTTAAAGGATGAATTTTTCGATTCCGACACCGGATTAGGTCTCCCATGAATATATAGGACCGGTATGGATGAAAATTGGAATTTCGGTTCGGGATCGAAAAATGACGGAAATACCCCTAGGCTATTTTTGGATAATTCCGAATTTTGGATTTATTTTTGGGGTTAACCAAGGTTAGTTAGGGCTAAACCAGGTCTGGTCAACCATGGTTAAGGACAAATGACCAAATTGCCCTTGAATTATTGGATTAGAGCAAATTAGGGCCCTTGGATGAGGGGTAAAATGGTCCAATGGCCTTAGATTTTGACACTTGGCACCCTAGACTCTAGTCTTTGACCAAGATAAACTCTCTCTCTCTCTCTCTCTCACGCAGAACCAGTCGGTCATTTGCTTCCCAGAAATTTTCTTCTCTTTTCTCTTCCGTTTCAAGCTGTTTTTGGTGAGTTTTCTGCTGTTTCGGTACTGTTCACGCCGGAACAGTACCGCCCGGAGCCTTTCCCGGCGAGCCACCACCACCAGCATCCTATTCCACCACTTTGCAGCCACTTTTGTTCAGGTTTTATCCCCAAAACAGCTTTGTTTTCCTCTGTTTTCTCTGTTTTTCACAAATTCCAGCTTGTAAACAGTACCGCCGGAGCTTCGCCGGAGCTCCGATCGCCATTCCGTCGACACCCGGGCGTCCAGCATCCTCATACGTCGCCGTCGGACCCCGGCCGTACAGTGTCCGTACGGAAAACACTGTTCATCCGTACGGAATCACTGTTCACGCGCCGTACGGACCGACGCCGCCGTGACCGGCACCTCGCCGGCGACCTCCCCAGCCTGTCCGTACAAAATCCGTACAAAATCACTGTTCATCCGTACGGTTTACTGTTCATCCGTACGGAAAAATCACTATTCATCGTCCGTACGCCGAGTCCCGGGAATTCCGCCGCCGATTACACTGTTCGTCAGTGATCGGTCGCCATTCCCCGTCGTCGTGACATTTGATTAGGTGAGTAAAATTCCTAAACTTGGATTAGGACTGATAATGCGTTTTTCTGGACTGGCTGGGATAGTATCAATGTGAATTTTAGACTGGGTTGAGGATTGACCGGTGGAAATCATTATTGGAAATTTGTGATAATTCATTGAGGAATTATTAGGGAGAAAATTGGGTTAATTGATCAATTTAGATGTCCATTGGAAAATTACCGGGTGTAATGGAGATGACTGATTGTTCGTAAATTGCGATTGATTGTGATTGAATTTTATTGGTACTCATGGTGCATTGCATTGCATAACATGGATACGCATTATGTGTGCCTAGAGTGTGGCATGTTGAGAAATTGTGCGAGAATGCGTGTCTGCCATGAGTGCGTGATCACCTAAATTACCCTGAAGCATTATATGCTGGGTTCAGATAATAATGAATCGTGTGATCACATGAGGACCTTCGGGTCAATACCGTCCTCATGCACTTTGAAGCAGGACGATGCCCGGTATATCCGGAAGGCGACCATCCTCATGTACTTTGAGACAGGCTCTGGTTCGCAAGGAGGACAGTGTTGCGCCTCATGCACTTTGAAGCAGGCTAGAGACACTGGGCCAGATCGGTTGCTGCGCCTCATGCACTTTGAAGCAGGCTAGACGCACCGGGCCGTGAAAATTAATGACTCGAGTCTTAATAATAAATGAATTGGGCAAGTGTGCCAGTGTGGGCCGGTGGGCCAAAGAATGCGTATGACACATCAATAACATGTGTATGCATAAACATGCATTGATTACCATGCGAGTGTGTGAGATTCGGTGCATGAGAAAGTGATTGGCGTACGTGTGACTGTGTATGTCACGTATATGCCATGATTATTATGAAACTGTCTAACCCGCAGGGTCAGAGGATTATTTGATTGATGTGTTGTTATGATTTGTTTTAAATAATTGTTTCCAGTCAGGAGATTGCATGTTAGCCTAGCCTAGGTTTAGGGGTTGAACTCACTGAGATTTATCTCACGGTTGTGTAAACCGAAACATTTCAGACCCCCAGCAGTAGGTTGCCGAGGTCGCCACCTCTTTTTGGGATACTGCTTTATATCTAGCGGTCGTCGAGCATACACCATGGTGGAGGCGGAGCAGAACGCAGAAGTGGTTGTTTAGTTATTCCCACCTGTTGGTGTTTTCTTTTTTTGTTGTAGTGAATACTGTAAAAAGAGTTTGAAAATAGTAATATCAGTATGTACATATTTTCTGCGTTGATCGTTGTTTATTGCTTGGCTATCCTGGGCTCGTAAATTATAATAGTCAGGGTTTGTTATTTATGCTTCCGCTTGTGCTTGATGTCTGTATGGGTGTGGGTCGGCGACGCTTCCTGGGACGTCGCAGCCAAAATCGACCGATGACGGGATGTTGCGCTACGTGGGGTACGGGGCGTGACATCCCCTCTTGTTTTGGTATCAGAGCAAGGTCAGCTCGGTCCAATCCGGTCGAAGCCTGGAGTGATAAGGAGCGATGAAACCCTGGGTAGCCAGTAGGGTGACCTCGTGTGCTACATGCATCTCCTGACAGTTGTGATTGTGTTGAATTGTGGTAGTGTGACCCGTAAGTGCAGGTGCGGTAGGACCCGAGGTGAGTATCTGAATTCCTTGGGTGATGTATTGGATAGCTGTTAAGCCGCATGCTGATTGGTTAATTGTTGGTTAATACCTGCCTAGGACTTAGACTGGGATAGATTCGTTTAAGTCTTTAATTCCTTTGTGGAATTATAGCAGGTAGTCGTAGAGCCGAGCAGCCGAGATGAGTAGTGGAGAGAGAGGTGTAGGAAGGATTCCTAGAAGGGGTGCCGGTAGAGGGGCCAGAGGTGGAGGTCGTGCTCGAGCGAGGGCAGTGGAAAATCTTGGGGTTAATGTGGGAGCCGCAGTAGACCCTCGAGTTGATGTGAGACCTGTAGAAGATCCACGGATGGAGGGAGTGCTGCGAGTATTGGAAAGAATCGGGAATGTGCTGGATAGACAAAATCAAGGGCGTGAGAATGTGGCAGCCCAGGCCGATGAGAGGGTAGCCGCTGCTGCTGGGAATGAGAATCAAGCTAATGTTGGACAAGCTCAGCCAGCAGGGGGTAGGCAATTGGCCCAGCTAGTAGAGCAATTTATCAAGTTAAAGCCGCCTAAATTTCATGGTCGAGGTGACCCCGAGGCTGCGCCAAGATGGATAGAGGATCTGGAGAAGACCTTCAAAGTTTTGGGGTGCACTGAAGAGGAGAAAGTAACATTAGCGATTTATCAGCTTCAAGAAGGTGCGAATGATTGGTGGAACGCTGTGGAGAATAGAGTGTTTCCGGTAGGAACGGCCCCGACTTGGGCTGTGTTTGTGGAAAATTTCTATGAGCAATATTTCTCGGAGAATGCGCAAGAGAAGAAGTTGATGGAATTTATGCGCTTACGCCAAGGACAAATGACTGTGGATCAATACGAGGCGGAGTTCGCAAGATTGGCTAAGTTCGCGCCGACTATGGTGGAGAATCCAAGGGATAGAGCGCGGAGATTCCGGGATGGACTGAAGCCGGATCTCCGGAGTCTGATTTTGTCTCATGATATCAAGGATTACAGGGAAATGCATAGACGGGCGCAGATCATGGAACGGGATCAGCAGGAAAGGGCAGCCGCTTCTGGATCAAGGTTTGCTCAAAATCGAGATAATCGCCGTTTTGGAAAGAGGCCTATGACTGGAAATAGGCGATTTGTCCCGCCAGCAAGACGAAACATTGGGAAACCGAATCCCCAGTTGGGCAGAGTTGGGGCATGTTTTAAGTGTGGAAGTATGGGACATCAGATTCGCGATTGCCCGCAGATGCAGCCATCAGGACCGTCCCGAGTACCGCCGCCTCGAGTTGGAAATCAAGCCGGACCTCCCCCACCGGCTAATCAGGGGCGACCACCAGCTCAAGGAAGGATATATGCAATGGCGCGCAAGGAAGCTGAGAATGCGCCGGGCGTGGTCACAGGTACGATTTCTTTGTGTGATCATGCCGCGTATGCACTGTTTGATCCGGGGGCGACCCATTCATTCGTTTCAGAGCAATTTATTGAGTTGGTTGGTGTGAAACCAGTGCTGCTTGAACATGTGCGTTGCGTGTCGACACCTGTGAATGATAGGTTGCTAGTTTCTTTTGGATGTCCTAGCTGTAAGATAATTATTGGAGGTAGGGAAGAGAGTATCGACTTGGCAGTAATAGCCATGTTCGATTTTGATGTGATTATTGGTATGGACTGGTTAGTCCGACAGAAAGCTGTAGTGGATTGCAGCGATAGGACGATCCAATTTAATCCGGAAGGACGCCCTAGTTTTGTATTTCAGGGAAACCGAGGAGGAACCTCGATTCCTTGGATTTCCTCGCTTGAAGTGAGTAAGTTGTTAGATGAAGGGTGTGAAGGATATCTGGTGAATGTCGTGGATCCAACAGTTGAGGGACCTAAGTTGGAAGATATCCCTATAGTGAGCAATTTTCCCGATGTGTTTCCTGAAGAATTGCCGGGTTTACCGCCAGAGCGAGAGGTAGAGTTTGTGATTGAATTGGCGCCAGGAACAGAGCCGATTTCGAAAGCGCCGTATAGGATGTCATTATCAGAATTGAAAGAGTTAAAGGTTCAGATACAGGAATTACTGGACAAAAGTTTTATTCGCCCTAGTGCGTCTCCATGGGGAGCGCCAGTCCTATTTGTCAAGAAGAAAGATGGAACTCTGAGATTATGCATAGATTATCGACAGTTGAACCAAGTGACAGTGAAGAATAAGTACCCGCTGCCGAGGATTGATGATTTGTTCGATCAGTTGCAAGGGGCCTCAGTGTTTTCCAAGATAGATTTGAGGACCGGGTACCATCAGTTAAGAATCAGAAATGAGGACGTTCCCAAGACTGCTTTTAGGACTCGATACGGGCATTATGAATTTACGGTTATGCCCTTTGGATTAACGAATGCCCCAGCCGCTTTCATGGATTTGATGAATCGGGTGTTCAAGGAATTCCTGGATCAGTTTGTGATAGTTTTCATTGACGATATATTAGTGTATTCCAAGAGCCCGGAAGAACATGAGATACACTTGACTGAAGTGCTACGGACCTTGAGAGAGCATGCATTGTATGCCAAGTTCAGCAAGTGTGAGTTTTGGCTCAACCGAGTAGGATTTCTTGGACATATCATTTCCGGGGATGGAATTTCTGTAGACCCTGTTAAGATTGAAGCAGTTACCAAGTGGCCTAGACCGACATCAGTAACTGAGATTCGGAGTTTTCTAGGATTGGCTGGTTATTACAGGCGATTCGTAGAAGGATTTTCATCAATAGCCATGCCAATGACAAGGTTGCTTAAGAAGGAGGTGAAGTTTGAATGGGATGACAAGTGTGAAAGGAGCTTTCAGGAATTGAAACACCGGTTAACAACTGCTCCTGTATTGACCATTCCGTCAGGCCCAGGAGGATTTGAGATTTATAGCGATGCTTCGTTAAGAGGATTGGGCTGTGTGCTGATGCAGCATGGAAAAGTGGTAGCATATGCGTCGCGTCAGTTGAGGCCGCATGAGATGAATTACCCGACGCATGACTTGGAATTAGCTGCTATAGTGTTTGCACTCAAGATCTGGAGGCACTATTTGTGTGGGGAGAAGTTTCAGATTTATACGGATCATCAGAGCCTCAAGTACCTATTTTCGCAGAAAGAGTTGAACATGAGGCAGCGTCGATGGATGGAGCTTCTGAAGGATTATGATTGCGATATTCTGTATCATCCCGGGAAAGCCAATCGAGTGGCAGATGCCTTGAGTCGAAAGTCTAGTTTGGCGCACTTAATAGTCAAGGAGTGGACTCTGTTGGAAAAACTCAGGGATTCCGAGTTCAAGTTTGAGTTGAGTCACGTATCGAATTTATTAGCTGCTTTGAGGATTGAGCCAGAAATTCAAGTCAAGATTAAGGAACTACAGACTACGGATCAAGAAATCCAAAAGATTATTGAGATGGATGCAGCTAAGAGGAAACCGGATTTTCAAGTGTCCGAGGAGGGAGTTCTGAAGTTTCGAGGGCGATTATGTGTGCCGGATGATGTAAAACTTAAAGAAGAAATTTTGTCGGAAGCTCATAGGAGCCAGTACAGTATCCACCCGGGGAGTACGAAGATGTATCAGAATTTGAGACAACACTATTGGTGGAACGGAATGAAGGTAGATGTGGCCAGGCATGTAGCTAAATGTTTGACGTGCCAACAAGTGAAAGCACAGCATTGTAAGCCTGGAGGATTATTGAGGCCATTAGAAATTCCAGAGTGGAAATGGGAACATATTACCATGGATTTCGTGACAGGACTACCAAGGAGCCAGAGAGGACATGATTCAATCTGGGTGATAGTGGATAGACTGACTAAGTCAGCGCACTTCCTGGCGGTGCGAAAGGACTTTGAGTTGGAAAGATATGCAGATTTGTATGTGAAGCAGATTGTGAGGTTACATGGAGTACCAGTAACGATTACTTCGGATCGTGATCCAAGATTTACGGCCAACTTCTGGAAAAGTTTACAGACGGCCTTAGGAACAAAGTTACAGTTAGTACGGCATACCATCCACAGACAGACGGCCAGTCTGAAAGGACCATTCAAACCTTAGAGGACATGTTGAGAGCTTGTGTGATAGATTTCCAAGGCAAATGGGAGGAACAGTTGCACTTGGTGGAGTTTGCTTATAACAACAGCTATCAGCAGAGCATTCAGATGGCACCGTTTGAAGCTTTATATGGTCGGGCATGCAGGACACCGGTGTGTTGGGATGAAGTGGGTGAACGGAATATCACAGGTCCAGAGTTGATACAGCAGACCGTTGAGGCAGTTGAGGTTATTCGAGACAGACTAAGAACGGCGCAGAGTCGTCAGAAAAGTTATGCCGATCGGAGACGACGACCTTTAGAGTTTCAGGTTGGAGATCACGTGTTTCTTAAGGTGTCGCCTATGAAGGGATTATCGAGATTTGGCAAGAAAGGAAAACTGAGTCCTAGATATGTCGGGCCATTTGAAATTTTGGAAAAGATTGGAGATATGGCTTACCGACTTGCCTTACCGCCCAACTTGTCACAAGTACACAGTGTTTTTCACGTGTCGATGCTAAGGAAGTATGAACCAGATCCGACTCATGTCTTGAGATACGAGGAGATAGAAGTGAATGATAAGGTGTCGTTTGTGGAAAGACCAGTCAGGATCGAGGACAAAAGAGAACGGGTGCTGAGGAACAAGACGATCCCAATGATTAAAGTTGTCTGGGAACACCATGGAACAGAAGGCGCCACGTGGGAGAGTGAAGAAGTTATGAGACGTCAACACCCCCAGTTGTTTGAGTAGACAAGGGTAGATTGCAAATTTCGAGGACGAAATTTTTGTAAGGGGGGAAGAATTGTAACAGCCCGAATTTTGATGTAATTTCCGGGATCAATGAAACTGACATTAATTCGCATTTCATTTTAGTAAGTCTCGCCCAGAGCTGATCACTCTCGGGATACTGACCAATGGGGTACGGCTAACTAGAAAATAGTACGTGGACCGGAGACCCTATCGTGAAACGGACACCGATCACGAGAGACGTTGAGAGTATATTTTGGGCCAATGTGGGCCGATCGTAGAAAAGGGTAATGGATTGGGTTTGGCCAAGGCCAACGATGTATAATAGGGACGCAGGTGATTCTGCAAGACCGAAAGTACACGTGGCCAACCAGTCCTGAACCTGAACCGAACGATCGTGACCTCTGGAACTAGTGATAATTTCTCATTCTCTCAATGATCGAGACCATCACGACATGGATAGCCCTAGGTCGATACGCGTAATTTCTAAACAGCCGCCCGTTAGTGAGAGACCCTGAAATTGAAAGTTTAGCGAGTTTATTCGCGAAATTGAGCTCGGATTTCGATGTTGATTTTCGAAGGCTTAAGGGACTATTTTTGGAAATTTGACGTCATATTACGCTTGCCACACACGTTTGGAGTTAGTACGTGTAAAAATTGAAATTTTGGTCCGGGGGTGAAAAAGGACGATTTTGCCCCTCGGGACGCCAGCGTCGCTTTTCGAGGTCAATCGAGGTTATTTTTCGGAGCCGACGCCATTTTTGAGTGGCCACACATACCGGGAGTCATTTCGGACAAAAACAGGAATTTCGACAAAAATTGGAAAAATAATATTATTTTATTCTCGGAACTTCGCAGTCGCTTTTCGAGGGCTTAAAGGATGAATTTTTCGATTCCGACACCGGATTAGGTCTCCCATGAATATATAGGACCGGTATGGATGAAAATTGAAATTTCGGTTCGGGATCGAAAAATGACGGAAATACCCCTAGGCTATTTTTGGATAATTCCGAATTTTGGATTTATTTTTGGGGTTAACCAAGGTTAGTTAGGGCTAAACCAGGTCTGGTCAACCATGGTTAAGGACAAATGACCAAATTGCCCTTGAATTATTGGATTAGAGCAAATTAGGGCCCTTGGATGAGGGGTAAAATGGTCCAATGGCCTTAGATTTTGACACTTGGCACCCTAGACTCTAGTCTTTGACCAAGATAAACTCTCTCTCTCTCTCTCTCACGCAGAACCAGTCGGTCATTTGCTTCCCAGAAATTTTCTTCTCTTTTCTCTTCCGTTTCAAGCTGTTTTTGGTGAGTTTTCTGCTGTTTCGGTACTGTTCACGCCGGAACAGTACCGCCCGGAGCCTTTCCCGGCGAGCCACCACCACCAGCATCCTATTCCACCACTTTGCAGCCACTTTTGTTCAGGTTTTATCCCCAAAACAGCTTTGTTTTCCTCTGTTTTCTCTGTTTTTCACAAATTCCAGCTTGTAAACAGTACCGCCGGAGCTTCGCCGGAGCTCCGATCGCCATTCCGTCGACACCCGGGCGTCCAGCATCCTCATACGTCGCCGTCGGACCCCGGCCGTACAGTGTCCGTACGGAAAACACTGTTCATCCCCGTACGGAATCACTGTTCACGCGCCGTACGGACCGACGCCGCCGTGACCGGCACCTCGCCGGCGACCTCCCCAGCCTGTCCGTACAAAATCCGTACAAAATCACTGTTCATCCGTACGGTTTACTGTTCATCCGTACGGAAAATCACTATTCATCGTCCGTACGCCGAGTCCCGGGAATTCCGCCGCCGATTACACTGTTCGTCAGTGATCGGTCGCCATTCCCCGTCGTCGTGACATTTGATTAGGTGAGTAAAATTCCTAAACTTGGATTAGGACTGATAATGCGTTTTTCTGGACTGGCTGGGATAGTATCAATGTGAATTTTAGACTGGGTTGAGGATTGACCGGTGGAAATCATTATTGGAAATTTGTGATAATTCATTGAGGAATTATTAGGGAGAAAATTGGGTTAATTGATCAATTTAGATGTCCATTGGAAAATTACCGGGTGTAATGGAGATGACTGATTGTTCGTAAATTGCGATTGATTGTGATTGAATTTTATTGGTACTCATGGTGCATTGCATTGCATAACATGGATACGCATTATGTGTGCCTAGAGTGTGGCATGTTGAGAAATTGTGCGAGAATGCGTGTCTGCCATGAGTGCGTGATCACCTAAATTACCCTGAAGCATTATATGCTGGGTTCAGATAATAATGAATCGTGTGATCACATGAGGACCTTCGGGTCAATACCGTCCTCATGCACTTTGAAGCAGGACGATGCCCGGTATATCCGGAAGGCGACCATCCTCATGTACTTTGAGACAGGCTCTGGTTCGCAAGGAGGACAGTGTTGCGCCTCATGCACTTTGAAGCAGGCTAGAGACACTGGGCCAGATCGGTTGCTGCGCCTCATGCACTTTGAAGCAGGCTAGACGCACCGGGCCGTGAAAATTAATGACTCGAGTCTTAATAATAAATGAATTGGGCAAGTGTGCCAGTGTGGGCCGGTGGGCCAAAGAATGCGTATGACACATCAATAACATGTGTATGCATAAACATGCATTGATTACCATGCGAGTGTGTGAGATTCGGTGCATGAGAAAGTGATTGGCGTACGTGTGACTGTGTATGTCACGTATATGCCATGATTATTATGAAACTGTCTAACCCGCAGGGTCAGAGGATTATTTGATTGATGTGTTGTTATGATTTGTTTTAAATAATTGTTTCCAGTCAGGAGATTGCATGTTAGCCTAGCCTAGGTTTAGGGGTTGAACTCACTGAGATTTATCTCACGGTTGTGTAAACCGAAACATTTCAGACCCCCAGCAGTAGGTTGCCGAGGTCGCCACCTCTTTTTGGGATACTGCTTTATATCTAGCGGTCGTCGAGCATACACCATGGTGGAGGCGGAGCAGAACGCAGAAGTGGTTGTTTAGTTATTCCCACCTGTTGGTGTTTTCTTTTTTTGTTGTAGTGAATACTGTAAAAAGAGTTTGAAAATAGTAATATCAGTATGTACATATTTTCTGCGTTGATCGTTGTTTATTGCTTGGCTATCCTGGGCTCGTAAATTATAATAGTCAGGGTTTGTTATTTATGCTTCCGCTTGTGCTTGATGTCTGTATGGGTGTGGGTCGGCGACGCTTCCTGGGACGTCGCAGCCAAAATCGACCGATGACGGGATGTTGCGCTACGTGGGGTACGGGGCGTGACAGAACGTGTCGTGACCATGCACACACCTCAGCAATCATTACCAATTCTTATCTTTATAAATTAGCCCAATGTCAACTAAATCCGTCAAAATGCCACGATAACACCGAATAATTCTCGAGAGAGAGAAAAATCGAGAATATACAAAATCGGGTCCAAATTGGGCAGTTGTGCAGTGATAGAAATCTATTTGAAATAAATAGTAAATTAACTCCAAAAATTCTGAAATTTGGATATATTGCATAAAACATCTTGATAAAAATTTTCCGTGAAGAACTCAAAACCCAGTTTCAACCATAAACATCTCGTTTTGACACTCAAAGCCAGACAGAACCCCGGTTCACTCGGACAGCCCCTCAGACCATCAAAAATACAACTCATTCAGTATCCAAATCACTTTGGAAAGCTCTGAAATTTTTATATGTCATAGAAAAAAATGTTTTTAACAATTTTTGTGGAGGAAGTTTGTTGAAACAAGGTCTGGAAAATTTTATAAAAATTCGGAAAGACAAGAAGGTTGGGTGAACAGTAAATCGGGCAGTTTTGTGACGGTATGAAAACCGACTTTCGAATGACCCCAAACAACTTCCAAAAATTCTGAATTTAAATATGTTATACTTAAGATGTTGGGAACAAATTCCATAAAGAAAACTTCCTCAGATTCGGCCCATAATGATCACCAAAAAAATAACAAAGCGTAGAGGTACAGTAACAACCAGAAATCTGAGAATCATTAAACTTGCACCATTAAGCAAATCAAGCTTATACAATTACTAAACTAACTATCCATAGCCATAATCCACCTCTAAACATGTCCATTAATAACCCGTTATTCTAACAAAGGCTTAGGGAGCACTTACTTTTAGCCTAAGCAAGAAAACCGAGCAACGGGAGCAATAGAGAGCCTCGGCACGGCAACGGCTACTCCGGCGAAGCAACGGCAAGGGCGGACAGCGGATGTCAGCTCAGGTGGTTGGTGATGGTGTGAGGGTGATCGTGGGTGGTGGTGATGGGCGAGTGGTGGTGATGGCGAGAGGGAAAAGGGAGAGAAAGTGTCTCGGTGGGGTGTTTGGCGCGAGGAGCAGCAGCTGCGGTCTACGGCTCCGGCATGTCTCCGACGGCTAGGAAGGCGAGGCTGTGGTGGTTGACAAGCAGCTGGTATGGTTGGCTGGAATGGGAAGCAGCAAAAGCCAGAGGAAGCAGAAGCCGAAGAAGCAACCAGCAGCAGCATCAACAAAACAACAAAGAAAAGAAGAGAAGGAAGAAGAAGTCAATAGAAGGAAGTAGCAGCCACGTGAAGCATCATGGGCAGCAGCAGTAGAGGCATGGGTAGTAGCAGCATGGTCACTGGTCAGCAAAGCAGAAGCAGAAATCACGTGAGAAAGTGGAGAAAGTCAGCGGAAAAAGAGTCAACAACGTGGGGGCAGTGTGGGGGTTTGGCAGGGGAGGAGGAGACGAGAGAGAGAAGAGAGAGAAAGTCAAAGGCACTTGAGTGCAATTCGACGATCCTCGTTCAAATTCGAAAACGATCCAACGACCCACGAAAAACCCTAATTATAAATTAGGAAAAATGCCAAAAGATAATAACTAAAACACACTACGAGGGAGGTCTACTAGTCCAAATCCGCACCCTGTCCAAATTTCACTTTTCACTTATCCCGGACAATATTGACGATGGCCACAATAATATCGATACCGTCTAATTAAATTTGTCACAAAACTTCGAGAAATTTGACATCAAAGTTCGGGCTCTAAATAATGACCAAATTTGATTGAGTGCGATTCTAGCAAAATTTCTAATTAAAAAAAAAATAACCAAAGAATGATCAGTTCTGGGCGAGATTTTATTATAAGCATACTGACGAATTACACATTTTATAAATCCCAAAAATGAGTCGAAATTTGGAATGTCACAAAATCTATTTTTATTAATTATATGCACAATTGTAGTCATATATACATAACACATGGATTACATTATCTTAAATAAACTTTAATAATACGTTGATTTCCCTATTGATAGTGATATGTGATATTATTTGTTCATACTATGCTGTTGTGCTCTCAGGATGAGTGGTGAGTAGATATCCTGCTTTAGATGTAGAGCTTTTGTTTACTAAGCTTAAGCTTATCTCAAAATATTTTACGAATGAGTCGAGTTTGCAGTTTAGGGACATTTACATTAGCACTTTCGAAGATCTCTTCTAGGGTCAATCTTCTATTTGGGAGTATTAATTATGTGCATAAAGAAAAACAAGTGTACCTCATTTGGAACTAAGTTATTCATTCATTCGATTCAAGGTTCGAATTGTATGGACAATTCAGGCCGTGACAGATATCCCAATATTCGATGTGTGGCCCGGTCCATTCTTGCCCCACCTGCTATCTTAAAAGTATGTTAGGAACTGCACCTTGATCGAGCCCTCTCACCATGATAATTATTCCCCACCCTTGTTGAATCGAGTATGGGTTTAGTATGTCCACGAAACACACATTCACTGTCACGCCCCGAACCCTATCGAACTCGCGACATCCCTTTTTGGTCGAATTAGTGCAACGTCTCAGGAAACGCTGTCGACCCAAACCAACACATTAGAGATAAAGCACTAGCGAAAGCCACAAACACCTAGACAGTAATTAATTAGGGGTAAAAGAGAGATTATATATTCATCACCAAATCACACTTATACAATACACCACTTACAATCCACATAATATACATGCACACCGAGCTTCTAAAATTTACACCATCGACATAAAAAAGGATCAATAGCCTGGTTATACCCTAACTCCAAAAATGGGACACTTCAAAACCTTTACTCTACCCCTAAACTAGCCCTTACGGCTCCTGGATGGCGTCCACTCCGAGTCAGATTGCTCAGAACCCGAGTCTAAATCCCCCTGAACCACTTGCTCCTCTGAGGACTCAAAATCCGCCTCGATCTCAATCGGGTTATCCTCGTCACCCGATTCTAGCGGAGCCTCAATCCGCTCCTCGTCTTCGGACTCCTCTTCTGGTTCTTCCTCTGGCTCATCCTCAGGTTTCTCCTCTGATTCTAACTCCGGATCTCATTCTGGTTCCTCTTCGAGTTCTTCCAGTGCCTCTTCAGGATCTTCTTCGGGGTCTTCTTCTTCTGGTTCCTCCTCTAGTATTGCACCTAGATTCACTTCCATAGGATCATACCCTGCCTGTGATTCTTCCAGCTCCGGATGAGGCTCGGCCACTGAAGGTTCGGGTGCTGCGGGTATGTGCTGATGCCCTAACTGTGCGAGGCTAGTATCCAAACTAGTCATCTCATCATCGGGAGGGGATATGGCTGACGGATCCCAATCTCCTACTCCGTCAAAAGGAACATCAAAACCTCGGACAGGACCAAACTCGTCCATCCCATCCCGAAAACACCAGGCGGTATAGGTGTGAGCCTGCCAAAAGGGTTGCCCTATATCTACCCAGACTATGGTAGTGTACTTGATCCAGGTCATATTCTCGTCTATCGGATACTTTACAACGTTATGGTCAGTGCGCATCGGTATTCCAAAATGCTGAGGCGGCGGCAGCGGAGGGAGATTCATGGTTCAGGCTGGGATTTTGAAATAGTGTGGTTGAAACAACCATAAGACACATCTCAGCAAGTAAACACCCTAAACCCCACTTAGGCTAATACGTACCTCTAGACAAGTTCAAACACAATCACACTCAAGAATCGCATACAGGCACACAATTGCACTTACATGGCTTTTAATGCGCACAATCTGCATGTTAGTCACAATTACACAAATTTCAACCACATGCACATTCCAAATAAATTTTTATGCCCACAGATAAAGTCAAACATAAGTTATTTCCAAACTCGGCATTTCACACGCACAAGTTCACGCACCGCACATCATTTTCATTCGACTTGCCAGCGACCAGCGTTACAATACACGCCTCAGGTCCACTTTCAATTCACAGTCTACAAGCGACCATCTCATATTCACAACACTTCTTAGCCTGCGTTACAATACATGCCTCAGGCTATGTCTTTTGCCCGCATTACAGTACACGCCTCAGACTTAACATCCTCCACTTACGGCACAACCCGCGTTGAAGTATACGCCTCAGGTTGGTAGTCTTCCGATAATACCGGGTATCGTCCCGCGTTAAAGTACACGCCTCGGGACGGTTCAATTTCCCGCGTTATAGTATACGCCTCAGGGACTTCCGTGACCACCTCACGACATACCACATAAATTTTTAATTCATTCACTCGCTTGAACCTCATACGAACATGCTTGATTTACACACCAACATGCCCAATTATCAATTGAACCAATTCAGCCCGTGCTCGCATCGAATCCCACACATTTCACATGCTCAATTAACACATAAACATGGCCAATTTCCGGCCAATTTCCAGCCAATTCAATTCAGCTCATACACGCATATAACGGGGCCACATTTCAATCAATTACCCCACAATTCAATGAGCACGCAAGGTCGTCATTGGACCCACAATCACAGCCACTAGTATGAGCATAAATTCAACATTTCCATGTCTATTTTCAGTCATAACAATCACCGCATACCAGCCACGACACCACAAATCAAACCGGCACATTTAGCCCCCAAATCGGACCGTATGCTCATCATTACGAGCCACAATTCCAGCACTCAATTTAGCAACCAATCAACCTCAAAACCATCACAAATTTCATTCACCAAACAGCCACAATCAACCCCAAATCAGTCTACAAATTTAACCCCTAAACAGCCACTAAATCACCCAAATCAATTCCTAATTAATCCGATTCAGCCCCTAATTACGTCCGTCGGTACCCGATATCCTAAATAAGGTTTAGGATGCCACTTACTTATAATTCTAGTCTAGCTCGGGCTGAAGGGGAGGGGCGACAAGCCGGCGGCCACACGGTGGGCAGACAATAATGGCGGCGGCTGCACGGTCTGCTGGTTCACCTCGACTGGCTGGTGGTGGTGTTCGGTGAGGGGAAAATAGGGGAGAGAAAGGGATGGTGAGGTGGTGGTGGTGGCGAGTCGCGGCTTCACGGGCAAACGGGGGTGATCTGGCTCAGCGGGGAAGCGGCGGCGACAGCTGGCCACAGGCACGATGGGAGGGGGAGGAGTCTCGGCCGGGGGAGAGTGAGGGAGAGAGATGCGGAGAGAGTGAGAGAGAGTGAGGGGAGAGAGAGAGAAAATGGAAAGAAATAGTCTAATAGGCCAATAATTGGTGTGTAATAGCCTTAGGAAATGACCATCCTACCCTCCTCTTTAATTCCAAACCAACGGCCACGATTTGATCTTATCCTGAGATGGACGGCCAAGATTAATCCTTACCAAAAATATCCAAAGGCAAAATTGAAATTTCACAAAATTTCCAAGGGCAAAATTGTCTAAAAATTTATATTTCTAAAGTTTGTGTGAAATGACCAAAATGCCCCTCTCATATCATACTTGTCCTTAACAAAGTCCCAGAGGTAAAACGGTCATTTTCCATTTAACCAAAATTCGAATTTTCTTAAGAATCCGGACGAATCGAAGGCTGACTGCGCTAATGACAACATCGTCCAATTATCCTGTCGTGACCTTCATAATTTCCAATGCACAAACTTGATCTCTAATTAATGATTAAATTTAATTAACGTAACTTGAGCGTATCTCGAACTAACGGGTGGCTTTTGGGGAAATTCGCACATTTGACCCGTGGACGATACTGAATCAAGTCACGTTTAAGTTCACTCGAGCCGTGACGACCTCGGTGGTCACTTAATAGCGAGGATCGATCGCTAATTCCAACGGGCGCGATCGTTTGGTATAGATTTAGGGTCATTCGTCAATTCATCTCGTGATCAAGCGGAATCACCTGCGATCCACTCGTATGACAGCGGCGAATTGATACCTAACTATCCTTGGATCGACCTACATTGGGTCAAAATGTCACCTCAATAATTTTTATAGTCGAAGGTCGATTCACGATCGAGTTTCTTTGGTCGCGCGAATTTAAATCCCTAATTAGCCATTCCCTAACGGTTAGTATTTTAGGAGTGATCAGTTCCGAGCGAGATCTAACTACAAGCACGTCCATAAAATCGTCAATTTCGTAAATCCCAAGTGGGTCAGATTTCAGAATATCACATTCACTAGGGTTCTCCTCTGATAGCATCAATAACAACCCGACCTATTCTACTTGTGTCAACCTCCCAAAAGCAGTATTCCGAGTAACCACACAAGATGATCGACCATTTGAGAGTGGATGTTGACTTATAAATAACTCTGCACGGCCTCTCCCATCCAAAGTGGAAATTGGGACGGCACATTGAAAACTCAAATGTGTTGGCCACAAAAAAAAAGAAAAAGAAATAACGAATGCAAAATTTTCAGCGGCTAAGGCATCGTTGCCAATGAAAATCACGACGGGATCATCATCATCATCGCCAATTAATTCCACAGGCTACACTTCGATTTGGACACTCTTAAAAATGAGTGACATAAATAATTTTACTTGAAAGGAAAATTAAATATTTCAAATTATACAAAATACCACAACAATGGGACATTTTCTCCTACATCCACGGTATTATACTTGTAGTACACCTTACAAATGTTCAGTTTCTTGAAAGAAAAAATCTATTTTTGATTAAGTAACGTAATATTTTCTCCACTGTAAATTTCAAATGATATAGAGATGATTTCAATAAATTTATCTACGATCTTTTGGTCAAAATTGACACAATGATATATTAAATAGTCAATTATCGGCATATTTAACTATATAAATTGTCTTTTTGATGCGTCAAAAACTATGTAGAAAGTAATCTTTGTTAGCGTTAACGTAATTTTCTTTATGCGAAAAATTTTAAATTAAAGAATTTTAGACCTTCATGATTTTTCACAATAAGAGAGATGAAGACATAACTTTCTCCATAGCAATAACCTTGAAAAAAATGACTGTTGAAGAAATAGAAGAAATGAAGAAATCTGATTTCTCTCCCTTAACCCAGTTTTTCTTAACGTAGTTTATCTAATGGACGATATAATACAATCTTTGGTTGTCTTGAGTGAGAGAGGATCAGATTCTATTTATACAGGCTATCAATCGGTGTCTTCCATCAAATTACATTATATCTTCATAAGAGTCACATTTTTTCATAAGAACTCTAACTTCTCATAAGAATTGCACCTCTTTATAATAGTTGCATCCCTTCATAAGAACGATAACTTCTCATAAGAATTGCACATTTTCATAAGAGTTGCATTTTTTCATAGTCAATACATTTTAGCACTTAAATAGTCATCAAACTTTTAATTAATAATAATATCACGTGGGCCATAATTATTCTTACAATCTTTTCTTAGGAGTTAATTAATCATCTTTTTGGATTGGGAAAGGGACATTGCAATCTATTTTGTAGTTCCTTGATGAAAAGGAAAATAGAGACAATATTTTGAAGTAGCTATTGTAAACTCTAATTTCTCCTATCATAGCTCCCAATTAGAAATCTCCCTGATCGATTTGAATTCTTCTAATTGGGCAATCACTAGAATTGATGTCATCCTGGCATTCTTTTGAAATAAGACTCCTTAATTAAGATTTATTCCTTTTCAGCGTCATACTGTAATCATACTCCTTCTTATTAGGTATTATTATTATTATTTTTTGATAATCGAGGTGTCCGCGTGACCGGCAAGCGATGACTCAGCTATAAACCGGCGGTGATGCACGACTAGTCCTCAAGTGACGCTAGCGCAGGACCCACCACCACGGCGTCACACTTAAGAATCCCTAACGACTACGCTGGGTTTGAACTCTGATCCCTTCGTGGGGGGACCAGAGCGCAAGCCAGCGCAGCCGCTACGGGCGGTGGTCTTATTAGGTATTATTGATGAGCAATAATCAAGATAATGCAAATTGACTCTCGAATATATTAGGTTGCTCCCAACACATCTTCCCTAGCCCATCATGAAGACCTTAAACTTCCTTATCACTTCCATAAAGCTAGTAACTTTAGTTTTTCGTAGATAGAGACTTTGTCAATATATCAACGCCATTTTTGTCCATGGGGATCTTCTTGAGCATCAATTGCTTCTCTTCTAACATTTTTCGTAACCAATTATACCTAATATCAATATGCTTTGTCCTCGAATGAAATGTGGAATTTTTATTGAGATGACTAGCAGTTTGGCTATTGCAGTGCAGAACATACTCATCTTGCTTGTGCCCAAACTCTTGAAGAAATTCCTTTATCCACTACATCTTTTTACTAGCTTCAATGGTGGCTATGTACTCAGCCTCCATTGTGGACAATGCAACGCACTTTTGCAATCTCGATTGCCCATATATAGCTCCACCCGTAAAAGTCATCAAATAACCAGGTGTAGATCGCCTGGAATATACATCTCTCGTCATGTCTGCATCGGTGAACCCATCAAGTATCGATTTTCAATCACCAAAACACAAACACAAACTAGATGTACCTTTAAGATATTCAAGTATCCACTTGACAGCCTCCCAATGTTATTTGCCATGATTTGACATTTATCGGCTAACAATTCCAACAACATACGCAATATCCAGTCGTGTGCACACCTTTGTACATATAAGATTTCTGACGACAAAGGCATAAGGAATCTTTAGCATCTCTTCCTTCTCCGTTTCACTCGAGGACACTATCTCATGTTAAGCTGAAAATGACTAGCCAAAGGTGAGTTAAATGCTTTTGCGTTGCTCATGTTGAATCTTTTCACAACTCTATCTACAAATCTCTCTTGGGAAACTCACAGCTTTCCACAAGCTCTATCGCACAATATCCTCATCCCAAGTATCTGCTTTGCCGGTCCAAGGTCTTTCATGGAAATTCTTCCCTCAACTCCTTCTTAAGCTTCATGATTTTTCTAACATCATGCCCTACAATTAACGTATCATCAACATATAATAAAAGAATAAGAAAATCACCGTCATTGAACTTCTTGATGAACAAGCAATGATCTCCAGTTGTCTTCTTATATTCATTTCTCTCCATGAATGAATCAAATTTCTTGTACCATTGTCTTGAAGCTAGTTTTAACCCATAGACTCTTCTTCGACCTGCATACAAGATTTTCCTTTCCTTTGGTCACAAAACATTCAAGCTGCTCCATATATATCTCCTCATCAAGATCACCATGTAAGAATGTTGTTTTAATGTCGAATTGCTCGATCTTCAAGTTCAAGGTTGCTGCTAAATCAAGAACTATTCTAATAGATGACATCTTTACAACATGAGAGAAAATCCCCTCATAATCAACTCTCTTCTGCTGATTGAAACCCTCTACCACTAATCTTGCTTTGTAACATGATTTTGTGCTATTTTCTTTAGTCTTCAACCTAAACACCTATTTGTTCTTGCGTGCTTTTCAACCCTTTATAAACTTCACCAAATCATAGATGTAATTATTATGCAAGGATTACATCTCTTCTTGCAAGTCTTGCATGGCTTTCATCCATTCCTTCTTGTGGTTATCAATTTTCACTTCTTGGAAATTCTTTGGTTCTCCCCTATTAGTGAGAAGCACATACTCGTTTGGTGAGTATTTCTATTAGATTGCTTTTCTATCATTGATCTCCATGGCTGCTCTTGAGGATTATCATCAACATCAATTGTTTCCTCCCCAACCTCATCATCAACTTCAGCTTTTCCTTCTTCTTGAGCTTCCGCTCCATCATTGCCACCATCTTTATATCAGTCTCGGCGTCAACTCCTTCGATAACCCTATCATTGGTTACTATCTTGATTTGTGCTTGCTTAGCCAAATAATTCTTGACCTCTTTTTGTGCTCCCCCACCAATAAATTTTTTTTATGAGTCTAAGGCCTTCAATTCAACTAAGTCTTCCTCCACACTTTGAGATTCTTCGTACTTCCTGAGGTTTTTGATAGTTTGATCCTCAAATAACACCGCATCTCGGCTTCGAAACACTTTTTTGCTTTTGGGATCCCACAATCTATAGCCAAAATCCTCGTGAGTATATCCCAAGAATATGCACTCTTTGGCCTTTCCATCTAGCTTGGCTTGTTCATCTCTTGGTATGTATGCGAATGTCCCGCAATTAAACTGTAACGTCCTCACCTTGGGGTAATTAATAAGTCATTCTAGGCGCGTCGCCGTCCCATTTATTTTATCTTCTTATTAAAAGCATGTGAAAGCATACAACAAACACCTAGACAACAACAAGCAATCGTAAAAAATTACTTTGCAATACACTACTTCTTATATTACATGAGTGTATTTTACAAGCCCTTTTCTCTGGCCTTTTTCCCTTTTCAACATACTACACGCATCCGCCTAGGTTGAGGGAAATTTCTATCTTCTCTGGCGTGACTACAGCTCCCAAAACTGGTGTGAGACTTCCATGGCTACAAATCTGAAAAACAAAGGAGTGAGTTGAGGACTCAGTAAGTAAAATTCACTAAACTTTGGATAGGAGGACGCTTCGCCATCGAACAAAGCACATGTCGTAACCACATCGATTGATAGCAGATCAATAGCAAAGATACATCAAACACATGCTTTTTTTTGTGTGCATAAGATGATCTCAACTTGCCTTTCTATTCAAGCAACAACATCTCAACCAAAAGCATGCATATGAGAGATTCATTATCTCAACCATTGGTACGGCTCTTTCGGAAATTCTTCGAGCAACGTCCCCTAATCCAAAGGTGACGACTAATCATCCGAACTTAATCGAGCAACGTCCCCTAATCAAGGGTAATGGCTATTCATCCAAACTTAATCAGGCAACGTCTCCAATCAAGGGCGACGGCTATTCTTTTCCCCCATGTGACCATGCCAACAAGCATTATGCCAACTTGAGTACTTCACGCGAAATGAACATAATGCCATATGGCCTTCAAAATCTTACATCATGCCATGCACGAAACCAAGTTCGTCCGAACCGACTGGTCATGGCGCCGACCTACACCAAGCAAGGCTTGGATCAATACGCCTCAATACCAACCATCCAAGCAAGGCTCGTTCCAACATGCCTCGACACCGATCCGAACCAAGCGAGACTCGTTCATGGCCGGGGCGTGCATTCATACATGATCAAACCTTACAAAATGCATATACATGCACGGCAAGTTATATCAAACGTACACAATGGTGGAATCCACGCAAGAACAAAAAGAACGTGACTCGCCCAACAACGTAACAAATCACCCTAGCCAAGGTTTAGTAAGTCCACTTACAACCTTCCGAGGTCGTGGCCGATGTGGCCTAGGGGTGAGTCGAGCGGCAACGGCATGGTGTGGCATTGGCACGGGTACGACAAAGGCACGGCCAAGAGAGAGAGAGGCGATCAAGAGGGGAAGTGGCGTGAACAAAGGGGTGATGGTGCAAATGAGAGCTAAAGAGTGGAAATGCAAAAGGGGAGGCTCATCTATTTATAGGCCTCAATTTCATCACTGCTTGTCCAAGTGGTCCAATTGTTTTCTTTGAAGTGGCAAATCTATTTGAGTGAGTTGGCTAGCCTAGTGAATGAGGGACAAGCCTAACAAGAAGAGGTGGCAAGCCTAAAAGGGAGATGTGGCATGCCGTGTCATTAGGAAAATCATGAAGCCAAGGCGTGCATTTCTCATTGGCAAACTTGGTCATGAATCATCAAATTCTCCCCCAAGACAAATCTTGAGCCATCATGACCAAATCTTCCTTATGCCACCTAATATAATGATTCACCCCTTGTAATAATATCCCATGTTCTAGAGTCTTCTCTTTTGTCCATACTTTCAAGAATATGGCAAGTGTGAGAATTAGACCAATGAAAGCACTAACTTGGTCAGGTATGAATCCCTCGTGTCCATCCACAATTGACCATGCCTACCCAATCGAGATTCGTAGCCGAGTCACCATTGGAAGTGGTGGGTTGTGGCCAAAATTGTTTTGAATGACTAAGTTGGTGGCCCATGTCAAAGGCACAATAGCTAGCACTGATTAAGTGCTGGCCTAGCAAATTGGGCGCATGGCTCGTGCAGACCAGGCGCATGGCCCGTGCGCGACCTGGCGCGTAGCCCATGCAAACTGGGCTCATGGCCCGTGCACGACTTGGTGCGCAGCCCATTCGCAGCGTCCATAGGCCATACAACACATGGCCGGCAATTAGGCTGGCCTTTGGCCTTACGGTAGGGTTCAAGTTAGGCACATGGCCGGCTCGTGGCCCGGTACATGGCCTGGCACACAGCTTAGGCACATGACCCCTTCGGCAAGGTTGTCGAACCAATCCGCGATCGATCCACGACTGGTTTGTGACCTATCCAAGTGTCCCATGGTTGGGCCATGGCCAATCTATGGCCAAGCATGCTTGGTCCATGGACAACCCTCGGTGGTCATGTAGTTGTGTGGGACTGATTGTTCCGTGATCAACACACGGTCGTACAGATCGATCCATGGTCGTCCGCGATCGGTACATGACTGTGCGGAATCACCTGCGATCGGAATAAGACTGCGTGAAATTGATCCATGATCGTCCATCGATCCATGGTGGTACAAGACCGTCCCATGGCCAACCCTTATAGTCGAGAAATCAATCCACGACCGAATAATTTGAGTCACTTAGATGATCATTGGATTGATTTGTTGTCGATCCCTTGATCATTCTAGCACTGATCTTTCGATCAGACCATGACTGATCTCTTGATTATCCTTCTGATCTGGTCGATCAGTCCATGACCTATCCTTGGATTGGTCCATGGCCGATTTATCCCATAATTGTCACGCCAGTTCTATAGCCATTTCTGTATAGTCAAAATTGTGGATGTCACATAAACATTCTCAAGTGAGTGTAATATGAATTCTTATCATTCCATACACTTTGTGGTATCTCGCCTTTGAGTGGAATTGAATGTGATAGATTTATCAAGTTTACCACTGTCCTCATTGTGACATTCCGGATTTTGACCCAATTTGGGGTTTATAAAAACGTGTAATTCGTCAGTGTGCTTATAGTAAAATCTCGCCCGGAAACTGATCACTTCCGGTTATTATTTTAAATTTGAGATTTCGCTAGAATCGCATTCGATCGAATTTTTGCCGTTATTTAGACCCCAAACTTGGCAGTCGATTTTCGGGAGTTTCAGGACGAAATAAATTGGACGGTGTCGATATTAATGTGGCCAGTATCGAGATTGTCAGGAGAAATGGAAAAAGGGGAGTTTTTGACCTGGTGCGATTTTGGACTAGTAGACCTCCCTCGTTAAAATTTGGTTTCATTAATTTGGCCTTTGTCCCTTTTTGTGTGCGAGGCTCTTTTAGGATCGAGGGGCAATTTTCGGTTTTGAATTTGGACTCTCGGTTTGCGTTTAATAAAGAAATGAAGTTTAATTATTTTTCGGAAATCTCTCTCTCTTTCTCTTTCTCTCTCTCTCTCTCCGGTCACTTTCCCCCTTGCGCACGTTTTTCTCCCCTTTGTCAGACCTATCCATTTCCCTCTCTCTCTCTTCCTTTTCTTTCTTTCTTTCTCCTTTTTCTTTTATTTTTCTTTCTTCTTCGTTGGTCTTCTTCTTCGTGGGTCTTCTATTCCTCCCGCATCTGCTTCGCTTCTGCTCCTGCTTCTGCTCGCCCCAGCCAACGCCGACCGAGCTTGTCTTCAGCCTCGTCGCCACCGTCCGCCGTCCGCCTTGTGCCGCCGTCGCCCGACCGAGCCGCGCCGCCGCTCGTCGCCCGCGACCGCCGCTCGCCGGCCCTACCCGCGTCGCACGCGAACAGCAGCTCGTCGCTGCGTTCGCCGCGGTCCGGCGTTGCCCAGCCGCTCGCCGACCTGTCCTCCGTCACCCGGCCTCCCGCGACGTCGTCGTGCCGCCTCCGGCCGCCGCGCGACTTTCTCCCCCCTGTTTCTCTCTTCCCGGCGACTTCCCCTGTTTTAGGGCTCCAACTCCGCCGCCGCCGTGTGCCGCCGTGCTGGCCGTTGCCGCCGCCTCGCCTCCGCCACCCAGCCTCCCCCCAGCCACCGATCGCCACCCCTCCCCTGTTTCGGCCAACCCAGCGCCTCCCCGCCCTTCCCCTGTTCTGCCCTAAACCCCCTGTTCCCGTCGCCGCCGTGGACCGCCGCTCGACGCCGGAGCTACTGCCGTCCCGGTGAGGCCCCGACTCTTCCTTGCTGCTGCCGCCTCAGTTGGAGCTCCTTGCCACCCAACCGGGTGCCGAGAGCCTCGCCGATCGCCACCGTCGCTGCTGTCCCGACGAATCCCCTCGCTGCCCAGCCTTGTTTTCTCGCTCAAGTTGGGGTAAGCGACTCCCTAAACGCTGTCTAGGACTTTGGGTATCATTAGATGTGTTTAAGGGTTGTTTAGGGTGAAAATCAGGGCTGATTAGGGGCTGTTTGGGCCGGTTTGGTGGCCGTTTAACGCGATGTGGTGGCTGAGATGTGGGCTAGATAGGGGTGGATGCTATGGTCGGAATGCGGATTGAATCGTGACAATTTATAGCCGAATTTGGTGCTGAGTTGGGGTCGTTGATGCTGGAAATTAGGCCGCAATTATGGATCGTTCGTACATTAAATCGTGTTGGGATGACGAGCTATGTGTCGGTCGAGTGTTGCTGGACGTGTGGACTGATTTGGTGCCCGAATCGCATTTGTGTTGGTTATTTTGATGGTTGGATTGTAACGGAATGAAGTGACGTTGTTTGGGTTATTGAATGAAATGCAGGTTAGAATGGGCCGGAGTGGCGAACGATGTCGTGATGAATTGTTGTGGGATTAGTAGGTTGGATTGACACACAATTGGTGTATAATATTCGGTGTTCTATGGCTGGTTGTTATTGTCTTGGGATGACCGGTTATGAGTGCGCATTTGTATCTTTAGTTGTTAGAATCTCGGTTGCTGAATGTGCTAGGTGTGGTAGATTTTGTGGTGGGTTATGACTGATTTTTGTGACTTATCTGAGGGTGGAGTCTATGTCAAGAGTACTGGTTGTTTGTATTTGATTCAATGCTCGATTGGCCGTCATTCGCGTTGGTCACTCGTGCTTGAGTTGACACACTTTATGTGAGCTTGAATTGCAATGATAGATGTGGTGCTCGTGTTAGCTTGACATGCGATTGACACTTTGTTCAAGTGAATTGTATGGCGTGTGTGGTTAATTGAATAAGCCCGGATTGATCGGAGGGCTGCCGACCTGTGGGGTGTTGACCCGGGTCGTGTGAAAGTTGTTTTTGAAAGGTCCTGTGGGGTGTTGACCCGGGACAGAGCCCGGATTGATCGGAGGGCTGACCTGTAGGGTGTTGACCCAGGTCGTGTGAAAGTTTGTTTTCGAAAGGTCCTGTGGGGTGTTGACCCGGGACAGAGCCCGGATTGAACGGAGGGCTGACCTGTGGGGTGTTGACCCGGGTTGTGAAAAAGTTGGATGGATGCGCATGTGTTTTGGTGCATGGATGAATTGAGTGAACGTACGTATGCATGACGTTCGAGGGATGGTGATGTGCTTTTGGGATATTATTACATTATCATGATTTGATTAATGTGCAGAGTTAGCGTGTGATTTGAGGTAAGGTAAGTACATTATGTGAAAATTGTTATGTGGATAGTTAGATTGCATGTTTTTACTTGTCTGGGTACGCATTGGCCTTTATAGGGTTTAGGGTATTTCTTACTGAGACTCGTTCTCACGGTTATTATATAACCACTTTCAGATCCGCGACCGTGATCGAGTCGGAGAAGCCGCCAGAGTACTACAGGGATTGAAGAATAGATCAAATTTACCCTGTCTTTTGAAGCCCTTTTTATAGAGGAGATAAGCTTGTCAACCACCGCCCCTTTTTGAAAAGCGTGGTTTGAATTTGATAGCTAGGTTATTGTTATGTAATTATTGTTTTGTGCTATCCTTTCGTCATATTTTATTGTTTGGGTTGTTTTATATTCGCTTCGGTTTGCCTTTATCATTGGGTGTTTCGTATGGGGTCGGCGACGCGTCCTGGGACGTCGCGTTCAATACGACCGATGGCGGGATGTAGCGGGCTCGGCGGGGTCCGGGGCGTGACACTCATTGCCTCCCTCCAAAAAGAGTTTGACAACTTTGCATGGGAGCGGATACACCTTATCCTCTCACATATTGTTCGATTCATCTTCTTGGCAATACCATTATGTTGTAGTGTCTTGGGCATTGTTTTCTCAGGTATTATGCCATGAACTCTACAGTAATCCTCAAATGGCCCTCGGTATTTTCCATCATTATCAGCCCTCACACATTTCAATTTTCTACCGGTCTCCCTTTCTAGTTTCACATGCAAATCTTTGAAGGTATGAAGAACTTGATCCTTCATCTTCAATGCAGTGGTCCACACCTTTGAAAATCATCTATGAAGATAGCATAATAAAAAGCACAGCCAGTAGTTCTCAAAGTCGCAGCACAAACATCAGTGTGTAACAAATCAAGTCGATTAGCCTTGTTCAATGGTGAAGTAGATTTGAAAGCAACTCTATTATTTTTTCCAACAATGTAGTCTTCACAAGGGTTTATAGAGGTACCTTTTATGTCTGAGAGTAACTTCTTCGATGTAAGAACCTTAATTTCATTCTCACCCATATGTCCAAGCCTTTTGTGCCAAAGTTAGGTAGATATCTCCATCATTGCATTAACATCTCCACCGCATAACTTCACTTGTATGGTATAGATGATATGTTTTTCACTCTTCTTGCTACTACCAAGTTGCCCTTGATTAACTTCCACTTCCCTTCACCGAAATAACTCACGTAACTATCATTTTCTATCTTCCCTGTGGAGATCAAATTAAGGCAAATATCAGGGACATGCCTTACCTCTTTCAAGATCATCTTGCATCCATTGTTGATCTCGATCTCAACACTTCCTATGCCAACAATCTTCGACGAGCCATCATTACCCATCCTCACAAGACCGAAATCTCTAGCTGTATGTGAAGAGAAAAATTCTCTCTTGAGGACTACATGAAAGAAGGCTCCAAAATCAACTAGCCAAGTGGGGTCCTGGCATGTTAAGTAGATGCTCTCATCATTGCGGATAACTATCATGTCTTCATAAACTGTAGCGACATTTACTGTCACGCCCCGTACCCCATGAAGCATAACATCCTGCCAACGGTCGATTTTGCTGCGACGTCCTAGGAAGCGTCGCCGACCCACACCCATACAGAGATCAAACACATGCGGAAGCAATACATAACAAACCCTGACTATTATAAAATACGAGCCAAGGATAGCCAAGCAATAAACAACGGTCAACGCAGAAAATATGTACATACTTATATTACTATTTTAAAACTCTTTTTTTTTTAGTGATCACTACAACCAAAAAGGAAACAACATCAGTAGGGAATAACCAAACAGCCACTTCTCCGCTCTGCTCCGTCTCCACCAGGGTGCATGCTCGATGACCGCTGGATAAAATGCGGTATTCCAAGAAGAGACGGTGACCTCGGCATCCTATTGCTGGGGGTCTGAAAATGTTTCGGTTTACACAACCGTGAGACGAAACTCAGTGAGTTCAACCCCTAAACCTAGACTAGGCTAGCATGCAATCTCCTGACCAGAAAATAAATATTTAAATCACAAATCGACAATAACCCAATCATTCTTAGACCCTGCAGGTTAGACAGATCAACATATAATAATCACAGCACATACGTGGCACTCATAATCACACGTATATCAATCACATGCTTATGCACTGATTCTCACACTCTTGCATGCCAGTCCATACATGTTCATGCATACAATTGTCGTCGACATGACACGTGCAATTCTCGGCCCACTGGCCCACACTGGCACACTGGCAAACTGCCCAATTTATTGCCTGCTTCAAAGTGCATGAGGATGGTCGCCTTCCGGACGTACCGAGCATCGTCCTGCTTCAAAGTGCATGAGGACAGTATCGACCCGAAGGTCACGACCCGAAGGTCCTTAGGTGATCACACAATTCATTATTATCTGAACCCAGTGTATGATGCTTTGGGGTATTTTAGGTGATCACACAACTCATGGCAGGCACGCGTTCTCGCATAATTTCACTATATGCCACACTCTAAGCATACACAAAGCGTGTCTATGTTATGCGATGTAATGCACCATGAGCACTAATGAAATTCAATCACAATTAAGCACAAATTACTAACAACCAGTCATCCCGATCACACCCGATAATTTTCCAATGGACATCTAAATTGGCCCTTTAATCCAATTAATCTCCCCAAATTATTCTCATTAGCCTACACAATTTTTCCGATAATAATTCCTATCAATTAGTCCTCAATCCAGTCCGAGATACATCGATAAAATCTAAACCAGTCTAGGAAAAATGCACTATTAGTCCTAATCCGGGTTTAGGAATTTTACTTATCTAATCAAGGGTCACGACGACGGGGAATGGCAGCCGATCACTGGTGAACAGTGAAACCGGCGGCGAATTCCCGGCGACGGTGTACAGACGGGTGAGTAGTGACCCCGTACGGACGGCTTGAACAGTACCACCCGTACGGACACTTGTATGGACGGCTGGGAACGGTGGCCGGCGACGGCCGCGACGGGCCGTACGGTCGGGAATGAACAGTGACCGTACGGGGACGATGAACAGTAACCGTACGGGTCACTATACGGACAGGGCTGAACGCGCGACATATGGACGTGCTGGACGGCCGGGTGTCGACGGAACGACGATCGGAGCTCCGACGAAGCTCCGGCGGTACTGTTTGCAAAACAGAAAAATGAGAAAAAGAGAGAGAAAGAGAGGGAAAGGGAGAGAGGAATGGACGGAACCGAGGCTAGGCTGAAGCTGGGGACCAAGGGGGGTCGACGGCGAGGCATGGCGGTCGGCGGCGTGCTCCGGTGAAGCTCCGGCGAGAGGGAAAATGAGGGAAAATGAGAGAAAATAGAGGGAAAGTGTGGGAAAATGAGAGAAAATTTCAGAAGGGAAGCTGGTCTGATCGTGGGAGTGAGTGAGGAGAGAGAATATCAGTCCAACTTGGTCAAATTATAGGGCTAGGGGTGCCACGTGTCAAAATCTCACAAAAATGACTATTTTACCCCTCATCCAAGGGCCACCATTAAACCTTGTCTAATAATTCAAGGGCATTTTGGTCCTTTGCTGTCATAATTAGGATAATTCTAAATTTAATTAATTTCCTTAATTATTCCCCAAAATTCGGAACCAAAAATAGCCCAGGGGTAAAACCGTCATTTTTCCTGTCCCGGGGCGAAATTCCAATTTTCGCACATACGCGTTCCATATATGCACGGCCAACCTAATATGGCGTCGTAATAGCGAAATTCACTTTTTAAGCCCTCAAAAATCGACTGCGAAGTTCCGGGAATAAAATAATATTATTTTTTCAATTTTTGTCGAAATTCCAATTTTTGTCCATAACGACTCCCGGTATGCGTGGCCACCCAAAAATGGCGTCGGCCTGGAAAAATAACCTCAAACGGCCTCAAAATCCAACACCGGCACCCATAGGGGCAAAATCGTAATTTTTCACCCCCGGATTGAAATTCCAATTTTTACTCGTACTAACTTCAAATGTGTGTGGCCAGCATAATATGACGTCAGATTTCCAAAAATAGTCTATTAAGTATTCGAAAATCGACATCGAAATCCGGGCCCAATTTCGTGGATAAAACTCGCTAAACTTTCAATTTCAGGGTCTCTCACTAACGGGCGGCTATTTAGAAGTTACGCGTATCGACCTAGGGCTATCTGTGTCTTAATGGTCTCTATCATTGAGAGAATGAGAAATTATCACTAGTTCCAGAGGTCACGATCGTTCGATTCAAGTTCAAGACTGGTTGGCCACGTGTACTTTCGGTCTTGCAGAATCACCTGCGTCCCTATTATACATCGTTGGCCTTGGCCAAACCCAATCCATTACCCTTTCCTACGATCGGCCCACGTTGGCTCAAAATATTCCCTCAGCGTCTCTCGTGATCGATGTCCGTTTCACGATAGGGTCCCCGGTCCACGTACCGTTTTCTAGTTAGCCATACCCCATTGGTTAGTATCCCGAGAGTGATCAGCTCTGGGTGAGACTTACTAAAATGAAATGCGAATTAATATCAGTTTCATTGATCCCGGAATTACATCGAAATTCGGGCCGTTACATTTGCAGCTGGTGCTTCAACTTGCTTCTTGGCTGCCTACAATCGACGATCTCTAATGATATGCCTATTTTTTCTATAGTGAAAGTAAACCCTCTTCTCAGCCCTTGGCCTTGAGGTTGAACGATCTTTTGGTCCATGGCTTTTGCTCCTCCCATGTTCTACTTTCTTCTCCTGTTCATTGATAACAAAAATTTTATCACCATGGTTGTAGTACCCATCATCCTTGTGCCTTTACTCTTCACTCAGCAATCTATCGTTCACTAACTCCACGGTCAAAGCTCCATCAGGTGTCGAATTGTGAATTGATATAACTAAGGTGTCCCAATTTTTTGGTATAGAACCTATCAAGAAGTGTGCATGCAATTTCAGAGTGATCATCCTCTCCATTGCATTGATTTGATTCAATAGACCTCTCATAGTGCCTATGTGTTCAAAGACACTTGTTCTATCTTTGCATTCCATATGCAACACCTACTTTTTCCAACTTGCTATGTTTTGAGATATATTCCTCACGTATGTTCGCTCCAGATTTGTCCACAAATCATAAGCGTTGTCTTCTTGCGCAAAGCTTTCAAAGATGCTTTGATGGAGTCATCTTATAATGGTGCCAACACATCTTTTATTTAGGATAGTCTACTCATCCTCCTCCTCCTCCTCTATTTCTTCTTTTAGTGATAATATTGGGGCTTTTGAGGAATCTTCTCATTCATCTCCAGCTTTTGTTGATTTAGGAGATGGTGCCAAAGTCTTTACCATGCCCTTTGGAGGTATTCTTCTCTTGATTGACCTTTGCAAGCCTTTGATGTAGAGATGATCCTCTATCTTGCACCTTCATATTGCATAATTCGTAGTAATGAGCATGATCATGTTGACCTTGTCTTTTGACATCTTTTACAACCTTAGAATTTGATACCACTTTGTTGTAAATTAAGTTGGATCGCAACCGATCTCAGCGAAATTCTAACTGTCAGAATCGTGCATTATTTGGTCGTATATTCTCTTTGTAGAAAAACGTAAGTAGCACAACAAAAAAGAACGATACACCAGAAATTTTAACGTGGAAAACCCACTAAGGGAAAAACCAGGGGATGGTGATCTGGAAACTGCTCCACTATAATCAAAGGTTTACAAAAAATACTCTAATGGTGTTTCTCTCTCAATAAATTCTTATAATTGTCACAAAACACATCATCACTTGATCAACTCTCAAGATCTCTCGTGTTTACACACATTGTTGAAAACTCCTGTTATCTCTCTTAAGTATTTTCTAGTGCACACATAAACCACCACCCAAACCCTTCTATTTATATCGGTAGATCTCCACCCAAGTTAGGAATCCTCCCTAATTGATTGATAATCACCTCCCAATTAGAAATCTCTCCGATTAATTGGAATTCCTCTAATCAAGAAATCACTAGAATTGATTCCATCCTGATGTTCTTTCTAAATAAGATTCCTCATTTATGATTCTTTCCTTTTTAGCGTCCTACCATAATAGGACTCCTTCTTATTAGGTATTATTCATGAGCAACCATCAAAATAATTCAAATCGACTACCAAACATGTTAGGCTGCTCCCAACAGATTAAGACAAGATAAAGTTGGATATAAGAGGAATATAACCCGGATAAATTTCATATATATAAATATATATTTCATTTTTATATTTATTACGTATTTTAGGTATATTAGTATAGTTTACTGTTTAATAAAATTTTAATAAAGTGTGATGGAAGGGGAAAAATAAATAAAAAAGAGGGAAAATAATAAAAAAAATAAGCAAATAAAAATGAAGTAGGCATGGGTGTCGTGAGAGATTCTTACCATTTTCGTTTGTGCAATTTTTAAGTTTATTTACACTGATATGTTATTCATAACAAATAATGGACATGGTAAGATGTTTATATAACCAACTTTATTATTGCAATTCATTAAACAATAGAAAGGATATAGTAAATCCCTTGAATTTCATATCATATCCTATTTAGTCGTATTCTGTGTAGAAATCCAGACGATCAAACACAACCTAAGAGTTTAATGAAGCTTTGACTAGTGTTTTCTTCCTCGTTTGATGTTAGATAGCTTCTAATTTCTAGTCTTAGAAAATTCAATGAAAATTAAAAGTTGAAAACTTTTGTGATGACATTCAAATCGGGTGACCGATATAAAAAAACATGACATCAAATGACCCGATTCTTAGGTTCGAGAGAATTGAGTATTGTGACATCACGGGATTAACTCACTTAATGTATTGCCCATTTTGACCTGTATTATACTTGGGAATCACGGTTTTGTTCTTTGGCATATAGGTAGGCTCTTTCCTAATAGGTCACCTATCTTGGTAGTGTCATCACCCTAGGATGCTTAACGTTGGAGTAAAAGCACCTCTTAGCAGTTAATTCCAAATTTCAGATTGTTGACACAAAAAATTTGGCAACCCACATAGTCATTTACTGCATAGAAAGTGAGGCGTCAACCCCGACCCCTAAACAAAAATATCACTTGCATTATTTAATTTTTGCATTTTTAAGTCATCGCATGACTTCCCCATGATACTACCAGGCTTGATGCATGCAACATTACTCTTTGTCGCATGACGCCCTCACGGACAAGCGTACTTAGGATCATCTCCCGTAGATAGCTAACCATCTCATGCTCTTGATCTCGGTCAATAATTCAAAATGAAAAAAAAGGTAATTACGACATGCAAATTGGGAATATCCGCAGGTTGAAAGGAAACAACTAAATTTGGTGTCGCTGAAGAGATCAATTCGGCGAAATTTGATCTTTTCTTTGCCAAGATTAGGCAAGATTCAAAGCAATTTTCTGCATGATTCTTGGCCAAAAGGAAAGCGATTGGAGAGAGAGAGAATTTCCTTAGATACACTTTCTCATCTTGCAATGATTTACTTCATCGCTAACGCCATTTTGAGAGGATATGGTGGAGTTTATGAAAATATTCGCTAGATATATTCTTTCTATAAAGATCAGAAGGAAGTAATAGTGGGAGGAATTGAACAAACAAGAAAGGAAATTAATCGGCTGAAGACGTGGATTGATGGAGAATATTCGCGCTTCAAGCCTTTCAAACTCGAGGTTAACACATATAAATAGGGCTCTTGTACAAACACTCAGAACACATACAAAGGGCATACTCAAAAGAGTTCTCGACGCGAAGCTTATCTCAAAACGGCGAACTCTCTGCAGAACCCTCTCCCATGGCTCTCTTTTCCCTCCGGTGCCTCTCCTCCGGTTGCTAATCGACTCATAATTGATTAACTGATTAGTGGCGACTCCAAAAAGTAAGTTTAATTGCATGTTGAATAGTATACCAAGTGGCGGTTGGTAGGACTTGTGAGAACTCGTGCTGAGCATCACACTTAGTAGTCCGTTAGCGACTCCAAAATGTAAGTTTAATTGCATGTTGAATAGTAGACCAAGTGGCAGTTGGTAGGGCTTGTGAGAACTCGTGTTGAGCACCACACTTAATAGTCCATTAGCCTTCTCTTTGTGATTCGCTTTTGGGAAGGTCGCGACGCACATATATAATCCAAGAAGCTCTTCCCCTACTTGGTGAGTAATTAGGTTAATTCCTGCCCTCTGCTTGCCATCCTATAAGCCTTTTAGGAGCTGCTTTTTGTCCAAGCTCTCTCACCCTAGAGAGCACTCCCCGCCATCGTCGGACCGGATTATTACAAGTCCACCGGCTTTCACTTGGTTCATCCCTGAATCACAGACCTACTAGATTCACTCAAGCTTTGGACAGTCCCACACCAGGTATCACGGTTTTTTTCTTTTGGCGTGCAAGTTACACTTTCCCAAGATGTTAGCCATCTTGATAATGTTATCACTTGAGCACGCCTAACATTGGAGTTCCAATGTTAAATATAAGTCAGAAGGTGCTCTTGTAAGTCAATTACAGTGTCACGTATATAATCCAAAGATGCTCTGCCTATTAGATGTACAATTCGATTGAAGCTTGTCCCCGTAACCATCCTAGAAGCCTTTCTATACCCATTTCTTGTCCAGACCCTCTTGATCCGTTTATCACTCTCACCCATCATCAGACCGACTTACAAGTATCCACAAAATGCATATGGAGGGGATGCAACCCAATTTGATTATTTTAAGGAACCCGAAACAATTTTACCCTTACATTAATCTTTTGTCAGAGAATGCGACAAATTTCTACCAGGTGATTAAATGGGTCCAGTAACATATATAATCAAACATTGCATATATCTTTGACAAATCTTGGTCCAGACTTTCAGTCTGGTTTGACAAATAGTTGGGCGTGTTGATCCAGATGCATGACAACCAGGTCCGGCCGGCATCCAGCCTTGTCGATTGTCACTTCGCTACTGCGTGTGCTACCTCTTCGAGCCACCGTAACTTTTTACAAAAAAATAAAATTCGGATGCATGGGGTTCAATTCACATGTATCGTGTGTATTTTCATGGGACTGACCTAATTCAGTAATGCGTGGGAGTTGTGCTTATATGAACAAAAAGCTCTATTATGTATAGGATACATCTTGTGACAATGACACGTGATCAAATTATGTGTTGAAGGGACTTAATTAACAAAATTCGTGAAAATGAAAAAATTTGATTAGACAAATTGAAAGTCCAAGCACTTGATTAAATAAATTGAAAGGGAAAGTAGATATTTTCTTTTAAAAGGCAAATAGCCATGGAGATTGAGTAGAAGATAGTTTGGTTGCACAGGGTGCTTGTGAGGCCAATGCATCTCCACCCCGATGATGCGAGGGTTGAGATGCATCCGACTCCTATGCACTAGGATCATTTAAAAATTCTTCCTTGAATTCGCTGGTCCAATCCAACTTGGATTAGGAAAGAAAAATCCAGTTTAGCCAAAACGAGAATCAGCGGGAAAGTAAGGAAAGGAAATGGCAAATGTGAAGTTGTATTTTACCGTTGTTTGGAAAGAAATCCTAAAGTATGCCAAGTTTAGTTTATGAAATGGCCGTATTAACTTGAATATTAAATATGACTTATTCATTATCATTTTGCATCATTTTTTAAATGTGAAGATCATTAAATGCTCCGGGTTTTATGAGGCAAGTGAAATCTCAGCTGTTCATGAACACCCGGTTCATGCAGCATTGGTCGTTTAAAGGACAAGCGGCAAAGGGGGAAGGAACAAACGTAACGTAAACTTGAAAGCCAACCTCACTCTCTGCCCTCTTCATCGTCAGTTCACCGCTCCATCTCCGCAATCCATCCCTGTTCTTCCCCTCCGATGGACTCTAACCGCGACCAAGACGCTGTGAACGACCTGCCAGAGGAGAATGGGCGGAAGCGCAAGCTGGATGACAAGACCATCCATGACCCCGAGAGCGTCAATTGCCGAAAGACAGTCTTGTGGCATGATGAGTTCCAGAACTTTTCCTATGCAGATCACAAGAAGTTCGTCTCTCGGGTAAATCGGTTGATGGAGATGGGCTTTATCAAATCACTGGATGGCCTGGTGGTCCCAAGGATCAATATCCTCAACCACTCCTTCTCTTGGGAGGAATCCGATAGGGTCGCTGCTAAAGTCTCAGTCTACTTGCTTGCTCGCCACGCTATCGAGGGTACAGTCACAGTGCAACGTCAGATTTTGCGTCCATCATGATCTACTGTCTTTCCTTCAGATTAGATAATGCTTAATTAGTCTGCTTGGTGTAGTGTTGATTGATTGCGTGGACGTGCACCAGTTGATTTTGTCTAATTTGTGTGGCTGCATCTATTTTGTGTTTTTGGTAGAGCAATTTGCAGAAGTGATGGTGAAACATGGAGCGATACCTGCTTTGGTGAAGCAATTGCAAGGTCCACCTTCAGGAGAAGGGGACCGGTGTGAGAAGCATCTCGAGCACCAAGTTGAGGAGGGAAGCGCAGCTATCCTGACCATACTTGCTAAGAACGTGAGTTGGGTTTCATATTGCTAATGTTTATGCAGTTTCTTCTTGGAAGTGGAGTATATAGAAGTTTACGTCTTACGTATTTGGGTAACTTGTATGCCGACTGCAGTTAACATCGATAATTATGAATTGCGGCTGGCAAGTGACATCACTGGTTTTTATACTCTCGCATACGACTATTATTAGTCGACATATTCGGCAAAGTAATTAATGTTGACAAACTTAACTGGCCACAGATGATCAAGATTGTGTAGCCGCGTTAACCTGTATATCCATGCAGAGATCAGATTGAACTACGTAAGCAATTTGATGAACAAAAATAATAAGATTTCCTAGATTATTTAGGTATGTGTAATCAAATTTTGTTCGGAAAGTTCACACGGATCAGGAAAATGCTGATGGAGTTGAAGTTACCATGGGAGTCTACTCTCTGGCTTTCGATCAGCCACTTAGAGTATTTTTCACTCAGTTTAGCTATCTCACAAATTGTATTTGGTACTTCATGGTTGGACATGGCATTCGACTATGACATGATTGACCCATCCGGGAAGCAGAAAGTGCCTGTTGAGCAATTTGAGTTGTCGCCATCGCTCTTAGTTTTAAGGCTGCAGGGCTTATTGATCAACTGGTATATGTCTAAAGAAATCTTCTATCTCACGGCTTGACCAAGTTCTTTCGAGAGCATCAAAGTGAATCAACATATCGGCCGTTGGATTTGGATCCAATCTTTCTATTGTCTAATTACTACACTAGATTACAGAATCAACATTGCTTCATTATTGTACTGACAACTGGATTCGTGCCATCAACTTTCCGAACATGACCAAGGCGGCAATGCTACTGAGGAGCATTAGGATGATTATGTGCATCTATTTTACTCAGGAATAAAATTGGTCTTCTATTCTGGGATTGCTTTTGACACTTTATCATCAATACAACACATGCATGAAAAAACTGCTGGCTAAACAATCTGACCGGTCAGTTTGATCCCAAAGCTATCTGAGAACGACTCAATTAGTCATTGCTATTGAGACCACTTGACTCTATCTCAAAACAAGTACTTCCGTTTGCTCCTAGCGACCATTTGTCTTCCTTCTTTTGTGGTCTATATTAGGATAAGACTTCCATTTCGAGTCCAACTTACCTAAGATCTTCTCATTTTTGCTGGTTATTCACAGTTGGCCTATCGCACTTGGGTGCTCAGACTTTTGAGTTAGATACACTAGGTCTTTGGTCAAGTGCTATTGATATTGCTCAAAATGTTTGAATTCTCTACATGCTTTCTGTCTACAGCCTGAGTATCAACAACTCATAGTCAATAGTGGTGCCATAACCCGTCTTGTTAATCTGCTGAAGAGGCACAAAGCCGGCCCCAGTTCAAGATCATTGAATGATGTTATTGAAAGAGCAGCTGAGGCTATTAGTCAGCTTGCTTGGGAGAATAGCAGTGTCCAAATCCACGTCAGGTTTTTTATACTCACATACTTGCAATTGTAGAATCAGTTGTGATTTGTCAATGCTAGATCATTCCTTGATAATATGGGTGGATATGTAGGATGGAAGGTGGTATTCCACTAATTGTTGAGTTGCTTGATGTTGATGTCATAAATGTTCAAGGGGCTGCTGCTAGGGCATTGCGGATCCTGGCTAAAAAAAACAATGAGAACAAAGATCAGGTGGAGTTCACATTTCAGCAAGTTTATTTAGTATTATTTGTTTCTCCATCTGCATTGATATCTGCAGAAAATTCATATAACTTGCATTTCAGATTTTGGAGAGCGGAGCTCTTCCTACCCTTGTTTTTATGCTCAAATCTAAGAGTGCCGGGATCAACTATGCAGCGGTAATGAGAGTCTGTGTACTTCATTTATCTTAAGCTCATATTTGATTTTTAACTCATCTTGCAACTAGAACGGATAATATTCATGAAATTTCTGGTATTCCAGCTTTCAACACTTATTATTCTGGTGGACTCATCTAAAAAATTAACGAAATATGTCATGAATGCTGGGGCTTTGCAACCAATTATAAGATTGCTAGGGTATGTCTACTTCAACCAGTATTTTTTTTGTTGTTTCAACTTTGAATGTATTGTGTTATTTTTTTCTAAACTTCGTAGTTATCTCATCACAGTTCCAGCAGCATGCGGGTCCAAAAGCAGGCAGCTTCACTACTCGCAGAATTGGCCGTTGCCTATTCAGACCGTAAGGTGTCTTGTGAAATTTCCGGATTTACTCATTATGACTCTATGTTCTTTGTTCTCGTATTGTCTTTCTTTGATGTATTTTCCTAAAGAAGTGTGGTTATGCTAAAAATAGGAATAACCGTGAGCTGCTTACTCTGTGCATCTTCCAAATATCTCCCCTATGTGCTGGCAGAGATCATAGAAGCATTTTTTTTTACCTAATAATAGCCAAAAAGAACGAGACATTACAATGAATTCTCTCTCCATCTTTTTTCCAAAATTTGGCAAAGCAATAAAAGTCTTCTCTTTAACTGGAAATTTTACTGGAATTCAAACTGCATTGATGACAAGAACCCAACTTCATGAGCTGATGCTTATAGAGATTTAGAAATGGCAATTTCAGTTTCCATCCATCACACAAGTGATATAGCTTTTGCAATTTGCAGGCGTCACCTTATTTTAGATTTAACATATGTGGATGAATTAATGAATTAGTCCAACTAAAATGATTACAAGTATATTTAAAAGAACAGATATTCATGTAAGTGCAGATCTGGCTTTTGACTGGATGGTTCTCTAGTTAGATATTAAGCCTCTCCTAGCGGAAATTACTTTTTTTGAATTTAATCCATTGATTACCCAAAATAAGAGGCAAGGGCGTCAGTGGGATATTTATTACCTCTCTCTCTCTCTTCATGGAAGAATCTGAATCATTATGTTTGATTTATTGACGAGTAGAAGCTCATTAAACTCTCATTCTATTATATATAATAAATTAACATGAAAGCAAAGCCAAGAGGTTAGCATGACAGTGCCTCTTGTTATTGTTGCTGCAAGCTTCCCTGCCCAACAGCAAGAAGTAATGTCACAATTTTTGTTGTCCTTTTTTTATTACGTACATAGGCTATTGTTCAAAGGGGTGCAGTTCGTCCTCTAATTGGGATGCTTCAATCTCCTAATGTTGAAGTGAGGGAGATGTCAACTTTGGCACTGCGGAGGTTGGCTCAGGTCGTTGTTCTCTCTGCTGCAGCACTGCTCATTAGTTCATATGAATTTTTTTTTTGCGTATGTATGGTGGCGACTTCCATTTTCCTTTCTTTTGAATAAATTATCCGTAGATTTTTGCAACATGTTCAAGCATCGAAGATGGGAACACATTTAGTTTTCTCTTTACTATGAATGTTTTATTGTCATGTGAGTACATAAAGATGCCATTTTGATTCACATGTTTAATAGTTGTATTTTCAGTGCACCTTTTTCAGCATCTGGATATCAATTCAACGTCTTTCACTTGTTGTTCATAGAATAATTTCGCCATGACTTGCCAAAATCTAGCAGTTTGACTGATCCTTCCTCAGAATTGCACTATATCTTTACAGAATGCAACAGAACTGAGATAAATATTAGCCTGTGAGATATTCTATGTTATTGGTCTAGTTGTGAGATGCACTGATCTCAATATAGTAAACATGTTCTCAATTTCAGGACAAACACAATCAAGCTGGTATTGCTCATGAAGGTGGGTTACTGGCATTCCTGGGGCTTCTGGATTCGGAAAGCGGACCACTCCAGGCTGCTGCTGCTAGTGTTCTTGAGTGTCTAATGAATAATGAGGTATTCAATTATCCAGGGATTTAGTAGACCAAGAGTGAAGAGCTACTTTGAAGAGGATGCGCTCAATAGTTTCCTTCATTTGTCACAGGATAATCTGTCGGAATTCATTATCATGGATGGATTTCGGATGCTGCAACATGTGAAATTCACTAGCCAAGTATGTTGGATCGTATTCAAGTTTGACTATGCAAGTGGAAGATGAAATTTGCATCTTGCTACTGCTACGGTCGAGCTACGTTGTTTAAGCTACTGGTCTCAATGCTAACTGTTTTGGTATCATCTTTAGTAATTACATTATCCAATGTGAGAGTCGCATCTCAATTTAAGTTCATCAGCTAGGTATTCTCTAGAATCTAAATACGCTACATCAGGCCCTACTCAACTTTCCAAAAATTTGAGCTAGCAGAAAATTGTTTAGATACTCCCTGTACTTAGACTCTCAAAGCAATTTGGTAAAGCAAAATGATCGGTTGTACTTTAACTTTGGGTGACTTTAGGCCATGCACAGTATTAGTGAAATAAGTTATTCCGTTGAACTTCCATTAGGTTTTCAACGGAATCATATTATGTGGCAATACCAGCAGATGCCACATTAATTAACTCCTTTAGAAACCGTAATGAAACTAGATGGAAATACTATTTCGCCAACATGAGACTGGAACCACCAAAATAGAGTCGCCAAAAACGCCAAGGTATAGGGAATGCACTAATACTTTTCTGTGGTATTAACTTTCATAGTATGACAATATGAAAAACGATTGCCCTATTACACTTTAAATCTACTATTCGACTAGTTAGGAAAAGATTCAGATTTTGATGAATATGGATATTAGGAAAGGGTTTTTCAATCATGTCCAACGCATGTGGCTTTTAAACCAAGTTTAACGACACATTCTTAATAATTAGTGCCATCTAAGTCTAGTTTCGTAGCACTATATTGAGTAACTGACTTGCAATTCCTTCCTTTTCAATTTCTCGTCTTATTTATGAAAATTAGATTTCATATCCAACATCATCTCTCGATTTTATTGGGAAGATGTGCTCAACGTGTGAAGTTTAGTTAGTCTTCTGTCTTCATGTTAACATTACAATGAGTATGTTGGTCTTGCTGTAGGCGGTGGAATCATGTGTTGCAAGAACATTGAAGAGTTTAAAGAACAAGATTCATGGACAAGTGCGTAATTATCTTCTCAATGACATGTTCTTCATTATATTGGTGCTTATTTTACACACTTCTTACGTTACAGGCAGGTTATGCAGAATGCTTCTTTGAATTTCTTTTTCGTAGGCCTTAAAAGACTTGGTGTATTTGATGCATGCATCAGAGAAGGCCATTCAAGAAAGAATATCTTTTGCTCTTGCTCATCTTAGTTGCCCAATCGATCACCAGATGATTTTTCTCGACGACGGTGGCAAGTTTATACTCTGAGGAGTTTTCAGCATTTTCAGGCCTTAACTTTTCATGTTCAAAAACTCATTGTACATTAAAGAACCTTTTTAGTAACTGAGTGAACTATTTTTTCATGAAGGTTTGGAATTGCTACTAGGATTGCTTACTTCCTCTTGTCCTCAGCAGCAGCTTGATGGTGGAGTAGCCTTGTTAACGTTGGCCAAACATGCTTTGTGTCTCTCACCTGTAGATGCAGCTCCACCTGTACCACCACCCCAAGTATGCTTTTTTTTTTTTTTTATTTTATCTAGATTTGCGTCATGATTCTGCTTTGTAAGAAATCTGAACTTCAAGTTGAGTACATATGTAGTCATTGTCTGGTTTCACTTACAAGTGCTTCTAATGCGCCCTTACGGAGGCAATCTTGAGATTCGGTGTGCGGGGTGAGCTAAGGGTTCAGTGCATTTGTACATTTCTGGTAAATTTGAAGCAGCAGTTGTGGATTCAAATTATCAACTTGTTGATATATTTGTTAAGTCTCTTTCTAGTTCTTAGGTGAGCTACTTTGGTACCAAGTTGGCGGCATACGATAAATGTTCTCCAACTTGAGGGGGAATGTTGAGGAATACTTGTATATGTTAGTATGGCTATTTATTGGAGCATACTTGTAAGAGTCATATGGGATACATAGATAGCTAAAGGGTAGATTGTAAACCCAAAACATTCAGTTTTTGACTTTCTCTCTAATTCATTTGCATTTGTTAGCACTATGTTGTCTTTGTCAACAAAGGAAAGATATGTGAAGCTGGCGGGCTTGTTTCCATAAGCTACTTTTGTGAATACATAAGGATGGATGAACACATGCATAGTGACTGATTTAAGATTCAGTATAGATTCTTCAGGATTGTAGATTTATTTGATGCATTTGGCCTTTGAGATTGGTTAATTAGGTTTGGCAGCAACCTTGTCGTTTTAAGGATATGGAAATACTTGCATGATGCCATGTCGTAGCTCCAACAAGGAGTAGAATGTCTTCATTGCCACGAGTGTTTTAAAAATATTTTTATCATATTGAAGCAATATATACAGCGATTATCTCATCTACGTTCTAACTGGAAAAAAGGATGGAATGATGAAATCAATGTGTCATCTTAGGGCCTCAAAAGCAAGATTAGCTGTTGTCTCATTTTCATCTTGTTAGTGCACAATGTTTATGCACAGTGCATCGGTTTCATTGTAAATTCTATTCAAGTAATAAATCTTGATTCTACGGCCCATCGCTTAGTTACTATCTTGGCAGATTAGTATTTCCGTTTGTTCAGAGGTATTTGCTGTACCATTAATCTCTAGAAAGGGAAAGATTGAACCACCAGTAGGGGAATAAAAGAGAGTAGCATAATTTGCAACACTCGAGGGACGAGTTTGGGTTGCATCTTCCATGAAGTTAGTATCCGAGTCACATAAGCGGGGTTACGAATCTGACAGTGGTTCTTTAAGGTTTGCACGTTGAGGATCTCTGAGTTTCAATTTGATTTTTTCTTTCTTTGACTAGGCTCTCATACCATGTCTAGAGAAAAGAGAGAATAGAGTTAACGGATCTGTTTATTTCTCACAAACCTTGCAGCAACTATATTACATACTGAGAAGTGTGTAAAAGAAAATGGTACCCTGAACTGATTAGTTGTAAGGACCTCGGCCCCACCACGCTTCTACTGCACCACTCCTTGTGTAATATTGTCCGCTTTGGACACTAAGTCCTCACGGCTTTAAAACGCGTTACACAAATGTTAGGGGCCAAGCCTTATAAGCAATCCCAGGACTCCCCCCCTAAGCGATGTGGGACAGAGACATGTCCCCCCCTTGCCAACCTAGAAGCCTGCCAGGAGCCGCTCCTTGTCCAGGCCCTCTGGCCCCGGTGACCACTCCCCGCCCTCGTCGGACCGGGTCGCTTAGGGGGGGAGTCCTGGGATTGCTTATAAGGCTTGGCCCCTAACTTTTGTGTAACGTGTTTTAAAGTCGTGAGGACTTAGTGTCCAAAGCGGACAATATTACACAAGGAGTGGCGCAGTGGAAGCGTGGTGAGGCCGAGGTCTTTACAAATGGTATCAGAGCTGACTCCCGACCGCGTGTGGGGCCACATCGAGGACGCTGTGCTCGAAGGAGGGGAGAATGTAACGACCCGGTCCGACGAGGGCGGGGAGTGGTCGCCGGGGCCAGAGGGCCTGGACAAGGAGCGGCTCCTGGTAGGCTTCTAGGATGGCAAGGGGGGACATGTCTCTGTCCCACATCGCTTAGGGGGGAGTCCTGGGATTGCTTATAAGGCTTGGCCCCTAACCTTTGTGTAACGCGTTTTAAAGCTGTGAAGACTTAGTGTCCAAAGCGGACAATATTACACAAGGAGTGGCGCAGTGGAAGCGTGGTGGGGCCGAGGTCCCTACAAATGGTATCAGAGTCGACTCCCGACCGTGTGTAGGGCCACAGCACAGTGTGTAGGGCCACAGCGAGGACGCTGTGCTCAAAGGAGGGGAGAATGTAACTACCCGGTCCGACGAGGGCAGGGCAGGGAGTGGTCGCCGGGGCCAGAGGGCCTGGACAAGGAGCGGCTCCTGGCAGGCTTCTAGGATGGCAAGGGGGGACATGTCTCTGTCCCACATCGCTTAGGGGGGAGTCCTGGGATTGCTTATAAGGCTTGGCCCCTAACCTTTGTGTAACGCGTTTTAAAGCTGTGAAGACTTAGTGTCCAAAGCGGACAATATTACACAAGGAGTGGCGCAGTGGAAGCGTGGTGGGGCCGAGGTCCCTACAAATGGTATCAGAGTCGACTCCCGACCGCGTGTAGGGCCACAGCGAGGACGCTGTGCTCAAAGGAGGGGAGAATGTAACGACCCGGTCCGACGAGGGCAGGGCAGGGAGTGGTCGCCGGGGCCAGAGGGCCTGGACAAGGAGCGGCTCCTGGCAGGCTTCTAGGATGGCAAGGGGGGACATGTCTCTGTCCCACATCGCTTAGGGGGGAGTCCTGGGATTGCTTATAAGGCTTGGGCCCTAACCTTTGTGTAACGCGTTTTAAAGCCGTGAGGACTTAGTGTCCAAAGCGGACAATATTACATAAGGAGTGGCGCAGTGGAAGCGTGGTGGGGCCGAGGTCCTTACAAATGGCAGGCTTCTAGGATGGCAAGGGGGGATATGTCTTTGTCCCACATCGCTTAGGGGGGGAGTCCTGGGATTGCTTATAAGGCTTGGCCCCTAACCTTTGTGTAACGCGTTTTAAAGCCGTGAGGACTTAGTGTCCAAAGCGGACAATATTACACAAGGAGTGGCGCAGTGGAAGCGTGGATGTCCAAAGCGGACAATATTACACAAGGAGTGGCGCAGTGGAAGCGTGGTGGGGCCGAGGTCCTTACATTAGTGGCCATCAATGCCTCCTAGAAATTGAGTAATTTGTTCTTCAGACTCTCTTGAAGATTGTTTCACGTTCAGCACATCCCTTGGCATTTTAACTCACTCGTCTTCTTTGAATGCCTTTGTGACGCTTCCTGAAAGTTAGTTTGACCAAAGTCCAGTGCCCTGATAGAAGCAGTCTAATTGTAGGTCAATTTGAGGAAGCAGCACAAAAAGAAAACCATGCCATCTGATGTAACCTTTTGGGTTGAAGGTAAGTAAAAAAGTGTCTTTCCATCCTTTGCGTGCTGCTATGGAATAAATTCAACTTCTGACTCTTGGAGTCCTTTAATCAGTTTGGGTTGCCTTACCGTCATTGACTTATGCATTTGTTGCAGGGGAACAATTCTATGCACACAAGATTTTCTTGTCTGCTTCTTCAGATGCATTCCGTGCAATGTTTGATGGCAATTATCGGGCAAGTTATTTTATGTTTTTAAGTTTTTGCGTTATGCTTTTATAGCATATGGCTCTTATATCGTACAGAAAAGTGCCACACTACCTCAGCTGCTCTCATTTCAAAGACGCCTTACTAAACTATGAAATTAGAGACCAGTGAATTTACGTAGAAAGTACTTTTTTAATTATTTCAACTTTTTGCATAATTACAGGAGAAGGATGCAACTGACGTAGAGATTCCAAACATTAAACGGGAGGTTTTTGCGGCAATGATGAGGTTAGCATAAGAATTAGTTTAACATAGTCAAAAACATGTATGCTTTATTCTCCAATTCATTAGCTCATTTTACTAGTGCAGGTTCATATACACAGGGTCAGTTGATGTTACATTGGACATTGCAGAAGATCTTCTCAGAGCTGCTGATCAATATCTCATGGAAGAATTTAAGAGATTTTGCCAAAGTGCCATCGCAGAGGTTAGCTAGTAATGCTTTTGTGAGTTTCCTTTTGGTTCCTGAGTTAATTGTTGAGTGTATTTTGCAGAGTTTATCATTGGAAAATATTGCAACTATGTTAGAGCTCTCTGAAGATGCACATGCGACGTCATTGAAGAAGTCATGCATCTTGTTTATCCTGGAGCATTTTGATGAATTTAGGCAGCGGTATGCAATCTCAACAGTTCCCTTAATTCTATAATGCTTATCAATATATGCATGTGTTACTTTGTGATCTCCTTGTGAAGGTTTCTTAGAATGCTGAATCTTTCGAAAGTGGTAAATTGTGCCTTAGAAACCCCCATTTTTTTGGCATGTTGGAGTTTGACAAATAACTGCCATTGGATGCGGTGTTCTCTCTCCTGGTACTCACTCTGTTGGAGGGAAAATGGAACTCTTGGTTTATGTGTCTGATCAGCTTTCAACAATATTATATCAAGATTGATTACTTAGGCACATAGTCACATTTAAGGCAAAATTATTGGCTCGATATTCATTTATTTTAGAATAATTAGGTCTTTGTTATTTGGAAATTCTATGGCCATTTGGCAACTAGCAAGCTTGGTATCTCAATCAGGGCTAGGCTCTCTGCATACCAGAAGAATGATTATTGACTTGATATTTATTCCATTTTCCAGTAATACTTTGGCTAATGGCACTGTCCACACATGCAACACGCTTTTATATTGTGTTCTCGCTTAATGTCCAGAGATGCCGCATATTGTGCACATTTTGGATGCAACATTTGACAAATATATCCCGGTTCATGTTTGATAGGAACTCCTCAACAATATATCAGGATAGAATTCTAAGGCACGGGATTACATTTGGGTCACATTTACATGCGAAATTTCTTGGCTCACAAACTCAGGATCGAGTCACTTGGCTCTCACGTCACTAACTGTAGGGCGGTTGAATTTCTACCTTTGGTTACCAAGAGCCAAAACTCATATCACTAGTGGATGATCCCTTCGTCCCACTATCACTCTAAAGCCAAAGGCTGCAACATTAATGACACAAAGTTAGGTTAAGCAGACTAGTGTCAACCTGGTTGCCACTTGCATGTGGCTACAATCCAACCTATATTACCCAGCAGTGAGCCACAAGACATTGCTTAGGGTTTTCATCTAGAATTTTTAAGCCATGCCTATCATTATCCTCAAAAAAATTTCATCCAGGGTAGAGATTTGACAGTATTAACTTGAGTTTATGCATGAGGTGTCTAGCTTTTGCCTGTGTTTGCATTCAAGAACGTGCATTTGCCTTTGTCCCCCAATTGGTGTGGTTGCTGCATTTGTAATTTCACAAAGGCTTTGCTAAGGAGAATCTTTCGTCTGGGTTGGTTCTTTCCAGCTTTGGCCAATTAATATGAGAAAGGGAATTGTGGTATGCTCCTGGCTATATGATCTTCTAACTTGTGACTTCTGTGAGGTTCGGCCTTTATTACGTTCAAGGCATAATGCTAGAGGTAGTTGATTTAGCAGAGAAATCCATCTTCCACGGTTTGGTTGAGTGAGAAAGGATGGCACTGTTTTGGTAGTTCAAATGAGTTTTTGCATGTCTGTTTTCATGTATGTATTGATAACTCTGTTGTAAATGCATGGCTTTAGTATTTTGTACTGAGAAACGATGTATATTACTTGCCTCACGCCAGCTTCCTAACTTTGTCGAAATCAGTTTTGTGTACAATCTTGAAAAATAACCGCCTCTTAGTATCTTATTTTCATATGCATTATCTGTTGATACGGTTGCTGCAATTCTTCAGGTACTCTCATCTAATTCAGGGAATTGTGCCAGTGTTCCGTGATTATTTTTCTGAAGAGTTGACTAAGTGGACCTCCACGCAAAAGGCAACACGACAATCTCATTAGGCTCTGGCTCGTTATGGCGTCCGGAGGGAGTTGGCAATCCTCGCTACGTGGAACCAACTCAGTGGTGGACCGTCTATATATATCACTAACACCTATTTTAATCCATAGATAAATATTGCGAAAATTGAATACAGCCAACTCCGACATGATATTTGACCCCAAAAAAAAAACTCCGACGTAGTATAATTCTTTTCATCTGCCTATACTCAATTAAGCTAAAGGAGGGTTTCTAATCCAATCAAGCACACACACATTTTTCCTTGCTTGAAAAGAGACCCGGTTAGAAAACATTGCATGAACTCAGTGAGAATTCAATACATTTCTGTTAACATCCATAAATAACCTTCATGGGCCACGGCAAACCGATAGGACTCAGAAGTGCTATCGAGAAGTCAGCCCATGAGTCAAAAGAAGCCCGAGGATGAGGACGGCTATAGTTAGCAACGGTTCAGCACGAGCCTTGATTCAGAAAACAGGATAAGCAAACAGTAGACAAATTACCAAAGAATCCGTGAAGGCCAAAATTCAACTGCCTCACGGATAACAAAATACGATTGCCAGGAAAACATCTCGAGTGTTCCGGGAATAATTTGAATTTGAAAAAATAACCGCCGTGATGGTTATTTGTCTAGTCCGGCTATAAATAGCCTATCAAGGATTGTTGCAAGCGATATGTGATCAATCAATGAAATAACATATTTCTAATTTCACAAGTTATTTTTCTTATTCGCATTTGCTTTTACCCTTTTATCTGCACTCATTGTTTATTTTATCCTTAGTTTTTGCTTAGTTAGAACCGAATTCTTCCTTTCCGAACCAACAAAGAACTCGATATACACAAAAAGCCAAAGAGCCAACTTAGGTGAAAGGTATTTTTTTGAAGACCATTTTCGGCAAAACACTCTTCTGCAAGATTTTTCTTTTTCGTTTTTCACCTGCCAACAACCAATCAACAAAAAGGAACACGATTAGCCAGACTCGTCTTCTTCCTTACTAGAATTGCAAGTTGCAGCTTGGTTTGGACATGTATAGTTATGTCGAATAAGTTTTTATCTTAAGTCTTCAATCAACCAATGGCCAAAATCTTGAAGTCCCCTTCCTACACTTAATCCATTTCAGGATCCACCAAAAATAGATCTATTGATTTTCACGCATCACACAGATGGCAAGCAACTTGATGATATGTTAAAATGCAATCCAAACAAGTCAAAGAATCAATTCGGAATGAAGTATGAAATGAAGAAAAGAGGCCCTTGCTTTGTGCGCAGAAAGCTCAGACATCGAGCGAGAGGGTGTTGCCACCAAAAGGGCCAATGTGGGCAGCCAGCCAAACAGTAGATGATGAACTTGTTGCCGTTTTCTTGACTTGTAGAATGGAGATAGACTATGGGCGGTGACTTGACTCCGATTGGCCCATGAATGTGAGTTCTCACAAGAGTGCTTCTACTTCCTATGAGGAGATCAATGACCAAGTGCATGTTTACAGGGGCACTCGGATACGAGTGTGATCGTCAGAGTATCTTGTGTCGTCTTCGGACGGAACTCTTGCTCTTAAAAATGTTCATCATGTCCCCAGGTCGAACAAGAGTCTTATTTTGGTGTACATAGTTGGTCTTCAATGTTTGAGTCCGATAAAGTGATTCTCACTACAGAGGCATCCTTTATTGGAAAGGGCTATGCCAAAGACAAGTACGTACTTTCTCATTTTGATGAACAATGATAGTAATATGTCTTTTGATTACGCTTGTGGTGTTGAATTTATTTCTCATATTAATACGCATAGTGTTTGGCATTACGAGTTTGGTCATATTGGCAAGAGAACCATGGATAGAATGATACAACGTGATTTAGTTCCTCATGTAAATAAAAATATTCTTGATGAAAAATGGAAATGTCGTGTTTCAAACTAAAATTAATAGAAAATCGACTAAGTCCTTTACCAGATCAACTAGTATTTTAGGATTAATACAAACGGATATATGTGATAATAATAATAATGATTTAACTAGAGGAGGAAAAAGATAATTTACAACTTTTGTGGATAATTTTTCTAAAAAAAATGTGTTTATTTATTAAACAATAAAGATGAGGCGTTAAAGAAAATTTAAGATTTTAAAGCACAAGTCGAAAGCCAATTAGGAGATCGAATCAAATTAGAAGAACTAAAGGTGAAGAATATTTTCCACCTGAATTTATTTCTTTTTGTGAAAGTCATGGTAATTTTCATGAAAGAACCGGGCCTTATGACCCAAATCAAAAAAGAGTAACTGAAAGAAAATATAGAACTTTATGGAAAAGACAAGTCCAATGTGATTGAGTGCTAATTTGCCTCTAGTTTTTTGGGGTAAAGCATTACATACTACATGTTGTACTGCTAATAGAATTTTGCATAAAATATGGATATGATAGCTTATTTATGTGATTAGGCACTCTTCGAATAGGTTGGTGAAGCTAGCGCTATAGTTAGTAAAGCAAGAGGCCATCCTTGAGTTCGCTGCTAAACAAAGACCAATGAAATGTGGAAAAATAGAAAACCACAAAATTTGTTAAATTAGAGTATAGGGTTGGATCAAGGCTATTAAATCTATCTTTTTGGCTTATCCATTAAATAGTAAAGCGCGTAGATGTTGAATTCTCAGTACTAATATAATTGTTGAAGAAAAATGACTCCAGATTTTGAAAATTTAACAATGAAAGATGCTAAGGAAAACAAAGTTAACCAGCCCAAACCAACAGAATCGGCCCAGTATACTGATCAGCCAACCCTAATTTACACCTCTTTCTGTCTCTCTTTTATTCACTGACCTGACTCACTCTCCAGCGGTTCTCTCTCCCTTCTCACTCACTCTCCAGCAGTGCTCTCCCATCGCTCTTTCCCTTCCTCCCTCCAGCGATAGTCGCTAGGGCTTTTAGATCTGTGGTCTTCTCCACGCATTTGCTGTCTTAGATTCTTTCTACGGTAGCTGCCATTTTTTCTTGAGTTAGTCTGTTGAAGTGAATAGGAGATGAATTTGCTTAGATATAGTCTAATCTTTTCTGAAAGAGCAGTTTTCCGAATATAGGATCAGATTTGATATAACTGGAAATGGGTCCTGGACAGAAGCTTGAAATTTTGATTGTCAGTCTGTTAACTTTGCGGCTTCATTTGACCCCATGTTCCTGCCTTTTTTCTTTTCTTTTTTTTTTGGTTAGACCCATGTTCCTGCTTTAATTATTGATTTCTTGATAGTTTCTTTATGCTTGTGTTGGAGAGTTAATTTATTTTTACCATTCAGCAATTTGGAACTACCATTTGTTCTTGTCGCGATTCTTTCTTCGTTAAGCTTGCATGACTGATGAGTTGAACTAGTTCTTCTGTCTAGGTTACAAGGACAGATGGTGAAGGCTGTTGTGCTTCTTCAGATCAGTGAGGCTGTCAGCGCAACTGTCTACTTCACTCACGAAGAAGATGGGAATACAACGCTCTGATCATAGAATCTCTGTACACATGTTAATGCTGATCATAATCTGGAAGATCTTCCTGTTTCTAAGGCCAGAGTGATTGGGAAGCTTGGTGGGTTAAACACCTGACCGATTTCAGGGTCAACAGGTCTGTTCCCGGTTCCACAAATGGGGAACCGACCTTGAGCGAGTAGGTTTCAAGTTCTAAGGTGGAAACTAACTCACCGTAGAATAGATCACCCCTAATTTGGGAATCCCACTTACCCTCATGGCCCTTTGATGTTTTAGCTCACACTCAAACCGTTATGAAATATATGGGATACTTCCTATACGAGGCATTTCTATACCTTTATTTTAAAGTTACTTCAAGTTTGTTCACCATGTTGTATTGTAGGCCACAAAACTGCATGTAGCAAGAACATTGAAGAGGTTAGAGAAGAAGATTCATGGACGAGTGGGTATCTATCTTTGTATTGACTCTCTTCCTGAGAGTGACGTTTATACTACAATGTGGTTATGCTGGCGATGCTTACATACCATAGGTTGTGCAGTATGCTTTTCATAATTAACATTAGATAAATAATTTGTTGGTTTTCTTTTGTGTAGGTCTTCAAACACTTGTTGCTTTTGATGCGTGCATCAGAGAATACCATCTATGGAAGAGTAGCTGTAGCTCTCGCTTATCTTTCTCGCCCAACAGATTCTTACCAATAATAATGGCATGTTATATAGTGGAGTGGAGTTTATTAATTTTTCTAGGCCCAACTTTTTTTTGTCAAGAACCATCAAGTACCATGTTAGATTATATTTTTAGTGACTAAGCAAGCTATTTCTTCATGAAGGATTGAAATTGCTTTTTGGGCTGTTTATTTCTTCAAGTCCAAGGAGCAACTTAATGTTGTTGTAGCCTTGTTCAAGTTGGTTCATAAAGCAATAAGTAGTTGTTGTGCTGTGCAGGGTAGTTGAAGTTGCATCTATAGGCAAAACAATCATTGCTTTATTGGCCAACTTGAATAAGGCTACAGCACCATCAAGTTGCTTCTTGAGACTTGAAGAAATAAGCAACCAAGTAGCAATTCCAATCGTTTATTGCCTAGTTTTCCTCACATTTCCAGATGCTTCTTGTTGGAGGCAAGCTTGGGTTTTGTGTTCTAGACAAGCTTGTAATTTAGGGCCTTTTGAAGCAACTTCCTTTGGCTACAAGGTGGTGAATTTATAATTGATCAGCAACGCCATCCGACGGTGATGGTGGTCATTTCCTTTGAGGGACTTGAAAAGTTAATTTGCATTGTAGGTTATGTTCTGGGACGTAATAACAACATAATATGAGAAACATCACTCAGTTTGTTATGTCACTTGCAGGGTAGTAGGTGCCTTTCCATCACTGTTTTGGAATAATTATGTTCACAAGTGTACGTGAATAGAGGTTGACCTGCAAATATTCATCCCCAACTAGTCTATCCGATAATCGCTGCCTTGCTCTTTTACTTTCAAGTGGTTTTAGAGCCATGAATTTTGCTACATGTTAACTAGTGTGGTTATATACATAGTTCAGTTGGGATTCAGACAAACAAAGCCTACGGATGTAATTTGTGATGATCAACAAATGCTTTAGGTTTCTTCCGGTCCGGGAAACCGGGGGAAATTGGTTCGTGGTGAAATTGAAATAGCCTTTTTGTGGGTTCAAACGATCAACTTGCAGACTTATTTACCATGTCTCTAGGTGGTCCTCTTGTGAGCTAGATATACAATAAGTTGGTAACTTATAATGCAAGTATGTTCCTGAATTCAATTTTTTAGACGTACTCTCAGATAATTTATATAGCATACTTGTCAATATACGGAGGCGGACCCGCATGGTAAGACCCAACCATTCAATCTTGAAATGTCTATTGGCAAGAAAAAACTCTTGAAATTTCTCTCTCGTTCCTTTCCATTCCCAATTACTAGAGATTTATTTGGTTAATCTTATTCTTGTCAAAACAGAAATATGAATAAGATGCCGAATCATAGCTTATGAATATAGTTGGACTTTCCTTGTGGCCGTGGTGAAAGGCATATCTAGTTTGAACGCGGCAATTGATTAGGCTCCAGAAGTGGTAGTAGGACTTTGTTCATTTTGCGGAAAATGAATGATTTTGAAAACATTTTCTTAGAAATGATTGCTTGAAATAATTAGTAATTGAACAAATTTTTTCATTATCAATATATGTCTAATCATTCTCGTGAAAAATGAAAATAGTTTTCTCTCATTTATCTTTGTAAGCGACGCTAGCGTTTTTTTTAGAAAAATATATTTTTAATTATTCAATTTTCGCAAAACAAACATAGCCGTGATACGGTTGTGGTAGACTTGTCATATTTTGACTAATCTTTAGTGTCATGGACTTGACTCTTTTATCTTAGGTATCATCGGGTACAACATATGTATGCTTTTAAATCTTGAGGAAACACACCTCAACCCAGTTATTCTCATCTCGAAGAAACCTTGTTAAGCTTTTTAACTGTAGAGACTGGTATATTTGGGTGCCACTAGCTGATGCATTTCGAATTATTTGACTTTATGTTTGCTTACAGGAGAAGGATGCAACTAGCATAGAGATTCTGAACATAAGATGGTAGATTTTTAAGTTGATGATGAGGTCAATGCAATTTTAGCTTAACATGGCGAAGGGCCTATATGCTTTGTTCTCTAATTCACTAGATCCTTTTACTGGTACTAGTTCATGTATTCCCGGCCAGTTAAAATTACGCCGGATATTGCACAAGAACTTTGTAGAGCTGCTGATCAGTATCTTATTGAAGGACTTAAGCAACTTTGCGAGTTGTGCCATTGCCCAGGCTAGCTAGAGAGGTCATCTGTCTATGTCCTTTTGATCCTTGGGATAATTGGGAGTGTATATTGCAGGAAATATCTATGGAAACTGTTTCAGTTATATATGAGCTCTCCATAGATTTTCATGCTACACCATTTTGGCATTCAGGTATCTTGTTTATCTAGGAGCAATTTTATGAATTTAGGCATCAATATGCAATCTTACCAGTTTTAAGAATGTTAAATCTTTTGAAGTTGGTTTCTTGGAAGTTCCTTGGTTGGGCAACTAGCAAGCTTAGTATCTCGATCAGGGCTAGGCTCTTTGCATACTGGACGCGTGATTATTGGCTCGATATTTAACTGTTTCCAACAATGCTTGGCTAATGGCACTGTTCACACATGCAACACGCTTTTTAAGACATGTTCTTCGTTTCACGTCCAGAGACACCGTATATGTGTACCAATATCACACAAGAGTTTTTGGCACAATAATTAGATTCAAATCCCACCAATCAAAATTCAATTCAACAAACTACTGCGATTTGTTTCAAACAATCCAAATCTCCACGACACTTCAATCAAATTCATCTATTTCATCAAAACATACAATGAAACCGTACATTGCACCGAAACAGAGACTACCTCATCCAACATCAATTTCGAGGTAAATAGGGTTACCAACTCCATCGAGCAAGCTGGTTTTTTTTTTCGAACATAGTGAACAGTAAACATACTAGCAAACCTAGAGAACCACGAAGCTCAGATCGGCGATCACACGACGCCGGACGACCGAGACCACACGATGCCGAATGACACTAGATTTGAGCTGATGACGCTTGCCAGCGTGAGCAACATCGGATTTTGTCTGGACGACAATCGCTAGCATCGGATTTGGATTCAACTAGACTGGGTGACAATAGATTGGGCTAGACAACGCTTGCCGATGTCAGATCTGAACCCTCAACGACTAGGTTATTGCTCTGATACCATGTAGAAATTGATATAGAACAAAAGATGAGGGCGAAAGAAAGAGGAGAGAGTAAAAACTGATTAGGTTACGCTGCTCCTCACACTTTTATTATTAATCCAATAACACTTAAAGACCAAATAACCCTCTAGCACTTAATGACCATAATAACCCTCTAGCACTTTAACAACATCAAATTGGCATTTGCCTCAATTGGAGTTGCAACAATCTTGGTATCAGTGAGTCTCGCACGTGAAAGAAGATCGGTGGGGTATTTTGCTTGAGAAAGATATTAGCCTGAGGAATCCGAGGCAACCTCCCAACCTAGAAAGTAACTGAATCGTCAAAGATCTTTCATTTCAAATTGCTGACTGAGATATTATTAGAGTTTTGTAATACCAATATGATTATCACCAGTAATAATCATGTCGTCCATATATAATAGTAGTAGAATATACCCACAAGATGTTCTTTGAACAAATAGAGCATTGTCATGGGGACTGGATCAAACACCAAGATGTTCCATGATAGAACTAAACTTTGAATACCATGCACGAGGAGCCTCTTTCAATTCATATAAAGCTTTTTGTAAACGACAACTTTTATTAGAAGCAGTAGTGTACCCAGGAGGATGCTCCATATATACTTCCTCATTAAGATTGCCATTAAGAAATGCATTTTTAACATCCATATGGAATAGTGGCCATCTGTTCATAGCTACAATAGCAAGAAGACTTCGAATATAAGTAAGACGTGCAACTAGAGCAAATGTCTTGTCATAGTTGATTCCATACTCCTGAGTAAAGCATTTTGCTACTGGTCTAGCTTTGTAGCTTTCCACCGTACCATCTACCTTAGTCTTGATCTTATACACCCATCTACAACCTATTGTTGCCTTTCTAGGAGGCGAATCAACCAAATCCCATGTATGAGAATTGTTTAACGTTTGCAACTCATCTGCCATTGCTTGCTGCCAAAGAGGGTTAGTTCGAGCTTCTCTATATGGGCAAGGCTCGTGAAGGGAAGCAATACTAGAGTACCAATGGAAATCACGAAGTTGAACAGAAGGTTGACTTACATGAGTGGAATGACAAACAGGAGAAGAGGGAATGACCAATGGTGGAGAATCCGCGGATAGTGCAAACAAGTCAAGAGCTGCCAAAGTGGGATTACTAGAGGTACCTACATCAAGATTAATAGAGGATAACTCCAAAGAGGAAGATTCAATTGATGTATCTTTAGAACATAGATCCATTGAAGGTTTGGTAAAAAAGGAAATAGTACGAAAGGAGTTGAAAGGACAAAGCGAAAAGAATATTTTGTGTTCCCAAAAGGTAACATGACGAGATGCGCGGAGACAATTAGAGATAGGATCCCAACATCGATACCCTTTTGCTCAATTCCATTCCCAAGGAAACAATATAAACGAGCACGAGATTCTAATTTCATGTGTTCATTTGGAAGAAGATGGACAAAACAAGCACTGCCAAATACTCGAAGAAGATTATAATTAAGAACACTGCCATACAAACACTCAAAAGGAAAGATACTACCTATAGTAGGTGACGGAGTGTGAATGATAGTGTAATATAGCAGTATGAGAAGCCTCTGCCCAAAACTATTCAAAACAAGAGGCTAAGATTCCATGACTGCGAACAACACCTAAGATGAATGATGAATGATAGTACCATTTTGAGAAATAATTCTAAGAAACTCTGTGTCTCTATATTTCATGGCATTATTAGTACGGAATATCTTGATATTTTGAGAAATATGTGTTTTAATCATGGTAACAAAATCATTGTAGATACAAGCTATTTCAAATCGTTGCTTCATAAAATATAGCCATGTATAACAAGAATGATCATCCACAAAAATCACGAAGTAGCAGGATCCTCTCGTAGCAGGGGTAGGAGATGGGCCCCAAAAATGAAATAAGCATGTCGAAATACCTCGGTCAACAGCCAATAATCAACAGTCAATGACAACTTGGCCGATGACATGGCAGTGACGTGGTGGTGATGTGTTGGGTAACGTTGCAGATGACGTCAGCAATAACTAGGCCGGCCTTCTAATCGCATGCGGCTCACATGGGCGCATGGATCTCACGCGCAAAATGATTGGGTGGCGCATGTGGGCGCATGCGGTGGTTTTTGGTGGCAAAGTTTGGCTTTTTGGAAACTTCGAGTGACGGAGTAGTCTTGTATTATAAAAATATCCAGTGTTGTGTGTCGGAAACTGACTTACAGAGATGGCAGCGCGTGGCTACGGCGTCTGATGACGAGTCCGGTGATATCAACAATTTGCCGAAACAAGCAACGGAAGACGTGTTAATAGCAATTGAAGTTGCGGGCCAATTTGGTGGAGAAAGTGATCGACGCGGCCTATACGGCTGGCGTTGCAGAAAGGAGCTTTTCAAGAAAGAGGTGTGCCAAGTTAAAAATAAAACAAAAGAGAAGAATTTATATATATTTGATGATGAAATAACAAGGAGTACATAAGCCTATTTATAGGCTTTATAGGTTAACTATCTACGGTAACAAAATATTACACAATCAATTACAAGATATTCAGAACATTGTAGATATCCAGAATATTATCGATATATGGAATATCGTAAATAATCTAAGATAATCTAAATATATCTAACATTTGCCGTGAGTACTGTACATGTTGAGAGTATGCTGATTTCTTGACTATACAAAGAACATTCTAGATGCAATGGACCTGACATTGGGTCGATATCTGTGAGTTCATGCGATTATTTTTGTTTGAGTCCACATAACGATATTTTATAATTTCAAAATTCAAAGATAATTAGATGTGTATAAAATCACTCCATAAAAAGCATGTGAAATAATTTCAACAGGAGAATATGGTACCTAAATGGTGTCGGGAGTGCAAATCCTTTCCCTCATGTAATTAATTGAACCTCCGGACTTTAGGCTCTCGTTTCATCGCATTTAGACCAATTGACTTTTTTATTAGCTAGCTGACTTATTTCTAGCAATTAGGGGGTTTCTTTTAGGTTTCCGATCAATCCCGTAACTATAACGCCCCGTGGTATGCCACTATATACATACTATCCGCTTTGAGCCCCACTGGGCCCTCACAGTTTTGTTTCTTTGGGCTTCGCCTAGAAAACGATTATGTACAGATAGAGAACCCGAACCTTATAAACTAGTCCAAAGCTCCCCCTCGGCAATGTGGGACAAGAGACGCGCCCCCTCCCTGTACATGTTCGAGGACCGAGGGACGGACGCAATGACTTGCCCCGTTCACACGATTAAGGAAATGTTTTAGGAATCTTAGGTGCAACAGCTTGACGGTAATCGACTCAGGATTTTCCGGAGGCGCTACAGGCAAAGTTATCATAATTTGTCCATGTTTATCCCATTGAAGGGACGCCACTCAATGCCGGATAGAATAATCTCCGTTCGGTCCTTCCCTATCCAGGCTCAGCAATTCGAGCAGCCAAGGGTGCGCATGAGAACTATTCTATGCCCGAGAACAATTTCTGAACAGAAATGATTTTTTTTTATTCTGTGCCCGGAAACAATTTCTTAGTATTTTAAGGCGTTTAGTAACCGTCCAAAATTTCTATTCCTGGAATAGAAAAAAACAGAAATGCGTTTGGTAACTACACAAAATTTCTTTTTATTAATAATATTTTGAATTGTTTAATTTAATATTTAAATTAAATTAAATATAAAATTAATATTTTATTAATTTTAATTTTAATATATTAATTTTAATATTTTATATTTTATATAAAATTAATTTAAATATTTAATATTATATTAATATTTAATAAAATATTAATTTTATATTTAATTTAATTTATATATTTAAAATATTTAATATTTTTATTAAATATTTTGTGGCCGGTCGCGCGGCCACAACTTTGTTGCAGCAACACAAAAAGAAGAAAAGAAAAAAAAGAAGAAAAAAAACTGATTCTCAAAATTGTGCCGAGAAACAAGAAGCAACTTTTTTTTACTTCTTGTTTCTCTTCCAAAACTGTTTCTCGGCACAAATTTTAGCAAAAATGTGCCCAGGAACAAAAAGTTTACCAAACGCATTTCTGTTCCCAAACTATTTCTGAGAACAAAAGAACAGAAATTTTTACTGCTTGGCACGTTACCAAACGGGCTCCAAATGCGTTTTTTTGTTTTTCGCATTCCTAATGGATGCACCTACCTTTGCCCCCCTAGGTCGTGTGAAATGGACATCAATGTTTAGATGGGGATTGAGAAGTGAAAGAAAAGGAGCAATACAATGCCTCACCCCATGAGACCATCCACTTGGAAGAGAAGAGACCACCCATCTCCTCGGCTTCCCCTCTACTCCACTGCATCCTAATTAGCATCGGCCAATATTCTTTTCTTAAAATGGACCAGGTAATTCGTTGATAATCGCTAAATAGCAACATAATTTTCTTAATTTAGTTTTGATGAAAAGAAATAATGTGTCTTGATTAAGTAAAAGAAAATGTAATTTTCTACGTGTATTTCCGATATATTGCATTTCTTGGCTCCTTCATTTAGCTGCAATATCGAATAACGTGGAAAAAGTTTACTTAAGTTGGGCTAGCGGCAAACATTGAAATCAATTGTCCCTCGGATTTTTTTTTATTTTAATTTTTCTGGGTTGGCAGTGCTTGCGTGTTGTGTCGCTATAGGAAAAGTATCGAAAAAGTCCTAAACCTATTACATTCGTATCAATTCAATCCTAAATCTTTCAATTAGACCAATTCAGTCCTAAACATTTTTCACATCGGTACCAATTCAGTACATCCGGTCAATTTAGACTGGAAATCGCGAGCGTGGACGCCGGCCATCCTACGTGAAATGCCAACGCTAACGCGGAATTTTTTAAAAATTTTTAAATTTTTAATGTTTTTTTTCTTCTTTTTTTTTTGCCTTCCTTCCTTCTCCGTGGCTGGTCGCGGGGCAACCGGCCACAGGTGAGGGCGTCGCGGCCCTCGCTGGCCACAGGGACTTTTTTCACAAAAGTCACGTAGATTTTTTGCCTATCTTTTGCATTATCATTATCTATTATAATATAATAGGTTTACGAACGTTTGTGTTGCTGCTGCCTCCTCTGGGAGGATTGCCGCGGGCCAATATTCGGTGGGCCCGGAGGCCATGTTTATCCGATTTAATCCTTGAATTTTAAGGGACGCCACTAAAGGCGGGATGGAATAATCTCTAGCCCATCCTTTCCTATCCGGGCTTAGCAATTCGAGCGGTTTTTGTTTTTCCCAGTACTGATAGATGCACCTGCCTTTGCACTCAGGTGGTCTCAGACTCTGCGATGGACGTCCATGTGTAGATGATGAGTGAGGAGTGAAAATCGTGGAGGAGAGGTACCCACCCACATGGAAGAAGAGAGACCAGACCACCTACCTGCTCCTCTCCCCTCACTCCGCCTCTCGGTTAATTAGCATCCCGTTTTTACCTGCTCTTTCACTCATTATGTTCATACCAGTAACTGGAGGAGACGTCGTGGAAAGAGCTGATTCTTTCTGCAGCTGCAGCCCTCGGATTCGGCCTCGTCGGCAGCGACTTCTTACTCATGGCCGATGTCACACTGGAGGGGGCAACGGCTAGTCTTGAACATGGGTCCGACAACCTCTCGGTCTGCGGCATCCACCATCACAACCACAGAGCTGGCGAGCCCGAGGAGATGGCCTCGAACCAGCCGGGCAGCGATCACTCTTTAGGAATGGTATGTTATATATCTTTTTTGTTTTTTTCTTTTTCATTTTAAAAAACATATAAAAAAAATTTCATTGCCGCAGGCCATCGGCAACGAAGATGAATTGCATTCCACTTCTGGCGCTAATATAGATGAGGGGGAGCTCAAGTCCAACCCCAGGGAGCCGAGAGTGGGGATGGAGTTCGATTCAGAGATGGCCGTGTATAAGTTTTACCGCAGCTACGCTAAACAAACCGATTTCAATGTAAGAATGGGAAAAGCAGAATACTCTGGAAGCGACAAGGCCTTCTTATGCTCTTGCCAAGCCGACAAGTCCAAAGAGCAGATCGCCAAGGCGACGCGGTACAAAAGAGGGGACATGAGAACAGGATGTGATGCTAAAATCGAGTGCGTGGCAAACGATGGAACGTGGAAGATCTCCAAGGTTGTTCTCGAGCATAATCACGCGACAACGGCTCTTTCGACAAGTGGGATTGTGGACGAAGTTAGGGCGGTTGGAGAGCGGGCTCTTGTTTCCGATGCGGATTACAGTGATGTTGATTGCCCAAGACCTGCGCCTGAGGAGACTCAGGACTTGATTGATCACTTCAAGTGTCTTGCGAGGTTAGATTGTTGTTTCTGTTACTCGTTGCGAGTGGTAGAGGCACGCGGCATGGAGAATTTTTTCTGGAGGGATAGCCGGTCCATGCTCGATTACGACCATTTCAGCGATCTTCTAGTCCTGGACACAAGAACTTGGATCACCAAGTATGGCATAATCTGTGCAACTTTTTGGGGACTTAATCATCACCGGCAGCCCACCATATTCGGACACGGTCTCTTGGTCGATCGAACGGTGGGTTCGTTCCATTGGCTGCTCGATAGTTTCCTTGAATCAATGAACTGGCAGAAACCGCAGACAATCATTACTGAATTCAGTGAAGAAATCGCCGAAGCCATATCTCTTGTCTTGCCAGAGACCCGCCATTGTATGCCTGCTTGGTCTATCTTGAACAGTTTCAGGAAGTATCTGTCTCCTTTGAGTAGCCAACTCGATGTTGTCAACCTCTTCAGGGAGTGCATCTTCCTCCACTCGCAGGAAGAATTCGAGTCGAACTGGAATTCCTTTATAGGAAAGTACAAGCTGCATGACAACTCGTGGCTTGCTTCTTTGTATAAAATGCACGAGAAATGGTCTCATGCGTTCACGAAGAACGTCTTTTCTGTTGGCCTACTCTCCATACAAAATGATGAGGATGCTAGTCACATTGTCAGAAATCTCTGCTCCGAGACCATGACGCTAACAGAAATTGCATGCCGGTGTGAACAGGCGACCAAGAAGATGCGCACAGAAGAATTTCGCGAAGACATGCTCTGCGAGAAAAACAAGGTGAATTTGAAAACCAGGAGTCCAATGGAGAAAGAAGCTGAACGACTCTATACTCGAACTATCTTCAAGATGTTCCAAGAGGAGTTTATCGATAGCCTAACGCTGGCAGTTGAAGAAATTAACAGCACGGAGACTCTCCGCATGTTTCAGTTGATCGAAAAAGGCAGCACAAAGACACAGACCCTCAGCAGCATAAAGGCACAGACAGTCAAGTTTGATCCTTCCGATTCGACATTGGCATGTAGCTGTGGGAAGTTCGAGTCGGTCGGTATTTTATGTGTTCATGCCTTGAAAGTACTCCTCTTCATGAATATCTTCAAGATACCGTCTCGCTACTTGGTGAAACGATGGACAAAATCTGCCAAAGACAGCCTGCCGGTGGACATCCCCAGCGCATGGACTGCACGTGATGGAGTTCCGATCAATTCGTTTACAGGTGAGTTTATGCGTAAGGCTTTGCATGTAGCCCATATGTCCGTAAATAAGAAGAGGAAGAGAATAGCTATGAGGTTCATAGATTTGGCAGTGGAGCACATTGCAAAGGTTCTGAAAACAGAAGAAGTGGCAGTTGCTCTGGACGATCCAGACGGTAAGGATGATATGGATTGGACCATTTGTGAGTATGCTCTCGAAACACAACTCGACCAGCAGAGTGCAGCTAAATCTGGGATGGGATGTCCGAGAGGGAAACGCAAAGTTCAAGGCCATCGACCAGCTGGTAAACGGGTTAGTCTCTTCCCTACCAAATCGTTTCTCAAGTTCACTGCCTTGTGTGTGCACTTCCACATTAGAATGCATTATCTCAGTAGGATTATCTTCCCTTATAGTAACTATTATTACCAATTAGCCTTTAAGGTTCGCTGTGGAAGTGTGGGCTATAAGGGGGGAAACTATTGCCTTGATTTAAATATAACATGTTTAGAGATTGAATCTGATGCCAGCCATGTGATATATGCCTTGCAAAAAGCTAGTGTTGACATCCCTGACTTGCACTCAATTTTGAATGAACGCAGGGACGTCTTAGCTGAATTGCAGCAGGTGACAATTAAGCATGCGTTCAGGGAATCAAATCAGCGTGCGAAAAGCTAGCAAAGATGAAATTGATGGCATCTTACTATATGTATCTACTTTCAATTGTATTCCTTCTGAATTAGAAACTTCGGTTGTATTAAATAAGCAAAGAGCAATATCCCCGGAGACTCAGACTAGGATTTGGCCTTGATTTGTACTTCCTTATTTGGATTGTTTATGTAAGCATGTTTCTACTGAAAAAAAAAATTTGCACCCGTTGAAAGGGATGTCAAGAAACTTAAAATTTGTCCTATGGCTAGCCAAATTAAACATACTTCTATAGTAATATAAGAACACGATCATGTAAACGAACAATAGATACTAAAATCAATATCTTCCCTGACCACACTGAGTTGGAAGTTACCAGTAAACTCTCTTTGAAGCATTTTCTATTCCATTTGCTAAGTTCAAATTACTCATGTGTTGGCCACTTATGAGGAGAACTTGGAGAGGCGAGAGAAAGGGAAGGAACCTTGGTAAGTGCTATAGAAATAGTGAAATACATTCAGCTCTGCAAAGTATTTGAGAAAGTTACATTGTCTGCATCCCAAGTTACGACAAGAGCTACTTGGTCTAACGCAATTGTGAAAATTTAGAAAGTCTATATAGCTCATGAATACTCGCACGCTTTTGACCGATCATATCGGTTATAGTTCCATTTAGTAAAGCTGCTATAGGTCCTCCAATTGTCAGCATCGAACCAAAAAGTGAATAATGCAGCATAATAGGGGAAAGATTAACACAGAGAACCCAAACCGTAACTGAGTGCACTTATCCGTCGACAGACCTTAACACAAGATATGCTTTTATTGCTTATCGATTAAGATACAGGGTTAATGCTATATGTTGAGGAACAAAGGGTTAATGCTATATGTTAAGGAACAAAGTACATAGAAAATTAGGATTATTATTTTAATCTTAGAATTTAGATGATAGTTAAATCAACTAAAACTTCGCAGCAATCACGCCATTATGATCCTATTTTAGCAATAAGCTGAATACGTCCAACCCATTCAGCAGATTCTTCATTCGTGAGGAGGAAGGTAGACGAACTGCCGCTACAGAAAGTCCCAGATCTTCCATCATGCCTGACATAACTGGCGATGACGTCCGGTAGATATTGGAAAGAATTAGAAGATTCATTGTTATTTATGTCCTTAGTGGGTATAAATATTCATAAACAAATAGGACAAGTTCAATGATTGGGTTGAAATCATCAGTTAAAACAATCTCTTCGTTTGGGTGGTAGCAATTAACACTACTTTTGAACCGCTACGCCTTCTCACATATCAGATTGCCACTTGTACGCAACTACTGCAAGATCCTGAAGGAACTCACCAGCCATCTAGGAGACTCTGTTATGAAGTAAAAACTGAAAATTTGTATTACACCAGGAATTCCACCTGAAAAATAAAACACAAAAGGGCACTTTTTGTTTATTTTCAACTTTTTTATCAGAAATAACTGTTTATAGAGATTTCACACCAAAAAAAAAACTTTTAATAGAGAATCCCAAACGCTACCGATCAAAGCCAAGGTGCACCAGGAAACAATAGTTCTGCGACATTCCGAATTTCGGCCTATTTTTGAAATTTATAAAACGTGTAATTCGTCAATGTGCTTATAGTAAAATCTCGCCCGGGAACTGATCACTCCCGGTTATTGTTTTAAATTTGAGATTTCGCTAGAATCGCATTCGATCGAATTTTGCCGCTATTTAGAACCCAAATTTTGGTGTCGAATTTCTCGGAGTTTCGAGATGAATTTAATTGGACGGTGTCGATATTATTGTGGCCAGCCTCGAGATTACTCGGGATATGTGAAAAGTGGATTTTTGACCGAGTGTGAATTTAGACTAGTAGACCTCTCTCGTAATGTGTTTTGGATTAATTTCTTTTGGCCTTTTTCCTATATTATTAATTAGGATTTTTGTGGGCCGTTGGATCGTTTTTGGGTTCAAATCGTGTCCGTTAGATCGCAATCGAGTTCGTTGACCTTTTCCTCTTTGTCTCTCTTTCTCTCTCTCCTCCCCTCTGCCGCGCGCGTTGGCCCCCATGCAAGTGTCCCTTCACCCGCATTTTTTTCCCCCTCCTGTCAAACCTTCTCTCTTTCCTCTCTCTCCTTTTCTCTCCTTTCCTTCTCTCTCCTTTCTTTTTCTCCTTCCTTTTTCCTCCTTGGCCAACTGGTTCTGCTACTGCTTCTGTTCCGCTCGCCCGATTGCCGCTCGTCGTCCCTCCACCTTCGCCCGACGCCGCCCCACCAGCTGCTGACACCGCCGTCCTCCTCGCGCCGTCGTTGCGCCGCCGCGTCGCTAGGAAACTCCGCCCCGGCTCGGCCTTCTTCTCCTCCCAGGTGCGCGAGCTCGGATCGCCGCCGCTTGCTGCAGCATCCGACGAGTCCTAGCCGCCGTCCAGTCGTCCGGCCAACTCCCCAACACTGCCCCGACGCCTGAGCTCCACCGTTGCCGTCGCCCCGGCCAGCTAGCTTGCGACCGCGCCCGCAGCTCGCCGGTGCTGCTCAGCCGCTCGCCGGCTGGCCCCGCTTCGCCAGTCGCCACCGTGCCGCCTAGACCGCTGTCGGTCCGCGCCCCTCAGCCCCCATCTCCCTCTTCCTCTTGCCCTCACCGCCCCGGCTCACTTTCCCTTCCCCTCCGCGCCGTCGCCGCAGCAGCCAGCCGGCCAGCCAGCCCGCGGCCAAGTCGCCCGAACCGTGGCCGGCGCCTCGCCCGTTCAGCCCAGGCGCCTCACCCGTCCAGCCCGGGCCACTCGCCCATCCAACCCGGGCCACTCGCCCGTCCAGCCTAGGCCGCTGTCCGTAGCCCGACTATCGTGCACCTATGCCCGCTCGCCCGCTCGCTCACTCGACCATTTGCCGCACTTGTGGTCGAGCACCGCGCCCATGGCTAAAGGCCTTGCCGAGCGCCTAGCCCGTGGCTAACCACCGTGCCCATGCGTGTGCCGAGCCCGCACTGTTCACCCGGGCCATTTTAGGCCCAAGCCGATTTTTCCCGGGCCAAAATTCTAGTAAGTGATCTCATAATTTTTATTTAGGACTATGGGTATTTTTAGACTTGTTTAAGACGTGATTAGTACTGGTTTAGGAGCTAAACGTGAATTGGGGTCAATATTCATATGTGAGTATTTGTTAGATTAAATTGTGATAATTGTGGGGCTTAATTAGTGGCTAATTATGGTGGGGTAAATATCCATATTGTCGTGGCATGTATGGAGAAAATTAACGTGTGATTGTGGCCGGCTTGAATGTCGGAATCGTGAGCTTGTGATTTGGAATTGGGATGATTATGGGTGCATATTTGTGGCTATCGTTGGTGGGTCAATGATTGGCTTATCGTGGCATTTGTGAGTGGAATTGATTACTGAATGTGACCGACTTGAAGGTCGAATTAGTGGAATATTGTGGTGAGCATGCCTTGAGTTTGATTGGTACGACTTGTGAGAATGACGAATTGTGTTGTGGTGCATGTGCATGAGAAAAACCCGGATTGATCGGAGGGCTGCCAACTTGAGGTGTGGTTACGCGGGTGTGGCAAGAAAGGCATGACCAGACCTGAGGCGTAGGTTACGCGAGTCATTGGAAGGGGAAAAATGTCCTGAGGAGTGGATACGCGGGACCGAGCCTGGCTTGATTTGAGAGCTGAGCCTGAGGCGCAGTAGTGCGGGCTGTAAAATTGGGCTTGAGGCGTAGTGGCGCGGGTAGTGTGAAAGGACCTGGGAGGTCATGGAAAGTTGTTCGGCCACACATGCGAGTTAAGTGTGATTAAATTGATTGAACTGATTGGACTGGCTGATTGAATGTGTGATTGAATTAGTTATATTAATTGAGTGTTAGTGTGGTTAGTGCTTGAGTAATTGTGATATGTTATTAGGCTATTAATATTGCATTATCACGTTTAACTAACTTGCAGAGCATGCGTTCTGATGGCGAGGTAAGTACAATGACGTGAATTCTTTGTGTTGAGGGTTAGATTGCTTGTACGACTTGTCTGGGTACGCATTGGCCTACGTAGAGTTTAGGGTGTTGCTTATTGAGACTCATTCTCACGGTTATTATATAACCACTTTCAGATCCACGACCGTGATCGATTCGGAGATGCCGCCAGAGTACTACAGGGATTGAAGGATACATCAAATTTACCTTATCTTTTGAGTACCCTTTTGTAGAGGAGATAAGCTTGTCAACCACTGCCCTTTTTTCAATCACAATTCTAAACTTACTCACTCTGCATCTTTTTGTTTAGATAAAGCAGCGAACATCTGCTGCATTTACAAAGAATAAACAATGCTGAAAGAAGTCGAGATCAGGATCAAAATGTGAAATTCCGCAAGTTGGCTGGTTAAAATTGAATTCCGACGGAGTGGTGGTGGTGGAGAGTACAGGAGTAGCTGGAATTGGGGGCATAATCAGGGATGATGAAGGGGAATAGGTGAAGGGTTATACTCATTGCTTAGGAAAGACTTCCACATTTACTGTGGAACTGTGGGCTATCAAGGGGGGACTAATTATTGCTTTAGATTTAAATATGACATGTCTGGAGTCTGATGCCAATAATATGATATATGCTTCGCAAAACACGAGTCCTGACATCCCTAATTTGAACTCAATTTTGAATGAATGCAGGGACGTTTGAGCTGAATCGCAGCTGCTGAGGATTAAGCATGTGTTAAGGGAAGCAAATCATTGTGCGGACAAGCTAGCAAAGATGGGATTGACGGCATCTTTCGATATTGTATTTACCTTCAAATGTATTCCATCTGGATTAGAGGGTGCCCGGCGACTTCAAACAGTGAACGAGAGTGAGTGTTGAAGTTAAGGGAAAGACAACAACAGAGAGAAATCTGTCTTTATGAGACAAGGACTTGGAGCGGCGTCGTTTGGGCCAAGACCAGTCATCTCATAGTCCATGCTGGACTTGTTTTTTAATAAAAAAAAAGCCACATATGAAAAAAGAAATGCATGTCGTACTTTTGGTTATAATTTTTTGCCGGAGGCATTAAAGTGATTATTTGTTATCCGATTTGACACTTAAGTAATCCGATGAAAAGTTTTGGCATCAAAGTGAGTACCTTATGAAAGTTATGGTACTTTTAATATTCTTTTCCCACCATGATTATGTTAAAAGGGTAATACATAGAGGTAACTATAGTGAAATCCCTCTTCCGTGAATTGGTTGATTGTGAATGAATGGCACCGTTTGGGTAATTTAAATGGATCTTTGTTGCTCAAAGGATTGAGGGCCTGTGTTGGTTCAACTTTGAAAATGCTACTTGGGGAAATGCAAATACCTTTGGGTGAAAGCCTATTGGGGAAAGGCAAATGGTGTTTGGTAAAAATATTTTGTAAAGCTACTTTGGGCAAAATATAGTGTTTGGTGAATTTTTTTTGCAAATGGACTTTGAAAATTACCTTATTTATTAAAAAAATAAACAAAACATCCCCATCACCGGAGGGGGCCGCCGGCCGCTGGAGGCCGAGGTCAGGCGACCCCGGCGAGCCAAATCCGCCGCCGCCGGCGGTCGCCCAAGGCCAGGCGACGGCCGCCTGGGGTCGCGCGACCCAGGCGGCCGTCGCCTGGGTCGCGCGACCCCCGCCGAGGGTCGCCTGGCCTCGGGCGACCGCCGGCGGCGGCAGATCTGGCTCGCCGGGGGTCGCCCGACCCCAGGCGACCTCGCCGGCCGCCGTCGCCGGCCCTTCTCGTGAAGAAGATGAATAGTGTCAAACCGAAAAAAAAAAAAAAAAAAAAAAAAAATGAACAGTAGCATTCCACGAAGGCTGAAAGCCCAAGGCAGGTCCGGACCAGCCTTGGGCTTTCAGCATTTGGAATGCTAGCATTTAGCCAATGCTAGTCTCAAAGCTGAACCAAACACCTCAGCATTTTGGGAAGGGGCTTTCGAGGCCCAAAGCCCCTTCCCAAAGCTGAACCAAACACCCCCTGAGTATTGGATGCTTCTGTTTTTGTGTATGTGTTGATAAGTCTGTCTATATACATTGAAAATGCTCGACTCTTTCCAAGCATGCAGGGCTTTACCATTTTGTTGGGAGAAGAGACGTCTAATGCTACCCTTGCAGTTTTGGGATTTTTTATAAATCCTTTCATGCACATTTTGGTAATGAATGGAAATATTCTTTGACAAAAAAGAAAACTTCATCAAAATCAGTTTTGTCGTACAATCTTGAAATATAAGTACCTCTTAATATATAATTTATTAGTTGAATTGTCTGCTGATATGGTCGTTGAATTCTTCTGGTACTCTCACCTTATTCCGGCAATTGTGCCAGCAATTCGTGATTATTTTTCCGAATCATGACTAAGTTAACCTTTGTGCACGAGGAGTGAAAAGCGTAGCAATCTCATTTGGCTCTAGCTTGTTATGGCATTTTTGGCAGTCCTCCTGATGTAGGAGCAAGCCGATCCAAGAGCTAGATCATCTACATTTATCTTGGAGCCTGTTTCTTCCAATGATAAATATTGCAAGAATTGAAAGCAGTGCCTCTCTGACGTAGTATAGTTCTCTTCATCTGCCAACATTCAATTAAGGTAAAGGAGGGTTTCTTTCGCTTAATGTAAATGGAATGGATTCAGTCATACTGGAAGTAGAAATACCACTGCCCTTTCTGTTATGCATTAGTCTAGTTTAGAAAAAGAGGATAGACTTTCCATTTACCGCTAACTAACAAAGTCCTGTCGTAACAAGGCCGTGTTTGATTGGTGCCCGAGACAACTCGTGTTTTTATCTTTTCTTTTCTACTATTTGATTTTTTCATTGCTTTCCAAAAGTTTTCTGCATTTAGTATCCTATTGAATGTTTGGATTATTACAATGAATACATAGGCAAGTAGTGGTATGTTAGGAAACAAAAATCATGTATGAAAAGTTTTCCTATAAAGAGAAAAAAGAATCAATCCAAACACGTAAACTCAATCTAGTGTAATAAAATCCCCGACCCAACTTCCTAGTTCGCAAAGGTAAAACAATATTTCCAACGTCTTACCGGGTCTTTGACCATCCTAACCAACTATGCCAAATCCGAGAGTCGAATAGTTACTATTAAGCTTAATTTCCACTATGTATGGTACTCATTATGTACATATTTCCTGTTTCTTACGTAGAATGTAAATTTTTTTATCTATGCAAAAGCAATAGATGGTAATGAAGCTTGAATAGGCAGCGAAATGGATTGCGCGCTTCGGGTGCAGATGAGGCCGATTGATCTCGACCGTTAAATTATATGGGCCTGGGGTTGAGGTTGCCCTGCAAGACACGTGGCAGTAAGATCTGCAAGACACGTGGCATTGTCACAGGAATAATACAAGAAGCGGGGAAAGAACGAAGGCGAACGGGCAAAGCGAAACACAAAAGCTGAAAACCAACGTCTCTCTCTCTCTTTCTCTCCCTCCATTTCCTTCGTCGTTGCCGATGGCGTCCACGGGCGACCGCGACCACTCCGGCCACCACCAGCAGGAGTTGAGAGGCCGGAAGCGGAAGGCGGAGGCGGAGCGGGGGCCCGTCGGTCCCTGCATGTCGCTCCGCTTTCCGGCCAAGTGGGAAGCGCTGCTTGAGCCTGTGGTCACAGAAGCCGACCACGCGAAACTGGTGCGCTTCGTGATCAAGATGGTCGGCGTCCTGGACCGCACCTTCTCCTGCCGCGAGGACGATCGCATCGCCGCCCAGAACGCTATTCTCATCCTCACAGCACTCGCCGAGAAGGGTAACCAGTCTGTTTTCGGTGTAGAGGATGATTGATTGCTTGGACATTAGAGGATTGATTTAGGAATCTCATCATGCGCGATTAGTGTAGACTGTGGAGTCCGCGTGGTGTTTGGCATAAGCCGTGTGGCGTTCCGTTGTTTTATTTATTTATTTTTTCGTTTGTAGGGAAATGTGTGGATGAGATGGTTCAGAATGGAGCCGTTCCTGCTTTGGTGAAGCATTTGCAAGCGCCTCCTTCGGGAAAAGGGGACAAGTGTGCGAAGTTCTTCCAGCACAAAGTCGAGACGACGAGTGCATACGCTCTTAGATGGCTTGCTGCAAAAGTATGTGTTATTGCTGACCCTTATTCGAAGTTTTTAGTGATGTTATATGCAATCAAGGGTACCCATATAGATGTTTGTGTCTTCTTTCAATTGGAATGTGGGAACTTTTATCTCCTACTTTGGGATTAAGTTTGAAGCATTAGATTGTGGTCAGCGGCTTTTTATTCTGCTCAAATGTTCTTTTCTGTCTCTTGGTTTTGACAGCCAGAGCATGGAGAACTCATAATTAAAAATGGTGCCTTAACCCATCTACTCAATCTGTTGAAGAGGTACGAAGCGGGCTCCAGTTCACAGTCCGTGAATGATCTCATTCTAAGAGCCGTTGAGGCTATCTCAAAGCTTGCTCAACATAATAGCAGTGCCGCCATTCTTGTCAGGTTTTTTGGCTTTCATACTTGTATGATTAATTTCAAAAAAAAATTTATGATCAATTGTCATTTTCTAATACCACATCTTCCCTTGATTATACGGTGGATTTGTAGGATGGAAGGTGGTATTCCACTACTGGTTGAGCTGCTGGATGCCTATGAAATACATTTGCAAGGAGCAGCTGCCGCAGCGTTGTGCATGCTGGCTTTGGAAAGTAAAGAGAATAGGAATCAGGTGGTCACATTTTAGGAAGCTAAAACTTCCATTTTCTCCTGCAGCAATATTCGCAGAAAAATCTAGTGTGTATGGAGTGGCTTTTATGTTTTACCTTTTGCGTTTTTAAAATCTTGCAGCACAAGAATCCTGTTTTTTTCTTTTAAAATTTTATCAGGCTAAACTTTGATAAGATACATAATTGACATATAAATTTAGATAAATTTTTTTTGTTAAAATAATAATCTAGATTTCAGTGGGAAAGAAAAAAGCAGCGTTTTATTGTTCATTTGCTGAAACAAATGGAGAATAACTTGTCATTTCAGATCGTGGATTGTGGTGCTCTTCCAAGCATCATGTTGATACTCAAATCTGAGAATGCTGACATACACATTAAGGCGGTAAAATTTCTAGACAACCATTGTGCTTCATTGATCTATTTATGTGGGTATTGTGGATTCTTAACTCATTAATTGCACCACTAAAACTCACAATTTGCAGTGATCACTGGTTTTGCAGGTTGCATTGATTAGTGTTCTGGTGCGCTCATCTCGAAAAATAAAGAAAGATGTGCTGGCTGCTGGAGCTTTGCAACCTATTATTAGATTGCTCAGGTATGACCATATCTTGGCTTTATACATAGGTCGCAATGTATTTTGCTTGGTTGGCAAAGCACCTGTATATTGCAGCTGTTTCATGTTGGGAACTACTGTCTCTCTCTGTGAAATTCGAAGTTCATCTATTGCAATGCAGTTCCAGCTGTGTTTGGAGCCAGATGGAGGCAGCTCGCTTAGTTGGGCTATTTGCTGCTGCCAATTCAATTCGTAAGGTGACTCATGAGTGATGCTGTTTTTCTTGTGATCCCCTTGTATCCTTTGCTCTGTAGTTTTTTGTTGTCTATATATTTCTCTAAAGAAATATCATTTATATTACTCCCTATAGTGAAAACGATGATCACTTCTCTCTGTGCATCCCCGAGAGCCCTCTGCCAGGGCCTCAGAGATCATATAAGCATTTCTTGAGGTCCTAATATTTGTCCTATGAAAGAGCTCTTACAAATGATTCTCATTCTCTTTTTCATACCAAATTTCAAATTGTGTCTGCTGCTTAAGTGTGCTGAACATTTTGCTGTATTTTAAACAGCATTAATGACAAGACGAGTACCTAATTTGATAAATGAAAATGCCAACATTCCTCATCAGACACATGGGCAAGCTTTCTCTAACCACATGCATTATTTGGTCTGCTAACTTTAGATAGCATATATTAACGTGGATGCATTAGTCTAGAAAACCTGATGTACTAATCATGCAATGTGTTTAAGTACAATAAATATGACAGAGGTTTTGTTAATGCTTATCTGGCTTTTAATCCGGAAGGGTCTCTGGTCAAGTTATATGAAGCCTCTCTGAGCTAAAGTTGCTTGTAATTGAATTCCATACTTTGGTGCCCTGGCGTAACAGTCTGAAAAGATATTTTGGGAAAAAATGTCTGAGGGATCATTTTTACTGCTCTCTCTCTCTCTCTCTCTCTCTCTCTCTCTCTCTCTCTGGAGGAAATATTCAAGAAGCTGGATGGTTTTTTTTTGTATGCATTTGGTGAGTAGAAGCTCATTTGCTCAGATTCTACAACAATGTTATACTTCTTGCCCATTTTAATGAAAACCTTTAAACAGGCAATTGTTCAAAGGGGTGCAGTTCGTCCTCTTATTGAGATGCTTCGATCTCCTAATCTTGAAGCAAGGGAATTGTCAGCTTCTGCACTGTGGAGATTTGCTCGGGTCATTTACCCTACTGCAGCACTGCTCATTAATTCATATGGATGTTTTATTTTTCCTTTATAGCTTCAATGATTTCACTTTCCCCTGCGTTTGAAAATTCAGAAGTGATCATAGATTTTAATAATCTTCTTGAGTTCAGAAAATGGGGAGTTTGCACCTGTAGTTCCCTCTTTACTATGACTAGTTAATCCTATAGTATGGTTAATACATAGTAGATGTCATTATGGTTTGCATGCTTAATTACTGTTAATTCAATCAACCTTTTTGACTTTTGGACATGAACTCATTGTCAACTTGTGGAGATTCATAGAATACTTGGCCATAACTTTCTGATAAATCTGCTGTAAAATTTAATCTCCCTCTGAACTTCATTATCTGCTTTCTGACAGCATGAAAATGACCTATATATTAGCCTGGAGGAGAGCGGCTCTTTGGTTGGGCTAGTTGTGAGATTCACTGTACTTACTATACAAAACACATTTTCAATTTCAGAACTCAGACACCCAGGTTGGTATTGCTCACGAGGGCGGCTTACTGGCATTGCTGGAACTTCTAGATTCAGAAAGTGAATCATTGCAGGATGTTACTGCATGTGCTCTTCATACTCTATTGAATAATGAGGTATCGAATGGTCCGAAACTTCTTTGGATCAAGACCCAAATCCTATTCTTCAAGTAAATTGGTTTTCAACAACATATTTGCATCATCTAATGGATTTTCTTCATTTGTCACAGGAGAACGTGTCAGAATTTATCACTATTGGTGGATTTCAGAAGCTACAGAGGGGAGAATTCACTGGCCACGTAAGTCTAAGTCATTCTCCTTGTTGGCAACTTTCATATCATACTCAACATTAATTATCCAAGTAGACAAAAAATAGTTGTCCTGCTACTGCTAGGATTTGTACAATTTGTGCTGAGATTATTTTGGTATTACCAAACAACATATACCAATGAGAAAAATCCTTCTCCACTTGGGTTCATCTACAATGTTTTCCTAGACTCAAAATTGTTCTGCAGCAGGCTCTACACAACTTTCGAGAATTGAGCTGGAGGAGCCCATTTCACAAGGTTGTGTCTTGAAACTTGACATAAAAAGCCACATCCCTTGTGCAGGATTGATGAACCTTTTCCTAACATCAGAAGTTCTAGTATAGGGATGCTCTGGACTGGGTTGTAAGTTGAGGGGCATGTTGCTCTTGTGTTCTAAGTTTAGAGGATATTTAGTTTGAAGCTTAACATTGCGATCTTTTTCCATATTACTATAAAAGGGTAGTAGCAAATAGGGAAAACTTGACCATTCATTCCCTATATTGTGAGAGTTTCAGTAACTCTAATTTCATGATTTCAGTCCATCTACTTTGTATGTTTGTGCAGTTCCATCCAACTTCTCTTAGTTTCTTTTTGAGTTAGATGATGTTGTGTCACCGAGGCAGACACGGTCACGTAGGATGATTTTTTTGAAAACCCTAACCGGAATAGGACTGAAGGACTGCTTTCGCAATATGAAGAACATTAAAGTTCAGGGAGTCACTTACCAAATTTCCCAAACCATAGTGTCTAGATAATAATAACAATATTTTATTTTGAATTTAGGTATCTAGCAATGGAATAATAAACTGACTAGGTAATTCTTTCTTCTTTAACAATTTATAGTGTTACCATGACAATATAAGTGCCATATTCGATAATGCATCTCAATTTGATTGGAAATCTGAAGCGGTCAATCTAGGAAGCTTACTTGCACTCGTGGCTCATTGAAATTTTAAAGCACACTTCAATCAATTATGAAATATGTGAGATACTTCCTATATGAAGCATTTCTATGCCTTTTTGTTAAGATTGCTACGAGTTTGTTCACCATGTTTTGTAGGCCACAAAACGGTGTGTTAATAGAACATTGAAGAGATTAGAGCAGAAAGTTCGAGGCCGAGTGAGTATTTATCTCTGTAAAGACATTCTTCATGATAGCGATGCTTATTTTGCAATTTTTTTCCGATGGGATGTTTACATGCCATAGGCAGGTTGTGCAGCGTGCTTTTCATACATAACATTAGTTAAGTAATTTTCGGTTTTCTTCCATGTAGGTCTTCAAACACTTACTGCTTTTAATGCGTGTATCAGAGAATGCCATCCAAGGAAGAGTAGCTGTAGCTCTTGCACATCTTTCTGACCCAACAGATCAACCAATGATTCTTATCAATAATAATGGCATGTTATACTTTGGATTTTTTTTAGCTTTTCTATGCCCAACTTTTCATGCTCAAGACCCATCAACTACCATGTTAGAAAACCCTTTTAGTGACTAAGCAAGCTATTTTTTAATGAAGGATTGGAATTGCTGCTTCGGTTGCTTATTTCTTCATGTCCCAAGGAACAACTTGATGGTGCGCTAGCCTTGTTCAAGGTGGCTAAGAAAGCAATGATAGTTCCACCTTTAGATGGAGATTCACCCGTTTCAAAACCGCAAGTATGCTTTTTATGTTATTTACTCTAGCCCATCATAACTCTACTTTATAAGAAACTTGGTCTTCAATTTGAATACCTATATTGATTTCCTAGTTTCACTCGTGTTTCCTGACACTCCTTGTTGGAGGCAGATTTTGGTACCGTAGGGAAGCTTGTAATATAGGGCTTTCGAAGCAACTTCTTCTGTTGGCTACACAGTGGTGAATTTCTAATTGATCAATGATGCCATCTGATGGTGATGGCGATCTTAACCATTGAGGGACTCGAAAAGTTCATTTGCTTTTAATGTTCTGTTATGGGAGAAACAACATTGTATGGGAAACGCCACGCAGTTTGGTATGTCATATGTAGGGCAGTAGGTGCATTTAAACATCGTTAACAAATAATCATATTGATAGAGATTGATTTGTATAAAGTCACACAATCATAAATAGCAGGGGTGCATAGTCATCCCCAACCATTTAATCTTATAATCATTTTCTTGTTCTTTTACTTTCACATGGTTTTGAGCCATGACTTTTGCTACATGTTACCCTAGTGCGGTTAAAATACTTAGTTGAGTTGTTGGGATTCAGATAAGGAAAGCCTGCGGATCTAGTTTGTGATGTTCAGGCTATACTGTACATTTTCTGATCAGAAATCGGGAGGAACTCAGTTTGTGGTGATATCAAAATAGCCTTACGTGGGTTCAAATGATCAACTTGCCTACTCATTTACTTAGTCTCTTGGTGGTCCTTGTTTGAACTACATCTGTAACAATTAACTTATACTACGAAATATATGCTTGAACTTGAAGGAAATGAAAGAATTATTCTATTTTCTTTAGACATACCTGCAGATATATATGTTGCATACCTATCAATAGTCTAGAAACGTCTATTTGCAAAAGCAATATCAAAAAATGTCAACCTTGTTCCTTTACTTTCGCAATTACGTTTGATAGTACTAACTTTAGATTGGGGATTCCTAAGATCCTTCATTGGTTTAGATTTATCATAAGTTGGCGCATTTAGGATTAGTTTAATTAGGTTTGGAAACAAACTTATTTTCCAGAGGATGTGGAAATATGAAAAGGATGCCAAATCATAGCTCCAAAAATACTTGCACTTTCTTTGTGGTCATGGTGAAAGATGAATCTGGTTTGAACACGGAATTGATTTGGGTCGAGAAATGGTAGTAGGATTTCTCTCACCCTATTCTTGTTGTCCTTCTGACTGGAGCATTTAGTTTATCAAATATATTTTACTTGTGATCAAAATATGGGCTGTAAAGGATATTGCATATGAGTTTGTAAGATTGATTTTCTCCTGTTGAAAAGATAAATACACATATGCTCTCATGAACCTCCTAACTAGGAAATTTTGTGATAAATGATGAAGTTGAGGATAGTGGAGGATTCTAACAATAAGTGAATATTTGCTTAACAGTCAGCTGCGACTTCTTTAGTGGTATTCATAATGAAACCTGACCTTGCTGATATTTGTCGTAAGTCCTACCGACGGTCTTAGTTCTACTATTTTACTAGTCATTCTTCATCTCTACTTCATCTAATCTAAGAGGAGTACAAACATCATAATGTATGAAGTAATTACGAAATTGATATTTCATCTTAAGGCCTTAAATACGGAACCATCCATTGTTACACCTTCATCTTATTCCTACACAATGTTTAAGCACAATCCATTACTTTGATTGTTGATATTATTCCTGCAGTTAAGCTTTTATTATCATCCATTATGTAGTTGCCATCGTGGTGAACATGCAATGCCTTTTGTAAAAGGGTAAAAACTTGTAAACACCCCAGAATGGAAAGATTGGAGCACAAGAAAATGGAAAGTGATAGAGGCTGAATTCTCAAACAGCAAAGGACAAGTTTGAGGATGTGCTTTTTGCGGCAGAATGCTGACATTGGCATGATCTCAAGTTGATGTCTGTGTCACTTAGGAATGGTCCGCATCAATGGGGGGCCTTATAGATATCCAGGACACATGTACAATTTAAGGATGCTAAAAACAGGAAATCTAAGTTTGTAACTTGATATTTTTCTCTTTATGCGGGCACTAATGTCATCTAAAGAGCAGAGAATAGAGTAAGTAGTGATTCTCTTATTATGCACCGACCACTTAATACAGTAAGATGCGAGGTCTCAGAAGTGCATAAAGACAATAATACTGTTGACCTTTTGATCATTGGTCATTAATACCTTCTGGAAATTGAGTGCCTTGTTCTTCCAAACCATTTTCACGAAGGTTAAGTTTAACAAATTTATTAGTATTTCGCCCTTGACATTTATGTCCAATTTTTATTTGCTTTCTTTTAATGCTTTAGTGATGCTTCTCTATTTGACCATATGTTCAATCCGCTGATGAAAGGACTCTTATTGCAGGTCTATCTAAGCAAGCAATATGTGAACAATGCTATGCAATCTGATGTAACCTTTTTGGTTGAATGTGAGTTCGGGTTGTCTGTCTGAGTTTGCATGCTCTTGTTTAATTTAACCTAATTACTCTGACTCTCCTATTCATTTTGATATTGGGCCGTCTCAATGGTATTGACTTGCTTATTGCAGCTAGACAATTCTATGCACACAGAAGTTGCTTGTCAGCATCTTCAGATACATTCCGTGCAATGCTTGATGGCGGTTATCAGGCAAGTTTATTTATTCTTTTTAAGTTGGTATATAATCATCATTTGTGGCAGGCTGGCACTTATTCTTGAGGAAACATGCCTCACTAACCCACTTATTCTCATCTTGAAGCTTTGTAAACTATTCTGTAGAGTTGGTATATTAGGGTACATGATGCATTTTGCTTATTTCACTTTACATTTGCTTGCAGGAAAAGGATGCCACTAGCATAGAGATTCCAAACATAAGATGGGAGATCTTTGAGTTGATGATGAGGTCAATGCAATTTTAGCTTAACATGGCAAAGGACCTCTTTGCTTTATGCTCTAATTCACTTGATCCTTTTACCGGTACAGGTTCATGTACTCCAAGTCGGTTGAAGTGACGCCAGATAATGCACAAGAGCTTCTTAAAGCAGCTGATCAGTATCTCATTGAAGGACTTAAGCAACTTTGTGAGCGTGCCATTGGGCAGGTTAGCCAAAGAGTTCATCTGTCTATTTCGGAAAAGGACACTTGCTGGCATAAGTTTCGTACGGCACTCACTTAAGTGCCATAACTTTTTTTCGACCACTTAATTGCCATAACTTTTAAAAAACACTTACTTGACTGTCATAAATTTTTTAAAAGTTCACTTAACTACCAAAAATTCGATGTGGCATAACACTAGTGGTAAACATTTTAAAAAGTTATGGAACTCAAGTGATCGATTGAAAAGTTATATGACACTCAAGTAAGCGCCGTACATAAATTATGACATTTAAGTTATCAAAAAAGCTCTTATAGCACTCAAGTGAGTGCTGTAGGAAAGTTATGGCACTTGTAGTGTGTCGCGACCGAACTCCCGCAGCCCTCTTTGGATGACATGCAAAAAGCAGGGGGGCTCGCCTGGTACGTCCTAAGTCTATGTTTAGGACTTAACTCGGGCTCTCCCAAGCCCATACCATATCGCGACTTAGGGTTTAAATATTTAACATGCAAATGATTTATACCAAGGAGTCGCCACTAATCGATTTGAGGTGGGTCGATTAGAAACCCAAATAAGGTGATGGGAGAATCACCTTATTCCTACGAACCAGAGATTAACTGAATTCGGGGACTTGGTTACATTAGTTATATAACTAATGCCCTTTCGGTACCTTTCTACCCTGTTCATTTTTTGGAAACATTTATCAGGCAATTTGGATTGTTTTTAGGACCTTTCTCCTAACATGTGAGGTGATCAAGCGAGTGCATAATCAGAAATGATTAGCAGTCATGCAACCTATGGTTCTAGCCCTAAATAAGCCAGATGACATTCAAAACACAACAGTTCATGCAATTGTATTAAAACAAACATGCATAATAACAATGCGACGGTAATAATAAAACATGCAATATACTACCACGCGATTTCAGACTTGTTGAATTTAAATAAAACAACAACATGCATAACTATAAAAGATCAAAACATTCAGATAAGTCATACATAAAAAAAAAAAAAATTTTTTTTTTTTCGGAATTTTTTTATTTTGATTTTTTTTTTTCGAAAAAGAAAAAAAAATTATTATTTTTTGAAAATATATTTTTTTAAAATTTTAATAAAAAACGGAAAATAAAAACCATTTTTTTAAAATTTTTTTGATTTTTTTTAAATTTTTTTTAAATTTTTTTTAAAATTTTTTTTTAAAATTTTTTAAAATTTTTTTAAAAATAAAATAAAAATAAAAATAAAGGACCGGTCGGGTCGGGTCGGATCCGATCCGGGTCAACGGATCCGACCCGGTTCGTTGACTCGGGTCGGATCAATTGATCCGGGTCGGTCGGACAGACCCGGTCAACGGATCCGACCCGAGTCGTTGACTCGGGTCGGGTCAACTGATCCGGGTCGGTCGGACAGACCCGGTCAACGGATCCGACCCGAGTCGTTGACTCGGGTCGGGTCAACTGATCCGGGTCGGTCGGACAGACCCGGTCAACAGATCAGACCCGGGTCGTTGACCCGGGTCGGGTCGGCTGAATCGGGTCAGACCGAACCGAGGGAGCAGCCGCCGGCGAAGCCAAAAATCGGCCTCTCGCCGGCGGACCCAGACCAGCGCCGACCAAAATCCGGCCCCTGGGACCACCACGAGACCTCGTCGCCTACCTGGGTCGTCGTCCGGCCGTCGGTTCACCGGCCGGCGAGCCAAATCAGAACCGGCTCCTCTGGGGCATTGTGTCGAACACTTGGTGGGCGCGGTGGAAATCAGCCGATTTCGACCTCCTCCGGCGGCACGGTCGGCTCCGACGGCTGCGGCTGACGTTCAACTGCGACTGGGGACCGGGAACGGCGACGGCATGGGCCGGGAATCGCGCGACACGGCCAGCGCGAGTCCCGGCCCTACCGAGCACAAAAAACAGGGGAAAACAGGGGCGGTTTTCGGCCGGGGGGCTCACCGGTCGTCAGCTCGTCTGGATGGTCTCCGGCGGGCCTGAGGGCGTCGACGACCTCTCCTGGTTCGCCTTTGGCTCTGGCGTGACCTCGGTTCACCCCCTCTCTCTGTATTCTATCCCGGTTCTCTCTCCCTCTGTTTCTTTCTGAAAAATGGCCGGAGGGGTGCTCCGGGCGTCGCCGGTTAGTTTGCTGGAGACGGCGAGACCGGCTGAGCCGGCTAGACGCTCCTAGGCTACTCTCTCCTCTCTGCTTCGCTCTCTTTCTCTCCCTGTTCTCTCTCTCTGTTCTCTGGAAAAAATGGCCGACCCTCCTCTCTCTCTCTCTCGGGCCTTCATAGGCAGCGACGACGGTGACGATGCTGCTCTGCTCCGTTGCGTATGCGGTGACGACGGCCTGCACCGGCCTACTCTGGCCGCGACTCGCGGCCATTAGGCCGGTGCAGGGGGTAGGCGCAGACGGAGCAGAGCAGAGGAAGGAGAGAGGGGGGAGGTCCGGGAATCCCGGGGAGGACGGGACTGGCAATTAATGCCAGTCCCGTCGGCGTGGTCGCTTGGCCCTCCTCTGGCCTGCTGACGACGATGACGAAGGGCGGCGCCGCCGTGCGTCGGCGTGACGACGCGAAGCAGGGGCGAACAGGGGCGAGGGAGCGTGGACAGCGACGGTCGCGCATGGGGAAGGAAGAAGAAGGGAGCTGGGCCGGGCCAGGCCCAGTCCGCGCGGAAAAAAGAAAAGAAAAAGGGCCTTGGGCCCGCGGGGGGAAAAGAAAAGGGAAGAGGAAGGAGCTGGGCCGCGCGGGGGAAGCTGGGCCGCGCGGGGGGGGAAGAGGAAGAAGAAAAAAGGGGCGGGCTGGGCCAGCCTTGGCCCGGCCCGATCCGATTTTTTTTGTTTTCTTTTAATTAATTAATTAATAACTCTTTTTTTAATTAATTAATTACTTAATCAATTAAAAAAATTATTATATCATTATTTTTTGGAATTTTTTTTTAAATTAACACTTTAATAAACTATATTAACACAAACACGCCTAATTTCTATATGCAATGCATGGAAATATATATTTTTTTGTTTTAGGAATTAATAGAAATTAACTCCTAAATTTTGTGTATTTAATTTTGGGGCAAATTAAAAATAGGTGTCAACAGCTGCCCCTCTTTGAAGGTGAGCTCGCAGAGTTTGAGCTCGCAGAGGTTACGTTCAAAGATAAAATGACACCTAAATTTGGTCCATGCATGTTCAATGAATGTTATTTTTGGCGAGACTGGAGTCCCATTTTTATGATGCGATATAGGATGATGCATGCTAAAGCAAATAAAAGCTTACCTGGGGCTACTTACCTTGCCGAAGGGTAGAGTAATTCCAGATAGTTGATATTGTGTGTCGAGGACCCGAACCTTTCTTCGGTCGCCTTGACGGGGGAAATGGTTTGTCTAGGACCCGAACCTTTCTTCGGTCGCCTTGACTGACTGGATTTTGTTTTGCCAAAGTACTTGGGTGTTCTCGCCCAAGGGTTTGACGGTCTGCCTGCTGGGCTTCTGGCAGCAGGTCTTGGAAACTCAAACGATGAGCACCTCATCGATGAGCACCTTAGGGTCCTCGCCCAAGGATTTGATTGCCTGCTAGGTTTCTGGCAGCAGGTCTTGGAAACTCAAACGATGAGCACCTCAGGGTCCTCGCCCGAGGATTTGATTGCCTGCTAGGTTTCTGGCAGCAGGTCTTGGAAACTCAAACGATGAGCACCTCATCGATGAGCACCTCAGGGTTCTCGCCCAAGGATTTGATTGCCTGCTAGGTTTCTGGCAGCAGGTCTTGGAAACTCAAACGATGAGCACCTCATCGATGAGCACCTCAGGGTCCTCGCCCAAGGATTTGATTGCCTGCTAGGTTTCTGGCAGCAGGTCTTGGAAACTCAAACGATGAGCACCTCATCGATGAGCACCTCAGGGTCCTCGCCCAAGGATTTGATGTGAACAGAGGGAGTCAGTTCCGTGCTCAAAAGGGTGAACAGAGGGGTCAGTCCAATGTTCAAAGGGTACCATAACAATTATAGGTACATGGACTTTTGGAACCAGGCATGGGTAGAATATACTTACCTGGATGCGTTCCTGCCTCTTAAGGGCATGTCTCCTGTCAGACAAGTTTTTCTTTGTACAAACACATTCATTGGAGAAATAAACAACTGAGGTTATTCTCGAGTGTTGTACGAAATATCTTGACCAGCTAGTCAAGATGCATTTCATTTTCAAAGGAATACCCGGTTTACCTTCTGGGTAGTTTGAAAAGAAATCTGATGATCTTGAGATCAGGTAAGGGTAGCATGTACTTACCTGGGCACATTCCCGAAGGTTTGATGTATCATCTGTTGAATAACCAACCTTTTCCGGGGCATCTCCCTTGGGATGATAATGAGGGCTTCTCCAGTGCCCGAATTTTGTATTTCATCAATGGGGATTAAAACTCTGAGCTGTCAAAGATGATTAGCACAAACATGCATACATTCATCAAGGATAGACAAGCTGGGCTAATCCAGAGTATGCATTTGTAGGTTCATGCATGATGATTTTACCATGTTCGCATCACCAAGCATCCACCGAGGGTCAATTAAGACAATTTTTGCTCGTGAGGTGGACTTTTTGAGATGCTGAACGAGATACCTTCAGTCAGAGAGGACTTTCCACTCGCTCTCATTGAAAAGGGTTGTTTGTCCCGTCCATTAATGCGGGAACATCGAAAACACTCAGTCTGACCGCTATCACATCAACAAGGGTCTGAGTTTTCTCGCAAGCGGTACGACACTGCCAATCTGAGAGGTCTTCTTCAGGGTCGTAATGTAGGCTTGGTCAATGGCTTAACAAAGGAGACTGTCCGAGTCAAGGCCATGAAAGAAAATATTCTGCAATTATCTCCGGGTTTACAAGTCAAGAACCCTGCAAAAGAGATAGAAGTAGTCTTGCTCGCACTTCCTCGAGCGTTGTTTATAAACATTTGAAATCCCGTGTTAATTCAAATGCCCCAATCAGAAGAGACTTCATGAGGGATGTAACATGGGCTTGGTTTGCGGGTTGAAGAACGAAATGATCGTTAGGCTCAAAAATGTGTGTGAGGGTAAGAATTGGTGATCATCTAGCATTGTCACCAGTCTTCTTATCCGCCGTCAGGATCCTTCTGGAAGACTTCTTGGGTAATCCTGTGTTTTAGCATCTTTGACAACTTTTTCTTGAGGAGCTTTTGCGTCAAGCATTTTCCTGGATACCATTCTATCTCTGTCCCAAATGCTTTCTCAAGAATAGGTTCGTCTTTCTTTATCATGTGGCAGATCTTTATCAAGACAGAGTTCTTAAAGTAGGAATTTACATCGAAGAAGAACTCAAGTTTCAACCCTTTGGGGTTGTCTATTCTTCACCACTTAATGTCTTTGAGATATTTGAGAGCGTTTTCATCACGCCCACAGATCTCCATTCATGGGCATTGGCCTTGCTTTTACCAGGCACACTGCTTTTTTCATGCCCCTGTTTTCAGCATTTTTTAGCTGCTCTTCTGATGTTGTCAGGACTAGCCTAAACAAAGCTGAACAGACGATGTTTTTGGGCTGCTGGAGTCTTCATCTTCATTCGGTACTTGAGACCGTGATGCTCAGACTGTGGTGACTTTTGCCTTGCCCCAGTGTGGGGGATGATCACCAATTGGGTTCATACGAAATGAAATTGCCGGCTCAATTGGGCTAGCAAGGGATATAAGTGTATGGGATAGAAGAAGAACTGCTCTTCGTCATCCTAGGGCACTTAAATTATCATGAGAGTTCATCTGCAATAAAAACACTCAAAAATTAATGCAAGTGAGAGCAAGAAAATTCCTATTCATCTTTTTCACCTTGTGTGAGCTGTTGCAGCTGATGATCATAGAAAATTTTAGATATTACAAACTCATCATCCTTCTTGTCTTGCATCACTGTTATCAATAAGATATTGGCATTTTGGACAAGCATTAGTTTGCTGCTTCTCTCTTGACAAAGCCCTCTTAACCTCGACTATCTGGTTGTCGATGGCGTGCTGATCTTGGAGGACTCTGTTGAGGACCGCAGGTTCCGTGAAAACAACAAGGTCGAAGCCAGGGGGCGATGACCGGAAGGAAAGGATGTTTTTCTTGTTTCCTCTGAGTTTGAATCCATCTTATGAGGCTGGTTTACCTCAAGCTGCCCCAATGTGGGGTGGTTCTTGACAGGGGTAATTTGAAAGGAACCTCCGAGTGTGTGGGCTCAAAAATGGTTAAGCAAAGGATTAATGGTAGTGTATGGGGCAGAGAAATGAACTGCCTCTCATCATTTTGGCTACCGTACCTTATGCGAGAAATCCCTTTACCTCGTAGAAATGAAACTCTTTCACTCATCTTGCAAGAGTTTGGTACTTGAGAATGTGTATAGATTAAGGATTGCCTCTCGTCATCCTGACACACCTCGTTCAATACATTGGAGCAGTTCAACACCTTTTGTCGAATTGTCACACTTTTCACGGGGGGATTGGTGAATTAAACAGGAAAAATTACCATGCAAGATTCTTTCCAAAAGACATGCAATGCACTTGAGAAAGGTTAAGCATTCATTTGCTTTAACATGTTTCCTCTTTCTTTGCTTCTTTGTACTTTTATGAGAAAAGTTTTTAGAGACAGAAATACTTACCTGTGCTGCAATGGCGAGGTAAATCTGCAAGGCAATAGGAAAGACCATGTTAATGAACGGCTCTTTGAAAAACAGGAATTGTGAACGATACAATATTACCCCTTCGTGATTCCTTTCATTTGAGATTAGATTGACAACATCTAGAGTTCTCTCGGATGTCGATAATCCCTTTCTGGCAAAAGCATGAGCTTATGTTAGAAGTGAGATGATTGAGGGTAAATTGAGAACGATACAGATTACCCTTCTTCCATTTTGCCTTCAAAGCTAGCAGAGTCTTTTATCCTCTTTACTTTGTTCAGCCTTCTCTGCCTCAGTCTGCTTCTCCATGTTCTTGGTCTCGAAGCTCGAATGAGATCCTCTATGATTAGGGGTGCCTCCAATTGGAAAGTCCTATTGTCGGCGCATGCTGTGCCAACGCGATTCTGGCATACTGAGGCATTTCTCGAAAATCCTCTGATTCCCGACACGCACAGGGCATGTGCAATTGCTTACATAGGGATCTTCGCAGCAAAGCTAATCTCCACTTTAAAGGTCTTTGACCGATGTGGGCATGACTGTCATCAAGACTTTCGTAATCGTTATGATCAACTCTTGAAGCCATTTTGTCATATGCAAAGTCCTTTCCAGCTGCTTGCACAGAATCTTTGCTCAAATTTGTCCTAAATAAAAGGAAAGAATGTATCATTTCTATTCTAAAGTGGATGAACTTTAGGAACGAAATACACCCTTTTTGATGGACTGGGGGGATTGCATGCCCCATAGTCTACTCTTCCAATTGAGCACTTCTTCGTCATGCTTCATTTGAGAAGTCCCAGCATTGGTGCTCATCCGGCTTGCTAGCACGTCAGGGTCTAGCATGTTCCCCATTTCATTATCTGCAAAAGGGATGGAATGTCATTTTCCAAAATTTGTTAAGGAATAAGACATACCTTTTTCTTTCCAAAAGGGGTAATCTTTTCTTGATCTGTCCCCGACTTTTGTACGAAATGATGTTTCGCTCATCATGGTGTCAAGGAATGCTCAGCACTCCCTCTGACTCTTTGGAATTGATATCTCATACTGAGATTTGCTCCACATTTCATTTTGAAGGTTGGCTGATCTTTGCTCGAACTGCCTCTATCAAATGAGTTGGTCTGGTAGCATTACCAGTGTTCTTCAGTTTGTGCCATTTCCAAATGTCCCTTTTGTAATAACAAATCAAAAAGGAATATGCTCTGAGACACGAAATGAGCGTGTTAGAAAAACAAACAAGGTTATGAGTATGCATGTTTTTCTATCACTGTTCTTTTTGTTCTTCTGAAAAATGATAAAACATTTGCTTTATTTTCAAAAGCTTAAAAACAAGGAAGCATGAGGAAGCCCGGGCCTCAGAACACTTTCCTTTACATGGCTGGATATCATCAACGGGCCGGTTTGGGATACTTCCTCAGGCCCTCAAAACATTTGTAATTCTTTTGAATAATTCAAGCGAATTACATTTGTTGGAATGGAAATTGTAATACTAAAATTCCAAGCATAATTACAAATTCAGAAAACTGGGAATCCTAGAAAACAGCTAAGACTTTAGAAAGCAAGAAAAGCTCCCAAGTATGGGAGGATTCAAACTATTAAATATGCCTCTATTCTAAGGGAGGAAAATTGAGTCTTCAGTTTACTCAATGACGACATCTGCGCCTCCTGCTTGCTTGGATGGTGCGTTGCGGAATGAAAACATCTTTGCATCCAACAACTTCTGGACCTTATTTTTCAGGACCACACAGTCATCGACGGAATGTCCTATTTCACCCAAATGATAATCACACGCCTTGGAGGGGTCGTAGTTGGGGAAATGCTCAGGATTTTCACGCTTTGGCTCTTTAGCAAGCAACCTCTTTTCCACGAGAACAGGCAGGATCTGAGACATAGGCAAAGGGAGTGGCGTGAATTGCTTTTTGCTATTTCGCCTTTGGGGCGGCTTGCGACCTGAGGCCGGTTGCTGTCCTCTGCCCATCTGAACCATTGGGAAAGGACGAATGGTTTGGGTGTATGCAACATCCGTATCTGTCAGGGGTTCTTTCTCCTTCTTCATGCCGAGTTTCTTGTTTGTGGAAGTGGGGTCTGTGAACCATCCCTCACGTAATCCCATTTCAATTCGTTCGCCCACAGGAACAAGACGATTAAGGGATTCAGCAGTGGCACCGACTAGTCGGTGTCTGTATTCGTACGGAAGCGACTTTATGAACAACTTCACTTGTTCCTGATCAGTGAGTTGTGGGGTAACCTGGGCGGCCAAGTTTCTCCATCTGGTGGCGTACTCCTTGAAGGACTCGCTCTTCTTCTTCTCAGCGCGTTCCAGATCGTCACGGGTGAAAGTGACGTCGAGATTGAATTGATATTGCTTAAGGAATGCATCAGCGGCATCATCCCAAGACTTAAAAGTATCCACATCCTTCGACATATACCATGTCAGAGCTGGACCCGTCAAACTCGCTTGAAAGGTCTGAATCATGAGGGGTTCATTGTCAGCATACTGGGTCATCCGCACATGATACATGTGCAAATGATGTCTGGGGCATGAGGTGCCATCATATTTCTCGAATTCTGGCATCTTGAACTTTTCTGGTACTTTGACCCGTTTGTATATAGACAGGTCAAGTGGGACAGCATGCTGCGGGCCTTGTAGCTGTTTCAGCATCTCCTCGACTTTTGCAAGACGTTTGTCATGCTCTATTATCGGTGCAGCTTCAGGTTCAGGCTCCCTGATAGCAAGGGGAAGCGGATCGTCCTCTAGTGGAGGCATGTTAACGTCGCTGGCGGAGGCTTTGTCTTTTCCAGTGGAAGGTGGTGATAACACCACCTCAACTGCTGCAGGCGTGGGCGTGAGCTTGCTCTGAATGGATTCCACTTGTTTTGTGAGATTTTGGATTGCATTGAGGACCAGCTTCATTTCGTCCTCCATGGTATTAAGACGGACGTTTTCTTCGGCCATTTTTAACTACCTGGCGAAAACGTTGAAATGAATGAGTATAATGCCTAATAAAGAATCATTTTATAATCTAGGCATAATATTATTGCATATTTTCTTTATTTGCAAAGAAAAAAATAAGCAAAAAGGGTTTTTATTAATATCAACATTACAAGCGGCGTCCCCGGGATTCGAACCCCGGTCGCCTCGGACCGTTTTCCCCATTCCCGGATACCACTGGGCCGAAGGCCGCGGTGGTGTCACAAAGGGGCGAGAAAATTAATTTAAGGCTTAAAAAGCGGCCCGAGTTATATTAACATTGGAACAACCCAAAAACACTTTTAAGGAGGAAAACGAAAACCCTTGAACATAAATACTAGGGAAATATACAAAAAGGGGCTTTTAACAAAAAGGGTGCCCTTCCCGGATGCTCATTTTATAAACGATGGGAAAGCTACAGTCTTCTCGGAGCTGCTTATTTTCACAGACAAGCTCCACAATAAGCATATCCCTTGTCTCGTCGGTCCCACCATGCCAGAAATTTTCTTAGGAACAGGGACAAATTGGGCATCAGTTTTTCCCATCGTGTATAGAATGCAATCAACGGGCGGCCTAATAATAACAAATCAATTAATTAGTAGGCTGCATAATAAAATGAGAAGGGATAGAATATATACCTTTCCTTGAACCATGGCAATCACAACGACATGCACATGAAGAGTGAGGCTCGATTTCTATCTAGACTGGCTTAGCAAAGTGAAATTAAAAGGGTGCCTGACCGTCGCAGCCTCGCGTTGGTGTCAAGTCCTTTTAATCTCGGCCAAATCGAAAGGAATATCTTATAGTCACGCGATTAGCGGCTAAAGATATTTCTTTACGATTTTTTAGAAATAAATTTCGGGGAAAAGAAAGGCAACCTCTACATCGCGAACTCGCGTTCGAGGTCGTATCTTTCTTAACACCATCCTAAAAATGCCCTATTGCGGCCCAGGTCCAGCAGCGTGGTTGTGTGTTCAACAATGTAGTGCTAAATCATTAAAGCATGCACAAAAATCTATAAACAATCAATTTGAACCTGCAAGAACAAATAACACATTAACGTCAGGTTCATACCTGGAATCCTTGCTGCCAAAAATTATTTTGAACAGGGCAAAATTTTGGCTTAAGTCCACTTTAAAAAATGCAATCCCCAGCGGAGTCGCCAGTCTGTCGCGACCGAACTCCCGCAGCCCTCTTTGGATGACATGCAAAAAGCAGGGGGGCTCGCCTGGTACGTCCTAAGTCTATGTTTAGGACTTAACTCGGGCTCTCCCAAGCCCATACCATATCGCGACTTAGGGTTTAAATATTTAACATGCAAATGATTTATACCAAGGAGTCGCCACTAATCGATTTGAGGTGGGTCGATTAGAAACCCAAATAAGGTGATGGGAGAATCACCTTATTCCTACGAACCAGAGATTAACTGAATTCGGGGACTTGGTTACATTAGTTGGATAACTAATGCCCTTTCGGTACCTTTCTACCCTGTTCATTTTTTGGAAACATTTATCAGGCAATTTGGATTGTTTTTAGGACCTTTCTCCTAACATGTGAGGTGATCAAGCGAGTGCATAATCAGAAATGATTAGCAGTCATGCAACCTATGGTTCTAGCCCTAAATAAGCCAGATGACATTCAAAACACAACAGTTCATGCAATTGTATTAAAACAAACATGCATAATAACAATGCGACGGTAATAATAAAACATGCAATATACTACCACGCGATTTCAGACTTGTTGAATTTAAATAAAACAACAACATGCATAACTATAAAAGATCAAAACATTCAGATAAGTCATACATAAAAAAAAAAAAAAATTTTTTTTTTTCGGAATTTTTTTATTTTGATTTTTTTTTTTCGAAAAAGAAAAAAAAATTATTATTTTTTGAAAATATATTTTTTTAAAATTTTAATAAAAAACGGAAAATAAAAACCATTTTTTTAAAATTTTTTTGATTTTTTTTAAAATTTTTTTAAAATTTTTTTAAAATTTTTTTTAAAATTTTTTTAAAATTTTTTTAAAAAAATAAAAATAAAAATAAAGGACCGGTCGGGTCGGGTCGGATCCGATCCGGGTCAACGGATCCGACCCGGTTCGTTGACTCGGGTCGGATCAATTGATCCGGGTCGGTCGGACAGACCCGGTCAACGGATCCGACCCGAGTCGTTGACTCGGGTCGGGTCAACTGATCCGGGTCGGTCGGACAGACCCGGTCAACGGATCCGACCCGAGTCGTTGACTCGGGTCGGGTCAACTGATCCGGGTCGGTCGGACAGACCCGGTCAACAGATCAGACCCGGGTCGTTGACCCGGGTCGGGTCGGCTGAATCGGGTCAGACCGAACCGAGGGAGCAGCCGCCGGCGAAGCCAAAAATCGGCCTCTCGCCGGCGGACCCAGACCAGCGCCGACCAAAATCCGGCCCCTGGGACCACCACGAGACCTCGTCGCCTACCTGGGTCGTCGTCCGGCCGTCGGTTCACCGGCCGGCGAGCCAAATCAGAACCGGCTCCTCTGGGGCATTGTGTCGAACACTTGGTGGGCGCGGTGGAAATCAGCCGATTTCGACCTCCTCCGGCGGCACGGTCGGCTCCGACGGCTGCGGCTGACGTTCAACTGCGACTGGGGACCGGGAACGGCGACGGCATGGGCCGGGAATCGCGCGACACGGCCAGCGCGAGTCCCGGCCCTACCGAGCACAAAAACAGGGGAAAACAGGGGCGGTTTTCGGCCGGGGGGCTCACCGGTCGTCAGCTCGTCTGGATGGTCTCCGGCGGGCCTGAGGGCGTCGACGACCTCTCCTGGTTCGCCTTTGGCTCTGGCGTGACCTCGGTTCACCCCCTCTCTCTGTATTCTATCCCGGTTCTCTCTCCCTCTGTTTCTTTCTGAAAAATGGCCGGAGGGGTGCTCTGGGCGTCGCCGGTTAGTTTGCTGGAGACGGCGAGACCGGCTGAGCCGGCTAGACGCTCCTAGGCTACTCTCTCCTCTCTGCTTCGCTCTCTTTCTCTCCCTGTTCTCTCTCTCTGTTCTCTGGAAAAAATGGCCGACCCTCCTCTCTCTCTCTCTCTCGGTCTCTCTCTCGGGCCTTCATAGGCAGCGACGACGGTGACGATGCTGCTCTGCTCCGTTGCGTATGCGGTGACGACGGCCTGCACCGGCCTACTCTGGCCGCGACTCGCGGCCATTAGGCCGGTGCAGGGGGTAGGCGCAGACGGAGCAGAGCAGAGGAAGGAGAGAGGGGGGAGGTCCGGGAATCCCGGGGAGGACGGGACTGGCAATTAATGCCAGTCCCGTCGGCGTGGTCGCTTGGCCCTCCTCTGGCCTGCTGACGACGATGACGAAGGGCGGCGCCGCCGTGCGTCGGCTTGACGACGCGAAGCAGGGGCGAGGGAGCGTGGACAGCGACGGTCGCGCGTGGGGAAGGAAGAAGAAGGGAGCTGGGCCGGGCCAGGCCCAGTCCGCGCGGAAAAAAGAAAAGAAAAAGGGCCTTGGGCCCGCGGGGGGAAAAGAAAAGGGAAGAGGAAGGAGCTGGGCCGCGCGGGGGAAGCTGGGCCGCGCGGGGGGGAAGAGGAAGAAGAAAAAAGGGGCGGGCTGGGCCAGCCTTGGCCCGGCCCGATCCGATTTTTTTTGTTTTCTTTTAATTAATTAATTAATAACTCTTTTTTTAATTAATTAATTACTTAATCAATTAAAAAAATTATTATATCATTATTTTTTGGAATTTTTTTTTAAATTAACACTTTAATAAACTATATTAACACAAACACGCCTAATTTCTATATGCAATGCATGGAAATATATATTTTTTTGTTTTAGGAATTAATAGAAATTAACTCCTAAATTTTGTGTATTTAATTTTGGGGCAAATTAAAAATAGGTGTCAACATAGTGTTTGTCTATTTCTTTGTGATCCCCGAGATAATTGAGAGTTTATATTGCAGGAACTATCTATGGAAACTATTTCAACTATATACGAACTCTCCAATGATTTCCATGCGACATCATTGAAGCATTCGTGCATCTTGTTTATCTTGGAGCATTTTGATGAATTCAGGCATCGGTATGCAATCTCAACAACTTTTTAACTTCCAAAAATTATATAGTTTATTCTGCTGACGAGATAACTAAGAATGTTAAATCTTTTGAAGTTGGTGCATTGGAAGAATTATAAAGGTCTCTGTTATTTGAAAATGATGTGGCCATTTAGCAACTAGCAACCTTGGTATCTCAATCAGGGCTAGGCTCTTTGCATACCGGAAGAAAGATTATTGGCTTGATATTTATACCATTTTCCAGTAATGCTTGGCTAATGGCACTATCCACTCATGCAATGCTCTTTTTAATCGTGTTCTCGTCAAACATCCAGAGATGCCGCAGATTATGCACATTCTGGACGCAACATTTGACAAATAAATCCAGTTTCATGTCTGATCAGCACTCGTCAACATTATATCGGGATAGAATTCTAAAGCACAGGGTTGTTACATTGGGTCATATTTACATGCGAAATCTATTGGCTCACAAACTCAAGATCACGTCACTTGGCTTTCACATCACTAACAGTTGGGCAGTTGAAAATCTACCATTGGTTATTAAGAGCCAAAACTCATATCACTGGTAGCCAATCCCTTTGTGCCTCTATCACTCCAAAGCCAAAGGCTGGAACATTAAGGCCACAAAGTTTGGCTGAGCAGGCTAGTGTCACCCTGGCTACCATTGCAAGGGATTGCTCATTGCAAGTGGCCGCAATCCAACCTATATTACTCGGTAATGAGCCGCAGGAAATTGCTTAGGGTTTTAAATCTAGATTTTTCGAGCTATGCTTATTGTTATCCTCAAATAAATTCATCCAGGTTGAGATTTGAAAGTATTAACTTGAGTTTCTGCATGAGGTGTCTAGTTTTTGCCTGTGTTTGCATTCAAGTACATGCATTTGCCTTTGTCCCCCAATTGGTGTGCTTGCTGCTTTTGTAATATCACAGAGGCTTTGCTAGTGAGAATTTTTCAATTGGGTTGGTTCTTTCCAGCTTTGGCCAATTAATATGAGAAAAGGAATTGTCGCACTGCTCCTGGCTACATGATCTTCTAACTTGTGACTTTTGTGAGGTTCAGCCTTTATTATGACCAAAGCGTAATGCTAGAGGTAGTTGATTTAGCAATGTGATCCATCTTCCGTGGTTTGGTTGAGTGAGAAAGGATGGCACTGTTTTGGTAGTTCAAATGAATCTTTGTGTATGTCCGTCTTCGTGTATGTATTGATGACTCTGCCGTAAACGCTCGACTCTTGCCAATTGTGCATGGCTTTGCCGTTTTGTACTGAGAAGCGACATATATTACATGTCTTATGCCACCCTCCTAACTTCATCGAAATCAGTTGTGTACAATTTTGAAATATAGCCACGTTTTAATATTTTGTTTTCAGTTGAATTGTCTGCTGATATGGTTGTTGCAATTCTTCAGGTACTCTCAGCTAATTCAAGGAATTGTGCCAGCAATCCGTGATTATTTTTCAGAAGCGTTAACTAAGTAAACACCCTTACAAGTGGCGTGAAAGCACAACAATCTCATTTGGTTCTAGCTCGTTATGGGGTCTAAAAGAGTTGGCAATCCTCGTGATGTAGGAGCTAGCCGGTGGTGGACCGTCCACATATATCATTAAGCCCCGTTTTGCTCCATAGATACCTATTGCAAGAATTGAATGCAGCCAACTCTGATGTAACATAGTTATTTTCATTTGACAATATTCAATTAAGCTAAAGGAGGGTTTCTAATCCAATCAAGTACTCACATCTTCTTCCTTGCTTGAAAAGGGACCCGGTTAGAATACACTGCACGAACTCGGGGAGAATTTAATGCAGTTCAACTCTTACGCAGGACTTTTCCTTTTGTTCTTCATCTGCCAACAACAAATAAACAAAAATAAAAAAAGTGGGTTTCTAACATGATTGGCCAGATTCATCTTCTTCCTTACTAGAATTGCTAGTGGCAACTTGGTTTGGACATGTATAGTGATGTCGAATAAGTTCTTATTTCAAGTTCTCAAATGACCAACGGTCAAAATCGTTCCTACGCATAATCCATTTCAGAATCCATCAAAAATAGATCTATCGATTTTCACGTATAACCCAGATGTCAAGCAACTTAATGATGATAAGCCAAAGAGCAAAGAATCGTGGAGAAATCCAAACAAGTCGGGGAATCAATTCAAAATGAAGTATGAAATGAAGAGGAGAGGGTCTTGCTATGTGTGCGGAAAGCTCGGACATAGCGCAAGAGAGTGTTGCCGTTCTCTTGACTTGTATGGTGGGGATAGGCTATGGGTGGTGACTTGACTCCAATTGCCCCTCGTCATGTGAGTTCTCACAAGAGTGCTTTTACTTCGTATAAGGAGATGAACGACCAAGTGCATGTTTACAAGGGAACTCGGATACAAGTGTGATCGGTCGGAATATCTTGTGTCGTCTTCAGACAGAACACTTGCTCTTAAAAATGTTTGTCATGTCCGCAAGTTCAACAAGAGTCTTATTTCAGTTTACATGGTTGGTCTTCATGTATTTCTTGTAATGTTTGCGTCCAATAAAGTGATTCTCACTAGAGAGGGATCCTTTATTGGAAAGGGCTATGCCAACGACAAGATGTACTAGCTCATTTTGATGCATTATGATAGTACTATGTCTTTTGATTATGCTTTATGAGCTAGGTCATATTGGCAAGAGAACCATGGATAGAATGATACAATGTGATTTAGTGTATATTGTGAATAAAAATATTCTTGATGAAAAATGGGAATGCTGAGTTCAAACTAAAATTAATAGAAAATCGACTGAATCCGTTAGTAGATCTACTAGTATTTTATGATTATTACATACGGATATATGTAATAATAATGACGACTTAACTAGAGGAGAAAAAAGATACTTTATAACTTTTACGGATAATTTTTCTAAATACATGTGTTTATTTATATAACAATAAAGATGAGAAATTTAGTAAATTTAAGATTTTAAAGCACAAGTTGTAAATCAATTAGCACAACGAATTAAAAGAATTAGAAGTGCTAGAAGTGGACAATATTTTTCACATGAATTTAAATCATTTTGTGAAAGTCGTGGTATTATTCATGAAACACTACAAAAAAACAAGGATTTAGCCACGGAAATTTGCGACGAATAAATTTTCGTTGCTAATTTGCGACGAATTTTTTTTCCGTCGCAAATTTGCGACGAAAAATTATTCGTTGCAAATTACCGACGAATTTTGCGACGAAAAAAAAGTCGTGGCTAATTTGCCACGGAATTTGCCACGAAAAAAATTCGTGGCTAATTTGCGACGAAATTAGCCACGAAAAAAAAGTCGTGGCTAATTTGCGACGGAATTTGCCACGAAAAAAAAGTCGTGGCTAATTTGCGACGGAATTTGTCACGAAAAAAATTCGTGGTTAATTTGCGACGGAATTAGCCACGAAAAAAAATTCGTGGCTAATTTGCGACGGAATTAGCCACGAAAAAAAATTCGTGGCTAATTTGCGACGGAATTAGGCACGAACAAAATTCGTCGCTAATTTGCGACGGAATTAGCCACAAAAAAAATTCGTGGCTAATTTGCGACGGAATTTGCCACGAAAAAAATTCGTGGCTAATGTGCGACAGAATTTGCCACGAAAAAAAAATTCGTGGCTAATTTACGACGGAATTTGCGACGGAAAATAATTCGTGGTTAATTTGCGACGAAATTAGCGACGAATTTTTTCCGTTGCTAATTTGCGAAGAAAAAAACATTTTGTCCCTACTTTGCAATGAAAAATTTGATCGGAATGCGCTAAAATTTGATTAGATTTGGGTTGAAATTTAGTTGAAATTTGTTTGAAATTTGGTCGGAATAAGGTAAAATATGGTTGGAATGAGCTGAAATTTGGTCAGTCAAGTGGAAACGGCCCGCTGATCCAAACTCACGGCCTATGGCCGTGACACAAGTCATTTTTTGGCATTTTGAAGTTGTTTAGATGGGTTTTTGGGTGAAAAACGATTCTGGTGAATAGTATTTTTTGTGACATTTGTGTTTTTTTTTTTCGTTTTGGAGTCATTTGGACGTCAATCTTCTATTTTTTCGTTTCGGAGTCATTTGGACGTCAGTCTTCTATTTTTTCGTTTCAGTCTTCTGTTTTTTGTTCTGGCAAGCAAAGCAACCAGCTCGTATTGAATCTGTCTTGAAGAGTGTATGTTGCTCTCTCGCTCAATCTCCACTCTCACAAAAATTTGTATGGCTTAAGATCATATACACGAGAGGCAGCATTACCTCCCAGCAAAGGGAAATGCGATACCTAAACTTGATCATTAGATTTAGGCTTTGGGTATTTAAAATTTGAAGAAATAAAAATGGAGAGAGTAGGAAAAAAATTGAAAAGAACTAACTGTTTCAGGCAAGTCGATGCCATACTTTCCAGTTTGTTTATTTCCGTAACAGTGAGCTTATATCGGGACAACTTGGAAAGGCAACTTTAGGTTAGTTGTCTTCATTTCCTGCATTTTCTTGTTTTAATGATGCTATCGTTGGAATATGACATTGTAGTTTTCTTGTGAACATCTTCTAAGAGTGTTGATAGTCTGTTCTCTGTTGTAGCTTGGGATATAATTTGTTTGTATGGCCTTCTCTTCCTGGCTTAATTAGCCCGTAAGTTGTAAAGAATCTACCGACTTTGTGGGATAGTGGGCACTCCTTGCTTTCCCATTTCTAACATATTCAAACTTTAAAAGAAACATTCTAAAGTTAAAACGTTTGTTCAAGGAATTCAGTATAGGAACCATACATGTTTATATTGAGGTACTTGTCTTGGAGGCTTATTTTACGCTCTTGGGTCATGTGTTGTAATGCAGATGCACACTTATTTAATATGTTCTCGCTTTATTATTGCTGTCTTGACTCCTTTCTCCATGAGCATTACGTCTCAGGACTTGCCAACCACTGAATACCTTCCAGTTCTTATTATCCTGCTCAGAAGTTTGAAGTTTACTGTATTTGGCTAAGAAAGATTGTCAGCGAGAAGGAACAAAAGCAGGTGCTAAGAAACCACTGTATTTGGCTAAGAAAGTTTGAAGTTTGAAATTTACTGTGATTTTCCATCCTACGTTTTCCTATACCTAAGCAGGTGCTACCTTTTTTTCGTCTTTTCATCTTTTTAAAAAGTAGACTCGTATTAGATTCTGTTGTTGGTCAATTTCGAGTTTCCCCTGGCTAATTGCAAATGTGAGTGCATATACCTATCGTCTATGTAATGCTGTCATGGCTGGTGGCTGTGAGCTATTAACCAACAAGCTACGCTCATCACAGTTGAGAAATCATGGCAATGAAGTAGGTAGTGTTAAGGTGTTTTACAGTACGTCTTTTGCTAGTCAAATGACCAAATTTGTATTCCTTTCTTTGAATAATTTCCATAAATCTAAAGAAATGGTGACAGGAATTTTCTCAACATCTTTTTATGGCTCAAATTTGTCAGTTGTACCTTGTACCATTTTGTTCCTTCTCTATTAAACCGTCTTATGATGGATGAAACCTATATTGCATTAGTTATTGGAATAATTTTGGGCGCTGGAGTGAGAGGCTATATGGTCCGTATGTTTTTGGCCAATATCTCTTTCTAAGTGTCTTTGTGTTAATAGTGGCATACTCACGGGACCATATTCAATCCTTAATATTTATCCTCATATAATCCAATTATTTATCCACATGCTGCTGCTGCTTGTATGCATCGTCTTGCTAAACTTAGGTATTTGCTGATAAGTAGTTGCTTTACTTTTGGGTTATCTGCCTCTTTGTGTCAAATGCAAATATTTAAAATTAATTTTAGATGCCTGTGCGAGCTACTGATTTTTATAGGCAAAAGTACACCACAAGTGCCATAACTTGTGTATGGCGATCACTTTGGTGCCATAACTTTTTTTCGGATCACTTTGGTGCCAAAATCGGAGAAAAAAGATCACTTTAGTGCCAATTTGGCTGGAAATCCGACGTGGCATTTTTTATTAATTTTTTATGCCGACGTGGCTCGCCGGAGGGCTGAGTCAGCGTGTACAGTCAGCATTTTTTATTTTAAATAATTTTTTTCAACGTGTACAGTCAGCATTTTTAATTTTAAATATTTTTTTCTTTTTTTTCCTTTTTCTTTTCTTTTCTTTTCTTTTCTATTTCTCCCCTCGCCGGCCGATTGCCGGTGGCCGGCCGGCCACCGGTGAAGCCCTACAAGGGCTGGGCGAGGGCGGCCTTGCCCATGGCCGACGAGGGGCGGCCGACCCTCGCCGGCGACGGGCGAGGCCGGCCCTCGCCGGCGTTGGGCGAGGCCGGCGAGGCGAGGGCGAGCCTCGCCGGCGTCGGGCGAGGGTCGCCCGCGCCCGACTCAGGCGAGGGCGACCCTCGCCGACGTCGGGCGAGGGCCGGCCCTCGCCGGTCTAGGCGAGGGTCGCCCTCGCCCAACGCCGACAAGGGTCACCCTCGCCTGGGCTGGCAAGGGCCGGCCTCGCCCGTCGCCGGCGAGGGTCGGCCGCCCCTCGTCGGCCATGGGCAAGGCCGCCCTCGCCCAGCCCTTGTCGGGCTTCGCCGGTGGCCGGCCGGCGAGGGGAGAAAAAAAAAGAAAAGAAAAGAAAAGAAAAGAAAAGAAAAAGGAAAAAAAAGAAAAAAAATATTTAAAATAAAAATGCTGACTGTACACGTTGAAAAAAATTATTTAAAATAAAAAATGCTGACTGTACACGTTGACTCAGCCTCCGGCGAGCCACGTCGGCGTCAAAAATTAATAAAAAATGCCACGTCGGATTTCCGGCCAAATTGACACTAAAGTGATCTTTTTTCTCCGATTTTAGCACCAAAGTGATCCGAAAAAAAGTTATGGAACCAAAGTGATCGCCGTACACAAGTTATGGCACTTGTGGTGTACTTTTGCCGATTTTTATATGTGGTGGTGTACAAATGGTTTTCTTCGCTAAGGAAAGAAGGTCCATCTCTAGTCATATTAACTTTTTTGTTTTTTGTATGTTCAAGTTGAATCAATCATGCCTGTAACTGCCCCCTTTCTTTCAGGGGCTAAGTTTCTCTCTTGCTCTCAATAATAAAATGGTAAGCTTCACGACGTACATCATTATGTTCTTTAATACATGTTCATAATTTTTTACATTTTTATCTAACCTTGCAATTTTTAGTATAAACGTGGAGGTCACATGCGTCGTGGTGATTCTTCACAAAGAAGACCGGGCCTTTTCGCTTCATCCCCGTCCCTTTCCGCTTCCCCTACCCCTGCCCTTTCATCTAATCCTCAACTAGTACATGGACACATTGGCCCTTCCTCCGACCCTCAAATGCCAACTGAATTTACTTCAGTTCCATCGCCTTCGGTTCCACCTTCTTCTTTTTCAACGCAACACTCGAGATATGAAGAAGATACCCGATTCATGATAGCCCCATTTGGAGATTCGTAAGTATTTCATTGTTTTAACTATATGTGAATTATTATGGATGTCAACTGAATTGTCCGTATGATGCTACGTATGTTGACATTCTTTGTTTGTATAACCCGTTTGCAGATTTACGGATGCTACGCAAGTTGTGAGGATACTTAATAAAATAATCAATAACCATTGGATGGGGCAATATAGTACTTGGACCACCACTCCAAAAGAAGTAAAGGAATTGTGGTGGAATGAGTTCAAGGTAAGTTTTGTCATTCTATTTCCTCACAAACTAAGTTCGATTTAGTATATTAAGTGTACAATTATTTTTCTATTGATTGCTTGCAGCGGAAGTTCAGGTGGGATGAAGTGGAAGAGAGAGAAATTAAAAGAATTTTTAAGAAGAAAGTCGGTGATCACATGCGAAATGTGATGAATAGAGCAAAGACAAAGCAAGAAAAGCCGGATTTTATTACAGCTGACAATTGGGCGGAATTTCAGAGAACTTGGGACACCGAAAAGCATAAGAGAATCAGTGAAGTTAATAAAAAGAATCGAGCTTCTGCTTCTAGTTCTAGTGAAGGGTCTGCCACATATGCTGGGGGCTCTATCAACATCGGGGAGCATAGAAAAAGAATGGTAAGTCTTTTAAACATATTGTAAGTTAAATCAATAATTACTCATTTATGTTTATATTTTGTAGGCAGATGAATTGGGGACGGAACCAACATTTATGGCTACATTTGAACGCACCTTTCAGAAAAAAGATAAGACATGGACTGGCAATCGAGCAAAAGCTATTAAGGTATGTATGTAAGGTTATATTTTGTATTTATATATATATATGGAGTTTTTTTTATTTTTATCTATATTGTTAATGTATGACAAATATGATGAACTTGTAATGAGCACGGCTGCTGCTAGTGCTAGTGGTGATGGTGATGGTGTTGCTGCGTCCGAGCCATCGGTTGACAGTATGGCATTATGGATGGAAGCATCGGGTGGAATGAGAAAAGGTCAAATATTTGGGATGGGATCCTTGTCAAGGATGTACGGAACGCCGGTTGCTGCAACTCCATCCTCCAGTGCGGCTTTTTTAAGGGCACAACACGAGGAGCGAACGGACCAAGAATTGAACCGCCTGAGACAATTACTGGTACAGAAGGATGAAGAAATTATAGGAGTGAAACAACGTTTGCAATTGATCATGCGACACCTCAACCTTGAAGGTGATGACGTTCCTCCAGTAGGTGATGGCCACAATGATGATGATAATGAGATTCCTGCTGATGATGCTGATGACGATGCTGATGACGATGCTGCTGATGATGCTTGCTAGTTTAAATTTCCAACAGGTACTTATATCTTTATGCTTCTGCTATTGAATAGATGTGAAAAATTAATAGGGGTTAGGAGTTTGATATTGTGATGTTCGCGCTGCAGATGGACAGGACTTCGATTCTTGGAGAACACTATAGACAACGTGGAAGAACTTCTTGGCAAGATGAACAGTTTGCGAACTGACTAATTTAGAACTTTATTTCATTTCTTTCTTTTTGGGATTTGTTCTTGTATTGACTGTAATTTAGAACTTCTATCAATATTAATTAGATTTCTAATCGAAATCGTCCCTAAACAACATTCGTTGCTAAATTATTCATTAAAATTCGTCGCCAAATTTGTTTTCGAATAATGTTTGTCGCAAAAGTCAAAATTTTTTCGTGCAAAAATACTGACCCTAAAAAAAGGGCAAATTAGCCACGAATTTTGCAACAAATAAGTTTGTCGCAAAAAAAAAATTAGTCACGAATTTTAGCCACGAATAAGTTCGTCGCAAATAATTGAAAAAAAATTAGCCACGTATTTAGCCACGAAATTTTTTTGTGGGAAATTAGCCACGAATTTTAGTCACGAATAAGTTCGTCGCAAATAATTGAAAAAAAATTTTGTCACAAATTAGCCACGAATTTTGCCACGAAAACTTTTCGTGACAAATTAGCCACGAATTTTGCCACGAAATTATTCGTGGCAAAAATGAAAAAAAAAATTGGTTTTGGTAAATTAGCCACGAACTTTGCCACAAAATGCGAGAAATTTTGCCACGGATAATTAGCAACGATTTTTGCCACGAAAATATTTCGTCGCACTCACGAATAATGTTCGTGGCAAATTAGCGACGGATGTTTGCCACGAATAATGTTCATGGCAAATTAGCCACGAATTTTTGTCACGAATATATTTTGTCGCAAATTAGCCACGAATTTTGCCACGAATATATTTCGTCGCAAATTAGCCACGAATTTTGCCACGAATAATTAGCGACGAATTTTGCGATGAATTTTTTTCGTTGCAAATTAGCCACGAATTTTGCCACGAAAAATTAGCGACGAATTTTGCGACGAATTTTTTCCGTCGCAAATTAGCCACGAAAATTGAAATTTTCCGTGGCAAAATTTTGCGACGACCTATTAGCGACGAATTTTTTTCCGTCGCTAATTTCGTCACAAATTCATTTTGCCACGAATTTCGCCGAATTTTTCGTGGCAAAATTCGTGGCTAAACCCGGCTTTTTTTGTAGTGAAAGAACCTTGCCTTGTCACCCAAATCAAAACGGAGTAGCCGAAAAAAAGACTAGAACTTTAATGGAAATGATAAATGCTATGTTACTCAGTGTTAAATGGCCACTAGTTTTTTGGAGTGAAGCATTACATATTACATATTTGGAAAAGGGTTGCGCTTTTTTCACTCCTCGTGCAACTTAGACACACACTTTTTTTTGTTGTTTTGACCATGCTAACCCTTGTGGGGCCCACCACTTCTTGTACAATTTTATGTGGTCATTTTTTTATTTTTTAATGAACTCTTTTTATTCCTTGTGGTCGCACTTTCCTTGTTCTTCTTTCTTTCCATGCCTCCCACTCATCTCTCTGTTCTCTCTTGTAAGCCATTCTCTTCTTTCTATGCATCCTAATCGATCTTCTTCTTCTTCTTTTTCTTCCACAAATCTCTACTACATCTGCAATCCGAAAAGAATTGCTTACTTCAATAATCTGCACCCTTCTCATTCACTATCGAGGCTACAGTTTAAAGAAAACTTGTTTTTTTCCTTTTTAGTTTTCTTGGTCTCGGATCATGCTCATTCTGATCACTATTGAGTATTTCTTGATATTTTTTTCTTAAAAGTAAATTTGAGTTTTCGGTCGTGGAAAAGCTTGATCTTGTGTTTCAGTCCTGCATTTAGAGCATAGAGCATAGCGGGCATCAAATGGTGTTTGTGAATGATGGGTTTTGTGAATAAATGGACCGCCCATGATGGGTTAACCCAGCCCATTAACCTTGAAAGAGCCCATAAAAGAAAATAACCGTAAATGACAGTTATTTTGTGGGAACGAAAGTGAGAAAAAGAAAAAAAAACTTGACGTGTGTTCTGTAAATAGATTTGGTTCACTATCAGAAACTCTCACTCACTTGAAACCAAAAAGCGACTTTACTCGACAATCGAAGGATGGCTCGCTCTCTCTGTTTCTCTCTCTCTCTCTCTCTCTCTCTCTCTCTCTCTCTCTCTCTCTCTCTCTCTCTCTCTCTCTCTCTCTCTCTCTCTCTCTCTCGACTGCAATAGGTGCATTTAATCTGTGGTCAAGAGGTATGTTCATTTACTTAATATGTTTCGTTCGATCGGTGATTCAAGTATAGAATAAGCATGTTTTCCGCGTTTTGTAATGCGTTTTAGAGAATGTGTTCCTCGTTTTTCCGCAATTTCTGGGAATCCGTTTCCATCATTGGTATCAGAGCAATGTGTTCATGTTTCCTAATCGTTTAACATGTTTATAAAATGGATTGTTGGCCAGAATTCGTGAAACAGCACCGACGAACGCTTGGGTATGAAAAAAACGACACCCGGCCGTACTATTTGAGGTCATTTCTCGATTTTCGTGCATCAAAATTTATTTTTGAAAGTGTAGGGTCGTAGTACTCGTCGAGACGAGAAAAACGACGGGTGCCACGCCTCTGAGGGAGGCTGGACATGCCTCCACATGCCACCACAAGCGGCGGTTCACCGGCACATGAGTCGCACGTGTGCAGCAGTTACCGCACGCACAGGCGCTACATGCACCAAGCGTGCGCGTGTGTACGTGGCTGACGTTAGCGTGACGTCAGCCACACGATTAGTCTCCTAGGCTGAAGGCTCGACCCCAACTCGGAAGCCCAACCCGGTTGGTTTGACCTGACCCTTTTTTTTTACCCAATGACCCGACCCGATCATCCGTTGACCGTTGACATGTGTTGACCACTATTGACCGGCGTTGACTGGCGTTGACTACCATTTACCGGTGTCGACCACAAAAAAAAAATTTCTGATCATGTACTTTAAGAATTATGTGTAATCCTATTTGGTTCTGCATTTGTTGCAAGAATAATGTCGCCCCGAAGGATGCGCACACCTATTATCCCACAATTGACTGAACAAAAGGTAAGACTTGCAACGTTGAGAGCTGAGTTAGATGCTTATCGATGGGAAAGTGGTAATTTGGAGAATCATGTGATCAAGGTCAATAAGATGATATAGAAAATCATCTAGAATGGTTACTGTATGCCGGATTTTGAGAAGTTGAAGATTCTAATCAACACTCTTCCATCTGAATGGAAAAAGGTGATGCATCGCCTATGGGAGGTCAACGTGGTCCCAGCCTACAAAAAACTTGCAATAGATTTTGTGAGGGAATACTATAGGATTGAGACAACAAAGACTTCAACCATAGGGATGAATGGAACTTGGTGAAGAATGAATGCGCCATGGAGAAACCCTAAGGGATACCCGACACTCTTTTCTTGGTTGCCAAAGAAAAAGATTGAGTTTTCTAAGAAATTTGAAAAATCATTCCCTATTTATAGGATAGTTAGGTATCATTGATTTCATATATGTTTTAGTTTGGTTTTAGATATCCTAGGTGGATATTACTATTCATATTGACATTCATGTTTCTTTCTTATGATGGATTTGTTCCCCATGTAAATAGTTTTTGATGAATAGATATCGATGGACATTTTATGTTATGAATAGTTTATGGTACTATTATATTATAATATATGTCTTATTAATATCATGTGGTTGAGCGGGAGTTCTAAAAGTTTTAGTAAGTTTAAAGAACGTAATTTACCTTAATGATTATATTAACGATAATTTCACATTGGGATTTTAGATGATGATTGGGAACATAGTGAATTTTCAAATCTAAAAACTATGTGAAATTACTCATTAATATAATCAGTTTGTGTAAAACTGATGCATAAATGAGTGGCATTAATAATTTGTGCTATATATATGAAATGTTCAGATATCATGGCTTCAGCAACTAAAAACATAGTGGCTGAATTGAACAAAGGAGATAAATTGAACGGCGAAAATTATGAAATATGAAACATGAAAATCCAATATGTGCTAGAAGAACAAGAAACACTAGAAGCTCTTAACCAACTTATGGAAGAACCTGAGGATGAGAACACTGTACAGCATAAGAGAGACAGAGATGCATTTGCTGCATGGAAAAAGAAGAACTCGATTGCTCACATCACGTTGCTGAGTAGCATGGAGAATGATATCATGCGAGAGTTCAGGCGTTTTGAGAATGTCAAGAAAATGTGGGAAGCATTAGTAGCACAATTTGGTCATACATCAGTGATCAAGCTGAGACAGCTCACTATAAGGTTTGACTCTTATAAGAAGCCTCATGATCAGTCTATGAAACAATACCTGAGACAGATGTCGAACATGATCATTGAGCTGAAGGATGCTAGACACATTCTGACTGACGAATAGTAAGTGCAAGCAGCGATTCGTTCCTTGCCTCAAAACTGGGAGCATATGAAGGTGCACATGACCCATAATGAGAACATCAAGACCTTTGAAGATACCATGCACCATCTTGAGTTAGAAGAGTATCGCCTCATGGCAGCGAAACCAGAAACCGACATCTATTATGCTGGTTCTAGCTCACATGGGGCTTCGGGCTCTAAGTGCAAACGCGTCGAAAGGTTCATGAAGTGGAAAGGCAAGGGAGCAAATTCTTTGGATAAGAAACCAAAATGTAATCAACATGACAAAGGAAAGCGTTCTTTTATTAAGAAGATGTCGAGGGTAAAATGCTACAACTGTAGCAAGAAAGGCCACTTTGCTCGCGATTGTGGTGAGCCAAAGAAGGTAAACTCCCTTTGCATTTTTGAGAACTTTGCCTATGTGTCAAGTTCTGTATTTTTAACTGAGTCTAATCCTTTGTGAACTGTAGATTCGAGAACAACAGACCATGTAGCAAAGGACAGAGATGCCTTCGTGGAGTTCTGCCAGTTTCGACAGGAATAAAATAGATCAATGTAGGGAATAACTTCAAAGTTGAAGTTAAAGGGATTGGCAACTGCTAGTTGATGATGCGTGGTGGACGCACATTGTTCCTACATGACGTATTATATATTTCAGAGATTTATCAGAATTTAGTGTCTTTATTAGTGTTGGTTAAACTTGGTTTTAATTTGAACTTCCATAATAGTGGTGTTGATTTGTATTTGAATACAAATTACTATGATTGTGGATACTTTTTGGATGGTTTTATTGTATTAAATGTTAACTGTGGTGATGTTAACTTTGTTATTCCCTATTTGCATCTTCCAATTCCTATGAAAATGATGTGAACATGTGGTATGCTAGACTTGGTTATATTGGCCAACAACGAATGCAAAGATTAGCCAAAGAGGGCTTATTAGACAAAATTGAAAAAGTTGATTTGCCTATTTGCGAGCATTGACTGGCAGAAAAAACAACAAGGAAACCATTCGGAAAGGGTATAAGAGTTGAGTTTTCTTTGCAACTAATCCATTCTAACATCTGTGGTCCAATAAATATAAGAGCAAGCCTTGGGGCTGTATGTTTCATCACATTCATAGATGATTATACTCGATTTGGATATGTCTATATGATTTCTCATAAATCTGAGGCATTAAGTTACTTCAAGAAATTTATTAACTTGGTAGAAAATCAATTAGATAAGAAAATAAAAACGTTTAGATCCGATCAAGGTCGAGAATATTTATAAGATGAGTTCAGAAATTTATGTGATGAAAAAGGAATAGAAAGACAGTTGTTTAATCCATATACTCTTCAATAAAATGATGTTGCCGAGAGGAAAAACAAAACCCTATTGGAAATGGTTAGGTTTATGATGACACAAGCTAATTTATTTATCACTTTTTGGGATAATGTTTTGTTAACTGCTACCTATGTATGTAACCGTATGCCTTCTAAATTAGTTACTTCCACTTCGTATGAGTTATAGACAAGTAGAAAACCCGATTTAAGTTTTTTAAACCTTGGGGTTATGATGCTTATACTCACAAGCTCTCACACAAGTATGGGAGACGAGGTCCTAGAGGCAAGAAAAGTATTTTTATAAGATACTCAGATCATTCGAAAGAGTATGTGTTTATAGGTGAGCAAGAAAGTGGGAGTATTACTGAATTTGAATCACGAGATGTTACATTATTAGAAAATGAGTTTTCTAATAAGGGCAAAATAGGTGAAGACTACTCACTTTTTGAAATCTTGGATCATGATAATAAAATTGATGAAGACCGTCCAAGTGGAAGCAACGTAAGAAATGAGGAATTAAATTCGGCTCAATCTCAATTGCAATAGTTTGATAAGATGATGCCATCATTATCTAATCCAAATGGAAGTGTAATGGAGAATGATGTACCACGTGTATAATCTCCCGTATGGCAAACAAGTCGCAAAAATGTTCCCCGATGACGTTTTGACATTGAAGGGGAAACTTTCATGGTCGCTCCACAAGATGAAGATAAGCCAGGGAATATAAATGAGGCTCTAAGTTGCCCTAATAAGAAAAAATGGATAGATGCAATGGAAGAAGAAATTGAGTCAATGAAGTCAAACCATGTTTAGGAACTGGTTGATCTTCCAAAAGGACGCAAATCTATCAGGAATAAATGGGTTCTCAAAATAAAGAGAAAAGCTTATAGCTCAATAGAAAGATATAAGGCTCACCTCGTGGCGAAAAGGTATAATCAACAAGAAAGAATTGATTATGAGGAAACTTTTTCTCATATAGTGAGTTTTACCTCAATTCGCCTTATTTTGGCAATAGTGGCAAGTACGAATCTTGAATTACATCAAATGGATGTAAAGATTGTTTTTCTAAATGGAGAATTAGAAGAAGAAATTTACATGGAGCAACCCGTTGACTTCATTATGAAAGACCAAGAACAAAAGGTATGTCGACTTCTAAGATCGATATATGGCCTTAAATAGTCTTCGAGACAATGGTATATACGTTTTCATAATGCCATAGTGGCGTATGATTTTACAATGATTGATGAAGTATATATCAAAAGATCCAAAGACCAATTTGTGATATTATCGTTATATGTTGATGACATTCTGATTGCCGGAAACAATAAGGAGTTGATTAATACTGTAAAGAATTGGTTATCGTCCAACTTTGAGGTGAAAGATATGAGAGAGACTGCATATATTCTTAGAGTTAAAGATTTCAAGAGATCGTTCCAAGAGATTATTGTCTCTTCGCAAGAGACTTATATAAACAAAGTTCTCGAATGATTTTGTATGCATGATTGTAAACCCATGAATACTTCTATTGCAAAAGTTGAAGGATTGAGCTATAGGTTGTGTCCTAAGACTCCACAAGAGAAGGAACAAATGAAACGTGTTCTTTATGCTAGTGCTGTTGGGAGTTTAATGTACGCTATGATGTGTACAAGACCTGACATATGTTTTGCAGTTGGAATGGTAAGTAGATACCAATTCAATCCAAGTTAAGCACATTAGAAAGCCGTCAAAAGAATTATAAGATATCTAAAAGGTACTGCTGATTATTCTCTGAGTTATCAAGGAAAGGATCTGCGACTTGAAGGCTACTCAGATGCTGACTAGGAAGGAGATTCAGATGAAAGGAAATCTACCTCTGGATTTGCATTCTTACTGAATAATGGTGTCATATCTTAGACTAGTAAGAAACAAACATGTATAGCATTATCTACCGTAGAAGCAGAGTTCGTGGTATTGTCAGCAGCAGTACAAAAGGGAGTTTGGCTTAAGAGATATTTGGATCATTTAGGTGTTGTTAAGCATGTTGCAAGCTCATTGTTAATCAATTGTGATAGCCAAGCAACAATAGCATACACCAAGGATCCGAAATATCATGGCAAGACCAAACATATAAATACCAAGTACAATTTTGTTAAAGATATGGTAGCACGAAAGGATGTGAACTTGCAGTATATATCTACGCATAGAATGATAGCAGATCCTATGACAAAACCAATTCCTAAAGATATTTTCAATGGTCATGTAAAATCTCTAGGACTGCATAGATGTTGATGTACTGAATATTCACATTTAAATGAAATATTTTATCATTGTTAATGCCTATGAGTTTTTTTTATAGTTATGCATCTTAATACTTAGTGTATTATGTCAAGAAAGTATGTCGGACAGATAAGATTAACCCACTCACACGAGTAATCGCCTCTATTTATTGTGTGATAAATAGAGATGAGATAATTTTAAGTTTATTATCTAGGTGATAATCGAGAGCTCAAGCTTAAAATATAAATGTCACCATAGGTAAGTGCTAAGATGAGGACATAACATTTACTATGTCCGAAAGTAAAATAGTCCACATATTTTAGTTTATCTGTCTTTGATGCCATATGTGAGTTTTGATGGATTCTTTAGATGAGTAGATACGTGAACTCAAGTTTAGACATTGAGTATATCTAAACTATCATCTGTACGGTATTGAACGTAAAGACATACGCTCCACGGGAAAGGAGTTAATACCGTAATACGTATTTCATACTACATATGCATGAGACAACCGATAAGAGTGGCAAAAGTTTTGATCTCAACTTTATGCCATGTGAGACTCTTGAGTATATGAGTTCCTCATTTAGTGCCCTCACAACTTTGACTTATTCTCAAAGTTTCTATTCAATATTCGCTATTTTAGGGTGTTGCCAATGGTCATGAATAATTCGATATAATGGCGCATTTCTAGAAAAGCGAGCTGGACTGAAATAGAGAGGTTTAAGGAAAGAGAAATATCAATTTATTTATGATGTCACATCCTATTTTTGTATTCACAGGTCGACCAATTATGATTTTGAGTAAATCATAGTTATGAATACAATATACGAGATACTAAAAGAGATAAAAAAAAAGATATAAATATAACTGATTGATCTAGGTTACTGCATACTATATCTACTCGAAAATGTTATGTCCAATTTGAGCTATTATGTATTCCTAACACATGGATGGTAACGAGCTCTCAAAGTATGCTGGTCGCACGAATTATTTGCTAGTATGAACATTGTAAAGAAGAGAGAGTTATGTTTAGCCCACCATGTGCGAGTGGGAGATGATGGGTTTTATGAATAAATGGACCGCCCATGATGGGCTAACCCAGCCCATTAATCTTGAAAGAGCCCATGAAAGAAAATAACCGCAGATGGCAGTTATTTTGTGGAAACAAAAGTGAGAAGAAGAAAAAAAACTGACGTGTGTTCTGTAAGTGGATTTGGTTCACTATCAGAAACTCTCACTCACTTGAAACCAAAAAGCGCCTTTACTCGACAATCGAAGGATCGCTCTCTCTCTCTCTCTCTCTCTCTCTCTCTCTCTCTCTCTCTCTCTCTCTCTCTCTCTCTCTCTCTCGAGGCTGCAATAGGTGCATTTAATCTGTGGTAAAGAGGTATGTTTGTTTACGTAATATGCTTCGTTCGATCGGTGATTCAAAAATAGAATGGGCACGTTTTCCGCATTTTGCAATGTGTTTTAGAGAATGTATGTCTCGTTTTTCCGTAATTTATGGGAATCCGTTTCCGTTAGTGAATAATTGTGTAGTTGCTTGAATTTTATATTTCATCGCATGTAGCAAAGTGATTGCATTTAGCTTCATGTTGTTCTTTTGGTCTGCTCTCTCTTTATTCTATGTGGTTTTGATTTCCATGTTGGAGGTTTTGTTTTGTTGTCTATGAGTAGATTGCTTTACTTTTATGCAATTTCACTTGAAATTCAAAGCTTAAGCATGTTGCCTATTGCCCTTAACTTTTATGCCTACACATGGTGGAGACAGCTTTTATTTTCTCTATACTCTCACATGTGCAAGAAGAGGAGAAAAAATATAAAAAAGGGAAGAGAGAGAAGTGGTGCGTCTCAATATTACCTTCCATGGTGCAAAAAGAGCCTACGTATAAAGAAAAGGGGCTTGTAGGGAAGTCAATGGTGAGCCTAATACCGGTGCTAGCGAAAGTGTGGAAAACGACAGGATTGGCATTATAGATAATAAACAGAGGACAACGGGACCACAGGGTTTGTGGAAGAAAAAGAAGGAAGAGGAGGAATGGGAGGCGTAGAAAGAAGAGAATGACCTACAAGAGAGAAAATAAAGAGACGAGTGAGAGGCGTGGAAAGAAAGTAAAAGAAGGAAAGTGGTATGAGAAAAAGAAGAAACAAAATAAAAAGAGTTGACCAAATAATAAGAAGGGGATCATATAAAATTATATCAGAAGTGGTGGGCCCCACAAAGGATAAGATAGTCAAATCAATAATAAAAGGAGTGACTAAACCATAGGAGGGGTGGAAAAAGCATGGCTCTTTAGAAAATTGTCCAAAAATTCCTAAACTTATTGTTCAATCATAGATCTTTTAATTTTGTCAATTGAGTTATAAACCTCTTCACATTTTACTAATTAAGTTCATCCAGTCAATTTTGATCGAAAATCGTTGATGTGAATGCATTCATCCTAAGTAGCACGACCAACGCTAACATGGACAATTCTTTAAAAAATTAATATTTTTTTCAATTTTTTATTTTTAAATATTTTTTCTTTTTTTCATTTTTTTATTCTAAAGCCAACAACTCGATTCTAGCCATGGCTTCGAGCCGTCGCCTTCATCAAAGCAAATCAAGCTTCAAATTCAAGGCCTCGACTTTTCACAAGATGACACTGCTATGTAGATGAAGCGATAAAACGTGAAGAGGTTCATATAAACCAAAAGTTCAAAAATGACATTGAACAAATTAAAAGTTTCAAGATCATATTGTATATTAGGCTAAAGTTCAGGAACTACATTACATATTGAGCAAACGTTCATGGACTGTTCATGTCATTATCCAAATTCCTAAAAATGACATGACTATATACAGCTGCAGCATGTTGCAAAATTTCACTGTTTTCAACCATATTTGTGGCTTTCCTCGAGCACATTCAAAATCATCAACAACTTCAGTGTCGCATATTTTTTCAGCTTGCTTCTCATAATAACCGACAAATTAGACGAAGTCATGGTCTTACATGCCATATCTTGAACTATATTATTTGAGTTCTCACTTTTTTGTGTAGATCAAATTTGCACAGAAAAAAAAAATCACGGCCAAATGCAAGACACCATTTATGACTAGGCTATACATATTATCCAGCAACTTGCTGTCACCCAAGCTCCACTCTTGACACATTGCTTTCCAAGTACTCTCCAATTCAATTTCAAATTTGCAATGATATAGAAGCTTGTGCCAATATTTATCGCAAAAACCCGGCTTTCAAAGAAGATGTGCAATATGACGCACAACATTTTTCCTATATGTCATATACATAAATGGCGATCAGAATTTGGGAAAACAATTCTACAGGCATTTGTCATAGCATGATCTTGATAAGTAAAAATAGTCTTGGGTGCTTTATTATTTGTTATCTCCAAAAGAATTAAACTACCCAAACAAAAGAAGCAATAGTTTCTTCCATCAGAAATGCACAACCAAACAAAATATTTTTCCAATGATGATTCAAACCAACAAAAGGTGCACATATCATATTGTATTTATTTGTACGGTAAGTAGTATCAAATTCCACCACATCTCTAAAACTCTCATAATCCAACTTGGAAACACTATAGGACCAAAAGAAATTGGTCAATATCTATTCCTCATCCAATTGAAATGTATAAGAAAAATTGCTTCCATTTGATTGTAAGCAATTAAAATGGTTGATGAGACATTGACAATCACCCGCACTGATCGCGTTCCTTCTTTTTTACTATAAGAAATTCTGACAATCACGTGATGTAAAGCCAATGTTATTTGCCCCAACCCTCCTCCTCCCTCCCCCCCCGCCTCAAATATGCTTTTGTAGCCCTTATACTAGCTCCAGTCATAGAAGTCAAAATACCTTTACTAGTATCCGTCCTAGGCGATACGACCGAATAAGATGTTTTTGCTTATCATCAATGATAGGATGATTATGGACATCTTCAAACTTGGTAACTTCCCAAACTCCATCTTTAATTTTAAATGTAATGCAAGTTTGACATCTGGTTCTCTTCACTGTCCTATAAGGCTTTTTTTTTTGATAATCAAGGTGTCCGCGCGACCGGCAAGCGATGACTCAGCTATAAACCGGCGGTGATGCACGACTAGTCCTCGAGTGACGCTAGCGCAGGACCCACCACCACGGCGCCACACTTAAGAATCCCTAACGACTACGCTGGGGTTCGAACTCTGATCCCTTCGTGGGGGGACTAGAGCGCAAGTCAATGCAGCCGCTGCGGGCGGTGGTAGCTTTTCTTTGTTCATGAGGTGGGATTGGTGGAGAGTCTCCTTCATAGTTACATACAAATGTGCATCTTCGCAACACTCCTTTACTCTTGTTTGTTTTTGTCCTTTTCGCACTTGTTTCGCCGGAAATGTTCCGCAATAAATATAATTCACCGAATGTCGTTCTTCGGTTTTTAATATAAGTAGATCGGGTTCGGTGGCGACTCCGGACATAAGATATCCATCAGATATCAAGCAGTGTAAATTCATGTCATAACAAGATTCAATCAGCAAGAACCATGAACTTCAAATTTCATAACCAATCTGAACAAATCTAACCAATTTCCGACTAGCAGCATTGGAATTCTATCGATACAGTGCTACACAACTACTAAGCTTGAAACATAAATGGCTGCAGCTAAAGAAATCGTCCTCTAATGCCATTTGTCAGTTTAGATCAGATAATCGCCGTTGATCTTATCTTCATCATTCGTCCTTATGACATTTGTCCGGTAACTACCATCGATATTTTTTCTCCTTTTGTCTTTCTAACATATGTTAATTTTGGTATGGCAACCGTCTTCAATCCAATTTTGTCTTGACACTTGTCCCCTTTCACAAGGTAACTGTCATCGATTCTATTTTTGTTTCAACATATGTCCTTCTGGGTTAGCTAATTGCTATCGATCGTGTATAAAGTCATATGTTTCTTTCTTATCGATAGCTTCGATGACCTAGTCTCTGTTACTGATATCTTCATTGATAATCTACTCTACAAATTCTCGAGCGGCAACTGTTCCTCCTTCGATTCCAATTTTTTCAAATTCTCAAAATCTCCAATCGGCATATTCTGATGATTGCCAGCTATCTGCAGCCTTCACTTCCACAACCAAGCCTATGGCTTATGTCATTTCTTATCGATAATCATGTGCATTGATTTCTATTGTTCTGCATATCCCCTAATTTTTATTTTATTTTCACTATTGACAACCTAATTAATTATTGGTGTCGACATATGCCCATTTTAAAAGAATTAATCAACAAATTAATTCTTTTAAAGAAATGTACTTGGCTTAGAGGATCTTAATGCCGGTGCTTCGTATCTCGCATTTGTTCAGTCTATCCGCAGCGCTTCATTTGTTCTGACACGTCACTTGATCAGTTATGACCGGTTAAATCTTCATGATTGTGGTTTACCCGAATCACTTCTGATTTTTTATCACATAAAAACTGAACCCTTATTGCTTTGTCTTCATCCTTCCGATTCCAGGTCCTCTTCATCTTCCTCAAATTTCATCCTTCCAAATTTACTCTTTTTGTCTTCATGGAGACTAAATACTCCCCTGAAGAATATATTGCAAAATTTGATCATCTTCAAGGGGATGAAAAATCTTCGAACTGTTGTTTTCGTCTCTTGAATCTGATTGATGGGCACCCCGAACCACCTGTCATTGGCCACTGTTTCCGTAACCATCAACAAATCCCAGCTTCGTTTCAACCATGATTTCCCAAGAAAGCAAGAGAGTTACTTCCTATCAAAAAGCCCTCGATGGCGGATAACTGGACCATAGAGCCTTCTAGATTCCGAGGGTTTCCTTTCCTCGAGATCGACGTTCACTGGTGATATGCAAAATTAAAGAATGATATGCCCACTCGTCTTGCTTGGATGAAAGCTGGAATTGAGTTGCATTGGAGGTTAGCATGTTATCATATGACTTGAATTTAGGACTTTCGGATGCTTTTGTTAGCTTTTGGTCCCTTCGACCAACTGTTTCTTCTTTCCTTGGGGCCCAATGTCCGTCACTCTTTTGGACGTATATGCCATAGCTGGTTTCCCTCTTATTGGTACTCACATAGAGGACATGGCTTCACTATCAGTGCCTTCTATTCCTAAGGATGTTCTTTCCTATGGTAAATTCCTTGAGACATATTCCCGAAGCCCTAATTCGGTCGACCTTGATGAAGAAGTGTTGTTTCTTCTTTTCTGGCTATCTAAATACATTTCTTCAATCCTTCAATTACAATTTCCAGAGATTTTTTACCCACTGCTGCCAATCTTGCCACGGGTAAATCACTTGCTTTGGGCCCACTAATTTTGGCGACACTGTACAAGGGAATAATTCATGCATCTTTATCAATGAAGTATGAGAAAGAGGGTATCTTATTTGATCCATTTTGGCTGCTTCAGTGCTAGATAGTCCATTATTTCCCATTTCTTTCCAACCATAGCTTCCAGAATGTTCATCATCATCTCTATCCAAGCTTTCGACCACTGTTACCTCTTCCTTTCGGATGTCGTTTGCTAAGTTATTCTTTGCTGCATATCCCTGAGTGTCTTTCTTCTTTTATCTTTCACCTTCAAAAACTCTTGACAGCTGATTCTAATGATATAGTGTTCTTTTCCTATGAAGCAACTGAATTCAACTACCTGCTTGACTCTATGGCTCAGGCTAATTCTTTCGAGTTCTGGTCATATATAGTCACTCCTGTTGATCTCCCTCTGAGACTATCCCAGAAAGGAAAATTATATCATGGCTTCAAATTTTACTCTCCTCGTTATTGTGCCAAACAATTTGGCTTAGTTCAAACTCTCCCTATGCCAATTTCTTATTCTCTTGAATTCCCCAACATGATCAAACAGAGATGCTCTCATAAGGACCACACTCCTTTCGTATGCTGCTCTAAAATCATTCACCTTATGCATGCCAAGTTCTTTTCTGATATTTACGAATTTGAGCCAAAACCTGGATGTACATCCAAATGGACCTCTTGGCGGCTTTCCTTTGCCTTTGAGAGTCCTTGTGAAGATGCCACTCAAGCCGCATTGAATCGGATAAGAGGGCGCGTACCCAGACCAAAGAAAACAGACAAGAGGGGTAAAAAGGCCATTTCAACAGCCAACTGATCGACGGAATATTTCCAAGCCTAGCCTGCAGCTGTCGATAACCGTCAAGGGCAAGAAAACCCGAGCTCAAGCAGCGAGAAAAGCATTATCCCCAAAAGGTATCACCATCCAGACTCGATCATCCCATGCTAAAGTAGCAGAATTAGCCATGACTGGGGAGCAAGTTGGTCCCAGTATAAGAAAAGTCGATGAGAATCAAGGTATCTGTATATCCTATGTCACTCCCTTTTTCATGTCTTGTCTTTAGGTCAATTTCTGAATCTATTTGTTTCTACTTTTCAAGTTTCTGTATCAGCGACCCAGACTCTGGGAGAAACAGAAGAAGAAACAGGGGAACCCATGTTTCATTGATCAAGAAGAAGAAGCCTAACCCTTTAATTCCCTCAGTTTCTTCTGTCATGATTATTAATAGCCCTCCAGGTTCCCCAGATTTTTAGACAAAGCCCCTTTGTACTGCCGTTGACTCTGAAGGTACCCTCTTGTTTATCTCCTCATGGTCAATTACAGTTGCTTAATTTTAATTTCAATGTGATTTGGTGACACTTTATAGAAGTGCCAATTACTGAAGACATGCCAAACAATCCTATCGATCCACCCTTCAGGTTTCCATTATCGATCCACCTACTCATCTTCTGACAGCACCAAATAAAGGTATTTATGTTACAATTTATATCATTGCTTGTCATGTGCATCTGGATGACTAATTTTGCCAAATTTTCAGAACCCATTGACAACCCAATATTATCAGCATTGGTGATTTCAATCCCTGGAGAAGTTGTTACTATTCCATGCCCAACTCCCGACACTTTAACTGGCTCACATACCTATACCACCGGAGCTGAATCTCAGATTTCAACACTACCTTTGGCCTCCTTTCCTGCTCTTGTTCAGAACGTTCCTGATTCTTAGACACAACCTTCATCAAGCCATCAACCTGACCATGTCGAAGGTGGAAGCTCTCCAAAATCTCTTCTGAAGGCCAAACGTATGTTGGAAGAAGCTTCTTTTATACTAAGCTCTACTCCAGGTCCCCGTGGCATAACATCTCCGAGGAAGGCTACCATCGAGAAGGTTAATAACAGGCCAATGAGATTACTTGATCTCTCGAGTGGTGATTTTCCAATGATTTTGCACAATCACACAGCCTTTGATCAACTAAAATCCTTACTCGTTGAACTATGTGGTGATGAATCTAATTACGTACTGCCCCCTGAGCTCAAGATAAAACTTCGAGAATTTTCTGAACCCTTTGTCAACAGGGCAGAATCTTATCGAGCAAACTACGACTTGATTATGTCTCTAACTATCTCAGATCATTCTGATTTGGAGGCTAACAAATCTATGGAGGAGCTCAGTCAGAGTGTCAAGAGAAAACAGACTAACCTCCAATCCTTGGTGGAAGAAATATCTCAACTTGATGATCAAGAGGCACTTCTTGAGAGGCAAAAGGCAGAAACTAAGCGACGGCTGGTCAAACTTCATCAAGAATGGGAGTTCAAGCATGTGCAAAGAACTCAGCTCGAAGAGGATTTTGATAGAGACATCACTTCTCTCAAAGAACTCAAGCAATCTGAACATGTACGTCGGTTAGAAATAGAAGCCAAGAATCATCGTATTAAGAACAATTGTATAGTTGAAAACAGCAAATTTGATCGTAGCATGCTGTCTCTCCAGAGTGATGTGAAAAATCTGCTATTTCCTAAGAAAGGTTCCAATTAATGAAATCATTTTTTACTTATCTGGTTCAGCATAATATTTCTTCACATTTTTCCACGGCGGAAGCCAATTTGTTTGAACTCCTCCATGTCCTCGCATCGCATGCGTAATCAATTACTTTACTTGGTCTATTTATAGCTATTTATAGCTATTGCTCTCGTGCCTTTGCTTCGTTCTGTCAGCTCTAGCCATGGCATCTAACTTTCCTTTTCCTCCGGGCGCTCAGCCTTCCACATACTTGAATCATTTCGATGATCTCCAACCTTATGAGACAAGGGATGGCATTTCTCTGTCTTTTATGGATTATGATATTGAGAATGACCGTACCATCCTAGGTCCCTATCTTAAATCAACCCCAACCTCGTTCGCGTTCACGAAGTGTTTTCCTCGTCATTACCGGGAAGTTCTTCCAATTAACAAGAGTCTCATTCATGCCCGTACTGGTTAACTCCCAATCACAGGTATAATTCCTATCACACATTTGACAAGCAATTCTTCCCATTTCACTCGAGAACAAGGCAAACTTTGCTGGAAGTAAATCTCAAACACGAGTTTTGGTGTCCACCGGAAAGGTTAATACCATGAAAAACCCCAAACTGGTACACTTGTGACAAATTTACCCCAAACTATTTTTTGACCACAAAAAATACCAAACTGGTACACCCATGACAATTTTACCCTGAACTATTTTTTTGACCACCAAAAACCCCACGCTGGTATACCTATGACAATTTTACTCCAAAACTAATTTTTTGGCCACCAAAAACCCCAAACTGGTACACCCGTGATAAATTTGCCCTCCGTTAGTTTCCGTTAAATTTTACTGTCAAATTGCGAAGTTTAATGACACGTGGTAATTGACATGTGTACCGGTTTTGGATTTTACCCCTCTGTTTATCACAAGTTTACTAATTTGTGATTTTTTGTTATATTAATATAATTTAACAGACACTAATAGAGGGTAAATTTATCACAAATGTATCAATTTTGGGTTTTTAGTGATCAAAAAATTAGTTCGGGGATAAAATTGACACAAATGTACTAGTATAGGGTTTTTGGTGGTCAAAGAAATAGTTTGGGGTAAAATTGTCACAAATATACCAGTTTGGGGTTTTTAGTGGTCAAAAAAATAATTCGGGGTAAATTTATCACAGATGTACCAGTTTGGGGTTTTTTATGGTCAAAAAAATAGTTCGAGATAAAATTATCACAGGTGTACTAGTTTAGGGTTTTTCATGGTATTAACCCACTGGAATTGGATTTCTCACAATTACACAAACAAGCACTCAAATCACTCCCACCATTCAAATACCTTCCGACCAACGGCTTCTAATTATATAACCAACAATTACCCATCAACAAAAAATAACTAAAATTGAAAACAAAATAACAATATAAACAACAATTACACATCATCCATATGGACTCCGTCTGGACATTTTGTCAAACATGTTGGGTGCAATACAAGAACAAAGGTAAACACAAAAGTCGTCTCATCCAAAACTTACCCGTCAACAACAACAATCCAAATCATCAAACATTAGTTTCGATTTAAAGTTATTACCTCACCATTGTCCACCACTCTTTCCCACCAAGATACTGAACAAAGCAACATAACTAGACAAGAATTATGGGGTCCTCCTAGATTTCAGGTTCAAATAAACCAAAACAAAACGACCTAAATGGATCAAATTTTCTTCACGTGATCTGAAAATGTGTCATAGATTTAAGCTATTCTTTCTTGAATACATTTCACAAATTCACTGAGGCATTTCAACAAACAGTTTATACACATCGAAGAGATTGAAGTGGTCCGAAACCGAAGTAATTTTTTTCTCCAAAAACAGCATTGCCATGGGGAAGTTGTTATAAATCATCGAACAACACCTTGGACTTCGAGTGATTTTCATCCGAATATGCATGAGCACTACTCGGCCCCACAAAGAATTGGGTAGCACAGGGACGATGACATTACCAGGTCGTCTACGGCGGTCGAGCGAAGATGACAGGTCAAACAAAAATAGAGTTTGAACGAAAAGCTCTCTCTAAAGAGGAAAACGAAAGGGTATGTTGCTAGAGGCAGAGGTGACGTGCTGGAGGCGGAGGCGGAGGCGGCTCGAGACCCAGCCACTGTGACCAGCGAGGGTTGAGCAAAAATAAAGCTTGAACAACAAGCTCTCTCTGAAGAGGAAAATAAAAGGGTCTGCTGCTGGAGACGGAGGCGACATGCTGGAGGTAAAGGCAGAGGCAGAGGGTGCTCAAGACCCAGTCAATGCGACTGGCGGGGCTCTTGCGAGAGAAAGGGCCTCGGAGGCCTCTTTCCGCTTCTTCTTTTTACCGAAACCCCAAAACTTAGCAGCGGTTTCGGCAGCCGACAAGGACGAAAGCAAAGAAGGATGACGGAAGCTTGCTATGAAAGAGAGGCCAAACGTGAAAGATGTTAGTAATAGTGGTCTGCCCTAGAAATCAATCAAGGTTGATACTCTAATATTAGTTATGGATTAGATTGTATCAGAAAATCGACCTTCACTATACTTAGGTAGTCATAACGTCTTGCTAAAAATCGCTTATGACTTGTGGGAAAAAAAAAAAGAGTTTTGAGCACACTGCTAATGTTTAGTGAACCTACAGGGTAGCACACAAAAGCGAACTGAGTTAATATTTTTTGTGTGCCGGGATCTACTTAAAATAAGTAGATTTTAATTTATTCTCCTATTCAATTTATCTACGCAGTCGTGCGTGTTATGAGATAACGATTAAATGTACGATTGAAGGTGGACGGTTTGGCGGGCCCAAATCGCCTGGCCCACTTCTTTTAATTTCGCTAGATAATAAAGCTGTATAAATCGATAGAGAATCGTTCTCTGTCTAGAGTTTTTTTTCGACAGAGTATCGAAAATCAAAAGGCGTTGAAGAAAATGAACTTCGAGATCTTTAGCTAGGACTTGGATCGTTGGAGACTTCTGTTCACATGTGTAGATACTGGTAGAGGCGCAATACTTGGAATGCTATTCCAGACACAATTAATTGTCAATTTACATTCGATTTGCAAAAGGTACGTATTGAACTTCTGTCTCGATTTCAATATACACATGGATTCTATCTAGGGTTCTAGGATTTCGGTTTACAAATATATTCTGTTGCGTTTTAACAACGGTGGAACTCTACGTCGAACCCTGCAATTAGGGCTAACAATACAACCTAGAGAGGGGTAAATAGGTTGTAAAGAAATCTTTTATAATTTTGCAACAGACGGTAGGTGTTAAGTAAAGGTTAAAATGATGTTTCAAAATCCATGAGATGATTATGTGCTTAAGTGATTGAATCATTGAGACACAGCAGCACATAAAGATATATAGCGGTATGGCTTTATTCATAAGCTTATGTCCACTCTAACCACTAACAACCTCAAGTTGGACTAGAATACACTAGTAATTTGCTAAACAAATTACAATCAACACACACCAATCCATTCAGAATATATGTCACACTATCAGGAATTTGGTGATGCTATTACTCAGTACACTTAATCTTTTAGCACAACTACAAGTAGCGAAGATTATAGGCAAATAAGAGTTTCTTGCCAAGAACATAGCTTGCAGCAGAATTTTGAATTTGAGTTTTTGTATGTCTCTAACATCTCGACATCAAAGATCTTCTCTTTTATAGGCATCCTCAAACAGCCCATTAAAGATGTCTTAGAGAAGCAAGATAATCGTTAAGAGTTTGTTGGTGTCGCTGTCCAAGGATGGGACTGCGCAAACAGTCTATCTTGAATATTTGCAGAATATTCAAGTTACTGCTGCTGTCTTGTTGTTGTAGCACTGACATACTATCAGACTGCTTGTTCTTAAATCTTCCACTCTCTTGCTATGTGTGTGTCTAGTCCTTAATGACAATAATAGTGAACCAACAGTCACATTTAATGATCCGTTGATATAATAGCATGAACTTCCTAATCTCCTTAGTTTAAAGCAAACATTGTCTTGTAACTTATTTTTAGAGATTGGTTGATTCTATTTTTATAGACAGAACAAATACATGATTTGATCACTTCATTTCTATAAATATTATCACAAACATCTACGATCATCAATATAAAACATTATGCTAAGGATAATTTTGGGAACATCAAAAATTCTTTGAAATGTTTCTCCAACAAAAGGAAAAGTCATACAAATGTGAAAGGGAAATCAATTTTATTACAAAGAGGAGAGAGAGGGAGAGAGAGAGAGCGGCAATAAATGCGAGGTTACTTGGCTCAATCTTCTTCCACGGGTGCGTCAGAGCAGAGAAAGAAAAGATGATTATTCCAAGTCAAGGAATACTTGTCACATTTTGGGTAGAGCCACGTAGGCTCACTCACGCCATATAAGCTGTTGACGTGGTTGTTAAAAACCACTAAATATTTTCTCCTCTCTTCGCATGATCCTACCTTGGTGCCTTCTCTATTTCTCAGTCGCCTCTCTCTCTCTCTCTCTCTCTCTCTCTACACACAACAAGCCAGTGCCCAGCAACCATAGCTCTGCCGCAGGAACCCTCGCTAGTCGCCACCAGAGCAAGGTGAGTCCGAAATTGAATTTTTTTTTTTACTTTTTTTGGTAAACCCTTTTTCTCTCCAATTCGCCACCTACTCGTAATTGAATCTTATGACCTCCAACTCATAAACCCTCCTTTCCTCTGCTTTTGTTTTGAGTGCTTCAATGTCAAGGAGAGACTGGAGAGTAGTCTTTGCTTTTTTGGAAGGGTCGAAGGTTTGATTCCGAAGCAATGGCTGATTTGGGCTTTCGTTGCGTGTTACAAGCTAAAACATAAGAATGTTTTGTTCTGTCAAGTCCAAGATTGTCACGCCCCGTACCCCACGAAGGCTGAACATCCGCGCGTAGGTCGACTTGAGGTGCGACGCTCCCAGGATTTGCGTCACCGACCCGAAAACCCAAATCAGAGAAAATACACGCCACATGCGGAAACGACGTATATAGATATATATATATACACCCAGACATGAAAACATAACCATGGATAGTCATAGGCAAAATATTACGATCGATTAAAACCTTGATAACAATTCTTACAACACTTTTATACATTATCTATCTATAAACATCGAGGAGGGGAAAAGTACACCAGCAGGCCGCGAATCAAAAAGGGATCGGTGGCCTAGTGATAACAGCTAACTATCTAGAAGAGGGTTACAGTCAAAAGAGGGTTAGCCTATGCTCCTAACACTGGGATTTACACTAAGGCTCTCGGTCTGAATCGAATGGTGCTGCAGATTCCTCAGAAGAGTCATTCTTAGATTCTATCTCCTCGTCCGATCCAACCTCAGCCACTTCTCCAGCTGCGTCGACGTTCTCGCCTATTACTTCCGGATTCAGGTCATCGTTTTCCTCCGGGTTTACATCGACAGCTATAAATTGCTGTTCTCCCTCCTCCTCGCCCATGACCACCGGTCCGTTCACAGTCTCACCCTGACTACTGACGCTGAGAGAAGCTGGAGGGTCTGATACTTCACTACTCACCATTTGCGGGATCATCACTCCGTTCACGTCTATCGGAACGTCAAAAGTCCTGATCGGGGGTCCAGTTACGCCATCCGCTCCCCTCAAATACCAAGCTACATACTCTTGGGTTTGGTTGTACTCCTCTCCCACGTCTATAAGCACAACTGAATGGTACCTAATGTATGCTGATCCGTCCCCGCAAGGGTGCACACTAGACGACCGCTAAATTCGGTGCGGGAATCCAAAAAGAGGGGCGTTCCTCGGCATTCTACGGGCGGGGATATGAAGATTTCGGTTTTACCACAACCGTGAGATAAACTCAGCAAGTAAAATTCATATTCTTAAACTAGGCTAACGTGCACCTCCAGAGATAAATAAAATGCATGAATCACTGAACCAGTAAATAAATCATATTAAAATCATTCGGGCCCTCAGCCCTAATTCTTTTACTACTCCAGCCCTGCAGGTTAGGCTTTCAATATCATTATAACTCGTAAACAGTTAAATCGACCCGAAGGCCATGACCCAATGGTCATCACGATTAAATCGACCCGAAGGCCATGACCCAATGGTCATCACAATTAAATCGACCCGAAGGCCATGACCCAATGGTCATCACAATTAACTCGACCCGAAGGCCATGACCCAATGGTCATCACAATTAAATCGACCCGAAGGCCATGACCCAATGGTCATAAATCATTCGACCCGAAGGCCCGACCCGAAGGCCCGACCCGAAGGCCAACAATTATATAAACCGACCCGAAGGCCATGACCCAATGGTCATAAATCATTCTCAATCATTTCAAAACCAACATGGAAATTCACATATCAAGGGACTCACACCAATTGCCATGTCCCGATGTACCAAGCACATTGAACCACAATTTCTTACTCAATCAACGTACTGTCGGCACATTTAATTCGTTTCATTTAGCCCATTTATACCCGGCACTTAATACACAATTTAGCATTTCCAATTCCGGGTCCGCTTAGGTCTTGCCACTACTAATTAATCTCCACCATTAACCTTGAACATGGCATCATTCCACAATGCCTCAACAAGTTCCAATTGGTCTCCAAAATGTCAATTTTCCAAGTCCTTACTTAATAGCCCATTTAATGCTCAATTAGAACAAACTAAGCAAATTCGGATCTAATGAAGACCATACCAAAACAGCCACCATTTACTCTCCAAATCACCATTAAACCACCTCAAATAGTCCCAATTGGGTCCCCTAATCATTCCATGCATAAATACACTCAATTAGGCCCTAATCTAGCCTAATCATCCTAATTAATCCCCTAAATTACACAATTAGACTAATTTAGGGATTAGGAAATTTTACTCGCCTATTATCGACGCGAGGCGACGGGAGCGAGCGGCCGATTACCGACGAGCGGTACAATCGACGGCGGCGCACCAAAGGCAAGCCGGCGGACACGGCGGCGCCGGTGGGACTCACGGCCACCTCTCGGCCAAAACAGGGGAGGCTGGTCTGGTCGGTGGCTGAGGGTGACGGAAGGGAGACGGCGAAGGTTAGGCTGGTCGGTGGGGGACGGTGGACAACGGAGGACGGCGGCGCAACACCGGCGGGGCAAGACCGGCGGACACGGCGTCCTTGCACGTCTCGGCCGGAATGGTGGCTGCGGGCGACGGGAGCGGGGGAAAGTTGGTCGACGGGGCTAGGATAGCACCAGGAGGCGGCACAAGGCGGCACAGCGCCAGCAGCTCCGGCGGCCAGCTGTTTCAGGCGTGAATAGTGGCCGACGAGCACACCGGCAAGGAATGGCCGAGAGGGACGATCGGGAGAGAAGAGAGAGAAACAGACGCGGGGAGAGAGAGAGAGCTGAGCTGAGGAGAGAGAATGGTCAAGGGCTAGTCAACATTATCCAAAGTGGGGTCCACATGTCACAAATATAAGCCTTAGGACCAAAATGCCCCTCATCCAAGGGCTAGAAACACTACTAATCCAATAATTCAAGGGTAAAAAGGTCAATTGCCCTTAACCATGGTTAACCAAGCCTAGTTAACCTTAACCAACCTTGATTAAATCCCAAAATTGCCCCAAAATTCGGAATAAATCAAAAATGGCCTAGGGGCATTTCCGTCATTTTTCCATCCCGAACCGAAATTCTAATTTTTATTCATACCGGTCCTAAATATTCATGGGAGACATAATTCGGTGTCGGAATCGCGAAATTCACTTTCTAAGCCCTCAAAAATCGTCTGCAAAGTTTACGGGAATAAAATAATATTATTTTCCAATTTTTGTTGAAATTCCACTTTTTGTCCAAAATCACTCCAAATGAGCGTGGCTACCCCAAAATGACCTTGGCCGCGAAAAATAACCTCAAACGGCCTCCGAATTTGGCCTCGGTATCCACAGGGGCAAAATTGTCCTTTTCTCAATTTCTGTCAAATCTTCAATTTCCAACCGCATTCATCCCAACCATAAATGGCTACTCCAAAATGACGTCCGTCTTGCAAAATAGTCGTAATTATCCTTGAAATTTTGATATCGAAGTTCGGGTCCAATATCGCGATCTAATTTACTCGATTTGTCGTTTTAGGGTCTCTCACTAACAGGCGGCAGTTTAGGTGTTACGCGTATCGACCTAAGATTGTCCGAGTCATGATAGTCTCAATTTCGAGAGAACGAGAGGAATTATCACTAGCACCTGAGGTCACGATCTTTTGGATTAAAATCAGGTTTCCTTTGTCAGGCGCACTTTCGGTCATGCGAAATCACTCGCGATCCGATCGTGCATCGCTGACAATATCAACCTGTCATTTTCCTAAGATCGGCCTATATTGGTTCAAAATATTTCCTCTACGTCCATCGAAATCGGCACTCCATCACGATCAGGTTCTCGGTCCACGTACCTGATCCTATTTAGCCTTTCCCATTTGGTTAGTATCCCGTGATTGATCAATTCCGGGCGAGACTTACTAAAATTACACGAGAATCAATATACACTTTATTGGTCCCGATAACGGGTCAAAATTCAGGATGTTACAAAGATAGTGTTCTCAGTACTACCGAGGTAATGACCTTGAATTTTATGGTCATATAAGGAGTTTGTTGTGTGCATCACCAGTTTTTTTCCAAGGAGCGTAGGAGAACTTACTGAATAATTCATACAAGAAGAAACAAATGATTGGAATTTGGATAACACAGAATGCTCCTTGGTCCTACATTGTCATATAATTTGTTTTCAGTAGAATCTTGATATTGTTATGTAATTTTTTTTTTCAGTTGATGGATCAAGACAAAGACATATCAATGGAAGTAAATAGATATAATGATATGAGTCCACTCGCGGCATTTCCATTTCATGGAGCTGATGAAGTGGAATCCGTGACAGTGAGCGCAACAAACAAGGTGAGGGTACCTAACTCCCATCCTCCTCCTAGTAAAAAGCGAGCTTGTGACATCCTGAAAATTGGTCCATTTGAGATTTATAAAATACTGAGTTTTATGAATGTACTCGTGATTAATTCTCACCCGGAACTGATCATTTCTGGGATACTAACCAATGGGGAAGGGCTAATCAGGGATTTAAATTCGTGCGACTAAGAAAAAATTCGCTCGTGAATTGATTTTCGACCATAAAATCGTCGATGTAATATTTTGAACCACTGTAGGCCGATCCAAAAATAGTCAAGGGTCAGTTCGCCACTGTCATAGTAGTGGATCGCGGGTGATTCCGCCGAACCATGAAATGAATTGATGAATGATCTTGAACTTATACTGAACGATCGTACCCCTCGGATCTAGTGATCGATCCTCGCAATTTAAATGACAACCAAAATCGTCATGAACTGAACGGACTTGCACGTGACTCTATCTATTATCAGTCACGGGTCGAATATGCGAATTTCCCCAACAAGCCGCCCGTTAATTAGAGAAATGCTCGAGTTGTGTTTAATAAAATCTAATTATTTAATTGAGCCCAAATTGGATAATGAAAAATTTTGAAAGTCACAATGAGACATTAGAACGATGTTGCGGTTGGAACGTGCAATTTTGGATTGTCCCGAATCTTTCAGAAAAATTCAATTTCAATGAGAAATGAGGAAAGTGAACATTTTACCCCTAAGAATTTATAAATAGCACATTTTATGAGGGATGGGCATTTTGGTCATTTTTCCGTAACTTTTTGGTTGGACTTTTTGCCCTTGGAATTTTATGAAATTCTCAAATTACCCTTGGATATTTTTGGGTAAGATTCGATCTCGGCCGTCGGTTTCAAGATAAGATCGAATCTAGGCCGTTGATTAAAAAGATTAGACAAGGGCAAGATGGTAATATACCAATTTGGGTCAAAATTCACTATTTAGTCCAAATGACCCTTTCTCTCTCCTCACTCTCTCTCCATCTCTCTTGGCACCCTCTCTCCCTTCCCCCACCGCCGACCGACCGCCCCTCTGCTGATCACCGCCGTCGCTCGTCCACCCGCCAAGCCGCTGCTGTTCGCCGCCCCGACGATCACCACCATACCACCACCACCACCCCGTGCCGCCATTCCTTCCCTTTTTCTCCCTCACCGATCGAAACAGCCACCCCCTTGCAGTACGCCAGTCGCCGCCGCTCGGATCGCTGTCACCGCACGCCGCCGAACGCCCCCGCTTGACCGCCGAGCTGCTTGCCGTTGATCGCCGCCGCTTTTCACTCTAGCCGCATTAGTCTAGAGTCCGGTAAGTTGCGCTCTAAACCCTATTTAGGACGTCAGGTATCGACGAGTAATTTTCGGGTGAAATTGGGTTTAATTAGTGTGAAATCGTATGATTTAGGAGCAGAAATAATTGACGAGCCTTAGGACTAAAATCGGATGAGTTTGGTGGATTTTTAGGGGCAGATTGTTGGTTGGAATTGGCTGATTTGAGGGCTGTGATGCTCGGTTCGATACGCGAATTGTCGTGAAGAACCGGAACTAATTTGACATTGTTTGGATATGGAAAAATGCCAGTTTGTATGTTGATTGTATATTTGTACTGTGGTTGAATTGTGGTGGTGGAACTGAGTGCATTAGTGTGCAATTGATTGTTTGAAATATGCATATTGTGTGCACATTTGGGCCAGATTGAATTGATTGTTGAATTGGCCATGTCTAATGCTTAGTGAGCATGAACGGTATGTGAATTGATGCGTGCACGGGCCACGTGTGATTGGCCAACTAATTGGCAAGTGAGAGTGTTGAGCATGTAAATGAGAAAAAGATTGTATGTGGTGTGGCATGTGCGATCGTGGGAATTGTGTCGTCCTGAGGCGTGTACTTCAACGCGGGACGATGCCCGGTATTACCGGAAGACTGCCAACTTGAGGCGTGTACTTCAACGCGAGTTGTGCCGTAGGTGGTAGATGTTAAGCCTGAGGCGTGTACGGTAATGCGAGCAAGAAACATGGCCCGAGGCGTGTACTGTAACGCGGGCCTTGGAGAGTGTTGTGATAAGTTAGTCACAGTGGACCTAAGGCGTGTACTGTAACGCGGGTCACTGGTGAGAGTTGTGGAAACGATGTGATTAGACCGGATCGATTGCGCAAAAATGAGATTTGAGCATGCATGTGATTGCATATGATGTGGTTGCAATTAACGTGCAGGGTGCAAGCAGGATAGGCTCAAGTAAGAATAATTGATGTGCCTGCTATGGAACGATTGTGTGTGTGATTGTGTTTTGTGATTGTCTGGAGGTACGTGATAGCCTAGGTGGGGTTTAGGGATGTACTTACTGAAATATAGTCTCACGGTTGTTTCAACCCAACATTTTAGAACCACGGCAGGAGCAATGAATCCCCCACCGCCGCCACCTAAACGTTTTGGAGTATCAGTGCATACCAAATAGGAAGTCTTAGAGTTTCCTATGGCTGACAATATGACCTGGGTTAAGCATACCATCACAGTTCTTGTAGATGTAGGATTACCTTTATGGGAGCCCCATACATATACCGCTTAGTTCTTCCGAAACGGGGTAGATGAGTTTGTGCCCGTCCGAGGATTTGACGTTCCTTTTGATTTAATTGGGGACTGGGACCTGACTGCTGTACCCCCTCCTGACAGCAAATTGACTAGTGCAGAAACTAGTCTGGCTCAGTCTAGACTACATCTAGCACCGACAGCACAAGGATCTTCAGGGGCTGAGAATAAGCCGAAGCCGGAAGGGTCTCTAGCAGGGGATGACCCAATGGACATAGACCTTGAGCCAATTCCCGAGGAAGAACCAGAGAAGGTAGAGCCCGAGGCGGAACTCGAGAACGAACCTACTGAGTCTGCAGAGCCTGAGGAAGAACCGGAGTATATACTCCCGTACGAGCAGTGGATGGACCCCATTTTTGTGCCCAAGTTTAATTTCTTTGAAGAGCCGGTTGAGGAGGACATGACGAAGTTTCAACTGAGTCGGGTGACATAAACCATCCAATTGAAATCAAGGCAGAGTCGGAGTCCTCGGAGGAATGGTCTGATTACGGGGATTCAAATTCAGAGGACAAAAAATCAAACTCGGAATGGACTCCGAGTAAGGGTCGTAGGGGCTAGCGTAGGGGCTAATAATAAGTTTTTGGAGGAGTATCATTTCTGAGGGTAGGATACCAGGTCATCGATCCTTTTTGTTGTCAGTGGAATATAGTACGATGTGCTTATGAAAATGGCGGTTTGTAAATTGTAAATATTTTATAAGTTTGGTAAATGGAAACGATTATGTACACTCCCTGTTTTTCCCCAGCTTTAATTTGTCCGGGTAAATTGTGGTTTCCGCTGATGATTTAAATCTCTGATTAATAATAAGTGAGGTCGGCGATACTCTGGGACATCGCATTTATCGACCAGAGAGGAGGATGTCGCGTGCTCGATAAGGTTCGAGGCATGACAAAGCTAACCAATCGAAGACCTAGGATAATTTTTCGAGAATCATAGATGAGAACAAATAGAAAACAACTAGAGTAAAGTGCACTCACTTTGGGACTGAGTATGGGTACTGTGTTGATTCTAGAACGTATACTATGTTGAAGCACTTGAGAAAGTGCAAACAGTACATAAGAAGCAAACATTGTTTGCACCGCGTGACAAATATGTGGCTGGCAAGGTCTAGGGGAAAATAATGATGGTGGTAGTGTTTAAATGACGTAAAAGTTTGATCAAGAATGTTGTAGGCACATGCTTGCTCGGATGATCATTATTGATGAACAACCTCCCATGGTTGAGTTTGTCGATTTTTCATGATTTTGTCACCGAATTACAACCTCTCTTCCAACATCTGAGTGAAGTTGTATCTGAGTGAAAGAACTTATTTGAAATCTTACTTTGGCAAGCTTTTTTTTAGGATTGCACTCACAACTGATACGTGGAGTTCCTTTCAAAACTTGAACTATTTATTTTTCACTACACATTTTATTGATGAAAACTAAAAATTATATAAAAAAAAAACCATCAATTAGTCACAGGGGTAGGGAGATTGGAAAAATGGTAAAGAAATGCATTTACAAGTGGGGAATAAGGAATAACCTTGGATAATGCTAGTTCCAATGATGTTGGGCCATTGGTTATATGAAGGAAAAATTTTCAAGAGAAAGGTTTTTGATCTTGAACAGTGATGTTTTACATATGAGATGCAATGCTCATATATGTTAAACTTGATTACAAAAGATGGATTGAATGAAGTGCATGATTTTATTGCATGTATCTGAAGCATAGTTAGGTATGTGAGGAGTTCTATCATGAGCTAAAACATTTCAATCTTGTATTGATAGTGAGAGATTCGCATAGAAGGGTTTGATCTGTCTTGATATTGCCACTAAATGGAACTCTACTTACCTAATGTTAGATACCACAATAAAGTTTGGGAAAGCTTTTGAAAGGAGGAAAGAAGATGATTTATCTTTCTTAAGGGAGATTGATAATGATTCTCCTCAAAATGAAGATTAGGGAAATGCCATCATTCTTTCTAAATTTCCTGAAACAGTTCTACGATACCACCAAACAGATGTCGAGAAGTTCATGTGTTATTTCAAATGATTATTTCGAGGAAATAGCTCTTTTGTATAAATATTTGGATGATGTGGCGAATGCTTTGGAAAGCTTCAAGATGTGGGTATAAAAATGCAACAGAAGTTTGACAAATATTATGGGGCTTTAGATAAAGTAAATATTATGGTGTTGATTGCAGTTGTGTTAGAACCTACAAAAATAGTTGAATTATGTGAAATTCTATTATAGACAAATTTATGATGATGAAACGAAAATTGATGAGATGCATGATAAGGTGAAGCTTGCCTTAGAGAGTTCGTGTGAATTTTATGAGCAATCATTCGTTGGTTCTTCTAGTAAATACAACTTTGGTATTTCGAGTGTGAGTACTAGTAATAGTGGCTCCAATGCTGATGACAATGAAGATAACAATGAGTATGATATCCAAACTTGGCGAAAAAGCTTTCTTCGCGCAAAGAAAAGAATGCTTGATCAGCATCTTGAAGCTGAGTGAAAATATCATTAATCTTGACCTTTTGATGTGATGGAAGAGTACTGAGTTAAAGTATATAATCTTATCTTTGATGGCTTGAGATGTTTTGTCTATTCTCGTGATATATTATTAGAGTCGACTTTTAGTACTTGGGGTTGTGTGCATGATGGCTTTCGAAGTTCTTTTGACTCCTAGAGTGATAGAAAGTTTGATTTGCACTCAATATTGATTGATAGCCGTTTGCATGCCTATTGATATTGAAGAGTGCATCAAGAATGTGGAAATGTTTAAGTCGAGTAAGTCGTGTATATTGAGTGAATAATTAATTTAATCTTTTTTTTGAGTTTTTAGATTTGGATTGTCTTATCGAAGATTTCAATTTGTGGAAACATTTATTTTGTGGTGAGTAAATAGATTTCATTAATTGGCACTTTTGTATTTATCTTTAGAGCATGGTTTCTTGTTGATTTTTCTTTATATATGAATTTCAGGTGTTTGTTAGAGTTTTTTTACCAAGTGGATTGGCTTGCCCAATTTCACGCTTGGAGGAGGAATTATGCCTGCAAGTCTCAAGATCGGTTTTGACTTACAAGACAAAAATGAGAGATTATTAGCGGATTTTGGTGGTAGTGTGATAGGAAGACTTGAACATGTTGATTTAGCGTTTTGGTGGATCATACTATTACTATATTTTGGATTGTTACTTTTGATGGATAGTAACTTCTATTGTTACATTTCCAATGACGCACCACTCAACAGACCACCCGATCGTCCACCACCACGGCACAATGCATTCCTCGAGTGGAAAGGACCCGGATTGGGAGCTGGTGGCGCTAAAGTCTCCTGGAATGAAGTTTGCCTCCCGAAGGGAGAAGGAGGGCTCGGCATTCGGAGGCTTGCAGACTGCAATAGGGCTGCAATGCTCAAGTACATATGGCTCCTATTCATTGATAAGGAGTCCCCGTGGTGCAAATGGATACACTCCAACTTTCTCAAGGAAAAAAATTTCTAGATAGCAACCAAACCGACTTTCTATTCTTGGACCTGGAAAAAAATCCTGGAACTTCGATCAAACTTCCAGCTAAACTTCCTTTGGAAGATGGGTGACGGGGCTTCCATCTCATTCTGATTTGATAATTGGCATCCTAGGGGCCCTCTCTACTTACTATTTTCTGATAGAGACATATACAATTCTAGAATCCCGAGAAATGCATCGATTCGGGACTTCTTTTCTTCCGATTGGCAAATTTCTAACTTTCTAGATATCTTCAGCTCTTGGGCAGACATTGTCCCGGCCCTTGATGCATAGAGGCCTGATCGCTTTACCTGGACAGGCCATTCCTCCGATACGTTTTCCACTTCCTCAATGTGGGATCTTATAAGAAACAAAGGCCCGCACGTTCTATGAAGCTCCTTCATTTGGGATCGAGCCATTGCGCCAAGGTACGGCTTTTTGTTATGGTTCATCTCCCTGAATAGACCCCCTACGCAAGTTATTTTGCTAAGCCATCACAGAATCTCTGAAGGTGTATGTGCATTCTGTAGAAGCAGACCCGACTCCATTGACCATCTTTTTTTTTATTGTGCTGTCACTGGGACCTTAGCTTTATTTTGGGCAAATAACTGTAATCTAAGCTGGCGAAATAGATTGTGGCAAGAAAACCTCCATTGGGCCATTCGAATTATAGGGGGTCAGAACTTTCATCAGCAAATTGCACGATTTGCTCCGGGCGCAATGTGCCATATTATCTGGACGGAGCGAAACCACATTCTATTCAGGAATCATCCCGTCTTCATGCTGGCCCTCCGCAACCACCTCATTAAACTCGTAAGAGACAAAGGCTTGTCCATGAAACCTGTTGTTGATAATGCCCGCAATAGAAGAATTCAGCAAAAATGGGGCATCTCTCCTTCCATTTTTGAGTAATCTTTCGATTACTTTGTAAGTAGTTTATAGGCCTTTCTTTATGCAGGCCACCTTCGTGGCCTTGGTGCTGCGCACTCATGCTTGTAGCCTCGGTTTTAGTCGCTACACCTTCGCACCTGTCGGGACATTTTGTGTGTTGCCTCAAGTGCGAGGTTTTTGTGTTTCGACTACTTTCTCTGTATGTCGCGCGTTGAAAAGTTTATAAAATTCTTACCTTACCAAAAAAAAAAACTTCTATTGCTCATCTTAAGGATTGTTGCTTTTGGAGGATAGTGATTTTTATTATTCATCTTTATTTTGAATCGTTTCATTGCTGCATTGGAAGAAATGAAACTAGAAAAAGGAACAAAAGAAAAACAGGTTCTTGGATAAACTCCGGAATCGGACCAAAAAAATAGGCTAGGTTCCAAAACACGTTTCAGGACAAACAGGATAGGTTTCAGGTTCCAAAAATTGTGAGCTAATCGTGACAAGGTAGGTTTCAAGTCTGTAACCTACTCACATTGGAACCGATCATCCCTAATTACCATCATTAGGAGAGAATTCGCTTCCTCAAAAACAAACATAGGTATCGAAGCCTCAAAGTATGATTTTACCTGATATTCAATAATCTTAACAAAACGACCAAAAGCTTTTTTGTGCCGATGCTCAGTATTGCTTCAAATATGCATTTAAACATTACACCAGAAAAATGCATTTCACGGCGTCAAGTATGACAATCAGTAATCAGTCATAGCATGTGCATCACTTACTGGTAATACAAAAGAAATTAAAATCCAGATTATACTACAAAAACTCGCACAACCCTAGAACAGGCATTTCTCAAAAACAATCAACTAGCGTAGCATCACGTCCACAAATTTCCACAAGAACAGTAAACGAGGACTTCTCAATCATCAACTAATCAAATTAGGACGAAACTCACAATACAGCAATTGACTTACAATCTATTTTTTTCTGAGAAGACAACATAATTTCTTTCAATCAGAACGCTCCAGCCACAGAAAAAGGGTTTATTTCAAGCTTGCCATGCGAAAGCGGAGGAGTGCATACCCGGTTTTGGTCGATGACATCAACAAACATGACGAGCTTTTCTTACTCATTGCCATAGTTGATGAGAGCGACCCTATTTTGTTCCCAACTCAAACAGATTTGAACAACGGGAGAAAGCCTTTGTGCTCGATGAAATGTCGGCAACGGCATGTCTCAGTCTTCCCGCAGAAGACCATAAGCAAGGACCAAATACGGGAAACGGTGTATGGTGCTTCCTACTGGCCTCAACCTCTGCGAATAAAAAAATGTACAACATGTGTGAACAACTAAGGTTACCGAAAATAAAAAGAACGAAATGTTGGATTTACCTTATTCGTTGGAATTGGAATCCTCTAAACAAGATGAGTGCATTCCTACAATTCCCAAGTCCTCGTTCAATTCCAACCGTGATGGTAGCAGCGGCAATTCCAGTTTGGGAATCCAAAAGGCAATTATCATTAAGATTGTTGGGAAACTCTTAGATAATATGAAAAATAAGAATTGCTGGAAAACTGTTTAAAAAGATGAGAAAATAAAATCAATTGTCTAAGTACGAAATTTAGTGCGATAAGCTTTAGCGGCTATCCTCTTAAAACACAAAAAATCTTCTTCTTTAATCCACACAAAATAATAAAAGGAATAGGAACTTTAGCCCAGCAAAGAAAAACAAAGATATGTAGAAAGAGAAACAAGAATATTCTTATTTTGATATGTATATCTATATATCGCTTTTCAATTTAGTTCGGAGTAACAATTTGTAGTTAAAAAAAATAAGAGACGTTTTCCATTATCAATTCTTGCATTTAATTTAAAAAAAAACGTTACAAATCCGTTACAAATAATAGTAGTTTACAAAACACCTTCATAAAAGGGACGGACAAAAATCGTTACAAATTGATGACGGTAAAAAGAATATACAACAGAGACCTTGACGGCCGTGGATGGAGGAGGCGGGTGCCGGATGGATGCCAAGGACCACCGTGAGAACGCCATAGGGAGAGAGTGTTGCCTGTGCACTTTCGGATCGTCAGAGAAAGAGCGTTGCGCGTTGAGGCCGTTTTCTCGATCTGCCCTCCCGTCTCTTTGCGTGTGTTCTTTTCAATGATGGCTCTCAAATCTTAGCGGAGAACCTCTGCGGTTTTTTCCGTGAACTAGTGCTGAAGATATGGACGAGTCTCCTTGGGCGATGGACCTCTCTCTCTCTAATTTCTTTGCGGGGAGAGTCTTTCCTTTTCCCCTAAGTCGTGGCTGTACTCTCTCGATTGTGAACCCTTGTATTTATAATCATTTAGATTAGGGTTGTCTTGCAAGAGTCCCAAAAAATTTTATGTATATATCCTATCTTTTACAAGAAGAAATTATTCTAGTATCAATTTGCTGAAGTATCCACTGAGATTTGAATCATTATAATATCAAGATCGGTTGCCCCCAAGTTTGCCTATATTTTCCAACTTGGCACCCCCTATCCTTTTGAATTTCGGCCATGTTATATTGAATGGGCTTGGTAGAAATTTAATCCATGGGCTCGTCTTAATTAATCCAATTAAACTCAAAACCATTCACTTAAACCCATACACATCGGTTCAATGTAAATATATGGGTTTAATTAAAATGCTCCTAATATCTATATGCAAATTTGATCAATTTTTTGTTTAGGGGCCGGGGTCGATCCCTAATTTTTCCATGCAATGAATAATTAAATGGTTTGCCAACATTTAGGTGTCAGCTTACTGGAAAACTACGAATGGGCGTCAATAAGATTTGAGATTGGGAAGACGGTGGTCCAGACAGCCACGAGGCATGCTGGAAGTTTGGCTGCTGTACGTCGGAATGGCTTGTCAAAGCTATGAGCACGGCCAAGCATGACAGCGGGGCAAGCTAAGACGTCGGCTTGTGGCTCCGGTGTTGGAACAATAATGGGCAAAACAGCATAGCAGGAGCGTGCCGTAGTGAAGGCACTCGGAGCAACATCGATGGCGTTCTCGTGAGGTTGTGAACAACCTCAGAACATCAGCCATGGAATTCTCTTTCACTTTTCTTTCTATGCTTTCTCTTCTTTGTTCAAAATTGGCCGGATGGACTCAATTGGCAAATTGTCAGAAGTTTTAGGATTTAATTGACCAAATTGAAAGATCTATGACTGAATTAGCAAAAGTGTAATAGGTTTATTACATTTTGGATAATTTTCCCCATCTTCTTCCTTGCATGAAAGCGGGCCAGTTAGAAAACACTGCATGAACGCAGTGAGAATTCAATACAGTTCATCTCTTATACAGGATCTTTTGTTCTTTTTTGATCTGCCAACAATAAATCAACAAAAAGGAAAAGAGGGTTTCTAACAAAATTAGCCACTCATCTTCTTCCTTGCTAGAATTGCAAGTTGCAGTCTGGCTTGGACATGTATGTCGATGTCGAATAAATTGTAACGTTAAGTCCTCAATTGACCAATGACCAAAAATATCTCATTTCAAAAATTCACCAAAATAGATGTGTTGACTTTCAATTTTGACAAAAAAATTTCCTTGTGTAGGGAATACTTCAATATTAGAAGTTTTTGATCAATTTCACTCAGGTTGAACATTACGAGTTAGTTTCCAAGACAAAAGTGTGAACTTCCAACATCCATGATCGGAACGGAAGCCGGTACACAATCAGTTTTTGAGAGAGAAATGCACCGATTTAAAAACCGAGCATTATCAACAAAAGCGAGTCATGTTCATGGTTACTTCAAGTTCACTGAGTCATTGCAAACTATGTCTTGTTCATTTGAATATATAATTTTCAATTGGTATATACGTGAAATTAATCCCTGAAGTTATTTCCATTTATTTCCATCATAAGTAGCGAAGTCGGCTATTAATATGATGTGTTATCTATTTTGTTGTAAAAGAATTTTTTTCATGAACCTTTCGTGAGTGGAAACGAATAAGATAGTGCAAGTAATAATTGGATCAATAAGTATATCTATTAATAATTTCTTTTCATACTGAAAATATAATTGTTTTACAATATCGGGTTCCTATATGACGATGTAGATGTATAATTACGTCTAAGAATATCAAACCTTAATTGCAAATTTTCAGCTACAACTTCTGTTAATTTTCTTTATAGATGAAGAGGATGATATGACACATCAATTTTCTCAAAACCCTAAACTTGTAAAATTCATTTGACATGTAATCATGTTTGTGAGTAAATAAATTTATAGGTAAATTAGTTACTTCAAGAAAAGTAGATATAATAAACCTCCGCAAATTTTATGAGACTTTCATTTAATAACCAATGGTAACAATATATATATTGATCTTATTTATGAAAAATTAAAATAAAAATTTAATTGATGAATTCAATTGCATTGACTATGGCATTAAAGGCGACCAAAAAAAAAACTATGGCATTAAATTACATCCAGGTTAATTAGTTGTGCCAATTGATATTATAAGTGATGATTTTAATCACCACAAAAACTGCACCTTTTAATTGGACTAATTTTATGACAAAAAAATTAAATTAATTTAGTCCTAAACCTTTTAAAATTGATATTAATTCAGTCCATCCGGCCAATTTAGATCGAAAATCATTGATATGGACGTCGATCATCCGACGTGACATGGCCAATGCTAACATTGACATTTTCTTATAATTTTTTAATGATTTTTTTCCTTTTTTTCTTTTCCTTTTCTTTTTGCCAGTGGCCCGACACAGGCCACTAGCCACAGGCAAGGGTCAACCTCGCTGGGCTGCACCCGGTGGAGGTCGAGGCCCAACAAGCCTTACCCTAGCTTGGGCAAGGGTCAGCCTCACTAGTGCTCCCCCTTGCTAACCATGGCCTGTGGCGGGTGGCCATATCAATTGGCTAACATGGACACTGGCCATTTTATGTGATACGGCCAATACTGACGTGGACAGTTATTTTTATAATTGATATCAATGCAATATGTTTAAGACTTTTTGGGTACTTTTTCCTAAATCCTAGTGAAGATGAACTACTATTCTTCATGGACATTCCTGCAACAATTTGAGGTTTGTTTCAAATTGAATCAAGAACAACAGCCATTAACAGTGGATTAAATCCAACCACAACACCATATCTCTCGTCACCTCTAATAGCCGGAACAATGAAAGCGGATCAAGCCTGGAGGAACAAGCTATAATGCTGTCACCATGCATCTTTCATGTACTCCATGAACAGAGAGTTCTTTTAATGATAAGATAATGACACAAACAGTCTCTAAACTTTGACTCAATATACAATTTAGTTCCTGAACTTTTAATTTGTTCAATATAGTCCTTGAACTTTAGGATAATATTTAATGTGGTTATGAACTTTTATTTTATTCAATATTATCCCTGAACTTTTGGTACATGTTCAATTCAGTCCCTGAACTATATGAAAATATTCAATATAATCCATGTACTTGAATTAATGGAAAAGACTGCATTGAATATTTTCATATAACTTAAGGACTAAATTGAACATGTACCAAAAATTCAGAAATGACATTGAACAAATTAAAAGTTTTGAACTTTTGGTACATGTTCAATTCAGTCCCTGAACTATATGAAAATATTCAATATAATCCATGTACTTGAATTAATGGAAAAGACTGCATTGAATATTTTCATATAACTTAAGGACTAAATTGAACATGTACCAAAAATTCAGAAATGACATTGAACAAATTAAAAGTTTAGGAACCATATTGCACATTTAGTTAAAGTTCAAGGACTATATTAAACAAATTAAATTAAAAATTCATGAACCAAATTGCACATTGAGTCAAAATGAAGAAATTGTTCATGTCATTTTCCCTTTAATGATATATAAAGGACGGATCCCCAGATCCACAATGACCATCAGATTAAAAAGAAAGAAAACATCTCGCGTTAATTATAAAACCTAAAGATTTTGTGTATTATGATATTTTGTATAGAAGCTAGGAAAAAATACAAAGAACCACGATCCGCTATGATCTGAGGATCTGCTCCTCGATAGAACTGACCCCACTAATAATAGGGATCACGTCCTGTCATGTTCATCCGGTTTCGACCCTCGACACGATAACTTTCTCACCGAATACTCAATTCAATTTTGTAAGACTTCTCTTTCCCGCTCGTCAATCTATCCAAAGAACACGCACCAAGTCTGAAAAGGACAGGAGATGGAATGAAAGAGCACATCTTTGTACACAAGGTAATTTGAATTGCTACTGGTACAATACAGCCTTCATCCATTGAAATGAATAGAAGCCATGCGCGCAGTAAGCCACAGCTACAGGTGATGTCACCATTTGCTGCCCCTAAAAATCCATTTCTCCCAGAATTCTAGTTTTGCAGCTCAACCCCATGAATGAGAGAGGGGAAGGGGGAAAAAAACCAAGAAAAAAGGATGAAGCACGAACTAAAAGAGCAAGAAAATTGTTGACTAACTCCATCCATTCCCTCTTCCATTAAAGTTCGGTCCCCTCGAGTCTGATGAAGAGCTCGGAATATAGCTGGATCTCTTCTTCTTATGGGTGTTCCACGTTAGTATATGCCCATTCCACCCAACCCTCCTAGCACCCTGATACTCAGGTTTTTCGATGCTTTCAGCCTTCAATCTCCTCGGCACAGAACCATAAGTATCTTCACTGTTATCCTCACTCGCCACAGGCATATTTTCATCATCCAAGTCAGCTGCACCGTCATGAAGTAACTCAGTGGACTCGGAAGGAAGTTCATCATTTTTCTTCCCCTTAGATGAGAATTTGGAAATATCTTCTCTGCTTTCACTTTCCAATTCCGATACTGCGTCATTGCTAGCCGAATCATTGGCACCTGAGAGTAGATCATCTCTCCTCTTTCCTTTTACTGAGAACTTTGATGACCCTTCTCCATCTTCATTTCCTGGTTCTGATACCGTACCGATTAACCCATTGTTCTCAAAAAGAGGGTGATTCTTTCTCTTTCCTCTGCCAGAAAGTTTGGATATGTCTTCACCATTTTCTACTGCCTTCATCCACTGCAAATCGCTCAGAGTATCTGCATAAAGAACCTCCTTTCTTCTTCGCTTTCCAGTGATTTTGCTGACATCGTGCTCAAAACCCTTGGACTTGCCTTCGTTCGTATCAGGTGTAGAATAGGCCCACTCTGGCACCTCATGCTCTTCCATGAGACGGGACCTGTAATTTTCCCTTTGCCTTCTCTCCTCATCCATCTTCTCGAAGAGCCAGAACTCTTCATCTGATCGTGCTGCAAGGCGGTTGATCTCTCTCTCGCTTGGCACATCTGTGCCCAATGATCTGGTACCCTTGCGCATTATCTCTTCTAACATCTCTCTTCGGTCCCGAGCTGTGAAATCAAAGTAAATGACTTTCAAACATAAAATTAAGAGAAAATATACCAAAGGCACTATTTCACATGTATTTTTTCCTTTATCACCCAAATAAAAGGACTATTCAGAAACTAGACAAGTTCTGCAATATACAGCATCCTTGATGATCCCAAGACTGCGGCATGGTCGACAACCATGAATAAAATATGCAATTTCTAGGACTCAATTTCTCCTCGTCTAAATGGCCTTGCTACAATTCGGCCAGATGATCCGTGTACATCTGAACACAAACTAACACAATTACCTTCTACTCCAGTACCACACTTTCTAGTTGTTTCTAAACTGGAAGCAAGGCACAACAAGCACGCTTGTGTACCAGCAAGCGTGCATGCTGCGTGTGTATATAGATCTAAAGCAAGCAACACAGCTCAATCATCAACTAGTACAAGTTCCTACCCGGTCACTTACAGGTTATAGGCTACTAATCCATAGTAAATCTTTTAAGAACAAACATCTCGCATAACACTTACAAGAAACCATTTTCTAAGCACAGTAAATATCTTTATCATTTTTATTTTGCACTTCAGATCTGCCAACTATACAAACTTCTATGTATTACCATAATAGGTGATTGAGCAATAATTAGCGGATGGTTAAGCACTAAAACATAAGCACAACTCACCTGTGGAAGTCGTATTAAAAAGTCCAGCCTGGATAACCTTGGCATCAATACCCATCTTTTGTTTTGCACGCTCCAGAATTACCTCCTCGATTGATCCAACACTAACCAACACAAAAACTCTGACCTCTTTCTTCTGTCCTATTCGATGGGCCCGATCCTCTGCCTGTTGATCCATTTGGGGGTTCCAATCACTGTCAAATATTATTACTGTATCTGCTGTTTGCAAATTCAAACCAAGGCCTCCAGCACGAGTGCTCAAAAGAAACATAAAGAATGGGGAATTGGGAGCATTGAATTGCTTCAGCAAAAGCCCCCTTTCTTCAGTTTTTGTTGAACCATCCAGTCGAAGATATTTGAAATCATGAAGTTGCAAATAGATTTCAAGAATGTCCATAAGACGAGTCATTTGGGAGAAAAGCAGGACCCTATGCCCAGATCTATAGAGTTTTGGGAGCAAGCGGTCAAGCAGTTCAAACTTCCCTGATGCTCTGATGATCTCATCCTTGCGCCACATGTTGTATTCCCCAACAAAAAGGTAAGGATGGTTACAACATTTGCGAAGCTGCATCGAGAGGTTCTGTAGAGACTTTGATTTTCCAGATCCTGAAATGGATTAGACTAGTTAGCAAAGATGCATATGCTTAAGTAAGCAGGTTATTGACGGAACTGGAAACTAAAAAAAAGACCCTAAAGTTAATTCCCATTATTCAAGTCCATTAGAGTAATTTTCATAATTAAAGGACAATATGCGAAGCTTATTTATGAACAGATTACACAATAAACACTCTTCCGCATATAGGTGTTTCACTTGGTTTTAAATGACGTTGTGGGACCACAACATACAGAAATAGTCAAGGAGCATAAGCTACAAACCAGTATCTAGCCCAACTCTGCCAACATCCGTCACTTGTTGATAGTATACTTTCTGCCAAGCTGACATATCGCACTTCAATATAACCTGGGACTTCCCAGGAAGGAACTTCTCCACTTCATCTTTCTTTCTTCTCAATATGAATGGTCTTATAACCTCGAGAGCGAAACATACAATTAATTAAAAAGAAGGAAATGGTTGAAAATGGGACCAGATAATTTGACAACAAAAAGTTTATACATACTTGATGCAAACGATTAATAATTAATAACTCTTCTTCATCTGAGAGGGATAAATCACCACGGTCCGCAAAGGGTGCATTAAACCAATCCTCAAAATTCTGAATTGAATTGAAAATACTTGGAAGAAGAAAATTAAGCAGCGCCCATAGTTCCTGCAAACTGTTCTGAATTGGCGTGCCCGTTAAAAGAAGCCTGCGTTGAGTCTGATAGCTGCATTAAGTGAACTTCCACTAATTAGACCATTTCCCAAAGCATCCCGACTAAATCAGTCAGCTGAACCAACAGATATAACAACATAAAGGAATAACAAATGTTCAAAGGCAGTATTCAAATAGAAATAGATTCCAAAAATCCGCCTTTTACATATATGGTTACTTTGTAAGCAAGCATTTCTGAATGTATAATCAATATGAAACAGTTTGATGTGGATTAACTTGGTGCACCAAGAGACATTTAACAGTTTTCTTCTGGTTGGATTATTCAGATACACCATCAAAAACGCTCACATATTAGATCTTTACAAAAAACCATTATCTAATAAATAAAGGAGTCAAACTATCTCCTGTTCATTGAAGACCTACACATAATAGGGAACTGTATCTGAACACATGGCCCATGTTAGAGCGAAGACCCTATGACTTGATATAAGACAATCTGATAGTTGCAATATGATATCACCAACTTTGAATTTTTAAGTCAACCTATAGCAGCCAAACGGACTTGCCTTTCATTCTAAACACAGTTTTGAAGTAAATACTGGAAAAACTTTCTGCAATGAAAGTACTGAGATTTTCCTAAGATGGTCAAGGGAAGCAGAAGAAAATCACTGCCCTTGTACTCATGCAAAGTTAATATACTCCTTCAATGCGTATCAAGGCACAGAGTATTATTCCTCTACACTGAATCATGATCTTGCTAATCACTATCCTTATCGTTTAACAAAATATAGTAGGGTTGAAAACTGCAAAGCTCTTCGACAGAAAACATGGAAGACAATTTTGCAGTATCGCTGATGCAGTGAATAAGGCATAAGTAGTTCATCAAAAAGAGGTTCAGAGTAACAAAAGTGACTCAGCTATAGATGACATGAGAGTAAAGACAGAATTCTCAGCAGTTGAAGATGTCAGTATTGATGGTAATAGTCAGTTGGAGCATAGTGCACCAAGGGCGGATTAATCAAGCAAATAAAAACGTCAGTAGCATCATACCCAGATACAAGAGTCCTTGAAAGAGAACATTCGTGATTCTTTAATCGATGTCCTTCGTCTATAATCAAATATTGCCACTGAATTTTCTTCAGGAATGCTTTATCTCTCATGATGAGGCCATAATGAGTAATTAAGACATTAAACTTCCCCTCTCCAGATAACTCTTCCCTCATCACCTTTCTCTCATCCAGACGTCCATCATAAAGCACAGCTGCAATACTGGACATGAACAAAACAATAAGCATCTGAAAGTGAAGTGAGGCATGCAAGCAACTGCAAGCCCATCACACACATGAGAGAGAGAGAGAGAGAGAGAGAGAGAGAGAGAGAGAGAGACCTTGGAGCCCAAGTTGAAAATTCAGTAATCCAGTTTGGCAGCACAGCCTTTGGAGCCACTATCAAATGGGGCCCTACAACACCCTTGTTTTCCATGAGATAGGCAATCAACGAGATGGTTTGTATTGTTTTTCCTAAACCCATCTCATCAGCTAGAATACCATTTAGGTTGTTATTAAATAATGAAACCATCCACTGAAGTCCTTCCAATTGGTAGGGCCTCAATTCTCCACCTTGAAGCATGGACGGCTGCTCGGTGACCTGTAGAATCCGCAATTGATTTAGACTATGGTAGAGACAGGCAAAATGAGGTGATGAAAAACATAATGGAATTTTTTGGGCGGAAAAAAGCATAATGGGCCATTCACACGAGATTGCCTACTTAGCATTCTAAAGGTATTATGCTGGCAAAGATTGAAAATTAAAGTGATAAGAATCTCAGGTTCATCAGAGACATAAAATGCTGAAGCCAGTAATTTTTATCCATTTACATCACATTATAGCTCATTAAGGTAGTAAGAAAATATATCACAAAGGCATTTTATGCAAAACAAGAAAAGAAACAGATAACAATGGTTTTACCTTTTCTTGAATGGAATGAATAGCGGAGTTATATTGCCGCTGACCCTCAAGAAAGTCACTGGAGTCATCATTGCGATCTGATTCAGAGACATCAACCTCTTCCGCAGGAGTTCCACTGCTTGAAGCATCCAACTCTGGCAAATCAGCTTCAGAATATTTAAGATCCTCAATTTCATCAGCATGTCCAGCATCTTTTTGACGCTGGACAGCAGCTCCTAAATTGTGAAGCAGGTTGTTCGTTTCTGCAAGAAGCGTATTCAATCGCTCATTTTTGCTTTCCTTTACCATTTTCATATATGCTTCCTGGTCATCAGCCTTCAAAGCTTGCATTCTCAATTTTTCAGCACGGGTAGCACGCTGTCTTTGCCTTGCATGCCAGGCCTGCATCAAATGATTATTGTAAGGATCACAATAAGGAACATTTAGAGCGAAAGTTTATGTACTCTTATCTCCTCATAGATGGTATGCAACAGATAATTTTTATGGTCACATCCAACCTAACAGAACCCATACAGCTCATATCACATCAGTTGTCAAGTTGTTTCCTCCCAAGTTCCAACATTTGTCAAACATCCCGGTGAACAGTTCCCCCAAAGTAGAACTGGAAACACTATTAAAAGAATCGGAGCCAATGCAAAAGAGGAAGAAAATACTGATGATCTTTATTGGGCTTCAAAACTGATATGAGTAGTGATTCCTAATTGGTCAAAAATAAAAGTAACATCCTGAATGTGAATGAAGAATAAAACTATCTCATACAACGCAAAGGACAGTACAGAATTGTCAAGCCCACTTCTAAGTTGGCGTCTTTTCGTCATCTTGTTTCACACTGAAAGAACCCAACCTTCTCTGTTTCAAGTGCATGAAGGTTGCTTTCCAGATAAGGAAAAGTTTAGCGGACTCATTTGACCAAGGTTATCCTATTCTCTTAAACAGCATGAGAACTTTCATATGCCAGATAATTAACGTGCTTGAATATATCCAATCCAGTATGCCCCACATATACCCAGCATTAGATATTTGACTCAAGATGACCATATTCTGAAGATAAATATGAGCTCAGCCTGCAGTGCCAAATCATCACAGGAACCACATTCTAAAATCAACTTCCCATTTTGTGACAGATAAATGAAAAGAAAAGAATAGGAGAGAAGGATGCCCACCTGGATCCCATCGTTCCTCTGCTTTCTTTGCTTTAGAGAAGCCTGATTTTGTAAATGAAATTCTCGTACTGCATTAAGTATTTCTGCAAAAAATTTCCTCTTTTTGGTCTCTACAAGATTCTTTTCTTCTTCTTCCAATCTTGAGAGCCTCTGCAAATCAAAATCGAGGTAACAGCATCAGAAAGAAGCCTTTCTCCCACATTCTCATCCATGTCTATAAACAAATGAAACCCAATGTAACTAAAGGGTGCTTCAATTCAGAGTCAATTATGAACTTGGCTATTGCCATATAGAATAAGACAGATTGTAGATATCTATTTCATAACATTGAATTCCTAACAAGATATTATCTCATTTTATCTCAAGCTAGTCACATCGCAAAAATATTCCAGTATTTCCCGTCAATAGCCATGTAAAAGTAATGTTGATAAGAGCTGCATCACCAATTAGATTACCTCAGCATCCCGTTTCTTTCTGAAATTATCATCAGCTTCCACGGCAAAAGCATCCCCAACACCATATTGAGTGCGGCGCAATCGCATCATACCCCAGTCAAACAACTGTTTTTCAGGGTATGCACAGTTCAATCGAAGCCAGTACTCCGAACCTACTTGGGAGCGAACCTTACTTTGCAAATCTGCTAGCTGCCATAAAAAAAATATAAAATAAGAGAGAGAGAGAGAGAGAGAGTTTGCCCAGAAAGTCAGAATTCTATCATCCCTCAATATCCAAATGCTAAATGAAACACATAAATATTCACATTTGCCGGAGGAAACAAAACGAAGGTTGCACATAAATGACTATCTTAATCATGAAGTTTTAGTTGCTATTGAATGCACAAGACATTTCAAACAGTTACTGTTTATGTAGCCATTCATCAAACAAACACAGTCAACATTATCCTACAATAAAGGTTCAGACATCTGACAGCAACCTTTTCAATTACTCCAGTCTAGACAATGAAGAGTTTATGGATCTCAGGACACAAAACCTTCAAATGCTACAGTCACATTAAATATCAAAAATCAAGATCCAATCAACAGTCTGTTGTAAACGCATTATATAAGGAATAAAGCAATAAGCAAAACAATCCAAAGAACGTCAAGCGAGTATTTACCTTCAGTCCATAAAGTTCAAGTAAGCACTTTGTCTGCAGATCCTCCCCTCTAGTTGATGGCAATTCTAACCCAAGATTCAAAGCATCAGTTAGTGAGACAGGATAAGTGTAACATGTGGCTTCAAGCCCTAAAAAGATGTGTCCTGAACATGAAGCAGTATGGATGCATTGAATAAACAACCTATTAACCAATATTTTTTCACGAAAACAAAGAATTCGCACTACAACATGCCATAGTATAAAGTACATCATGTGAGGATGCATGACAAAGTTGAGACCATAGTCACCTTCAAGTTCACTTATGCGATGCTGGACTCGGCTTTGAAGACGCTTTTCCTTTGATTCTGCCAATTTAGAACCTGACATGCAATTTATACGCTGTCTCAGGAGTGCATCCTCAAATTCTGCAAGTAAATCTCGTCTGCTAGAGTTAACATGGTCAACCTGCATTAAAAGTATTACAAAACATGAATTTTGAAAGAAAATAAAAGGAGTTCAATCAAACAAACCAGCATTTAAAAGAGCAAATAGTGTTTCTAGCTAATTTAGCATGGTCAATGATATCTAAGATGATCGAGAATACCTAATTCACAAGCACAACTATTGTAAGGTTCAATCAACAAGAATAACCAAACACCAAAGTGAAAATGACAACCAGAGGGACATTACATCTTGCAGAATATTGCACAAAGCAAATTACGGCAATCTAAGGAAGAGACCAAATCTACAAACCTGTTCAGCACGATTGATTATAACATGAAAAACAGGCGGGTATAGCTAAGTCCCAATATAATTATTTCCCATAAAAACCCACACTTCTGAAAGTTGCCGTGTTCTAACCAATGCAGGCATCAGAAAGAGCTACTCGACTCAATTCATCAAATATTAAAGTCAAAATGTCGAGAAGCGTGGGTAAGAGCAAAGCTTAAACCACGACTTTACTTGAGCAACATCCGTTCTCTATGAGGCTCATACCCTAGTGCTTGAGTTCAAAGCGAAGCCCTAACCTAACCTTCATACTATAAGATTATTAAGGAAAGCCGCAGCAGTTATACTGGCTAATTAACCAAAAGGCCATACGACAGATCGGAACTCACTCGCAGCACTACTAAAAAGAAGGGGCAGCAATTAGAAATCAATGTCGCAATTCCGAGCCTATAAACCGATTAGACAGAACAGAAGAAGGAAAGGAGCGCATTTCCAATCAAACTCGGTACACAGGATATATGGGTTCGTTCCACAGAATAGGCAACCCAAAGGAAGCCCACGAAACTACTCGCATAAGATATGCTCGCCAAACTCCCTGTCCAAGACCCTCACGTAGCACCAGAGGGCATCTAAAAATCACAAAGAAGCCAACAATTTGCACGCAAATCATCAAATCCCGTGCCGCACCAACACCGCAAACCGAAGAGGAACGTCGCCAAAAAAAAAAACCCTAAAAATTTCCACAGAATCGCCCGAGCCCAGTTTGCCAAAATTCACGCCCGGGCATTCCGCACAGATTATTTTCTCAAAAATCCCAAATCGAAAGCAGAAACCACTTCGGATCGAGAACGGCACGCGCATCGAAACCAAAATCAAAACCCCCGCCCCCTTCCCCACGAAAAAATCAACAACCGGGAAACCCTCACCGGACCCTTCTCGACCGCCGGAACCTCCCCGGATCCGCCGCCCTCGCCTCCCGCGGCCCCCTCGCCGCCCGCCCCATCCCCGTCGGTGGCGGCGGCGTCGTCGCAGATGGAGGAGACGGCGCTGAGCAGGTCGGGGGGCAAGGGGAGGTTGCGCGAGATGAGGCCGAGGGCGCACATCAGCGACTTAGTCTTCTCCGCGCGATCGTCGAGCGGCGCCGACTCATCACCCCCGCGCTCCCGCTCCCGCTCCCGCTCCTCCCGCTCCTCCCGCTCCTGCTCCCGCGGCTGCTGCTGCTGCTGCTGCTGCTGGGGGCCGGGGGGCTGGGGGCTCTCGAGCTGAGCCACCATGGGCGTGTGGGGGAGGACGGAGGAGGAAGGAGGACCGAGGAGGAAGGCGCGAAATCGAATCAACGGCTCGTTTCGCGGCGCTTCGGATTTTTTTTTTTTTTAACTGCTGTTTAAAAAGATGGGGGAAGGAAAAAATCCGCGAGGCGAGGAGGAGAGGGAAAAAATTATAAAGGTCGGATTTTTATGTGCGTGCGCGTGTGGGTCTCTCTCTCTCTTCCTCCCTCCTTCGCTGTTGTTTTGCTGCTGCCTTGGCTCTTCAGGGGCCGCTCTCTATCTCTCTCTCTCTCTGGTCTCCCCTCTCTTTGCTTTTGTCCACCAAAGGGGAAGAGGAGCGGCTTGTGGTGGCGTGGTGGGGGGGACGGGTGAAGTTACCAAATTGGGCATGCGCGTCCCTCCTTATCACCGGACCGACCAGGGGTGGTCTTCAATTTCTTCCCCAACTTATGCTGATTTTTGTTGGCTCTTTTGGGCGGCCATTCCGTTTGGGGATTCCTCCCATCCTGGGATTTTCTCTTTTCTTACTAATGGGGAAATCTCGGAAACCATGGCTGTGCATTCCACCGGTATTGAATTACATTCCCCCGATCGTGGATATTGCATCTTCTTAAATGAGTTACCGGAAACTGGAAAGGGCATTCCCGTTTGGGGATTCCTCCCATCCTGAGATTTTCTCTTCTCGGCACGAGTTCCCTAAATTGTTTCTTCGGTTTTGGGATGCCAATGGGGAAATCTTGGAAACCATGGCTGTGCATTCCACCGGTATTGAATTACATTCCCCCGATCGCAGATATTGCATCTTCTTAAATGAGTTACCGGAAACTGAAAGGGGCACCGATTGTTCTTGGAAAGACTCCAATCTCACTATGGAGCTCCAGCTCGATTCCTAGAGGTCTTGTCCACTCGTTGTCCGCGCGATGCGTTTGTGTTTCGTTACGATCCTAATGCGTGGCCTGACTGTCCAATCGGGCTATGCGAAATAAGAGAAGCGCGGTCGAGGAAATGGCATGGCATGATGAAAACAAAAGCATTGAAGATGATAACAAAATGTAGGTAAGGAATAGAATGCGTAGAGTAATCTGATACAATGTCTAACGGAATGACCTTAGCATGTGTACACCGGCATGAGAAGAACCGATCAAATGATAGGTGCATTCGATCATATTAGCACTGCATAACAAGATAATCGGAGGATAGCATAGTATTGATTCCAATTTATCCTGCGTGATCTCTTTCCTAACATGCATTCCACTAATCCATGAGCGTTCCTAACTTCAACACCCGATTCGATCGACCTCACATCACTCCCAATCAACATCGTTTGGCCTAATCAACTTCATCCAACGAATTGAGACCGAGATCAAATGAGCTCACGTTTGAAATCATCACCTATACCAATCACTAATCAAAATTGCGGCATGCATGACTTTGAATCAACACACCCTCGATCAAGCACGATTGAAAATATAATCGAAAGAATGTCCGACAAAAACACCAGTAAGACCGACAGTAACAGGAGTCATACCTTAGTTTGTAGCATCAAATGGAAGATCCGAAGGACATGAACTTGGAGCTTCTTAGGTACTTATTCCCTTTACTTTGGAGTACACTCTTCCATCAAGCGATATGCTTCAATTGCTTCACTTGCAAGATTATTCTGAGCATAGCATGTCCGCCACTGCATCTTCAAGTATTACAATACATTAATCAAAGAAAATTTCCATTGATTAATTATTTCAAGAAATGCAAGCGATCATATTTAGAAAAATATTTTTCCAATCATTCATGCTGTGCAAAATAAACGGAGCCTTAGATCATATAGTGTTTTAACTTTTATACTCAACATTTAATGTACACTTTGGATTAGCTAGGTCCATTGTCAGTGCAACAAAATATTTTTTTTACTTTTGCTATAGATTTAGGACATTCGACTTTATTAGATAAAACTATCTCAAAGTATGTATACATATTGACACTTAAGCTCAATTGAAATTTTCTAGAGTCTTTTCTATATTTATCTAACAATTAAAGCTGTGTTCTCTCTTTGAAAGACAACATCGAAGCACATTCTAGATGGGGTATATCTTAAACTAATTCATTGATCTTTTCCCTCTACCAAGTACACTTGGTCATTGACATAATAAGGCCATGGGCATTGAGTACACTTAAGTTTTTACACAAGGCACTATAATGTCGTAATAGGGAAAAAAAAAAGCACTATAAGAATGCATTTATTTTGCGAAAAATGAATGATTTGAAAATATTTTCCTAAAAGTGATATTTTGCATTGCCTGCAAAAAGGAAATAACGAAAAAAAAAATTTCATGATCTACGAAAGTATTTAAACAAAAATCATTGCTGATAATAAAAATATTTTTTATTGAATAATCATTTCAAGCGATTATTTTTTGGAAAATATTTTCCAAATCATTCATTTTCCGATAATAAACAGAGCCTAAGGTTAAAAAGTCAATTGAAATTTGATCAAGAGATATCGGAAATTCCAACCTGCTCGCCATGGCCGTCTTGCAAGCCTTTAGCTCTTCTCGCGATGGACGTGATATCCCTCAATCGAGTTCTCTTGGGACGAGACTCCTCCTCCTGACCCTTGTCTCCAACAACGGCAATAGCAAGGACATCCAATTCTGACATTCTCTCAATCACTCGATATGCACCTCGAAATCTCTCAATTGTGCTCCGACAACTTACTCCAATATTGCTTCTTGCAGGTCCACACTTGAGATCGTGATGGTGCGGCACTTTAGGGCGATGGTGCGGCACTTTAGGGTTTCTTTGACTCAATCACTCCTAACTAGGGAAGGCTGAGCTATGGCTCACTCACTCACTCGGCACGTATTGAATCGCGGAGAGACTCTAGCGTGAGAAGTGTCTAGGAGAGAATGCTTTTATTGCTCTTCTTTGTATCGGAGTTGAGGAATGATACAAATGAGAGAAATGGACCCTTATTTATATACGAGCTCCGTTAATTATAACCGTAGATCTTCTTTTGATCTAATGGTAGAAATACAATCTCCGTACCTACCAACTCTTCTATAATACAAGCATACCATACTTATAATACCTTCGAGAATATTCTAGGGTATTCACGAAATTCTAGATCCCTATAAGTTTTGAGACGTGCTGTGTTCATCTTGATCACCTCCTCGACTTATTATTTTCTTGAAATCTTGTGCTCCTCGACAAGATGCCATAGGCGATGAGGTGGTGGCTCAGCTTGGAGCAACGAGGTAGTCGTGGGGTGACGACGGTGAGGCGGACATCATCAGGGATGGAGACCTTGCGAAAAGGGGGCCAAGTTGTGGTTAGGTTTGGTTTCAATACGGTTTCCAAGGTGGGAAGATTTGGAACAGTGGGAGGGAAAATTTGAAGGGAAAACAACAATGTCATAAATAGGGCCATTCCAATAACTGATGCAATTTCAAGTGGAACACAAAAGTGAGGATGCAGATCATAGAAAAAATTGATATGAGCACAAAAATGGTAATCCTTCTTTAGATTTTCTTGAAAAAATTGTACTAGAGCAAACATATACAATTGGAGAAGGAGAAAAGGTACATCCAACTATACCTGCCGGGTGCATCGAAATAAAAGCATGATTTGATCCACGTTGTTTTGCTGATACACTCAACTTTAATGACCAATGGACCGTCAGAATAACACTTAAATATACATTAGTCAAAGAAGTCTTCATTTTGTTGTACTTGACCTCCATCTCGAGCGGACATCTTGCATCTTATATTTACATCATATACAGTGTTTTAGCTTTTATTTTGAACTTTTAGTTTGCACTTTGGATAAAGGAAAAAACCATCAAAAACTCTAAACTATATCCACTGTGACATATTTACTTAAAACTTTTTTCGTGACAGGAAAAACCCTAAACTTGTACTCATGTGATACATTTATCCCAAACTTGTGCTTGTGTGACATATTTACTCCATAATCTTTTCTTGTAACACCAAAAACCTTAAACTTGTATCTGTGGGACACATTTACCTAGAAATTTGGGGTAAATGTGTTACAATGTATCACATGGATAGAAGTTTAAGATTTTTGGTGTCACAAAAAAAGTTTTGAGTAAATGTGTCATGCGAGTACAAGTTTGAGGTTTTTAATATCACAAAAAAAAGTTTAGGGTAAATGTGCCACCATTAACATAAATTTGGATTTTTTTGTAGTTTTTTCCCCTTTGGATAATTATTAGGTCCATTATCAGCGCAACATAAGTTTGTACTTCTACTATATATTTAGGACATTTAACTCTTATTAAACACAATAATCTCAAATCTTGTATTCGTATTGGCGTTTGATCTCATTTGAAAAAATCTACTATATGTCATTTTCTACAAATTAAAAATTATTTTTTTGCTTTGAAAGATAATTGACACAATTGAAAAGTTTTTTACTAAATTGACAATTTGTCAAAAGGTTTAGGACTAAATTGGCACAATTGAAAGGTGTAGAACTATATTGTCCTCCATATAATAGGTTTAAAACTTTTTATACAATTTTCCTTTCATTAACATAATAAGACCATGGGAATCAAGTACATTTGAGTTTTTACACAAGGCATTATAATGTTGTAGACACCATAAGGATACATTTATTTTGCGAAAAATAAGTAATTTGGAAACTATTTTCCTAAAAATGATCAATTGTATTTCATGCAAAAATGAATGAATGAAAAATATCTTCATTATCTACGAAAGTGTTTAGACATAAATTGTTGTCGATAATGATAACAATTTTCATCAAATATTCATTTCAAGCGATTACTTTTTTGAAAAATATTTTCAAAATCATTTAGTTTCGTGAAACATGCAGATTCTAAAGTTAAAACGTTGATTGGAGTTTGATCAAGAGATGATGGAAATTCCAACTGGTTTGCCATGGCCGTCTTGCAAGCCTTGAGTTCTTCTTTGACCATCCCCAGCTCCCCTCAAAGGTAAGCATCATTCCTCTCTTGCAATGAGCCAGCGAGTTGATTTGAGGGGCCCCAAAATTCATCAACAAGCGCTTGCTTGACCACGTTGATCCACTTGACCCTTGTCTCGAATGGCAGCAATAGCAATAACAACCGATTTGGACTTTCTCTACACCACTTGATATGCACCTTTAGCATAACTTGTCCTTATATCACTTGCCACGGCCCTTGACACCTAAGATTGTGAGGACGGTGGGGCACTTAGGATTGATCTTTTTTTTTTTTTGATTTGTTTTATTCTAACTTTCAACTCATTCTCAGACTTTTGCCCTGTCTCTTGCAAGGTATGAGAGTCGAAACCCACATCTGAAACTACACGTCTCCACCTCTCGTCCCTTGAGAAGGTGGGGATTTGAACTTTCTATCTTTCCCTTCCTATCGTCCATTCCTACCTAGAGTCGCTTGTGCTCAACCCTCCTTCGAGTTATCACTCATTCCTTCTTCTGTTTTCTTTATAATTAGGTATCGCTTCAATATCATAGAAGAATTTTGCTTTAGCATTTTAACGGGTTATCGGCTGGTCATGGAACAATGTTACGATGAAAATAAAAAAAAATGGAAAAAAAAGGCAAGGAATTAAGAATAAAACTATATCGAATAAAAGGGGCCAAATGACTTTATTATCCTTCACCTTCTTCTAAGCTCAGCTCATGGTCGGCGTGTAAAAAGACGGAGAGATAAAAGAAATCCATCGAAATCTCCGCGGGAAAATCTGCAGAAACCCTAGAAATTCAATTCCATGGCGGAGACCTCCGTCTACGGCGCCATCCGCCGCGGATCCTCCGGCGACCGGCCGAGTCGCACCGATCCAGACCGACCTGCTCCTCCTTCGCGACGAAGCGGAAGCCCTAGCGACCTCATCAGCGCCTTGCCGGACGCCGTGATCCACCGCATCTTCTCATATCTGCCCCTCGAAGACGTGGTCAAGACCAGCGTCCTCTCCAAGCGGTGGCGGTCCACTTGGACGGCCACCACGGACCTCGTCTTCGATAGAGAGATCGAAGGCCGGCCTCGCAGTGCCTTGGCCTTCTTGTCCTTGGTCGACGGCGTCCTGGACCAGTGCACCTCCCCCACGGTGAAGAAGTTCCACATCACCGGCCTCAAGTTCGACTGGGCCAGCAGGCACAAGGTCGACCTCTGGCTCGGCTTCGCGGAGCGGCGCCGTGTGGAGGATCTGCGCCTGTGGCTGACAGACCAATTGCCGATGTTTCATGTACTGCCGGGAATCTTGTATAGCTTGAGCTGGTTGGTGCGCCTGGATGTCCGGTTCTGCCGTTTCCCGTTGGGTAGTACTATTAGTTGGCCTTGTCTTAAGTTCTTGTCGATCAAAGATGCGGGTTTGAGTGATGATTTACTCGGGCGAATCTTCAGGGGAAGTCCTGTGTTAGAGTCCCTCGAGTTGCGCGGATGCTTTGGCGTGGAGAAGATTGTAATAGATTCAACAAGTGTGAAAGAGTTGGTATTCGTCGACTTCGGATACTCTCACACGAAGAAAATTTGGGCGCCGCATTTGCTGTTGTTGCGTGTATCAGGGATGTGGCACTACCATGACTTTTTCAGACTCGACGATATATCTTCTCTGGTGGAAGCTGAGATAGATTTTGAAATTATAAGTGATGGCAAGAGGATGTGCTGCGACTTGTTGAAGGAAACTTTTGAGAAGCTGCACCAAGTTCCTGCAATCACCATCGGCGGTTGGTGTTTGGAGGTACGAGCTCAATAATTTAACCATTAATAAGACATGCTCGTGTTAAAAGGTGCCTGTTATTAGCACTGTTCCGTGGTCATTGTTGCCCAGGCTGAGTGACCTCAGCGTTTTGTGGCAGTCTAGTCTTTCATCATGGGGAAACATCGAGATCGCGAACATAATAAATTCGGCAGATGGGATGATATATACTTTGTGTTCCAATTTACAACATAAGAAAGTATCGTGAACCTTGGAGCCTCTTCCCTCTGTTTAATTTCCAATAAATGGATCTGGGATGAGTCAATTTTTTGGGACCATGAATGCCCACTAGATCTGGGATCAATACAACATTTTTAGATGTAATTTTCACAAGAAAAATGCATGAAGAGAGTATTTGAAAAGGTTTCAGTTCATTCTTTCAGTTGGTAGAGAAAATTCAATTATCCGGAAATATGACAAAGAGTAACGGATCTAGTCATCTTAGGTTGACAAAACCGGGCCATGCTCTCTCATCACATTAGGATGTTGTTCCATAATCATCTTACAAAGTATTCTCACAATATTTTACGATAGCCATGGATGGATTGACTTGGAAACTTCAGTCAATAACGAGGTTCCCTGTCTCGTGTCAAACTACTATTTTCAATCTTTCAACTATCACAAGTTCTACATCAAAAGCATATGTAAAAAGTCTCAATTCTTAAAGAGATTCACTTTTTCATTTCTACTTGTGGTATCCTATTAGTCTTTTCCTGGCTGGGAGACTGGGTTAAAGGATATCATATCTGGATGGACTGTAATTTTGTTATTCTCTATTCATGTTAAACAGGGGAAAACTAGTATTAATTAGATTTTCTTTGTTGCTTGCTCAATGTGCTTAGATTCTGTCCCTTGTGGAGATGGAAGGAGTGCCATCTCCATTGTCAAAATGTCAGAATCTGACACTACGTGGACCAGTTAGTCAACGGGACCTTCCTGGGATAGTGTACATGCTACGAAGTTCACTGTGCCTGGAAAAATTAGTCATACACCTGACTGACCTCCCCCCATTGATGGTATGTTCCTGTGCTATGATATTTTCAGTTTGCTTGTTGTGCTGACTTCTTTCTCACACAAATGTTTAAACAGTGTGTTAAAACTTTGGAAGCACATAACGATGATTAATCTGAAACTCTTATTTGTTCCAGCAAAATTAGCTCATGACTCTATCAGTCTACTCAACATTTGCGCAGTGCAATATTAAGCCGTTTTAGTTCACGTCTTAAAGTAACTGCAGTGATGTACTGGAGGTTCTTTTACTGCCATGTAGCGTTAGGATCTTGAACTAAGAGTTTAGCGATGAGCACTTAGAAGGAGAACATGTTTTATATGTGTAGACAAGTTTAAGAGCTTATATTGATTAAGACTCGTTATAAAGTAAAACTAACTAGCATCTGCAGTGGACAGATGAAAGTTGTTTGTTTGAAATTTTAGGGAGCCAATGATCTTTTTTCCCGTGGATCCACATCTGATGTGGAGTAAGTTTCTTAAATGAGGTATTTATGTGCAGTTTAAGCTTGATGAAGAACATTTTAACTTTGATGAAGAAGATTTTTTGTGTTCACGCAAGGGGAGCTTTCAATGTTTGCCGAAACATCTCAAGAGAGTTGAGATCATTGGTTTGGAAGCTGATAGTTTTGGGTCAAAACATCTGCTCGCCCTGATTAAGTTTCTTCTTGGGTATGCACTTGTGCTGGAGAAGTTGATTATCAAGGCTAAATTGCCCACACATCATGGACAAAAACGTTTTGAAGCCGCTGATCTATCGAAACTAGCTTCTGTGAGAAAAAATGTGCTCAGCTGTCGAAGAGCTTCCAAAAATGTTGAAGTTATCTTCGAGTATCCTACCGAATAGGTGTCCTCATATGCTGAGGTTATCTTCGATTATCATGGCAAGGGTATGTTGTCCTGGGCACTACACTGCTCATTTGTATTCACACTCTTTTGACAGTAAAGTTACCTGAAGAGTGACAGTAGTAGGCTTTTTAACATGCATCTAGTTTGCTCTTGTTTCAAGTTTCATTCTGGTTGTAAATATGAACCTCTGAAGGAAAGAGGTTAATACTAGTGCTTTGGTTCAAGTGGTTTTTTTTCCTATAAAAAAGTTTGCAATCGGAACTAGACTGTATTGACGGTTTGATTTGGTTCAGCTTTTCGAAAACCAAAACAAATCGTGTAATCATTAGTCTTGCCGTTAGCTCCGTTTGGTTTTGTTGGACGTTGATGTGTCAATTTTTTTATTAATACTCATGGGATATCAAAAAAATAAAGAAAAGTCACGTGACATTTTTCATTCGCTTAAACTTGACGGAGTTAACAAAAAGGATTCAAGTGCATCAAAGTTGTATGTTTGAGGACTTAAATACACGAAATGCAAGTTTTTGGAAATCAGGCGCATTGTTGTAACAAGTTTTATGACTTGTCCTATAATTATCCGAAAACAGTATATCATATAAGAGTTTGAGTTTGGCTAATTTTTTAGAGTAAAATCTAATTGTTTTTATACGGGGAATATGTATTTAACACCTATTTTAAGTTACACAAACTTTTGAATCTGAAATTTAATATAAACTAACGATGTCAAAGCAGTTTATTATATGCCCGTTCTCTTGGCCCATTAGCAGCTTATCACTAGTTGAAAATGCAAGCTACAGGGGCGACGACAGGGCAAATGCAAGCTCATCTGATGTTGATCAAGGTACAGGTTTGCAAGGTGTTTTATGGTCATGTAGAATGTGCGTTTGTTTTTGTGTATTTAAGTAGCTTGAAAGATGTTAGCTATGGGCCTATGGCGCTGCTGAGACTATTTGCATGTAACCAAACATTTGCAAATCCAGATAATGGGTGGTCTATGTCTCATGTTGTCTCTTTGGTTGCAGATTCCATTACAGCAAATCTTGTTGTGACAGAAGGCAAATCGGTTTATGATTTCTGTTGGTACCCATACATGTTTGCTACATGTCGTCTCGTTAAATTTTACTCTTCTATAATAAACATGGTTATTTTTTCGACTATAGTTATTTCTCTTCAGGTAATTAGCCACAGCTAGAATTGAGTTTGGAAGTTTTTCATTATTCAGACCCGGTTAGCTGTGTATTCGCGTCAACTACTTGTGATCATCTGATTCATGTCTGGGATGCTACTATTGGAAAGGTCAGAATTGTTTAGTTTAGAGGTTTCAAGATCGCTAGGAAGACTCTATGGAAGCCATGTGATCGTATCGGGGTGCACTGAAGTTGGAGACCCTGAGCTTATCACACGTCTTAGACGTGCTTTGTAGCAACTCTGTTGTCTGCAGATACCCCTCAGCTTCACCATTAAAATCTTCTACGTGCAGCTTCGTTTTTAATTGTCTTGAAAAAAGAAAGGAAATTTTATTGACTCGTACACTGGACATTGCATATACGGGGCTTATGTGCTGTGGATGAAATTACAGCTGCATTTTCAATTGGACGAAAGTTACCTCTTGATTCCGACATCCACAAGGTTTGATACAGAGGATCTTCCAGGATCAAAACAGTTTCAATCGCACTGGCTGATCCAACAGAAACTTTCTCGGTTAGGACTGTGACATATCGTCGTCATTCATCTTCGATGTACATACGCTGGATGCAGTCTATGTAAAGCGTCTAATGTCTTCAATGTAAATGATGCAAAGTGTGCGAGAAAATTCAGTCTAAGTATGTCAAATTCACGTAATAAACCGCCTCCTGGTCATGAGTTAGCCGAGGCGAACTAGATTTATCAGGTCTCTCTTCCAAAATATGTTGAATTATCGCGTATGAATCTCGCAGCATAGTGATATGCCACCTCCAAATAGAAGTCACAACAAAGAGCAAGAGATCCTGATTTTGTCTTGATTGGCTCGTTTAGGGCGAGTTTGGTAACATTTCTATTTTTCTATTTTTCTGTTCTTTTGTTTTTCAGAATAAAAAAAAATAGAAATCCATTTGGTAATGTCTGTTAATTTTTCTATTTCTTGAAATAGAAATGTGACTAGAAAATAGATTTGGAACAAAAATAAAAAGTAGATTTTTTCAACTTTTTTGTTTCCAAAAACAAAAAATGAAATGGAAAAGTAAAAAGGTTCAGTGAAAACCTTAAAATTTACTTCTTACCTCGTCGTCCCTTTCAAGCCACAGCCTCAGCTCCTCCTCCATCCTTCGTCATCTGTAGACTGTCTCAAAGCGCCGGCCACCACCCCGTTACTCGTGGCAAAGCTCCTGCCAGTCGGAAGCTGCCGGTACGCCTTTCTGTTCTCGTCTCTACTTGATACTGTGTGGCGATTCTATAGGGACGCCGTTGAGCAAGGGCCGCCCTCATCGATCTGGGCGTGGGCTGCCTTGGACGATCTGGGCATGGGCCGCCCTCGCCGCCGTCGAGCGAGGGCCGCCCTTGCCGATCTGGTCTCGCGTGCCATGGTCTCCATCGCCAGGTGCCGTTCGCCGCTCAGCTCCATTTTCTTGGACTTTTCTCATTTTGGGGCATGCGGCCCTAGGGTTTCGGCATCCCTGTGAAGTAGCGAAGAATCGTGGGACTAGTTCGTATCCCTCTCGAAACATCAACAAGCATGTATATTCACGGGGGAGCTGTCCATGTTGAATTTTCCTGCTATGTCTAGTGTTTGTGGTTCTTTCATCAGTTGAAAGCTTAGACAGCGACATTAGAAATTGAGATGCTTTTAGGCTTGTGGTTGCGAGACAGTTTGGCCTCTAGTATGAGGTGGACTCCTGTCTCCTTACTTCGGTGTTCGAATGATCTCATAATCTGTAGCGGCTGTTTTTCTCCTCATTGTCAATTTTGTGATGATTTATGCTTGTGGAACTGATGCGATCCTAATGCATCATGTGCACAGACGGGTGGCGCAAGAGCTTGGGGTCAAGCTTGGGGAGGAAGTGGGTTATGCTATCCGGTTTGAGGATAGGACTTTGGAGAGGACAAGAATCAAGTAAATTTTTTCAGAACGTTTTCCAAAGTCCAAATTATATCCAGCTTCGATTTTGTAGAGTTTGTCCTAGATAAATGAATGTTCGGACATCCATTGCTTGCACGGTTGGGGAAATTGGATAGAATCTTGTGCTCTCCCTCCTTGCGATTTCTAAGAACGGACTTTGTACTTGCTCAGATACCTTACTGATGGTGTACTTCTTCGCGAAAGTTTATCCAACCCGGAGCTCAGTGAATATTCAGTTATAATATTGGATGAAGCCCATGAAAGGAGTTTAAATACGTGAGTTCTATGTGTGATTCTTCTACTTTTTTCTGCATTGAGGGTCTGTTGGCTTTTCTTTGTCATGTGAATGGGATACATCTTTAGTGTCCAATTTCTTTAACCCTGTCTGTATCTGTCTGCTGCTACTCATCAAGTTTTCCTTTTATAATATTGGCGATGAACCTTCACGGACATATTGCTTGGACTGATGAAGCGATTAAACAAGATCCGCTCATCCAATTTGAGGGGTATGATAACTTCGGCTACTCTTGATGGCAATAAAGTCTCTTAAGTTTTTCTCAGATTGCCCAGTACTAAATGTTCCTGGAAAGTTATATCCAGTGGAAATAGCGCACAGCAGAGAGCGTCCTACAAGCTATCTTGAGTCTTCTTTGAGAACGGCCCTCAGTATGATACGACTTTGATCATATACTTACCGTACAATACATTCAAGCTTGCACTTTGATCTTTTTGGCTTAATGCCGTGACATGATGATGGCTTCCATATATTTGTCAATTATTGGTTGTCGGTTTGTAGTGTGGTTAATGTTTTTTTTTGCATTTTTTTAATCTAATTTATAATTGATGCATTGTTTTTGTCTATCTTCTCTGTCAAAGCTCAATCTATTGTCACAACGATCTTTTCCTTTTGTTCCCAGTAAATTTCACTTTACGTATGGAAGTTATTGTTAGTTCACTTTAGCACACTAAAGTTCTCTGGACACAATGTTTGAGTTTGTTATGAACTTCTTGCCCAAAACAAAATGAATTCTATGATAGGTCATTCTTGCTTGTTGCCTTTTCTATTAAAAAGTTTGAATTGCAATACGAACTTATCGATTATTTCTAACTAATTTAAAATGTAGACATACATCTTCGGGAACCAGAAGGTGATGTCTTGATATTCATGACTGGACAAGTGAAATTAAATTTTGCATGATTTTCCCTCTAGTTACAGGTTGATAAATGAAATAGTTGTATTTTTCAAATCCAAAGCCTGTGCAGCTTTTCAAATGGAGGTTTGGCGAGATTTTAATGTCTGGTAAAGCATGGGATATTTTAGTACTGGGAGTATAGAGAATCTCTTTGGAGTGTTGGCATTCAATTACGCTTTTCTTGCTACAAATGAAGACTGCTCCTCCGCGCACGTGTTCAACTTTATTAGATGAAAACAAAATGTATATATAAGTCACAATCATTATCAAAAAATTAAGGATTCATATCTATATAAATTAATTTTCAAAGTTCCTGTAACTATTTAAGTGATTAATAAAGATTAAGAAAATTAAAAAGATAAATATGATATTCAGAATAATAAAAAGATTAAAAAAATTAAATTTATCCATGAAGAGCACACCAAAGATATATATATATATATATATATATATATATATATATATAGTAGTGTGAGTTAAAAAGGATTAGAAAAATCAATAAACCATGCTTATTGGTTCTTTTCACTTATAGCTTGTACTTATAGTTAAATAAAAGATATAGACTTAAATGAAAAAAATTGGGAATAGAAATTTTTTTTGTTGCACCAAACGCATTTCTGTTCTTTTTATATTTCAGGAATAGAAATTTTGTGCAGTTACAAAACACATTCATTTGCTCATAAACTCATCCAGAAAATAAAAATAGAAACAATTATTTTTGAAAAGAAATTGTTGCTAAAAATAGAAACGTTACCAAACGCTCCCTTAGCCACTAGGAAAGTCTAGGATCGTTCTTTTTCCGGACATATATTCAAAGAACAGTATTATTGTAAGGACCACTTACAATTCCAAAGCGTGACCAAGTGTCCCTCTTGGCAACAGCTTATGCTTACCCGCGCAAGTTTTTGGCCACTCCTTAACCTTTCTTACACAGAGCAAATAGGAAGAGGGACACAGTCTCTTTGCGTGTTCTACACAGCAAACATTGGAGAGATTGCTAGCGTTCCTTACGAGGAAAGGGGCTTAAATGTACACAGCACTTGTGTCTACCATTCGGTAACTTGTTGAATTAAATGGCAAGAATCAGGAATCAAAGGATAGCTTTTTGAGTTCTTGAACTCCATGACAAGAGGCTTTCTTTAACTCCAGAGCTCTCTTGTAAGGCGGGGCGATTGGGGGTTGCACAAGATTGAGGCTCTGGTAAGTCCCGTTGGGCGCTTTAGGGAGCGGGTACGACCGGTCGGAGCCGTAGCCACTGAGGTCACCGCAGGCTAAAAACGGAATGTTCGCCTTGTTCGGTCCCTCCAACCATCCACTACTGCAATCTGTCACGCACCGCACATTGAAATATTTACCGCATTGCCACAAGTGACTAAACATCATTCAAGAAAATCAGGCACTTGATGGAAAGCCCCTAATGTTGGAAACTTCAACTTTGAGTAAACATTATAACCACAAATGACTAACCATCATTTAAGAAAATCAGGCGCTCGACAGAAAGCCCCTAATATTGGTAACGTCAACTTTGATAAAACTCTATAACCTCCTTTTCTTTTTATATTCCAGAGCAAGTTGCATGGATAATGATCTAATTAGAGGAGAACAGCTGAGCAGAATATTCTCTTTTCTGCAGATTTTCATTATCCTCCGATTACGATACAGAGTTAGCAGCTTAAAGGACTTAATCACATATTCAAGCTGCATCTATAGATGCAATGGAAATTAAAAGACAATAGCTTTTTCGAAAAAGTCATCTAAAATCAGTAGGCAATCAATTGAAGAAGAAGAACAAAAAAAAAAAGCGCAGGAACGTTATAGTTACCTAGGTCATCAACTCCAGATGGATTCCCAATCTTTTCTAAAAGGTGATGCAAGTCCTTCGGATCAAATCCTCCAGGGGGAGAATAGTTCTCACAAACAGCAAATGCCTCTGTAGATTTAAAGAGATTGACATGAGTTTTTATCATTGTCCAGGAACTTATGAAAAGAAAAATCACTACATCAGGAAGAAAATCTCTAATCTGGTAAACCCCATGCAGCCTCGAGACCTTTGGAAACAGACTTGTCAACATGACAACTTAAAACATCCAAGGATTAACCTGCTCGGTGGATGCTGCCAGAATTAGTAATAGGATGCTCCTGAGAAAATAAGTCAGACCCACTCAGGAAAACTAAGATTGGACAAGCTTTTTTCTTCACTTCCTTAGACGAGGGTCTACTCTAACAAGAACCCAAAGATGCCTGTCCAGAGCCACAGCTAGGTTCATTGGATGTTTTAAAGAATTCATTTCCACATATACTACCTAGATTCTAGAACAACTAACATGGTCATGTACCACGACGTCTGCTTTACCGTCTGCCCTGTTTTCATCCCCACAACAGTAAATTCTTCAAACACTCATTGATGATGATGTTATCGAACATTCTTATACGGAAAAGCAAAAATTGCATATAGAATAAAAAGAAAATAGAAAGAGAAGACAAAAAAATCGTGTATGAGCTTCTAGAGAGTGCTATTAAAATGGCATGAGGTAAAAAAAAATTTGGGATAGTTACCATAATATGAAGTTTGTTTAACAATGAGAAAGATTTTCAAACCAGGGTTTAAACACAATTCAGAGTTCTTCTACAGTATAATAGGACTAGCTGTTAGGCAATTGACCTTGTGATTTGACACATAGTTAACTCAACTAGATGTATAGTCACGTCCCATCTTTTGCACATAATAAAATATACAGCATAAAAATGATTGCTAATAAAATGAATTTAGTGCGAATGATAACCATTCTGTTCCAGAAATAATTTCTGAAACAAAAATAGATTCCAGGATGAGTTTTTCAGAAAAGAAACCCGTTTGATAATGACAAAAAATTTCTATTTCTGGAACAGAAACCGGTTTGATAACAGCATAAAATTTCTATTTCCTGAAACAGAAACCCGTTTGATAACAATTCAAATTTCTATTTCTCGGAACAGAAATCCATTTTTATAAAAATGGAATAAAAAATTAGAAAATCCGAAAAAATTCCTAAAAATCTAAAAAAAATTCAGAAAATCCATAAAAATTGAAAATTTCCAGAAAAATTCATAAAAATTTACAGAAAATAAAGAATAGTCAGATTTCGGGAATATAGGAAATTTGTTGACTTTTTTTAAAAAAATGAAAAAATTTCAAAACTTCACATAATGACTTTAGAATACCTGTGGCCTCCACTATGAGTGAAATTTAAATTTTTTTAGGTGCCCAAAAAAATCAAAAATCAAATGCCAAAAAATTTAAATTTCACTCAAAATGGGTGGCCATAGGTATTCTAAACCATTTTATGAAGTTTTAAAATTTTTTATTTTTTGATTTTTTTGGGCACCTCAAAAAATTTAAATTTCACTCAAAGTGGGTGGCCAAAGGTATTCTAAGCCATTCTGTGAAGTTTTGAAATCTTTTATTTTTTTGGACACCTCAAAAAATTTAAATTTCACTCAAAGTGGGTGGCCACAGATATTCTAAGCCATTCTATGAAGTTTTGAATTTTTTTTAATTTTTTTGGACACCTAAAAAAATTTAAATTTCACTCAAAGTGGGTGGCCTTAGGTATTTTAAGCCATTTCGTGAAGATTTGAAATTTTTGACTTTTTGATTTTTTTGAACAAATTCACTGAATTTCCTATTTTCCTGAAATTTGATTTTTTTTTATTTCTTGAAATTTTTATGAATTTTTCAATTTTTATGGATTTTGTGATAAAAATTTTGAAACTTTTAAGACTTTTTTGGATTTTCTAATTTTTTTTATGAATTTTCTGATTTTTTAAAATTTTTTTCTGATTTTTCTATTTTTTTTATTTTCCCACTGGGAATGAACTAGACTGAATTAGTTTGGACTTGGTCAGACCAGGGCCAAATTTAGGAAGAGATGCGTTTTGAATAGAGAAATAAGTTCTTTTATAAATGGTTATGATTTTTGGTTCAGAAACAGAAAACCTATTTTTTTAGGTTCTGATTTCTGGTCTAGAACTAGTTCTGAAACAAAAAGTTATTCCATAAATAGAAAAATAGAATTGCATTACCAAACGGGTTTTTGTTCCAAACTTATTTTTGAGAACAGAAAACTAGTTCTTGACAGAAATAGAACCGTTATCATGCGCGCTAGTGATTGACCAGCATTGGAAATTTACAGAAGACACAAAAATCATACCTATGCTGGAATTGTGACTGCTTTTTGGCTTTGCAAATGTCACAATAGGGAAGAATAACGTCAGCTGCAACGAGTAAACAAACAAAAAGGTACGGAATGACGATGTAATAGCTCAAAAACCACACATCGACATGATGGTAAATGATCTCAACACGAGATGACTTGTGAACAATGAATAAGACATTGCGCATTGGCAACGTCATAATTTTTAAGTCAGACACAGAGATTATAATTGCAAAAGTTACAACGTCCAAACATAGCATTTCACTAAAAAGTAAAGCTAACTGAAAGTGTAAAAACTGCAGTTGAAGCCAAAAAGTTACCGCTAAAAGTCTAAAGCACCCTAATTGGACTCTTAGTATTCCTATTGAAGGAAATGACCCTAAAATATGAAAGATTCCAAGTCATAGATTATAGTTTATCCGCAGGAGTAACTACAAAACTTACTGCTAAAATCAGTTGAGACGGAACAAACTCATCCATGTCATGAAGACCAGTTACTGCAAGTTCCAGAAGTTAAGACAGCCTTAGTGAACATTTCACCAAAAAGAGCAGAGATAAGGGTCCGAAAAGAAAAAAGTTATCAAATTATAATTACGGATTACATCAATATATTTAGTGTAAGTATTAGGGCTCACTAACAATGAAAAGACTAAACTACCCTTTAATACTCCCCCAAGTTGGGGCATAAATATCAAAGAGCCCCAACTTGTTACATAAAGTAGTCACTCTACTACCCCACAATGACTTAATGAAAAGATTAGCAAGTTGGTCTTCGATCCGTGTGTATTGAAGTGTTATGTCCTTGTTCTGAATCTTTTCTCGCACAAAATGGCAATCTACTTCAATGTGCTTCGTGCGCTCATGAAAAACTAGATTTGAAGCGATATGCATAGCAGATTAATTATCACAACACAGAATCGAGGAAGTTGAAGATGGCATGCTAAGTTCGAATAACAACATCCTCAACCAAAGCAACTCACTAGTTACATGAGCTATGGCCCGATATTCTGCCTCTGCACTTGATCGAGACACTACCCGTTGCTTCTTACTTTTCCAACTCACAAAATTGCCTCCCAAGAACACACAATAGCCAGAAGTTGATCTCCTATCAGTAGGACACCCGGCCCAATCGGCATCAGAGTAGCAAGTAACACTAAGATGTCCATGATTCTTGAACATAATCCCTTTGCCTGGTGCTCCTTTTAAGTACTTAACAACACGTAGCACTGCCTCCCAATGTGTAGTACGAGGAGCACTCATAAATTGACTAATCATGCTAATGGCAAAAGAAATATTTGGTCGGGTGACAATTAAATAATTAAGCTTACCCACTAACCTTCGATACCTACTGGGATCATGAAGTAGGTCCCCATGTTCTGTATCAAGTTTCACATTAGGATCCATTGGAGTATCGACAGGCTTAGCTCCAAGAAAACCAACCTCATTGAGGATATCCAGGACATATTTTTGCTGTGATAATGAGATACCATCAGGTGAGTAGGCACCTCAATGCCCAAGAAATACCGTAGACAACCCATATCTTTTGTATTGAACTCTATCTGTAAAAACTGTTTCAACTTTTGTATGCCTAGAGAATCACTACCGGTGATGATAATATCGTCTACATACACAACTAGGAGAAAACACCTCGCAGAAGAAGTGGAACTAAACACAATGATCCACAGTGCAGCGCTGCAAACCAAACCGAATAATTGCATCACTAAAACGACCAAATCAAGCACAAGGAGACTGTTTCAACCTATATAATGCCTTGCGTAGGCGACAAACACTAGTAGACTCCCCCTGAGCAACAAACCCCAGAGGTTGCTCCATATATACCTCCTCTATCAAGTCACCATGAAGAAAGGCATTCTTGACATCAAGCTAATGGAGAGTCCAGCTATATCGGACAACAAGAGAAATAAAAACACGAACAGAAGGTATCTGTGCGACAGGAGAAAACGTGTCATCTTAATCATCTCCATAAGTCTGAGTGTAACCTTTGGCAACCAAACGTGCCTTCAGACGCTCAATAGAACCATCCGGTTGAAACTTTACTGTGAAAACCCAACGACACCCTACAACTTGTTTGCCAGCAGGTAACGGTGTAATATGCCATGTCCCAGTATCTTGTAGCGCTTGCATTTCATCCTCCATAGCCCGCCGCCAACTTGGATGAGCAAGGGCTTCTGCAACAGTACTTGGCACAGACACAGCAGATAAAGAAGCAACGAACGAGGAATATATAGGAGAAAGATGATCATAGGATAAAACTCGAGAAAAAGGGTGACGGGGTATGTGTATGACAAGACAAACCAGTATAGGGGGCAAACCGAGAATTGGGTTGACCAACACAAGAACGCGTACCTTTGCGCAATGCAATGGGAATATCAGTAGTAGGATCAAGCTCAAAAGAAATTGGCGGATCAGAGGCCGAGGCATAAATTGGTGGAGAATCATGCATAGCTAATGCAGGCGATGACTGTACTACTTCACGTTGAACAGGATGACATCGTTGATAAGTCTTGTCGGCGAACTGAAAATCTGGCAACGTTCTAGGTATGCTCGACAAGGGGATAGGTGGCAGAGGGACCATGGCCGAGAACAATGTATCTTCATAAGGAGACACCGGTAAAGTAGAAGAAGAGTAATATGATTGGTTCTCGAAAAAGGTTACATCTACCGAGACATACAAGCGCCGACTAACCAGATTATAACACTTGTACCCTTTCTGAGTTCGAGAGTACCCAAGAAATACACACTAGTCAGCCCGTGGATCAAGCTTATCATGACCAGGAGCAAGATGATGCACAAAACAAACACAACCAAACACACGCAGCGGTAAAGAAAAAAGTGGACTCATAGGATGGAGAGTAGAGAAAGGTATCCCTCCACAAAGCACAGAGGATGGGAGACGATTTATGAGATAGCATGATGTAAGTATAGCATGCTCCCAAAACATTTTAAGGATGTTCATATGAAAAAGTAGACAACGAGCAACATCCAAGAGATGGCGATTTTTTCGTTCTGCCACGCCATTCTGCTGGGGAGTGTAGGGACAAGAGGTCTGATGTAAAATCCCATGAGATGTAAGAAATGACTGAAACCAGTGGAAACAGCCATATATTCTTTGGCATTATTGGAGCGCAAACATTTAACAGAAACATGATGCTGATTGAGAATTTCAAAGTAAAACATACGAAAACAGGAAAAACAGGAAAAAACTTCAGTTCGATCTTTTATTAAATATAACCACGTTACACGAGAATAATCATCTACGTACGTAACGAAATACTTATAACCAGACATATCACTAACACTACATGGTCCCCAAACATCAGAATGGACCAACTCAAAAGGACTTGACACACGACTTTGGACACGGGAAGGGAAAGATACCTGATGATGTTTGCCAAATTGACAAGCATCACGCTGGATAGGACTCATAAACGATGAAACAAGAGAAAAATGATGAAGTATGTCAAGCGATGGATGACCCATACAACAATGCATCTTAAAGAAGTCAGAGGCGGTACTCTTCTGAATAGTGGTACTCTTTTGGACGGCAGCAGCAATAAAATCTTTGTTTAGGTAGTACAGCCCATTGGACTCATGCCCTCCGCCAATCATCCGTCCAGTCCTCATATCCTGAAAGACACAACTAGTGGAGGTAAATGTCATAGAGTAATTCAAATCTTTGGTAAGGGCACTAACGGAAAGCAAGTTATATGGGAAAGCTGGTAAATGATAAACAGACGAAAGAGAAAGAGAGGGACCTAATGTTACATTCCCTTGACCAGTGATATGGGATAGTGAACCATCGGCAAGTGTAACAGAACTAAGTGACATGGAGGTGATACCATATAATAAGTTAGAATTACCAGTCATATGATTTGTAGCACCTGAGTCTACGACCCATGAAGTGGACGTAGAAGAGAGTAAACAAGACGAACTACCTGAAGAAGTATATGCCAAAGTAGCAGTAGGAGTTGAGGAATCCTCCACCTGGTGGGAACGTACTAAGGACTCATACTCAGCACGAGACAACATAATGGTGTTAGGCAATTCTCGTGACTGATCAGGAACCTTCTTGACTAGAGACTCACCTACATCAGCATAAGCAGCCTGTGGACGAAGCTTGGGATGTAGAGTGTAGCAATAATTCTCAGTATGGTCAGCTCGTTGACAATGGTTGCAATAACGTGAACTTCCAGCACTCCTATTGCCATCTCGGCCACGACCAAGAGAAAAATCGAATCTACCACGACCACGAGGACCATGCCCTCGGCCTCCACGACCACCAGATGATTGAGAAACCATAGCATTTGCTACCAGTGCAGAATAAAGTGCAGATGATGAAGTAGGCATGTATCGAAGGACCCAAGAAAAGACCTCATTAACTGATGGAAGAGTACTCTGAGAAGTAATCTGCTATCGAAGAGAAGAATGAGTAGGACTAAGCCCTCGGACAAATAACATAACTCTCATATTTGCCTGACGCTTGGCCAACTCTCTAACGTCATCAGTAGCAAGCAAATAAGTGTCCAGTCTCTCGTAAAGAGTGGTAAACCTAGAATAGTAATCGGATATAGACATATCTCCTGCACGTAGATCAAATAGCTCCTCCCATACATCACAAACACGGGTCATGTTATCTCTTCCTGAAAACATAAGAGCACACTTGTCCTAAATGGATTTGTCTGATGTACACCGCATAAACTAAGGACTAATCTTGGAATCCATGGTATTCCACAACAATGTCCGAATGGTAGCATAGCCAGAGTGCCAATCATCTAGCGTCGCCGTCGACCCCTTGCCGAAATAGCTTGCCTGTCTCTTCCTCTCGTGCATTGCCTCTCGTACGTCTTCCTCGCGCGGGTAGCGCGCCCTCTTTGCGCAAGTCCTGCGTCACGCTGGGTCATGTCAAAACCGTCGTACTTGATATGCACATCTAGTGGTAAAGTTCTCTTTCTTGTATTAGAGTGTATTGTTTGCGTTAATTGTGATCCATGGCCAAGATTAGGAGTTAATTGCGATCCAAGGCCGTAGGAATTGACTTGGTTAGTCAATGGGGAGAGAGAGTAGATTCTGAATTGAAGTTGATTTTGGGAAATTGGAGACGGAATCGAAGTTGATTTTGGGAAAATAGGCAGATTCCGAATTCTCGAGGCAAATTCATTGGCGTTGTCCTGTTCTGTTATTCGTTGGGAATCCTCGAGGCAAATTCGTTGGTGTAGTTTCGTTCCATTGGTTTTGGATAAACAGGCAACTTCGTGATTTTGGGAAAAGAGGCAGATTAGTTGTCAAATTTTGTTTGTCCTGAGTGAAAATGGTGCAGACGTGGAAGTTCATCAATGAAGAGAAGAAATATGGTGCAAACGTGCAACAGTCGGCTAGGATCTCTTCCTGACATGCATTTGCGAATTTGATGGTCTGGTGTATTAGTGCCCCACTCATGCACAACCACATATAAATGATAGTGTTTTCAATTTTCCATTAAAATTTTGTTCATAGCGACTTGGCAGAGGAGGTATATATGGAGCAACCTTCGGGGTTTGTTGCTTAGGGGGAGTCTACTAGTGTTTGTCGCCTACGCAAGGCATTATATGGGTTGAAACAGTCTCATCATGCTTGGTTTCGTCGTTTCAATGATGCAATTATTCGGTTTGGTTTGCGGTGTTGCACTGTGGATCATTCTATGTTTAGTTCCACTTCCTCTGCGGGGTGTCTTCTCCTAGTTGTGTATGTAGATGATATTATCATCACCGGTAGTGATTCTCTAGGCATACAAAAGTTGAAACAGTTTTTACAGGTAGAGTTCAATACAAAAGATATGGGTTGTCTATGGTATTTCTTGGGCATTGAGGTGGCTTACTCACGTGATGGTATCTCATTATCATAGTGAAAATATGTTATGGATATCCTCAGTGAGGTTGGTTTTCTTGGAGCTAAGCCTGTCGATACTCCAATGGATCCTAATGTGAAACTTGATGCAGAACATGAGGACCTACTTCATGATCCCAGTAGGTATCGAAGGTTAGTGGGTAAGCTTAATTATTTAACTGTCACCCGATCAGATATTTCTTTTGCCGTTAGCGTGATTAGTCAATTTATGAGTGCTCCTCGTACTACACATTGGGAGGCAGTGTTACGTGTTGTTAAGTACTTAAAAGGAGCACCAGGCAAGGGGATTATGTTCAAGAATCATGGACATCTTAGTGTTACTTGCTATTCTGATGCCGATTGGGCCAGGTGTCCTACTGATAGGAGATCAACTTCTGGCTATTGTGTGTTCTTGGGAGGCACTCTTGTGAGTTGGAAAAGTAAGAAGCAACGGATAGTGTCTCGATCAAGTGCAGAGGCAGAATATCGGGCCATGGCTCATGTAACTAGTGAGTTGCTTTGGTTGAGGATGTTGTTATCCGAGCTTAGCATGCCATCTTCAACTTCCTCGGTTCTATATTGTGATAATCAATCTGCTATGCATATCGCTTCAAATTCAATTTTTCATGAGCGCACGAAGCACATGGAAGTAAATTGCCATTTTGTGGGAGAAAAGATTCAGAATAAGGACATAACACTTCAATACACACGGATCGAAGACCAACTTGCTGATCTTTTCACTAAGTCATTGCGGGGTAGTAGAGTGACTACTTTATGTAACAAGTTGGGGCTCTTTGATATTTATGCCCCAACTTGAAGGGGAGTGTTAAAGGGTAGTTTAGTCTTTTCATCGTTAGTGAGCCTTAATACTCACACTATATATATTGATGTAATCCGTAATTATAATTTAATAACTCCACTCTGATACCATGTGAAAAGGAAAAAGTTATCAAATTATGATTACGAATTACATCAATATATATAGTGTGAGTATTAGGGCTCACTAATAATGAAAAGACTAAACTACCCTTTAACAAAGGGCATAAACGAGCACGTGGCACACACTAATACACTCACCATCAAGACCACTGTCGCAGACCACCAAGTCAGCTTTGCAACCGTCCAAATGTCTAATTACGTGGCCCGAGAGAGAGAGAGAGAGAGAGAGAGAGAGAGAGAGAGAGAGAGAGAGAGAGAGAGAGAGAGAGAGAGAGAGAGAGAGAGAGTAATCTTGCAAAATAAATCTTTATGAAGCCTTGCACTGCAAGGCAACAAAGATCTCAGATAACATCCTCAGAATTTTATGAAGCCTTGGACTGCAAGGCCACAAAGATCTTACATAACATCCTGAAAATTAAATAATGAAATAGCTCTGCTTGCATAATGTAACAGTATAGTGCCATTAAAAGTTTTTCAATCATGAAGCTACATCCATAGCCTTGCAAAATTCTTGGTAGGTTTTTGTCCGGTAGAATGTTTACATTCACAACCCTCCAAAAATAAAAAAGGAATATCACGTGAAAATCCGGTGTACTATACTAAAACCAAGCCTACTCCAACTGTAACAATGCACGTTAGGCTAAAACATTTATTCATCCAAAAAGCAATTAGGAAATTGTAAGTATTTTGTAATCTTTCTTACATCGACGTGTCTGGACACATATGATATCTACATAGATATAATGCACCCAGAAAATCTGAAATGGCTTCAGTATATATTTCATACCCTCTCAAATAAAGTTACTTCGCATATTCAATATAATCTTCTTCTATTTAAATATTTTATTACAGTAAGCATATACCACATAAGCTATACTTTCCCCTTCGCATTACTTCTACAAAAATTCTCCAAAAAACAATGTGAAGGCAAAAACTAAGATGATTATTTGGAAAAATATCTCAGTAAATTAAACAAAGTATTTTAGAGACACAGCTTGTTGAAATAATGCAATAGTTGATGAAGGTAAAAAGACACTTTTAAAAGTTCGGGAGGCTTTTCTTTCAGTTTTTCTTTCCTGGTGACCAATAAGTTCCAAGTGTGAACATGTTGAGTATGGTAATGAAAAGAAAAGGCCAGATCTGTTGTGGTCCATCTGACATTTACACCAAATTCATGCTCTTAAAACTTCGAAAGGAAAATAGAAAGTCAATCTTGTTCCTACCAAGCATGACTAAGGCTTTATTTTCTCTTTTTTCATTTCAAGATTGGTCAACTTGTATCATCTCATTTCCCATTGCCAATTATATGTCACTGTCCACCTTCAAGTGTCACATATCGCAAGCTAGAGAAACTTTTCTTACCAATTCTGCTGTTCGGGCATTTGTTATATCACCCTGTACTTGGATAACTCCCTCAATTGGAGCCATAGGCTGTAGATCAATTGCGACTATAAGAGGAAGATTGCCTTCCCTGCAAATTAGGACAAAGAAGAATGGTCTAAACAGAGAGTCTGAGCAAGAACACAAACATCAAGATGTAATACCAAAATCTCTAAGAAGCAATAAGGTCAAAATCCAAATTTCTCAATATGGCTAGGGAAAAAGTTTGTCCAAAGCAGGCGAAGAGGACTCGGTCTGAATCCCATGTTCAAAAAAGATTTGGAAGTTTCACACGATAGAAAGTATGTCATTCGGAAAATACATTTGATCCTTCAAAGGCTGTTACGTGGACTTCATGACCCTTATCAATTATGGATATATGGTTCAACAGTCAGGTCTGGTCACTTTTCGTATCCCAAATGATTTGCATTATTTAACATGATACTCTCCTCCAAGTCACCTACCGGTGATGAGGGCAATAGAGTATAGAGTGAGCTGAAGCATCCACTGAACATGGATTTAGACGGTATCCAGTGCTTTGAAGGGAAACATCAAGCTTTTCGGAAGTTTCTCATGGTTAAATGCCATAGAAGCAGTTCAGATTAAGGATCAATACAATTAATTGTACAAGGATATGACAAGATCCATACCAGGAACTAATGTTCAAACTCTATATTCCCCATTGGCCTTTTCAATATGCTGTCCAAAACTCTTTGTATGCTTTGTGACCAAATAAATAAGCATGACAGGAAGTTAACTAACACTAGTGAACACTTCTGTCACCTAAAAATCTGCCTTGAGATATCAAAATAAATTGAAACATTTGTTAAGCAGACAAAATGGAACCACCAAGCTCAAATTTATTGTCCCTAAACCATACCATTCTGAGGACACGATACCTGAATTACTAAGGGTAATCTATTACACAACTGAGGAAAAGTACAAAAGGAAGCATGGTTGGTTCACCAAAGGCTCATTTAAATAGACACCTGAGATCTTGTCAAGTATGAATACAACGATAGCCAAGTTCTACATTAGATCATCCACAACTTATAACATATCCAGCCACTCTGCTCTAGTCCGATTCCCCTTTCGAGATGAGGTGCTATAGAGTGAACTAAAGACTAGGGCAAAAGTACACTACAAGTGCCATAACTTGTGTACGGCGCTCACTTTAGTGCCATAACTTTTTTTTGGATCACTTTAGTGCTAAAATTTTTGAAAAACGATCACTTAAGTGCTAAAATTTTTGAAAAACGATCACTTAAGTGCCAACTCCGGTGCCGTACACAATTTTTCGCCGGAAATCTGACGTGGCATTTTTTTTATTAATTTCTGAAGCTGACGTGGCTCGCCGGAGTCTCGCCGGAAATTAGCACTTAAGTGATCGTTTTTCAAAAATTTTAGCACTTAAATGATTGTTTTTAAAAAATTTTAGCACTTAAGTGATCGTTTTTCAAAAATTTTAGCATTAAAGTTATCCAAAAAAAAGTTATGACACTTAAGTGATCGTTTTTCCTCCGACTTGGCACCAAAGTGATCCGAAAAAAAGTTATGGCACCAAAGTGAGCGCCATACACAAGTTATGGCACTTATAGTGTCCTTTTGCCTAAAGACTAGATGGATGTAAAGCATCTCCAAGGCATTCATACAGAAGAATCGTAGAATAATTATCTCTGGGCTCTACAATGTGCAAGTCAGTTACCAGAAAAAAAAAATCTCACTTCCAGATGATCAAGTAACAACCCTAAAGGAAGTATCTGAAAAGACATGATAGAAGCAGATAGACAGATAAAGAGACAGACAGGCGGGCATGAAGGAAGTTGCCAACTACAGCACCTATAGTTTGATTTTATCACCTAAAGATGCTTTTGAAAAACGTTTAGAGACACATGGCCTAGCATCCCAGCTCACAAAAACTCGATGTTCATTTTCAACAAAGGCTTTGAATCTTTAGAAAGCCCAAATTTTCCTTTTCGGATTTGAAACTTGCTCAAATTGGATGCCTATCTCAATATAGTATATTATTGGTTTTGTACACATTGCGTCATTTCCATGCCCGAGTATAGTGTAATGCATGGAATATTTGACAAAGGTGTGACCCAGGGTTATCAATTCTTGATTTTGTTCTCATATGATATATCAAACGGGGAAGTTTGGCCATTCGAACTTTGGAAGAAGCATTTGATATATCATCACAGCCAGATAACAAGAAAAAAACATGTCAACGAATTCCTGCACAGATATAGCAGATTGAAGATGCTCTCATAGTCTGAAGATGGTTTTAATCAATTGAAGAAATAGCTAAGCCTTAGCATCACCTTAGTAGCAATTTTTACAAAAAGAGAAATCATAGTATCATATACCATCAATGTTTACATTATCGATGAAGATTTCATACCTAGCATCAGGTGAAAGCTTTGCGGGAAGATATAACTTTCGACTTGAAACCTGCACATGAAAACCAGGCAGCATAAGCTAACTGTAATCAATTTGAACCAGCACAATTCCACACATGGCAAGAAGCCCAAAGGAGAGAAGCTACAGAGGAAAAGATGTTCGTGACAAAATTAAACAAAAAAGGAAGGAATTTGCGCTAAGATCATAAAATTCCAGCGTACATGAGACTTGAATCACACAGGCATGGCAAACAATTTCCCGAGGATCTCACCAAATTGTGGTCTTTAGAAGGATACACTTTAGGATGAAGAAAACACTTCAAAAGAAAAACACCATGTCCGATGTTTCCTATGCCCGCAATGCATCCATTTTCAATTTTTCCGATAATAATTAGATACGAATAATTCAAATGTAATTGTCATAACATGAACATAACCAGTTTTAACCAGTTTTTCAAGTGAGAAGGAAAGCTGTGTTATCTAATGCCACAGAAAAAAGCAGAAACAGCTTCTGAAAAGAGGGATTGCAGACCAAGATCACTTAATGCAGGATCATTGATAAACCTTGTGTTTCCATATACACTAAAATCGACATGGTGTTGATTGCATAGATACAGTATTCATGTTCAGGTGCTATCTAGTCATCCAATTGATTACCACGCAAAAAAGTACATTTAGTGATAGGAAGAGAGATACCTTGTAAATAAGTGATTCCCGTTTTCTTCTGCGGGAAATTCTATGGAATTCATAACTGTCTCAATGTTATTATTATTATTATTACTATTATTTTACTTTTTTTATTGTCTGTATGCTCATTCAAAATTATAGATATGCAAAAATGAACAAATTGACATTTGTTTTCATCTAAATAGTTGATGAATGATTGGAATGTTCTCCTATCATCTGTCAAATATTATAACTTCTTTAAGTCTAAGAATATTCCCACTCTTCAGTTAACTAGGGTTCTTGGCATGATTTGACATTTATTTCAATAAGTCCTCTTCAGCTTAACTTGTCAGTGCGAACGAAAATCAAAGAATCAATTCAATTACAAAATTATCTTTCCAAAACCAATCTTATTAGGATATTATGTTGTTGAAACTTGAAGATAAATAAAGAATCATTCTCAGTTTCACTAGAGGTTGCCGGGTCATCTGTGTTCATTCTTATTAATGCAACAATTTCAGGATGATTCATTACATACAAAAAATTATCATGACTAACTTTTCTTCTGTAAAGCAGCTGACACAAGTCATAAGTTACTTGCAGTAACATTTGCAGTAGAATTTGAAATCCTTATTAGAGCAAAGCTAGAATAATCTTCAATTTTTCGCTAGGCATCAGTAATCAACATTACCCTGGCACTGAATGGTATACTTGACTCCAACTACTAGGGGCAGCACATAAATCTACCACACGTTTCACTCCTGCAAAAGCCAAAATAAAAGCACAAGAAAGGTCTTAGTATATCAGATATGATGATTATATTACCTCTGCATATGCTTTTTGGAAAATAATAAAGTGACCTGTTTCTCAAAATATGGATGCCTAATAACAAATACATCTCTTTTGGCTTGTCACCCCCACAAATAAAAGAACTCATTGATATAAGACACTCCTCCTATCAAGCATGCAATTACTACAGAAGAAAACGAATAAGTAGCTGTGGTTATTATAACACTCCATAGGCCTTTGCCTTCAAGCATGGCATGAACAATAGACACCTTATGCTTTGCCAAAGATGCAGACAGTCAAATATTGACTTTCCTTTCATAGTTTGAGAAAATAGATGGCCTCAAGCTATGCAATTTTTCATTCAAATGTGATCACTTGCGGTGTAGTCAAAACCTATAGACCTTGTTAGATGATCCAAAAAATCGTCATTTAAATGAGGCCGGAGTAAACTCGCAAGTTGACTCACTGAATTCACTAAAAATGCAAGTCAGCTTGTAGCAACACCTTTATTATAAATTGTTATATTATCTCGAATGGGCTTCTTCAACTAGCACAGAAAGAATCAAGCTCACTTGCACAGTGGGCCAATTTTGCAGCCTCCTAACTCAAAGCCGAACTTTCCTATATGGTGACGCAAGAGGGGAAAAGTGTCAAAAAAGTCCTAAACCTTTTCTTAACCTTTTTTTGGTACCAATTCAGTCCTTAACCTTTTGCATTGTGCTAATTTAATTTTAAACATTTTTTTGATACCAATTCAGTCCTAAAAATTTTACATTTGTGTCAATTCAGTCCTAAACATTTTGTCTTTATGCTAATTAAGTCATTCAGGCCAATTTTGGCCGGATTTTGCTGACTTAGACACCGCCCGACCAGCAGCCGGTCACCAGCATTGACGTGGACAAATTTAATAATATTTTAATTTTTTTGAATTTCTTCTGAATTTTTTTTGAATTTTTTTTATTTTCCTTTTTTTCCCCTCCCCTCCCTCCTCCAGTCGATCACTGGTAGATGAGGCCGGCAAGGCACTAGCAATGACAGACTCGCCCTCGCCAGCCACTAGCCCAGACATGGCAAGGTCGAGCCTCGCCTAGCCATGGCGAGGCTTGCCCTTGCCAGTGGCCGGTGAGGGTGAGTCTGCTGTGACATTCCGAATTTCGACTCATTTTTGGGATTTATAAAACGGGTATTTCGTCAGTGCGCTTATAATAAAATCTCGCTTGGGAACTGATCACTCTAGGGTTCTTATTTTTAAAATGGAGATTTCGTTAGAATCGCACTCGATTGAATTTGGCTGTTATTTAGAGCCCGAACTTTGATGTCAAATTTCTTGGAGTTCTAGAACGAATTAAATTGGACAGTGTTGATTTATTGTGGCCAGTGTCAATATTGCCAGGAATAGTGGAGGATTGAAATTTTTGACCCGGTGCGGATTTTGACTAGTAGACCTCTCTCTTAGTGTATTTTATTTAGTGTGTGTATCCGACTTTTGTCATAATTTATTATTGGAATTTTTCATGGACCGTTAGATCGTTTTTAGTTTTGAATCGTGACCGTTAGATCGCACTCGAGTACAAAAATTAACTTTTGTTCTCTCTTTCTCTCTCTCTCCTCTCTCCTCTGACACACCCACATCTGTGCACGTTCCCTACCATTGCGTATGTCCTCACTCTGTCTCTGTCTCTGTCTTTGTCTCTCTCTCTCTCTCCCCGCCGCTCTGCCGCGCACATTGCCCCCCAATGCAAACGTCCACTCATGCACCACCCTTGCCATGCAGACCTGCCCCTGCCCCCTCTCTCTCCTCTTTCTTTTCTTTTCTTTCCTTTTCTTCCTTCTTTTCTTCTTCTTCTTCTTCTTCTTCCTCCTTTCTCCTTTCCTCCACCCGACTGGTTCTGCCCCTACTTTGTCCTGCTCGCCCGATCGCCGCACACCACTCGACCGTCCCTTCGCCTCCACCCGATGCCGCCCCACCAATCGTCGACGCCGCCGTCCTCCTCACGCCATTGTCGCGCCGCCGCGTCACCCAGCAGCTCCGCCCGACTCGGTCTTCCTCTTCTCCCAAGCGCGCGAGCTCAGCTCTCAGCCACGCCTATCGACTTCAGCCGCTTCCCCAGTCCACCACGCCAGCTCACTTGCTTTATCTGGCCACCGGGTTGCCGTCGTACTGCCTCCTTGCGCTGCCGTGCCGACCAACCGACGCCCAAGCCGATTATTGTTCCCGGCAAACAAGAGGTCGTCGCCGCTTGCCACTGCGTCTGACGAGTCCCAACCGCCATCCAGCCGTCTAGTCAGCTCCTTAGCACCGCCCCGACGCCTGAGCTCCGCCGTCGCCATTGCCCAACATCCCCATCACCACCACGACTCCCCTCCATCTTCTTTTTCGCTTTTTGCCGCTCACCGCCGCGACTTCCCTCCATCTTCTTCTTCGCTTTCTGCAGCTCGCCGCCGCTCCAGCCTGACGCCACCCAACCCCACCAGTAGTCGTGCCGTTGTTGTCGCCAGCCACGAGAAGCTCGACCCCAACGAGTCCCAGCGTGCCCAGCTCCCCTCAACCATACGCCCAGCGTTGCCGCCCATTGGCCAGCTCGCTGCTCATCCAGCTCGACCCTAGCCCGTCCCGTTCGGCCCCTCATCCGTGCACCCGACACTCCGCTCAACCAGCCCGGTACCTCGCCCAATGCCCAGGCCGTGGCCAAGCCCATCGCCCATGCACTCGGTCACTCGCCCGTTCAACTGGCCCATCGCCTAGGCACATCGCCCGTCCAGCTCGCCCGTGTGCCCAGGCATGCCACTTGGCCACCGAGCCCGTGTGCCAGGCACACCATTCGGCCACCGCGCTGGTGTTGGCCAGCCAGCGCGCCCGTCACGCCCTCGCCCGGGCAGTGTCACCGCTGCTCTGACTGGGCCATTTTTGGCCCTAGCAGATTTTTCCCAAGCCAAATTTAGGTAAGTGACTTCCTACACCCTACTTAGTACTTTGGGTATTTTATAGACTTGTTTAGGGTTTAGAACAGTTAGGGTATGGTTTAATTTAATTATATTATTATGTAGTTGTGTTAGTTGAATTGGATGGGATTATATGCATGACTTGGATGTTCGTATGCGGCTGACTTGAATGTCGAGTTTGTGGGTTGATGTGGCGTGTCGTGAATTGGATTGAGTTGTGAATATAGATCGTTTGGTGCAATTGGCGTGAAATTGATTGAATTGGATGGCGCGTGTATGCCTATCGATTACAAGCTTGGATTAATCGGAGGGCTACGGACTTGGGACGTGTTGACGGCGGTCCGTGTGAAGGCATGAATGGCTGGTGTGTCAAATGGACGCGGGCTTGAGACGTGTTGACGGTAGCCCGTTAAAGGTGTGTTGGACCGGGACGTGTTTACGTCAGTCATTGGAATTGATCCCGGATTAATCGGAGGGCTGACCCTAAGGCGTGTTTACGCAGGCTGTGAAATTGGGCCCAAGGCGCAATGGCGCAGGCAGAGAGAATGGATCTGAGGCACAGTGGCTCGGATTATGAGAAAGATGTTCGGCCATGCATGCGAATTGAGTGTGATTGAATTGATTAGTTGAATGTGTGATTGAATTGACTGGTGGAATGTGTGGTTGAATTGGTTGGATTGATTGAGAGCAGGTGTGGTTGGTGTTTGAGTGATTGTGATATGTTACTGAGTTATTATTATTGCGTTATCGCGTTGTGGCTAACGTGCAGAGTTGGCATGTGTTTGATGGTGAGGTAAGTACAATGATGTGAATTCTATATGTTACGAGTAGATTGCAAGTACGACTTGTCTGGGTACGTATTGGCCTACGTGAGGTATAGGATGCTGTTTATTGAGACTCCTTCTCACGGTTATTATATAACCATTTCAGATCCCCGACCTTGAGCATGCCGCCAGCTAGACTTTTAGGGGTCCCTATGCATATGGTGCATAAGGAGACCGAGTATCCATTAGGTCCATATCATATCTACATTAGGCACCTTACTACTGTATGGGTAGACGTAGGCTTAGAGGAACTAGAGCGTCACGCTTACTTGGCCTGGACCCACCGTGTCGGGTTGGAGACTACCGGGCCAATCCGAGATTTTGAAAGGCTACAGCATGGGAACGAAGGCACTATGAATTGGGAGCCCTGGGAAAGTTTACTCCCGATGGCGAAGTGATGGACCGGGATGAGCCTATGGAGTCTGAGCATGAAGAGGAACCTGAGCCCATACGGGAGCCCATGGAGTCAAAGCCTGAAAAGGAGCCTGAGCCCATGCCGAAGCCTATAGAGTCTGATCCCGAGGAAGACCCGGGCATTGAGGAGCAGCCGATTGAGATTAGTTCAGATACGGGATCCGAGTCCTCAGGGTCCGATTCGGATTGGGTACCATAGGGTTGTTTAGGTACTAATGGTTTATAAACAAACAATGCTTCAAGGATTCAAAAATAAACATTCATTCATAAACTCCAAACCTGCAACACAAAGGGGTTAGCAAACTCCCCACTGCAAAAACATTCACGTTAAGGGCATATTTGAACAAAATAAATGGCCTAAGTCCTCAAGTCCCCAGCGGAGTCGCCAAGCTGTCGCAGCATCCCTGAACCGAACTCACCGCCTAAAGGGTTTGGCTAATGGATTGCTAAGTCTAAACCTAGCTCGGGCTCTCTTAAACTCATACCAACTCGCGACTTAAAGTTTAAGTTGTTAACATGCAAATCAATTTCATTTAGAAATCGCCACTAATCAGTTTGTAGTGGATCGATTAGATACCCAAGTGAAGCATGGGAGAAATGCTTCATTTCCACAAACCAGAGATTCCATGGATACGGGGAGTTAATTACACTAATTGACTAATTAGTGCTCTTTCGGTACCTAACCTTCTTCAATCATCTCTTAACATGTTTATGCTAATTGGGAGTCTCAAAATTTAATTCCTAACCAAGCTAAGAAAAACAACAATCAAAATATGAACCTAATATGCATAATCAACTACGTGCTAGGTTAAATTAAACACGTGATTCACAGTATGTGGACCAAGCAACGTGCAATCAAATATGACACTAATCACACAAAAGGGGCAAGAAAAGCCAATTCTAAAGCCCAAATAATATTTTTTTATTTTCAAAATCTTTTAAAAGTTTTTAATAAAAAATAATTATTTAATAATACAATAATAATATAATATTAAAAATAAATATAAAAAGGGACCTGGGTCGGATCTCTACATCTGACCCGGATCAAGACTGACCCGGGCACGCCGACCCGGGTCCACAACGAACCGGGCTCATTTATTGAGCCTGATCTGAAATTTTTTTTTTTTTAAAAGGAAAGGGCCCAACCCGAAATTCTTTTTAAAAAAAGCAAGAGCCAAAGACCAATAAGAAAATAAAAACCCTAAACCCTAAATGCGCCGACCCACTACCTATTCCGGCCCAAATCAAATAAAACTAAATAAACCTAAAATTGACCCAAATACCAGACAAAAACCTTGCCCGGATGGACTTGTGCACCCGACCCAGCCACTAGCCGCCGACCTGACTCGCCCGCGCCACGCTCGACGCCGCGACGCTTCGCTTGACCCGAGCCTCCCGCCGCGCCTACTGTGGCGCTTCGCCTGCCGTGGCCACACGCGCTGCCTCTCAGACCGTGTCACCGCCGGCTCGACTCTCCGCGCCTGCTGCCTCGCCTTCACTGGGACTGAGCACCGCCTGTCGTCCCTCGACCGGGTATGGCTTAGGCACCTTATCCGACCTCGTCCGGTGCTCGCCAAAGCTTCAGCCATCGACTGCAGCCTCCCACGAACACCACCTCTTCAGCGGCAACCGATGGCACAACCAGCAAACATCCAGAAACGGGCCAAGCTCGAGGGAAAAATTCGGATTTGACTCGGACATATCGTCGAACAGTTGGAGTATGCTTCAAAACAATCAATTTCCGGCTCAATTCGAACTCAAAAGGGACTACGGCTCTCGGCGCAAGACATACGGGGAAGTAGGAGCACGGACCAGGGCGTCGCGGACCAGAACTCGCGCGAGCCGGACGGCTGCGAGCTCCGACTGACGTGCTCGAAATAGGGGAGCAAAAACAGGGGGACAAAAATGAGGAATCTACTGTGATTTTGGCTCAAGGGAGGGGAAACGTCGATCGACCGTCTCGTTGACAAAAGATTCGGCGCGGTGGTCGTCGAAGGAACGCTCTTGCTCTCGACCCCTCTTCCCTCGGTCACTCTCTCTCAGTCGCTCTCTCTCGGGAACCCTCCCTCTCTCTCCAGAACTCCCCCCCTTTGCCTCTCGCCCTTGGATCGGCTCTTAAGGGCCACGGCAGGCGCGCATCGCTTCTTGCCACCGCCAGCCTATCGCGGCCGGTCGGATCTCGACTCGCGGATCGCGCCGGTCTACTCCTGCTCCTCTGGCTTCTTCCTCTGTCGCCTTTGCTTCATCCTTCTGCTTTTGCTTCTTCCCCTTCCTAAAAGCGTTGAACACGCTGGGGGAAGAGGAAGTGGGCCAGCATTCAATAACGCTGGTCTCTCGCTTGTTTTTCTTTTTTAAAAAAATTTGATTAATTAGCTACTATTTTTTTTAATTTTTTTAAAATTTAATTTTTGAAAATAAACAAGGAAAATATGTTCTAATAGGTCCTATTAATGTAAGTGCACCTAATGTCTACATGCCATGCAATTTAAAGAAAATATTTTTGTTTAGGGGTTAAAAATTAATCCCTAATTTTTTATGCAATTAAACTCTAAATAGACAGTTGAAATTTAGGTGTCAACATATATACAAGTGGAGAAGGAGAAAAAGTACATCCAACTATACCTGCTGGGTCCATCGAAATAAAGCATGATTTGATCCACGTTGTTTTGCTAATACGCTCAACTTTAATGACCAATAGACCGTCAAAATCACACTTAAATATACATTAGTCAAAGAAGTCTTCATTTTATTGTACTTGACCTCTATCTCGAGTGGACATCTTGCATCTTATATTTACATCATATACAGTGTTTTAGCTTCTATTTTGAACTGTTAGTTTGTACTTTGGATAAAGGAAAAAATCATCAAAAACCCTAACTATATCAATTGTGACAAATTTACCTAAAATAATTTTTGGTGACACGAAAAACTCCAAATTTGTACTCATGCGATACATTTATCTCAAATTTGTAAGTGTGTGACATATTTACTTCAAACTCTTTTTTTGTAACACTAAAAACCTTAAACTTGTATCCGTGTGACACATTTATCTAAAAAATTTGGGGTAAATGTGTTACAATGTGTCACATGAGTAGAAGTTTAAGATTTTTGGTGTCACAAAAAAAATATTTGAGTAAATGTGTCACATAAGTACAAATTTGGGGTTTTTAGTGTTCAAAAAAAAAAGCTTAGGATAAATGTATCACCGTAGACATAGTTTTGGATTTTTTTGTAACTTTTTCCCCTTTGGATAATTATTAGGTCTATTTTCAGTGCAACAGAAGTATGTACTTCTGCTATATATTTAGGACATTTAACTCTTATTAAACACAATTATCTCAAATCTTGTATTCGTATTGACGCTTGAGCTCATTTGAAAAAATCTACTATATGTCGTTTTCTAACAATTAAAATTATTTCTTTGCTTTGAAAGATAACATCAAAGCACATTCTATGTGTGTTATATCTCACAAACTAATTGACACAATTTTAAGGTTTTTACTAAATTGACAATTTGTTAAAAGGTTTATGATTAAATTGGCACAACTGAAAGGTTCGGGACTGAACTGGCCTCCGAACAATAGGTTTAAGACTTTTTGGACAATTTTCCAGTCATTGACATATTAAGACCATGGGCATCGAGTACACTCGAGTTTTTACACAAGGCATTATAATGTTGTTCAAGGGAAAAAAAGAGGCACTATACGGATGAGTTTATTCTGCGGAAAATAAGTACTTTGGAAACTATTTTCCTAAAAATGATTGATTGTATCTCATGTAAAAATGAATGCACAGAAAATATATCCATTTTCTATGAAAGTGTTTGATATAAATTGTTGTCGATAATAATAATAATTTTCATCAAACATTCATTTCAAGCGATTACTTTTTTAGAAAATATTTTCCAAATCATTTATTTTCGTGAAATATACAAAGCTTAAGGTTAAAACGTTGATTGGAGTTTGATCAAGAGATGATGAAATTTCCAACTGGTTTGCCATGGCCGTCTTGCAAGCCTTGAGTTCTTCTTTGACCATCCTTAGCTCCCCTCGAAGGTAAGCATCATTCCTCTCTTGCAATGAGCTAGTGAGTTGATTTGAGGTAGGAGTGAGCGGTTCCAAATTTCTTATTTTTTGGAACGGGTTAATACCACGAAAAACCCTAAACTGGTACACTTGTGACACATTTACCCCAAACTATTTTTTTGACCATAAAAAACCCCAAACTGGTATACTTGTGACAATTTTACCCCGAACATACCACAAAAAACCCCAAACTAGTACACATGTGACAATTTTACCCCAAACTAATTTTTAATATTATTTTTTTTATTTTTTGAATTTTTTTGAATTTTTTCTTTTTTCTTTTCTTTTCTTTTTTTTTCTTCACCTTCAACCTTTGGCCGGTCGCCGGTTTGGCGACCAGCCAAAGGCGGAAGCCGGTGTGGGCCGCCCTCGCCGGCGTCGGGCGGCCCTCGCTCGACGCAGGCAAGGCTCGCCCGACGCAGGCGAGGGTCGCCCTCGCCGAATCTGGCGAGGGCCGCCCTAGCCGGATCGGGCGAAGGGCGGCCCTCGCCGGATCGGGCGAAGGGCGGCCCTCGCCGGATCGGGCGAAGGGCGGCCCTTGCCGGCTTCCACCTCTGGCCGGTCGCCGGACCGGCGACCGGCCAAAGGTTGAAGATGAAAAAAAAAAATAAAAATTCGAAAAAATAAAAAATAATAATAATAAAATTTTAAATTCAGGGTAAAATTGTCACATATGTACCAGTTTGGGGTTTTTTGTGGTAAGTTCAGGGTAAAATTGTCACAGGTGTACCAGTTTGGGGTTTTTAGTGGTCAAAAAAATAGTTTAGGGTAAAATTGTCACAGGTGTACCAGTTTAGGGTTTTTTATGGTCAAAAAAATAGTTTGAGGTAAATGTGTCACAAGTGTACCAGTTTAGGGTTTTTCGTGGTATTAACCCTTTTGGAACCTAGAACTTACCCGTCGGAATCTGGAACCTGAAACATACTCTGTTACAAGTTCCAGGATATAACAGGTTCTTCTTTTTTATTTCATTTTTAGTTAAACAAAATAAAAATGAACGCAACAATATTGAATAAGCTTGTCATTCATCAAAGAGAATACAAAAGACTAGTTTTCGTGACATTATTGTTCAAATAAATATAACTAAAATGAGAAGTTATTGCGTGAATCAATAATGAGGTTGAGCAGTTCCATGTTCTGTATAGGTTCCCACCCATAATAACAGGCTTCTCATTTTTTATAACTTGGAACCTACCCTATCACCTGTTCAGTGGTCGGTTCTAGAGTCTAGTCAGGTTCCAACTATATTATTAATTGAATAATTGCAGTAAATCATCACCTTTAATAATCACTATTTACTGCTATGACACACTAACCATAATTTGTATGAAATATTAACAAGTCATAAAATAAAAACTCAGGCTAGTGGTTTCAGATCATACACTTATCATCTAGTGCCATAAAATACCGCAGAATCACGAGAAGACATGTTCAGATTCTAGATTTCAAGTTCTATCTATCTAGAACTTGGAACTTACCCGTTGAAACAGGTTTCCCAATTTTTGGAACTTAGAACCCATCATGCATATCTTAGAATCTAGAACCTACATGTTCCCATTGATCAGGTTCTTAGGTTCTAGGGTAGAACTTGAAACCATGCTCATCCCTAATTTGAGGGGCCCCAAAATCCATCAACAAGCGCTTGCTCAACCACGTTGATCCACTTAACCCTTGTCTCCAACGGCAGCAATAGCAATAACATTCAATTTGGACATTCTCTCCACCATTGCTAGGCACCTTTAAGCTTCTCGATCGTGCTTTGCATAACTTATCTTGATACCACTTGCCACGGCCCCCGACTCTTGAGATCGCGACGACGGTGGGGCACTTAGGATTGATTTGACTTGTCCATTCCTACCTAGAGTCGCCTGAGCTCAGCCCTCCCTCGAATTATCACTCATTCCTTTTATCGGTTGGTAATGGAACAACGTTATGACGAAAATTTTAAAAAAGAAAAAGAAAAAAAAGGCAAGGAATTAAGAATAAAACAATATCGATTAGAAGGAGCCAAATGACTTTATCATCCTTCACCTTTTTCTAAGCTCAGCTCATGGTCGGCGTGTAAAAAGACAGAGATAAAAGAAAAATCCTTCGAAAGCTCCGCGGGAAAATCTGCAGAAACCCTAGAAATTGAATTCCATGGCGGAGACCTCCGTCCATAGCGCCATCCGCCGCAGATCCTCCGGCGACCGGCCGACTGTCACCGATCCAGACCAACCTCCTCCTCCTCCTCCTCCGCGACGAGGCGGAAGCCCTAGCGACCTCATCAGCGCCTTGCCGGACGCCGTGATCCACCGCATCTTCTCATATCTGCCCCTCGAAGACGTGGTCAAGACCAGCGTCCTCTCCAAGCGGTGGCGGTCCACTTGGACCCCCACCACGGACCTCGTCTTCGATGGAGATATCAAAGGCCGGCTTCGCACTATTTTGGCCTTCTCGTTCCTCGTCGACGGCGTCCTGGACCAGTGCACCTCCCCCACGGTGAAGAGGTTCCACGTCACCGGCTTCAGATACGACAAGCCCTACCAACCCAAGGTCGACCTCTGGCTCCGCTTCGCGGTGCGGCGCCGCGTGGAGGATCTCCGCCTGTGGCTGACGAACCGTTCGCCGAGCTTTTATGTGCTGCCGGGAATCTTGTATAGCTTGAGCTGGCTGGTGCGCCTGGATGTCCTTTTCTGCCGTTTCTCGCTGGGTAGGGCTGTTAGCTGGCCTTGTCTGAAGGTCTTATCGATCAGAAATGCGGAGTTGAGTGATGATTTCCTCGGGCGAATCTTCAGGGGATGTCCCGTTTTAGAGTCCCTCGAGTTGCACGGGTGCTGGGGCGTGGAGAACATCGTAATAGATTCAACAAGTGTGAAAGAGTTGGTGCTCGTCCACGGCAAGTTCTCTATTCCGAAGAAAATTTGGGCGCCGCATTTGCTGTTGTTGCGTGTATTGGGGAGGCGGCATCACCTTAACTTGATCAGACTCAGACTCGACGATATATCTTCTTTGGTGGAAGCCGAGTTGGATTTTGACATCGTAACTCTTGACAAGCGGATGTGCTGCGAGGTGTTGGAGGAAACTTTTGAGAAGCTGCGCCGAGTTCCCACGATCACCATTGGCGCTTGGTGTTTGGAGGTACAAGCTCAATAATTTAACCATTTATAAGACATGCTCGTGTTGATTGGTGTCTGTGATTAGCACTGTTTCGTGGTGTTTGTTGCCCCAGCTGAGTGACCTCAGCTTTTTGTGGCATTCTAGTCTTAAATGAAGGGGAAACATTGAGATCGCGTGTATAATTAATTCGGCAGATGGGATGACTTATAACTTTGTGTTTTACTTTACAACATAAGAAAGTATTGTGAACCTTGGAGCTTCTTCCCTCTGTTTAATTTCTGCTAAATGGATCTGCTGGGATGAGTCAATTTTTGGGACAATGAATGCCCACTAGATCTGGGATCAATGCAACATTCTTGGACATGATTTTCACAAGAAAAATGCATGAGAGAGAATTTGAAAAGGTTACTTTTTCAGTTCATTCTTTCAGTTTGTAGAGAAAATTCAATTATCTGGAAATATGACGAAGAGTAACGGACCTATTCATCTTAGGTTGACAAAACTGGCTCATGCTCTCTCGTCACATTAGGATGATGTTCCATAATCATCTTACAAAATATTCTCACAATATTTTACGATGGCCATGGATGGATTAACTTGGAAACTTCAGTCAATAATGAGGTTCCTATCTCATGTGACCAACTACTAGAATTTTCAATCCTTAAAATATCACAAGTTATACATGAGAAGCATATGTAAAAAGTCTCAATTCTTAAAGAGATTCACTTGTTCGTTTCTACTTGTGGTATCCTATCAGTCTTTTCCTGGCTGGGAGACAGGACCAAAGGATATCGTATCTGAATGGACTGTAATTTTGTTATTCTCTATTCATGTTAAACAGTAAAACGAGTATTAATTAGCTTTTCTATGTTGCTTGCTCGATGTGGTTAGATTCTGTCCCTTTTGGAGATGAAAGGAGTGCCATCTCCATTGTCAAAATGTCAGAATCTGACAATACATGGACCAGTTAGTCAATGGGACCTTCCTGGGATAGCATACATGCTTCGAAGTTCACAGTGCCTGGAAAAATTAGTCATACTCCTGACTGATGTCTCCCCATTGATGGTATGTTTCTGTGTTATGATATTTTCAGTTTGCTTGTTGTGCTGACTTCTTTCTCGCACGAATGTTTAAACAACGAGTTAAAACTTTGGAAGGACATAAAGATGATTAATCTCAAACTCTTATTTGTTCCAGCAAAATTAGCTCACGATTCTGTCAGTCTACTCAACATTTGTGCAGGGCAATATTAAGCTGTTTTAGTTCATGTCTTAAAGTAACTGCAGTGATGTACTGGAGGTTCTTTTGCTGCCATGTAGTGTTAGGATCTTGAACTAAAAGTTTAGCGATGAGCATTTAGAAGGAGAACATGTTTTATATGTGTAGACGAGTTGAGAGCTTAAATCGATTAAGACTCGTTATAAAGTAAAACTAACTAGCATCTGCAGTTAAATGAAAGTTGTTTGTTTGAAATTTTAGCGAGTGAATGAATTTATTTTTCCCGTGGATCTGCATCTGATGGGGAGTCAGTTTCTTATATGAGGTATCTATGTGCAGTTTATGCTTGATGAAGAATGTTTTTACTTTAATGAAGAAGATTTTTTGTGTTCACGGAAGGGGAAGTTTCAATGTTTGGCGAAACATCTCAAGAGAGTTGAGATCATCGGTTCCAGAGCTGATAGTTTTGGGTCAAAACATCTGCTTGCCCTGATTAAGTTTCTTCTTGGGGATGCACTTGTGCTGGAGAAGTTGATTATCAAGGCTAAATTGCCCACACGACATGGACAAAAAAGTTTTGAAGCCGCTGTTCTGTCGAAACTATTTGGTGTGAGCAAAAATGTGCTCAGCTGTCAAAGAGCTTCCAACAATGCTGAGGTTATCTTCAATTGTCCTTCTGAATAGGTGTCCTCATAAAAGCATATGAAAGTCCGGGTTTCGGGTTGATCTCATGGCAAGGGTACGTTGGCCTGAGCACTACGCTGCTCATTTGGATTCACACTCTTTTGACAGTAGAGTTACCTGAAGTTTGACAATGCATCTAGTTTTCTCTTATTTCAAGTTTCATTCTAGTTGTAAATACGAACCTCTCAGGGCAAGAAGTTAATACTAGTGCTTTGGTTCAAGGAAATTTTTTTTCCTGACAAAAAAGTTTGTAGTTGGAACTAAACTGTGTTTGTGGCTTGATTTGGTTCAGCCTTTCAAAAAACCGAAACAAATCGTGTAATCATTAGTCTTTCCATTAGCTCCAATAGGTTTTATTGGATGTTCATGTGTCATTTTCTTTTATGAATAGTCACGGGATATCAAAAAAATTAAAAAAAGTCAATGTGACATTTTTTGTTCGCTTAAACTTGACAAAGTTAACGAAAAGGATTCAAGTGCATCGAAGTTGTATGTTTGAGGACTTAAATGCACGAAATGTAAGTTTATGGAACTCAAGCATATTGTCGTAACAAGTTTTAGGATGTGTCTTATAATTATCCAGAAAAATGTATATCATATAAGAGTTCGAGTTTGGCTAATCTTTTAGAGTGAAATCTAATTGTTTTTATATGTATTTAACACCTATTTTAAGTCGCACAAACTTTTGAATCTGAAATTTAATATAAACTAATGACATTAATGCAGTTTTATTATATGCCCGTCCTTTCGGCCGGTTAGCAGCTCATCACCAATTGAAAATGCAAGCTAGGGGGGCGACGGCAGCGCAAATGCAAGCTCGTCTGATGTCGATCAAGGTACAGGTTCGCAAGGTGTTTTGGGGTCATGCATGACTTTGTATCGACACACTCTTCGATCAAGCACAAGTGAAACTATAATCGAAAGAATGTCCAACAAATACACCAGTAAGACGACAGTAACGGGAGTCATACCTTAGCTTGTAGCATCAAAGAAGTCTTCAACATATTGTACTCGACTTCCATCTCAAGCGCACTTCTCATTTGTTTCGCGAAAAATAAATCATTTGAAAAATAATTATTAAAAGTAACCGCTTGAATTATTTGAAATAATTAGTCGACGAAAATTTTTTCCATTGTCGACAACAATTTATTTGTAGACGATGAAAGAAATTTACATCGATTAATTATGTCAAGTAATGCAAACAATCATATTAAGAAAAATGTTTTCCAAATCATTTATTTTTCGCGAAATAAGCAAAGCCTTAGATTAAATAGTGTTTTAAGCTTTATACTTAACATTTAATGTATACTTTGGACTAGTTAGGTCCACTATCAATGCAACAAAATATTTTTACTTTTGCTATAGATTAAGGACTGTTGATACCTGATTTTAGCCTATATTTTTTAATTTTTCCAAAAATCACAAATTTAGGATTAGGAACTTTGGCCAAGCCTAGGAACCTATTTCTAAACCAAATTTTTTTTTATAATTTTATTGAATTTTTATTTAATTTCTTTTAGGCAAAATAAGGAAGAAAATCAAGAAAAATAGCAAATGGAATCCAAAAATTCCATAAAAATAATCATTAGTCCTATTTTAAATCCAATTTCATCAATACAGCATCAATTTTGGAAAATATCAATTGGGGATTTATTTTCCCCAAAATTGGGTAAAATCAAGCCCAAATTGAGTCAAAAATACAATTGAGTCATTTTCAGTCATTTTTAGGTCATGGTGTCTTCACAACATATGATACTGGGACCTTGAATTACATATTGGTCTGTCCAATTACACAGTTTAACAATAAAATCAAAAAGCCCCAAATTTCAATTGAAAATTATGGATTTTAAGCCCGGGGATCATGACTAATTTGAAATTTTCGAACCTTGAGATCACCATTTCTAGGGTTAATCAGGTGTGGGTAATCCAATTTTGGCACCAATTTTGCCCAATCAGGTTATATAGATATTGAATTACAGAAAAATCCCAATGATCCGAATTTACAATTTGAAAATCGTGGGTTTAATTATGAAAAATATTAGGAAAAATCACATATTTGAGTGTAAAATTTGTTGAGGAATCCAATTTTGGGGTTAAAATAGGGTCTAATTTGTGAATTTAGACCAACCCGGGTCTATCGGGTTGGACGGATCAACCCAACCCGACCCGGGTCGGCCTTCTCCCTTACCCAACTTGTCTAGAACGCTTTAAACCTAGAAAATATCTCACTCATGCCCACCTCTTTGCCGACTTAATCCGAACAATTGAGCACGTGTTTCACTTCGATGCCAACTGGAGACTCCGATTCCAGCTAGAGAATCTCCGGCTGGCATCGGAGATTCGATCCAACCGATTCAAAGTTGGTGAATAACAAACTTTGGGTGGGAAATTGATCAAGATAAAAATGGAAGAAACATTATCATTTGGCAAAGAACGTGCTCGAGAGAATTCCAGAGAGAAGAAATAGAGAGTTAGAGAGAGAAAGAGAGAAGAATCAGAGAGAGAGTAGGGAGTTGAGGTCCCCAAATTGAGTGTTCGACGCCGATGTATGGAATAGTGCCGACGAATCGATTGTTCAACGAGGACCTCCTCCTCTGACGTTCGGTGCAAAACTGATCGTGAAGCCCTGAAAATTGTGATCAGCCGACGAGTCCAGACCTTTCCAAGCAAAGTGGAGGCCACGATTTGAAAGTTTAGGTGTTAGTGAAGAGTTCTACAGTGGCCAATCAGCTCGAAAACCTTGTTTGATTCATCGCCGAAGCAGGTAAAGATCGTTCCTAGTCACGATTTTCCAGAATTCCAGATTGCACATTTGAGCTTTGTTGTGCTAGATCTTGCAATTTTCTTTGATTAATAATGCTCAAAACTTGTTTCTGATCATATTTTTGTGTTGTTTGAATACATTTTTTGTCATGCCCCGAACTCCAACGGGCGCGCGACACCCCTCCGAAGGTCGTATTGAACGCGACGTCCCAAGACGCGTTATCGACCCAAACGAACTACACAAGCGAAAGCGAAATAAAACCACCCAGACAACTAACATGATGACAAAAGGATAGCACAAACAATAATTGCAGAACATCATAAAAGCAGTCACTATTACAAAACGATAACCTAGGCTGCCAAATCAAAACCACAATTTTCAAAAGGGGTGGGTGGTTGACAAGCTTATCTCCTCTACAAAAAGGTAATCAAAAGACAGGGTAATTTGATCAATCCCTGTGGTACTCTAGCGGCATCTCCGAATCGATCACAATCGCGGATCTGAAAATGATTATATAATAACCGTGAGAACGAGTCTCAATAAGCCACACCCTAAACCCCACATAGGCCAATGCGTACCCAGACAAGTCGTACATACAATCTACCCTATAACATATAAAATTCGCATCATTGTACTTACCTCGTCATCAAGCCCATGCCAACTCTGCACGTTAGTCACAACGTGATAATGCAATAATAGTAATTCAATAACGTATCACAATCGCTCAAACACCAACCACACTTGCACTCAATCAATCCAATTAACTCAACCACACATCCAACTAGCCAATTCAACCACACGCTCAACCAGTCAATTCAATCACGCTCAAATCACATGCATGGCCGAAATTCTTTCTCACGACCCGCGCCACTATGCCTCAGGTCTATTCTCACTGCTCACGTCACTGCGCCTCAGGCCCATTTGGCACACTGGCCATTCATGCTTTCACACAGATCGCTGTCAACACGTCCCAAGTCCGTAGCCCTCTGATTAATCCGGGCTCAATTCCAATGACTGACGTAAACACGTCCCGGTCCAACACACCTTTAACGGGCCACCGTCAACACGTCTCAAGCCCGAATCCATTTGACACATCGGCCATTCATGCCTTCACACGGACCGCCGTCAACACGTCCCAAGTCCGACTTTCCATTTGGCACACCGGCCATTCAAGCCTTCACACGGACTGCCGTCAACACGTCCCAAGTCCGACTTTCCATTTGGCACACCGGCCATTCAAGCCTTCACACGGACCGCCATCAACAAGTCCCAAGTCCGTAGTCCTCCGATCAATCCGGACTTGTAATCGACAAGCATACACACGCCATTCAATTCAATCAATTTCACGCCAATACCACCTAGCGATCCATATTCACAACTCAATCCAATTCACAATTCGCCACATCAATCCACAAACCCGACGTTCAAGTCGGCCATGTACGATCACCCAAATCATGCATATTATTTTATCCAATCCACAGTTGGTGTTTGGAGGTACGAGTTCAATAATTTAACCATTAATAAGACATGCTCGTGTTGATAGATGCCTGTGATTAGCACTGTTTCGTTGTGATTGTTGCCGCGGCTGAGTGACCTCAGCTTTTTGTGACATTCTAGTCTTTCATCAATGGGAATCATTGAGATCGTGTGTATAATTAATTCGGCAGATGGGATGATATATAACTTTGTGTTCCAATTTACAACATAAGAAAGTATTGTGAACCTTGGAGCCTCTTCCCTCTGTTTAATTTCCAATGAATGGATCTGGGATGAGTCAATCTTTAGGGACAATGAATGCCCACTAGATCTGGGATCAATACAACATTCTTGGACGTGATTTTCACAAGAAAAATGCATGAAGGGAGTATTTGAAAAGGTTACTTTTTCAGTTCATTCTTTCAGTTTGTAGAGAAAATTCAATTATCCGGAAATATGACAGAGTAATGGATCTAGTCATCTTAGGTTGACAAAACTGGCTCATGCTCTCTCGTCACATTAGATTGTTGTGCCATAATCGTCTTGCAAAGCATTCTCACAATATTTTACGATGGCCATGGTTGGATTGACTTGAAAACTTCAGTTAATAACGAGGTTCATGTCTCGTGTGACCAACTACTAGAATTTTCAGTCCTTCAAATATTGCAAGTTCTACATGAGAAGCATATGTAAAATGTCTCGATTCTTAAAGAGATTCACTTGTTCATTTCTGCTTGTGGTATCCCTATCGGTCTTTTCCTGGCTGGGAGACAAGACCAAAGGATATCATATCTGGATGGACTGTAGTTTTGTTATTCTCTATTCATGTTAAATAGGAAAACTAGTGTTAATTAGATTTTCTATGTTGCTTGCTCGATGTGGTTAGATTCTGTCCCTTTTGGAGATGGAAGGAGTCACATCTTCATTGTCAAAATGTCAAAATCTGACACCGCATGGACCAGTTAGTCAATGGGACCTTCCTGGGATAGCATACATGCTGCAAAGTTCACAGTGCCTAGAAAAATTAGTCATAATTCACCTGACTGACCTCCCCCCATTGATGGTATGTTCCTGTGGTATGATATTTTCAGTTTGCTTCTTGTGCTGATTTCTTTCTCACATTAATGTTTAAACAGTGAGTTAAAACTTTGGAAGCACATAAAGATGATTGATTCTGTCAGTCTGCTCAACATTTGTGCAGGGCAATGTTAAGCTGCTGTAGTTCATGTCTTAAAGTAAATGCAATGATGCACCGGAGGTTTTTTTGCTGCCATGTAGCATTAGGATCTTGAACTAAGAGTTTAGCAATGAGCATTTAGAAGGAGAACATGTTTTATATGTGTTGACGAGTTTAAGAGCTTAAATTGATTAAGACTCGTTATAAAGTAAAACTAACTAGCATCTGCAGTGGACAAATGAAAGTTGTTTGTTTGAAATTTTAGTGAGCCAATGAATTTCTTTTTTCCCGTGGAACCACATTTGATGTGGAGTAAGTTTCTTAAATGAGGTATCTACGTGCAGTTTGAGCTTGATGAAGAATCTCAAGATTGTTTTAACTTTGATGAAGAAGATTTTTTGTGTTCACGGAAGGGGAATTTTCAATCTTTGGCGAAGCATCTCAAGAGAGTTGAGATCATCGGTTTGAAAGCTGATAGTTTTGGGTCGAAACTTTTGCTCGCCCTGATTAAGTTTCTTCTTGGGGATGCACTTGTGCTGGAGAAGTTGATTATCAAGGCTAAATTGCCCACCCGACATGGAGAAGAACGTTTTAAAGCTGCTGTTCTGTCGAAACTATTTGGTGTGAGCAAAACCGTGCTCAGCTGTCGAAGAGCTTCCAAAAATGCTGAGGTTGTCTTCGATTGTCCTTCCGAATTGGTGTCCTAATATGCTGAGGTTATCTTTGATTATCATGGCAAGGGTATGTTGCCCTGGGCACTACGCTGCTCATTTGGATTCACACTCTTTTGACAGTAAAGCTACCTGAGGTGTGACAGTATTAGGCTTTTTAACATGCCTCTAATTTGCTCTTGTTTCAAGTTTCATTCTAGTTGTAAATATGAACCTCTCAAGGAAAGAGGTTAATACTGGTGCTTTGGTTCAAGGGGATTTTTTCCGGACAAAAAAGTTTGCAATAGGAATTAGACTGTTTATACGGTTTGATTTGGTTTAGCTTTTCGAAAACCAAAGCAAATTGTGTAATCATTAGTCTTGCCATTAGCTCCGTTAGGTTTTCTTCGACGTTCACGTGTATTTTTTTTATTAATAGTCACCGGATATCAAACAAATAAAAAAAAGTCAGGTGACGTTTTTCGTTCACTTAAAATTGATGAAGTTAACAAAAAAGATTCAAATGCACGAAATGTAAGGTTTTGGAACTCAAGCGCATTGGCGTAACAAGTTCTAGGACTTGTCCTATAATTATCTGGAAAAGGAATTATCATATAACAGTTCGAGTTTGGCTAATTTTTTAGAGTAAAATCTAATTGTTTTTATGCCGGGAATATGTAGTTTAGACCCTTTTTTTTTAGACCCATTTTAAGTGGCACAAACTTTTGAATCTGAAATTTAATATAAACTAACGACATTAAAGCAGTTTTATTATATGCCCGTCGTTTTGGCCGATTAGCAGCTCATCACTAGTTGAAAATGCAAGCTAGTGTGGCAACGGCAGCGCAAATGCAAGCTCGTCTGATGTCGATCAAGGTACAGGTTCGCAAGATGTTTTGTGGTCATGCATGAGTCTGTATCGACACACTCTCGATCAAGCACAGGTGAAACTATAATCGAAAGAATGTCCAACAAAAACACCAGTAAGACGACAGCAACGGGAGACATGCCTTAGCTTCTCGCATCAAATGGAAGATCCGAACGACGTGAGCTTCGAGCTTCATTGGTACTGATTTCCTTCATTTGGAGGTTATCCATTACACACTCTTCCATCAGGTGATATGCTTCACTTGCTTCACTTGCAGGATTATTCTGAGCATAACATGTCCACCACCACTGCATTTTCAAGTATTACAGTATATTGATCAAAGGAAATTTTCATTGATTAATTATTTCAAATAATACAAGCAATCATATTTAGGAAAATATTTTTCAAATCATTCATTTTTTGTGAAACAAGCGGAGACTTAGATCATATAGTGTTTTAACTTTTTTACTTAACATTTAACATTTAATGTATACTTTGGATTAGTTAGGTCCATTGTCAATGCAACGAAATATTTTTAACTTTTGCTATAGATTTAGGACATTTGACTTTTATTAGATACAATTATCTCAAATCGTGTATGCATATTGACACTTAAGCTTTAATTGAAATTTTCTAGAATCCTTTCTATAATTATCTAACAATTAGGGTGTGCATGGCAAAATTTCTAAACCTGGAACCTGATTCTGCTCAGAAATGATTATTTTTTATTATGTGCCCGGAAACTGATTCTGAGCATTTGAACGCGTTTGGTAACGGCAAAAAATTTCCATTCTTGGAATAGAAAAAGAACCGAAATTCGTTTGGTAATGGCATGAAATTTCTTTTTATTAAAAATATTTGTAAATACATAAATATTTTTTTCTTTTTTTTATTTTCTTTTTTTCTTCTTCTCCTTCTTGGCCATGGCCGGTAAAATAATTTTTTTATTAATAATATTTTTATATAAAATATTTTTTTCTTATTTTTTGGCCATGGCCTAGTTGTTGGCCATGGCTAGTAAAATGTTTTTTATTAATAATATTTTTTATTAAAATATTTTTTTCTTTTTTTTGGCCATGGCCTGATCGCTGGCCATGGCCAGTAAAATATTTTTTTATTAATAATATATATTTTTGTTCATGGCCTAGTTGCTAGACATGGCAAATAAAATATTTTTTATTAATAATATTTCTTATTAATAATATATATATTTTTGTTCATGGCTTGGTCACCGGCCATGGCTGGTTAAATATTTTTTTATTAATAATATATTTTTTTTGTTCATGGCCTAGTCGCCGGCCATGGCCAGTAAAATATTTTTTTATTAATAATATTTCTTATTAATAATAATTTTTTCGTTCATGGCCCGGTCGCCGGCCATGACCGGTAAAATATTTTTTTATTAATAATATTTCTTATTAATAATAATTTTTTTGTTCATGGTCTGATCGCCAGCAATGGCTAGTGAAATATTTTTTAATTAATAATATATTTTTTTTGTTCATGGCCAGTAAATTTTTTATTTTAATAATGTTTTATTATTAATAATATTTTTTTATTAAAATATTTTAATCTCACCAGATTCGGCGAGGGCAGCCCTCGCGTCGGACATTAGAAGATACATTAAAAATCAAGAAAAAGAAGAAGAAAAAAATTCATTCTCATTTTTGTTCCTAGAATCAAGAAGCTACTTTTTTTGTTTCTTAATTCTGTTCAAAATCTGATTTTGGAAACAAATTTTTGCAAAATTGTTCCCGAAATCAAAAAATTAAACAAATGAATTTCTGTTCTCAAATTGATTTTGGGAACAAAAGAATAGAAATTTTCATTATTTGACAAGTTACCATACGCACCCTTAAAGCCATGTTTTCTCTTTGAAAAATAACATCAAAGCAAATTGTAGATGTGGTATATCTTATACATTGTGCTCTTCCCTCTACCAAATAGACTTGGTAATTGACATAATAAGACCATGGGCATTGAGTACAGTTAGGGCCCGTTTGGCAACTTGCCAAATAGTGAAAATTTCTGTTATTTTATTCCTAGAATCAGTTTTGGAACAGAAAACTGTTTGGTAAACTTTTTGTTCCTGGGCACAAATTTGCAAAAAAATGGGTTCCAAAATCAGTTTTAGAATAGAATCAAGAAACAAAAAAAAGTAGTTTCTTGATTCCGGGAATAAAAATAAGAATCGGTTTTTTTTTCCTTCTTCTTTTTCCTAGTTTTTTCCTTCTTCTTCTTCCTTTTCTTCTTACAGGCCTGTGGTTTGTCATCGACGATCGCCCATAGGCCAGGGCCGGCAAGGACATCGCGGCCCTCGCCGATGGTTGGCGACCGCGAGGGTCCCCTTCGCCGGCAAGGACGATGGCGAGGGCTGGACCCTTGTCGCCTGGGTGACCTTTGCCACCGCCCTCTCCAAATCCGGCGAGGGTAGCTTGCGCACTGGGCGAGAGCAACCCTCACCGCTTAGGCGAAGGCAGCTCACGGCTGCACGAGGCCTTGCTCAGCCAAGGCGAGGCCGACCTCGTTGTCGCGACCAGCGAGGGCGGCGGCGAGGGTGAAGATGAGGGCCGTGATGCCCTCGCTGGCCCTGGCTAATGGCTAGTCGCCATCGTCGACGCCGGTGACAGGCCATGGCCAAGGAAGGGAAGGGGAAATAAGTAAAAAAAAGAAAAAAGAAAGAAAGAAATATTAAAATATTTAAAAATATTATTAAATAAAAAAATAAATTTTGTACTGTTACCAAATGCATTTACGTTCTTATTCTATTCCAGGAATGGAAATTTTGGGTCGTTACCAAACACTTTTAAATACTTAGATCAGTTCCCGAACACAGAATAAAAAAGAATCATTTATGAATAGAATCAGTTTTCGGGCATAAAAATTTTGTCATGCGCACCCTTAAGCTTTTACGCATGGCACTATAATGTTATTCTAGGAAAAAAAAATTAGAAAGATGTGTCTAATTCGCGGAAAGTGAATGATTTTAAAAAAAATTCATAAAAATGATTGCTTATGATTGCTTGTATTGCCTGCAAAAGTGAACTAACGAAAACAATTTCATAAAAATGATTGCTTGTATTGCCAGCAAAAGTGAACTAACGAAAAAAAATTTCATCATCCATAAAATTGTTTAGAGAAAGATTGTTGTAGATAATGAAGATATATTTCATTGAATAATCATTTCAAATGATACAAGTAATTATTTATTATAAAATATTTTTTAAATCATTCATTTTTCATGAAACAAACATAGTTTAAGATTAAAAGGTCGATTAAAGTTTGATCAAGAGATGACGGAAATTCCAACCTGCTCTCCATGGCTATCTTGCAAGCCTTGAGTTCTTCTTTGACCATCCCTTGCTCCTCTCGATGGTACTCACTCCACAGTGAACTCAAGAGCATCATTCCTCTCGTGAAAATGAGCCAGTGAGGTGATTTGAGGCCACCCAGAGTTCATCGACAACCGTTTGCTTGGCCGTGTTGATCCACTTGACCCTTGTCTCGAATGGCAACAATAGCAATAACAATCAATTCGGACATTCTCTCCACCACTTGGTATACACCATTCAAGTGTCTTGATCGTGCTCTGTGTAACTTTTGCCACGGCCCCAATACTTGAGATCGCGACGATGGTGTGGCACTTAGATTTCATTTGACTTGTTCATTCCTAACTGGAGTCACCCGAGTTCAGCCCTCTGTAGAAGTATCGCTTGTTCCTCTTTTTTTTTTTCCTCTATAATTAGGCACCTCATTAGTATCATTGAAGAATTTCTTTTTAGCAAGTTATTGGGTTATCGACGAAATAACTCGATTGCATAAAGTGAGTGTGTCGACTATTGATTACCTTTGTTGGTCATGGAACAACGTTACAATAAAAATTAAAAAAGAAAAAAAAGGGGCAAGAAATTAAAAACAAAACTATATCGATTAAAAGGGGCCAAATGACTTTATTATCCTTCGCCTTCTTCTAAAGTTCAGCTCAGAAGTTCTCAGTCATGGTCAGCGTGTAAAAAAGACGGAGAGATAAAAAGTAAAATCCTTCGAAATCTCCGCGGGAAAATCTGCGGGAACCCTAGAAATTGAATCCCATGGCGGAGCCCTCCGTCCACGGCGCCATCCGCCGCAGTTCCTCCGGCGACCGGCCGAATCGCGCCGATCCAGACCGACCTCCTCCTCCTCCTCCTTCGCGACCAAGCGGAAGCCCTAGCGACCTCATCAGCGCCTTGCCGGACGCCGTGATCCACCGCATCTTCTCATATCTGCCCCTCGAAGACGCGGTCAAGACCAGCGTCCTCTCCAAGCGGTGGCGGTCCGCTTGGACCTCCACCACGGAACTTGTCTTCGATGGAGGGACTGAAGGCCGGCCTCGCAGTACCTTCGACTTCTGGTCCATCGTCGACGCCGTCCTGAACCAGTGCACGTCCCCCACGGTGAAGAGGTTCCACGTCACCGGTCTAAATTACGACTGGACCGACCAACCCAAGGTCGAGCTCTGGCTCGGCTTCGCGGTGCGGCGCCGCGTGGAGGATCTCCGCCTGTGGCTGACTAGCGGGTCGGCGTGCTTTAATGTACAGCTGGGGATCGTGTATTGCTTGAGCTGGTTGGTGCGCCTGGATGTCTGTCGCTGCACTTTCTCGTTGGGTAGTACTATTAGTTGGCCTTGTCTTAAGTTCTTGTCAATCGAATATGCGGGGTTGAGTGATGATTTACTCAGGCGAATCTTCAGGGGAAGTCCTGTGTTAGAGTCCCTTGAGTTGCGCGATTGCTGGGGCGTGAAGAACATTATAATAGATTCAACAAGTGTGAAAGAGTTGGTATATGTCCACCCCGGATACTCTCGCACGAAGAAAATGAAAATTTGGGCGCCGCATTTGCTGTTGTTGCGTGTATCAGGGATGTGGCACTACTATGACTTTTTCAGACTCGACGATATATCTTCTTTGGTGGAAGCTGAGATAGATTTTGAAATTCTATTTGGTGGCAAGTGGATATGCTGCGACCTGTTGAAGGAAACTTTTGAGAAGCTGCGCCAAGTTCCTACAATCACCATTGGCGGTTGGTGTTTGGAGGTACGAGTTCAATAATTTAACCATTTATAGGACATGCTTGTGTTGATAGGTACCTGTGATTAGCACTGTTTCGTTGTGATTGTTGCCCCGGCTGAGTGACCTCAGCTTTTTGTGGCATTCTAGTCTTTCATCAAGGGCAATCATTGAGATCGCTTGTATAATTAATTCGGCAGATGGGATGATATATAACTTTGTGTTCCGATTTACAACATAAGAAAGTATCGTGAACCTTGGAGCTTCTTCCCTCTGTTTTATTTCCAATAAATGGATCTGGGATGAGTCAATTTTTTGGGACAATGAATGCCCACTAGATCTGGGATCAATGCAACATTCTTAGACGTGATTCTCACAAGAAAAATGCATGAAGACATTATTTGAAAAGGTTGCCTTTCCAGTTCATTTTTCAGTTTGTTGAGAAAATTCAATTATCTGGAAATATGACAGAGTAATGGACCTAGTTATCTTAGGTTGACAAGACCGGGTCATGCTCTCTTGTCATATTAGGTTGATGTTCCATAATCATCTTACAAAGAATTCTCAAAATATCTTACAATGGCCATGGATGGATTAACTTGGAAACTTCAGTCATAATGAGGTTCGTTGTCCCATGTGACTAACTACTAGAATTTTCACTCCTTCAAATATTACAAGTTCTACATGAGAAGCATATGTAAAAAGCCTATATTCTCAAAGCGATTCACTTGTTCATTTCTACTTGTGTTATCTTGTCGTTCATTTCCTGGTTGGGAGACAGGGTCAAAGGATATCGTATCTGGATGACTGTAATTTTGTTATTCTCTACTCATGTTAAACTGGAAAACTAATATTAATTAGATTTTCTATGTTGCTTGCTCAATGTGGTTAGATTCTGTCTCTTTTGGAGATGGAAGGAGTGCCAGCTGTGTTGTCAAAATGTCAGAATCTGACACTACATGGACCAGTTAGTCAATGGGACCTTCCTGGGATAGCATACATGCTACGAAGTTCACAGTGCCTGGAAAAATTAGTCATACACCTCACTGACCTCACCCCGTTGGAGGTTTGTTCCTATGCTATGATATTTTCAGTTTGCTTGTTGTGCTGACTTCTTTATCGCACAAATATTTAAACAGTGAGTTAAAACTTTGGAAGCACATAAAGTTGATTGATTCTGTCAGTCTACTCAACATTTGTGCAGGGCAATATTAAGCTGTTTTAGTTCATGTCTTAAAGTAATTGCAATGATGTACCGGAGGTTCTTTTGCTGCCATGTAGCATTAGGATCTTGAACTAAGAGTTTAGCAATGAGCACTTAGAAGGAGAACATGTTTTATATGTGTAGACGAGTTTAAGAGCTTAAATTGATTAAGACTCATTATAAAGTAAAACTAAGTTAGTAACTAACTAGCATCTGCAGTGGACAACTGAAAGTTGTTTGTTTGAAATTTTAGTGAGCCGATGAATTTCTTTTTTCCTGTGGAACCGCATTTGATGTGGAGTAAGTTTCTTAGATGAGGTATCTACGTGCAGTTAGAGCTTGATGAAGAACCTCGAGAACGTTTTAACTTTGACGAAGAAGATTTTTTGTGTTCACGGAAGGGGAATTTTCAATGTTTGGCGAATCATCTCAAGAGAGTGGAGATCATCGGTTTGAAAGCTGATAGTTTTGGGTCGAAACATCTGCTCGCCCTGATTAAGTTTCTTCTTGGGGATGCACTTGTGCTGGAGAAGTTGATTATCAAGGCTAAATTGCCCACACGACATGGACAAAAACGTTTTAAAGCTGCTGTTCTGTCGAAACTATTTGGTGTGAGCAAAAATGTGCTCAGCTGTCGAAGAGCTTCCAAAAATGCTGAGGTTATCTTCGATTGTCCTTCCAAATAGGTGTCCTCATCAAAGCATATGAAAGTCGGGATTTCGGATTGATCTTATGGCATGGGTACGTTGCCCTGGGCACTACACCGCTCATTTGTATTCACACTTTTTTTGACGGTAAAAGTTACCTGAAGTGTGACAGGATTAGGCTTTTTAACATGCCTCTAATTTGCTCCTTCCAAGTTTCAGTCTAGTTGTAAATATGTACCTGTCAAGGAAAGACGCTAGTACTAGTGCTTTGGTTCAAGGACATTTTTTCCTGACAAAAAAGTTTGCAATGGGAACTAGACTGTTTTTACGGTTTGATTTGGTTCCGCATTTCGAAAACCAGAACAAATCGTGTAATCATTAGTCTTTCCATTAGCTCCGTTAGGTTTTATTGGACGTTCACTTGTCATTTTGTTTTATTAATAGTCACGGGATATCAAAAAAATAAGTTTTAACACTTCACCTAAAATTGACGAAGTTAAGGAGGTAAATGAACGAAAGGTGAGTTTTTGGAACTCAAGCACATTGTCGTAACAAGTTTTAGGATTTGTCTTATAATTATTCGAAAAAAAGTATATCATACAAGAGTTCGAGTTTGGCTAATTTTTTAGAGTAAAATCTAAATATTTTTATACGGGAAATATGTATTTAAGACCTATTTTAAGTTACACAAACTTTTGAATCTGAAATTTTATATAAATAAAGCAGTTTATTATATGCCCGTCCTTTTGGCTCATCAGCAGCTCATCACTCAACTACTTCGACTTTTAAATGTTCTTCTACTTTAAATTTTCGATTTTTTTTTGTAAATTTTACAGCGCTAAATTTGAATTTTTTTTAAAATATGGAACACTTGAAATATTTTAAAATATTTACATAATGTGATGTCAATTCATATATATATATTTGTTATTTTTTTGGCTTCAGATTTTAAAGCAAAATCAAAAGCAGAAATATTAAGTAATCTTTATGTGATTCACAAACACGTGTTGGATGCTCAGATATAATCAACCATACTAGAATTAAGTTCTCAAATATTAAACTATTGAATTTAATGACATTTAAATTATACGATAACTCAATTTTCAAACTATGATAATAGGATTTAACCATCATATAATTAAAATTGATAAAAAAAAATTCAAGCTTGCGGATGTTATTATTAAATTATCCTGTTATCAAATAAATTATATTTTTTCAGTATTTATTCCGAGTTTGGTTTATATATTCATGAATTCGCAAAGCAAAAGGGGTGAGGGGTTCGCTCTTTCCCTTTGCCGAACTCAAAAGACGGAAGGGGGTTGCCGGAGCCAAAACTCGCCGGCGACAACTCCAGAAAAGTCTCACAGCTCGTGCTCGACGCTCTTCAACACACACTCTTTCTCTCACACAAGGATGGTTGAAGGCGTCATATGGTGCGCAAGTTTTTTTTGTCTTCTCTTGATGGTTGTTTGGTTGTTCCTTTTTCTGAGTAGTGGAGTGGCTTTTGATGCGAGGACGAGCGCAAATTGCAAGCTCGTCTGATGTTGATCAAGGTACAGGTTCGCAAGGCGTTTTGTGGTCACATAGAATGTGTGCTTGTTTCTGTGTATTTAAGTAGCTTGAAAGATGTTAGCTATAGCACTGCTGAGACTATTTGCGTGTAATATCTGTAAGCAAACATTTGCAAATTCAGATAATGGGTGGTCTGTCTCGTGTTGTCTCTTTGGTTGCAGATTCCTTTACGGCAAATCTTGTCGTGACAAAAGGGGAATCGGTTTATGATTTCTGTTGGTACCCATACATGTCTGCTACACGGTTGTTTTTTCAGTTGTAGTTATTTCTCTTCTGGTAATTAGCTACAGCTAGAATTGAGTTTGGAAGTTTTTCGTTATTCAGACCAGGTCAGCTGTGTATTCGCATCAACTACTCGCGATCTACGGTTCGTGTCTGGGATGCTACTACTGGACAGGTCAGAATTGTTAAGTTTAATTTAGAGGTATCAAGATCTCTAGGAAGACATCATGGAAGCCATGTAATCGTTTCGGGGTGCACTGAAGTTGTAGACCTGAGCTTATCACGTCTTAGACATGCTTTGTAGCAACTCTGTTGTCTGCAGATGCCCCTTAGCTTCACCTTGACAATCTTCTACATGAAGCTTCGTTTTCAATTGTCCCGAAAAGAAAGGACATTTTATCGACTCGTACATTGGACATTGCATCTACGTTGCACATACAGGGCTTATGTGCTGTGGATGAAATGACAGCTACGTTTTAGAATTGGACGAAAGTTACCTCTTGATTCCAACAACCACAAGGTTTGATACAGAGTGATCTTCCAGGATCAAAACAGTTTCAATCGCACCATCCGATCCAACAGAAACTTACTTGGTTAGAACCGTGACATATCATCATCATTCATCTTCGACGTACACATGCTGGATGCAGTCTATGTAAGGTGCCTAATGTCTTCAATGTAATGATACAAAGAGTGCAAGAAAATTCGATCTAAGCACGTCAAATTCATGTAATAAACCGCCTCCTGTTCATGAGTTGGCCGAGGTGAACTCGATATATCAGGTCTCTCTTCCAAAATATGTCGAATTATTGCATATGAATCTCGCAGCATAGTGATATGCCACCTCCAATAGAAGTCGAAACAGAGAGCAAGAGATCCTGATTCTTTCTCGATTGGCCCATTTAGCCATTAGGATCATTCTTTTTCCGTACGCATATTCAAAGAAAAGTATTGTAAGGACCACTTACAATTCTAAAGCGTGACCAAGTTTCCCTCTCGGTAACAGCTTTCTCTCGACATTAGATAACTTGTCGACAGACGTACACATTAACTTCTCGGTCTTTGTGAAATTAAGGTAACATTAAATGGCAAGAATCAGGAATCCAAGGATAGCTTTTCAAGTTCTTGGACTCCATGACAAGAGGCTTTCTTCAACTCCAGAGCTCTCTTGTAAGGCGGGGCGATTGGGGGTTGCACGGGATCAAGGCTCTTGTAAGTCCCGTCTGGCGCTTTAGGGAGCGGGTACGACCGGTCGGAGTCGTAGCCACTGAGGTCACCACAGGCTAAAAATGGAATATACACCTTGTTCGGTCCCTCCAACCATCCACTACTGCAATCTGTCACGCAGTGCACATTGAAATATTTACCGCATTGCCACAAATGACTAAACATCATTTAAGAAAAATCAGGTGCTTGACAAAAAGCCCCTAATAATGGGAACTTCAACTTTGATAAAACTTTATAACCTTCTTTTCTCTTTATATTCCAGAGCAAGTTGCATGGATAATAATCTAATCAGAGGAAGAGGGAACAGCTGAGCAGAATATTCTCTTTTCTACAGATTTTCGTTATGCTCCGGTTATGATACGGAGTATGCAGCTTAAAGGACTTAAATCACAAATTCAAGCTGCATCTATAGATGCAATAGAAATTAAAAAACAATATCTTTTTCGAAAAGGTCATCTAACAGCAGTAGGCAATCAATTGAAGAAGAAGATGAAGAAAAAAAAATCACAGGAACATCATAGTTACCTAGGTCATCAACTCCAGAAGGAGTCCCAATCTTTTCTAAAAGGTGGTGCAAGTCCTTCGGATTAAATCCTTCAGGGGGAGAATAGTTCTCACAAACAGCAAATGCCTCTGTAGATTTAACAAGATTGGCATGAGTTTTGATCATTGTCCAGGAACTTATGAAAAGAAAAATCACTACATCAGGAAGAAAATCTCTAATCTGGTAAACCCCATGCAGCCTCGAGACCTTTAGAAACAGACTTATCAACATGACTACTTAAAACATCCAAGGATTAACCTGCTTGGTGGATGCTGCCAGGATTAGTAATAGGATCCTCCTGAGAAAATGAATCAGGCCCACTCAGGAAAACTAAGATTGGATAAGCTTTTTTCTTCACTTCCTTAGATGAGGGTCTACTCTAACAAGAACTCAATGATGCCTGTCCAGAGCCACAGCTAGGTTCATTGGATGTTTTAAAGAATTCATTTCCACATACACTACCTAGATTCTAGAACAACTAACATGGTCATGTACCACGACGTCTGCTTTACCGTCTGCTCTGTTTTCATCCCCACATCAGTCAATTCTTCAAACACTCATTGATGATGATGTCATCGAGCGTTGTTATATGGAATGGCAAAAATTGCCTAGAGAATAAAAAGCAAATAGAAAGAGAACTATAAAAAAATTGTGTATGAGCTTCTAGAGAGTGCTTTTAAAATGGCACGATTCTAAGCGTAAAATTTTTTTGGATAGTTACCATAATATGAAGTTTGTTTAACTGTGAGAAAGATTTTCAAACCAGGGTTTAAACACAATTCAGAGTTCTTCTACAATATAAGAGGACTAGCAGTTAGGCAATTGACCTTGCGATTTGACACATAGTTAACTCACCATTTACATATATAGTCGCATCTCATCTTTTGCATATAATAAAATACCCAGAATAAAAATGATTGCTAACAAAATGAATAAGTGATTGACCAGAATTGGAAATTTACAGAAGACACAAAAATCATACCTATGCTGGAATTTCGACTGCTTTTTGGCTTTGCAAATGTCACAATAGGGAAGAATAACTTCAGCTGCGACAAGCAAACAAACAAGAAGGTCCGGAATGACGATGTAATAGTTCAAAAACCACAAAGCAACATAATAATGGTAAATGATCTCAACACGAGATAACTTGTGAACAGTGAATAAGACAGCGCATTGGCAACATCACAATTGGAAAAGAAGAAAATCAAGGATTGGCCAACTCCCCATGACAATTCTTGGAGTGAAAACTAAAAACTTTCAAAAGTTATTACCCATCAGTATTACTCGAATCGATATAGAACATACCGGACACTTGATACAAAGGACAAAACAAATCCAATGTCATGTAAATTCTATATGACTACCAGCCACTGTAAGCGCAACTCTTATAAGAGCAAATAGATAACTTACCTGGCTATAAAGAAGACTCGTGTCTTTCCCGCGAAATATTTTTGCTATAAATTTTCCACCTTCTTTTAGTATATGAGTAACAATAGTTAGTCCCTGCAGGATGCAACAAGTGAGTAGAGAGGCCAAGAGGTCCACCCACCAGTGTCGTTCATGGCAAAAAAACAAAGTTATACTAGCAACAGTTAACATGTAAGAATCTCAAACTGGATTGATTTTATTGACATACAATTCAACTATTCTTGTTTCCAATGGTTACTGGATCTATAAGGTACTATTGAGCAGGATTCCCTCATTTTTCCAGTTTAGCTTTCAATATGACTTCATTTTTAGTACTCTACTTTCCCAGGTTCTCACTTTCTATTACAGGTAGTACAGAAACTACTAGAGAAACAGCTAAGTGGACAAGCTAAACCTGCTATTTTTTTTTTTGGGTCAGAAAACCCAATAGGTGAGATACCTAATTATTTATGTAAAATTTAAAGCAAGGGACAAAAGTTAGCTCCATTAAATAATTACATAATACTGGGACAAGAACTCAAATACAACCCTACACAACTGAGTGAAATAAGCCCCAGTAGATAAAAAGAGATTGTATAGGAGGATTTCTGCTTCTCACTTCAGTTTGTAACTTTTCTCTCTGGTTGAACTTGCTATTTGGCTTTGACCCAAAAAAAAAAAAAAAGAACTTGCTATTTGGCATCAAAAGCTTGTCAAAAACCCATAAGTCCAAAAGTAGAAGCCAGAAACCTTGTCTTCACTTATATTAACTTCTTTAAGTCAGACACAGATTTCAATTTCAAAAGTTACATCATCCAAACACAGCATTTCACTAAAAAGTGAAGCTAAACTGAAAGTGTAAAAACTGCAGTTGAAGCCAAAAAGTTACAGCTAAAAGTCTAAAGAACCCTAATCAAACTCTTAGTATTCCTTCTGAAGGAAATGACCCTAAAATATGAAAGTTTCCAAGTCATAGATTATATTTCATCCATAGGAGCAACTACAAAACTTACTGCTAAAATCAGTTGAGACTGAACAAACTCATCCATGTCATGAAGACCAGTTACTGCAAGTTCCAGAAGTTAAAACAGCCTCAATGAACATGTCACCAAAAAGAGCAGATATAAGGGCATAAACGAGCAAGTGGCGTACACTAATACACTCACCATCAGGAGCGCCATCGCAGACCACCAAGTCAGCCTTGCAACCATCAAAATGTCTGATTACCTGGCCCGAGAGAGAGAGAGAGAGAGAGAGAGAGAGAGAGAGTCATCTTGCAAAATAAATCTTTATGAAGCCTTGGACTGCAAGGCAACAAAGATCTCAGATATCATCCTTAGAATTTTATGAAGCCTTGGACTGCAAGGCCACAAAGATCTTACATAACATCCTGAAAATTAAATAATAAAATAGCTCTGCTTTCACAATGTAACAACATAGTGCCATTAAAAGTTTTTCAATCATGAAGCTACATCCATAGCCCTGCAAAATTCTTGGTAGGATTTTGTCCAATAGAATGTTTACATACACAACCCTCCAAATATAAAAAAGGAATATCACATGAAATCCAGTATACTATACTAAAACCAAGCCTACTCCAACTGTAACAATGCACATTAGGCTAAAACATTTATTCATTCCAAAAGCAATTAGTAAATTGCAAGTATTTTGTAATCTTCCTTACATCGACGTGTCTAGACGCATGATATCTACATAGATATAGTGCACACAGAAAATCTGGAATGGCTCCAGTTCATATTTCATAACCTCTCAAATAAAGTTACTTCGCATATTCAATACAATCTTCTTCTATTTAAATATTTTATTACAGTTAGCATTTACCACATAAGCTATACTTTCCCCCTGGCATTACTTCTACAAAAATTCTCCAAAAAACAATGTGAAGGTAAAAAATAAGATGATCATTTGGAAAAATATTTCATTAAATTAAACAAAGTATTTTAGAGACACAGCTTGTTGAAATAATACAATGGTTGATGAAGGTAAAAAGACACTTTCAAAAGTTTGGGAGGCTTTTCTTTAATTTTTTCTTTTCTGGTGACCAATAAGTTCAAGTGTGAACAAGTTGAGCATGGTAATGAAAACAAAAGGCCAGATCTGTTATGGTCCATCAGACATTTACACCAAATTCACGCTCTTAAAACTTTGGAAGGAAAGTAGATATTCAATTTCCTACCAAGCATGACTAAGGCTTTATTTACTATTTCTTCATTTCAAGATTGGTCAACTTGTATCATCTCATTTCCCATTGCCAATTATATGTCATCGTCCACCTTTAAGTGTCACATATCGCAAGCCAGAGAAATTTTTCTTACCACTTCAGCTGTTCGGGCATTTGTTATATCACCCTGTACTTGGATGACTCCCTCAATTGGAGCCATAGGCTGTAGATCAATTGCGACTATAAGAGGAAGATCTCCTTCCCTGCAAATTAGGACAAAGAAGAATGGTCTGAACAGAGAGTCTGAGCAAGAACACAAAAATCAAGATGTAATACCAAAATCTCTAAGAAGCAATAAGGTCAAAATCCAAATTTCACAATATGGCTATGGAAAAAGTTTGTCCAAAGCAGGGGAAAAGGACTCGGTCTGAAGTTTAGTGTGCATGTTTTTCAGAATTCCATATTCAAAAAAGATTTGGAAGTTTCACATGATAGAAAGTATGTCAATCGGAAAATACATTTGATCCTTCAAAGGCTGTTACATGGATTTCATGACCCTTATCTATTGTGGATATATGGTTCACCAGTCAGGTCTGTTCACTTTTCGAATTTCAAATGATTTGCATTATTTAACATGATACTCTCCTCCAAGTCACCTACCGGTGATGACGGCTATAGAGTAGAGTGAAATGAAGCATCCACTGAACATGGATTTAGACAGTACCCAGTGCTTTGAAGGGAAACATCAAGCCTTTTGGAAGTTTCTCATGGTTAAATGCCATAGAGGCAGTTCAGCTTAAGGACCAGTACAATTAATTCTACACGGATATGACAAGATCCATACTAGGAACTAATGTTCAAACTCTATATTCCCCATTGGCCATTTCAATATGGTGTCCAAAACTCTTTGTATGATTTGTGACCGAATAAATAAGCATGACAGGAAGTTAACTAACACTAGTGCACACTTCTGTCACCGAAAAATCTGCCTTGAGATATCATGATAAATTGAACATTTGTTGAGCAGACAAAATGGAACCACCAAACTCAAATTTATTGTCTCTAAACCACACCATTCTGAGGACACAATACCTGAATTACTAAGGGTAATATATTACACAACTGGGGAAAAGTACAAAAGGAAGTATGGTTGGTTCACTAAAGGCTCATTTAAATAGACACCTGAGATCTTGTCAAGTATGAATACAACAACAGCCAAGTTCTACATTAGATCATCCACAAGTTATAACATATCCAGCCACTCTGCTCTAGTCCGATTCCCCTTTCGAGATGAGGTGCTATAGAGTGAACTAAAGACTTGACGGACGTAAAGCATCTCCAAGGCATTCATACAGAAGAATCGAAGAATAATTATCTCTGGGCTCTACAATGTGCAAGTCAGTTACCAGAAAAAAAATCTCACTTGCATGATGATCAAGTAACAACCCTAAATGAAGTATCTGAAAAGTCATGATAGAAGCAGATAGACAGATAAAGAGACAGACAGGCAAGCGTGAAGGAAGTTGCCAACTACAGCACCTATAATTTGATTTTATCACCCAAAAGATGCTTTTGAAAAACGTTTAGAAACACATGGCCTAGCATCCCAGGTCAAAAAAACTCTTGATGTTCATTTTCAACAAAGGCTTTGAATCTTTAGAAAGCCCAAACTTTCCTATTTTCGGATTTGAAACTTGCTCTAATTGGATGCCTATCTCAATATAGTATATGATTGGTTTTGTACACATTGCGTCATTTCCATGCCCCGAGTGTAGTGTGATGCGTGGAACATATGACAAAGGTATGACCCAGGGTTATCAACTCTTTGATTTTGTTCTCATATGATATATCAAACAGGGAAGTTTGGCCATTCAAACTAAGGAAGAAGCATTTGATATATTCATCACATCAAGATAACAAGGAAAAAAAATGTCAACTAATTCTTGCACAGATATGGCAGATTGAAGATGCTCTCATAGTCTGAAGATGGTTTTACTCAATTGAAGGAATAGCTAAGCCTTAGCATCACCTTAGTAGCAATTTTTACAAAAAGAGAAATCATAGAAGCATACACCATCGATATTTACATTATCGATGAAGATTTTTATACCTAGAATCAGGTGAAAGCTTTGCGGGAAGATATAATTTACGACTTAAAACCTGCATATGAAAAGTGGGCAGCATAAGCTAACTTTAATCTATTTTAACCAGCACAATTCCACACATGGCAAGAAGCCCAAAGGAGAGAAGCTATAGAGGAAAAGATGTTCATGACAAAATTATACAAAAAAGGAAGGAATTTGCACTAAGATCATTCAATTCCAGCGTACATGAGCCTTGAGTCAGACAGGCAAGGCAAACAATTTCCTGAGGATCTCACCAAATTGTGGTCTTTAGAAGGATATACTTTAGGATGAAGGAAACACTTCAAAAGAAACACATCCATGTCCAATGTTTCCCTATGCCCGCAATGCATCCATTTTCAATTTTTCCGATGATAATTAGATACGAATAATTCAAATGTAATTATCATAATGTGAACATAACCAGTTTTAACCAGTTTTTCAAGTGAGAAGGAAAACTGTGTTATCTAATGCCACTAAAAGCAAAAAGCAGAAACAGCTTCTTAAAAGTGGGATCGCAGTCCAAGATCACTTAATGCATGATCATTGATAAACCTTGTGTTTCCATATACACTAGAATCTACATGGTGTTTATTGCATAGATACGGTATTCCTGTTCAGGTGCTATCTAATCATCCAACTGATTACCATGCAAAAACGTACATTTAGTGATAGGAAGAGAGATACGTCGTAAATAAGTGATTCCTGTTTTCTTCTGCAGGAAATTCTATGGAATTCATAACTGTCTCAATGTTGTTGTTGTTGTTATTATTATTATTTTACTTTTTTTATTGTCTGTATGCTCATTCAAAATTATAGATGTGCAGAAATGTACAAATTGACATTTGCTTACATCTAAATAGTTGATGAATAATTGGATTGTTCTCCTATTAACTGTCAAATATTATAACTTCTTTTAGTCTAAGAATATTCCCACTCTTCAGTTAACTAAAGGTTCTTGGCATGTTTTGGCATTTATTTCAGTAAGTCCTCTTCAGCTCAACTTGTCAGTGTGAACAAAAATCATAGAATCAATTCAATTACAGAATTATCTTTCCAAAACCAATCTTATTAGGATATTGTGCTGTTGAAACTTGAAGATAAATAAAGAAGCATTATCAGTTTCACTAGAGGTTGCCAGGTCATCTATATTCATACCTATTGATGCAACAATTTCAGGATGATTCATTACATACAAAAAATTGACATGACTAACTTTTCTTCAGTAAAGCAGTTGACACAAGTCATAAATTACTTGCATGAACATTTGTAGTAGAATTTGAAGTCCTTATAAGAGCAAAGCTGGAATAATCTTCAATTTTTCACTAGGCATCGGTAATCAACATTACCGTGGCACTGAATAGTATACCTGACTCCAACTACCAGGGGCAGCACATAAATCTACCACACGTTTCACTCCTGCAAAAGCCAAAAATAAAAGCACAAGAAAGGTCTCAGTATATCAGATATGATGATTATGTTACCTCTGCATATGCTTTTTAGAAAATAATATACTAAAGTGACCTGCTTCTCAAAATATGGATGCCTACTAACAAATACATCTCTTTCGGCTTGTCACTCCCGCAAATAAAAGAACTCATTTAATATAATACACTCCTCCTATCAAGCATGCAATTACTAAAGAAGAACACGAATAAGTAGCTGTCATTATTATAACACTCGACAAGCCTTTGCCTTCAAGCATGGCATGAACAATAGGGACCTCATGATTTGCCAAAGATGCGGCACCAAATCACATTTGAGACAGTCAAGCATGAACTTTCCTTTCATATATTGAGAAAATAGATGGCCTCAAGCTATACAATTTTTCATTCAGATGTGATCTCTTGCAGTATAGTCAAAACCTATTGACCTTGTTAGATCGTTCAAAAAATCGTCATTTAGGTGAGGCTGGAGTAAACTCGCAAGTTGACTCACTGAATTCCCTAAAAAAGCGAGTCGACTCGTGGCAACACCTTCATTATAAAATGTTATATTATCTCAAATGGGCTTCTTCAACTAGCACAGAGAGAATCAAGCCCACTTGCACAATGGGCCAACTTTGCAACCTCCTGACTCAAAGCCGAACTTTCCTTTATAGTGACACAAGAGAATCAGAGCTTGGAAATTCTATTGAAGACAATCAACTCACAAGCCCCACTCAAGCCTCACTAATTAGCCAAGCCCATTTGTTAATTATGCAAGCTCAAGAGTAGATTTCGGCCCATTTAAGGAGCAAAACGTGACTTAATGGGTCCCATGAGGAGGAAGAAGCCAAGGAGTTTCTAGATTTTGAAGAGTAGATGCAGTTTGAATTGCAAGGCTGGGGGTTAAATTTTAAGTTCCCATGTGTTTTAAATTTCCTATGTCTTCAATGTTTCTTAGGGTTGAATTTAAAGTTTCCATGTGTTTTAAATTTCCTTTGTCTTTAATGTTTCCTAGTCACTACTAAATATGTGTTTCATTCTCCATTGTCAGATTTAGGTTTGAGTTTGATATTATATGAAATTTCCTCCTCAATTAACTGACTCCTTCGATTTGGTGCTTTCTCCAATTCTTTGCTGGTGAACCATATAAGGTCTTTATCCTTGGCTGGTGGAAGACTCCTTTATGTCTTGGTGGTGAAATCTATCTCAAAGTTACTTTCCATCAAGCACTCTCAGCATCATCATAATCTCAACATGCATCATATAGAGAAGGTAAATTCATTGTAAAGAGAGTATCCACCATCATACAACAGGAATTGCTACGAGGTTTCACTTTAGCTTACACATCTTTGACTTACTAGAATACTTCTAGCTCAATGTGGGACAAAGTAGCAAGTATGTTTTTCTCAATTACTTGAATCTTCAAAGTTCTGCACTAGTTCAGAGTAATTGAACCATTGGCAAAGAACTCATTAGCTTTACCTGGAAAGTCTTGGTTAGAGAACTTCTTTATAAATAGGTTATGTTTGACTTTCAATATAACATAGCTAATCAATTTATTCATAGTACTGGAGTATACATTGAAAATCATTTTATTATGTATAATAGATGTTTAGGGACAAGTTTATTGTTCTAATAACATTTCCTGAGGATACTTCGCTGAGTTTTTTAAATCTTACAATTCGAAGATTCAATCTTCTGATACAATTTTGTGAACCACCTATCGATCTTAGTTGAACAAGCGATCTTGACTACCTTGACCTCTCATATCGTCTCCCCATTCTCATTAGATATGTGTGCGTGTATGTGCGTGTGTATGCGCGCACGCACACGAGAGAGAGAGAGAGAGAGAGAGAGAGAGAGAGAGAGAGAGAGAGAGAGAGGCCCACTACCCTCAAATATATTGAACTCCTCGTCTATTTGAAGAAGTTTAAAAGCACTTCTAGCACGCCAACCTTCTTCTTTTGCTTTCCGATAGTAGATATCCTACAAAGGAATTAACTCTGAGTTCAACATGGTTGAAATAGGACAAGCCCATCAAATGGATGTCCTGCAAAATGTTAAGTTACCCTCTTGTCCCTTGAAGCTTTGCCCATGTCTTATTATGCTCCTGTAAGAGAACTCCACAATCCACTATATTCAAAGCATGAAAACAATGTCAATAAATTGTGGACAAAGGACCAATATCAACTACAGAAACTAGATTTCAAGAAAGCAGCTTCATGAGGAATAAACTTCCGGTCATGAGAATAAACTTCTGGGTTTTCAACATGAATTCAACTCCAAGTCTCTCAATTTTACCACCAGTTACCCATAATGACATTCCAAAACTGTCGTTGTCAAATTGAAGAGCCACAAGATTCAAACAACATCAAACTTCGCCAAAAAAAGGAATAAGAATAAGCCTATTGGACAATAATAGTTGGTTTAGCGGCTGTTGCTCCTATCCAAAATAATTCATGAAAGGTGGTTCAGCTTTGACTTGCAACATACTAAAATAGCTCATATGTATTGACCACCAACATGAGTACATGATCATGTAACCAAATAGCATACATCACCCCGAATGTCAAAGATTATGCATACAGCAATAATCTTTATTTCAGAATGGACGATGTCGATGGGCACACCCCATTATGCTATGACTATTGAGAAGAAATCCTAATCACCAAAACTAATTAAATGATGTTACAACACAATTCTTGTAACAGTTAAAGACGTAAAGTGCGCTTGTCCAGAATCAGATGCTTTGAGCAAGTCATCCCTTTTTCCTTCAACAACTAACAAATGCCAAAATACCACAGCCAGCTCATCACAATGTAAGGCATCCAGTGGTAGACATCATCAGCTTCTCATTGCAGGTTATCACTAAAAGGGAGCATCCATAACCATCTGTTCCAAGCTGAAAGTGGCATCTCCACAGAACAAAGTCTAACCATGTACAGTCTTCCTTCTCGGCTAAGGCCAAGCTTAAAACTTTTTCATATCAAAATAAACAGATATGCTCTATAGTTATCAACCCAAGGACTTCCACATGCCTTGAAAGAGCATTTTCCTTCAACAGGGACAAGGCCAACATCGGTTCATTACATCAAACAGCTGGAGGGCATTTCCGGGTCATAAAGCAATCGCGGCAACTATCACGAACAACACAGCAAGCTAAGGCAACTCGGCAAGAGAAGCCAACGAAAGCGCCGCTACTTCGGAGCGAGAGAAACCAGGTAACAGACGCAAGATCGAAAGAGAAAGAGAGAAATTGCAGAGCGGCGAAGAAGCAAAACCTCAGAAGGCGTCGACGGTGACAAAGGGAGAGGGGAGGGCGCTTTCCGACGGAGGACTCCGGCGGCGGACGGCGGAGACGAGCGGACGATCCGCCGTTTCTGGGCCGTCGGCGGTGGAACTGTATAGGCAACGGCGAGCGCACACGGGAGCGAGCGCCTTTTGCCAACGTAAAGAAAAAACAGAAAAAGAAAAATAGGAAAATCGCACTTATAATATTATTCGTATTCGATTTTGGTCCCTGTGCTATATATTTCGTTGCAATTTAATCCCCGAAATTATGTCCGGCAACAATTTAAGGTTGGATTCAATTTTTCTCCGTCCAGGCGTGGACGGAAAATGCCGACTCAATTCCGACAAATCAAACATAGGTAGGTGCCTACTTGTACAAGTTTATAAAAAAAAAATTAAATTTTGATCCTCGTACTTTTAGGAACGCTCGAGCTCAATTCTTTTATTTTGTAATTGCAATCGTATTATTTACTCCGCTGTTTGATGGAGCATGAGCCGTGGACAAGGACTTTAAACGATGAAACCCCAAATCGAACAGGCGAGAGAGGGACGGAAGGGAAACAGGCCTCATCCGTGGATCCCTCCCAAAAATCGGTGCCTTCAAATTCAATGTAGATGGGTCGGTTGTCAAAAGGGAAGAGGGATCTTTTATGTTCAGAAACCTATACTTTATGATAAGGCGAGAGGGAGGGAGGGAGCTGTTGCCCGGTATTCGCCGATTCAGTGGGGTGAGCGGTTGCCGGATTTGTTGAAAGAGCTGCCGCGACTTCTTCGGCACTTTGAAATGGAAGCCTTTTAGCCTTGCGATCTGTCCTCTTGCTCGTGGTACTTGGAAGCAGAAGGTGATCCATCATATTAGGTCGGGAAGTGTGATGATAGTTTATCGCGGAGAAACCAAGCCCATGGGAGCTGAGACCCACATCATTGAAGACTGAAGAGAAGCTCTAGCCTTGTTCAACTTAGCGGGATTTGATGTACGAGACACAGGAGTCTAATCGAGTCGTAGATTGGATCGCCAAAATCCATGGCAAGAAGGCCCCTTCCCTCACAATTGGTTTTGTAGAGTACCGCTATTACTACCGTCAATGGATCTTTTATGTTTGGAAACCCATAATTTATGTCTAGTGAGCTGGTAGTAGGCCGAGAAACAAGCCCATGGGAGCTGAGACCCATCATTGAATACTGTGAAGAGAAGCTTAGCCCGGTTCAGCTTAGTTGCAGACTGAATCGCCAAAATCCATCGCAAGAGGGCCATTCCCCACAATTGACTTGTAGTGCCACCGTTACCTCTCTAAGGGATTTTTTTATATTCGGAAACCCATAACTTATGTCTAGTGCAGATGGTAATGGGTCGAGAAACAAGCCCATCGTGGCTAAGACCCACCATTGAAGACTGAAGAGAAGCTAAGCCCGGTTCAACTTTAGCGGATTTGGTCCACGGGCTACGGGAATCTAATCAAGTTGCAGACTAGATCGCCAAAATCCATCGCAAGAAAGCTCCCTTCCCCACAATTGATTTGTAGTGCCATCATTACCTTTAAGGGATCTTTTATGTTCGGAAACCTATAACTTATGTTATCCTTTGATGTTTAACAAACGAGGTACTTCGTTTTGACCCCAAAAAAATATTTCCTTTAAAATTTTTAGTCGTGTTATTATCTGCTCAATTCATATATTGTTAATAATAAGTGAGAAAGAAGAGGTAAAGAAGAAAAAACTTCTCCAACAATTCATATATTCTTCCATAAAATCTTTCAAAATCTTGACAATATTAAAAGTTTTAATGACATTATTATTTGCTGGATTAAGACTAAATGCTACATTTCGCAACCACATCTAACTCTTAGCTATGTATAGCTTGAGACTGCACGTGGTTTCTACCCTCTTTTGTCAAACTTCGTTGGCCAAATAACACCAACCCTCAAATGTACAAAAGAGAGACAAACTTTGGCTTGTGTAGCTAAAAAACACAGCCCGTAGGATAAAAACACCATCCGTCACAATTTCGCCAGGTTCCTACAGTTAAATGTCTATGTTTCAGCCAACGTGGCCCTCATTATGTTGATGTGTATAGCAAGCGGTGTATCTTCTCTCCAAAAAACGGCGGCGAATCATGCGAACAATCGACATCAGGCAGTTCCATTGTCTATCTAAAAAAAACATAGTAATTAGGGTTTCTTTCATGAAAATCAATCGATCCCTTGTTGGGGGTTTAGAGTTTAGGGTTTCCAAATCTCTCCCACAAACAATTCTTTGAAGGCGACTATGATTCTTAAAGATTTTTTTTGGAGGAGATATCTTCCGTGACGTGTGATGTTATGTTGTGGCTCAAATTCTTACTATGGTAGGGGTTTGAACCAAAGCCCTGAGGCCGAGATAGGTCCGAGACAAGTTTGGAGGTGCTTGAGGTGCGAAAGAACAAGGGCTTGCGCACCCAAACTGCTAGTCATAAGAAGCCCAATAGGCGAGGCTACTAGGCATGGTGAGGGTGTCTGGCAGGTGGCTGAGCTACTGACCATGCCTCTAGGTGGGAACCCCGTAGTTGTGCTGAACCTTCGAGCGTTGTGTTTAAATTCCTATCTTTGTCTCATCTTAAGATAGAACACAATCTCAGCTGGATGAAGTTTTCTCTTAGGCTACGTTTGGTCGTTCATATAAAAATCAGGACATAATATGTTTTATCCTCTCCTGTGTTTGGTAGCTGTCTGAGATAGGATAAATGGGGATATAGCCAGGATAAAATAATCCTAGGGAGGAGGTGGGATAGAACCGGATAGAATTTCTCAAGAAAGCAACACACGAGGGAATTAGTGTTTCCCACAATTACCGCCTCTCCTCCGCACCTACCTGCCTCTCCATCGTGCCCAACCGCCTCTCTGGCGGCGGGCTGCCTCTCTGTTGTGCACAACTGCTTCTCCGGCGCTGGCGACCGGCCTGTGGGAAGATGAGCAAAACTAGGAGTAGATTTGATGAATCGGGAAGATTTATTACCTGTATTTTTCTTGATTTCGGGATGTTATGTCATTCAGAACAAGAAAGTTGATGTTAATTTAGTGTTTGATTCACAGAAGATGTTGGGACATTTTGAGATTTATTTTCATCTTTCTACGCTTCTACTCGAGTGAGACGTTAATTTAGTGTTTGATTCACATGCTTGTTCCTTACTAAGCAACTGGATTGGGGCACTTTCCCTGATATTTTTGCGTAAACAAAGCTGCAAGCAAGAATTTGCAGTGAGTGAAATATGCGATGAAGTTCTCCTTCACGTTGCGCCACCTCTAAGCAACTGAATTGGAGCACACGTCCTTCACGTTGGAAGGCTTTAGCATTATTTCTATTGGCCAATTAGATTTTGAAAAGAAACGTGAGATGAATTTCTTCTTTTACGCTCTCATAAACATATCGAAAAAGAAGTGCAATTTTTGTCATATTTTGCCACAAAGAATAGTTTTTTTTTTCATTGGGCACAAAGAATAGATTATGATGATAATAACCATATTATTTCATGGGCACTACGAAGTGGCATATATATCTTTATATTGATATCCAGTTTCTACCAAACAATAGACATGATAGGATATAAAAGTATCCGATTTAAATCCGTAGTTCACCAAATAGTAAATATAATATGATAAAATATCAGGATTTCTTCTCCTATCATGACTAGAAATCCAAATGAACAAACGCAGCCTAAGGGTTTTTTAATGAAACTTGGTAAGAGAAATTCGAGAACTTGTTAGGAGTTGTATAATTGGGCTTGGGAAATACGAGAGTGATTGATTTTATTTTCATAATTCTCCTATCTAATGGATTATTTGCGGCTAACTTTTCATGTGTATCAGTACTAGGACTGAACCACTTAGATCTTTAGTGTCCTTGTTGGTCTTCATCGATTTACAAAGTAATTATGAATCTCGTGTTTGATAATGAATTGCACCATCTGTTAATTTCCGCATTATTTCACGACAAGTAAGAAGAACATGAACACTATAGATATACTTATTTTGTGAAATATGTCATAATTATTAAGATTTTTCCCCTAATCGAGTCCAATGTCTGTCATCGGGGGACGAACGATTATTCTGGGCTCCATCTTTAAGATAGTTGCTTCTGGGCCATTTGGCATTGGATGTCAAACAATTGGTTGAAACTACCATTGAAGAAATTGATCAAATGTATGAATTTTGATGGGAGAGAATGCTATAGCAATGTAATGTTTAAGTCGTGAATATCACTTTTAAGCTCATTTGAAATTTAGAAGCTGAAACTCTTCAATTTTTGTTTGGCATCATGTAATTTACCTGTCAAAACGCTTTCAAGAATTCTCATTTTAGTGCAACGACTTGTGTCACAGACGAGTGATTCGTAAAGTTTAATCGATCCTGAGCAAGATTGGAATGAGAGTCGTTGGATCCTTCTTGTGAATCAATGGGTTGGTTGATAGATTGGTAACTAGCCTTAGTTAACTAAGTAGACGCGACTAGGGACGGTGTTTGGTATTTTACATTGATAGGTTGGTTGACTGATGAGAATTAGTTGTAGTTAACAAAGTAAAAAGATTGAGGACTGAATTCTTGTACAAGAGGGATACATGATGGGAGGGAAGTACGAATTGTTGAGAAAATTTCCTAATAGATTTTGAAGTTGACAAAACTATCCGTATTAACATTGTAAATCTAATATTTACTCTAAAGTATTTTGATCCGGGTAAATATATTCTAGAAGTGGCAACTTTAATATTTCAAGAGAACTTAACTTTCTGGACGTTCAGACTTTACGAGGTTCAAAAGGAAAATTTCAGACTCTACGAGTTACGGAACGAGAAGTTCAGACTCTACTAAAATAGGCACTCAAACTTTATCTTAAGATGTTAGAGAACTTCAACTCTACTTTTGAAAGCCTCAGACTTTACTGAAGACCTACGCTAACTTTGTTTCTAATTGTAAAGCAAGAACCAGAAATTCTTCAGACTCATAATTTATTCGGAACGAAACATAACAGCTAGTGATTTGGCATGGATTTCACAAAAGGAAAGTTTTGATCGACTCAATCTAAGGCTAATTGATTGACAATCAAACATTATGGCAAGTATAGATCACAATGGATAATACTCTACTTATGGAAACTAAGATTCTAGTTATATGGGCAACAAGATTTAGTGGAATTCAGATTTTGTCAACCAACGGCTACTCAATCTATTTTGTACAAATCTGTCCAAGGTAAAGATTAGAAGATGATCCTCTGAAGACTGTCTAACGGCTAATTTGAAATTAGAGAAGTATAAAATGAGACCAATGAGAAGCAGAAGGTAGCGAACGAGATCGAGAATCAACAAGTCCAAAGTTTGAGCACATTCTAATTCTATTGCTTGTCTTTTCTAAACTAAATACTGAGATTTTGAGGAACATTCTATAAAAGTGATTGTGAGTTCTATCATTCACTGAGTGATATCACTCAGTTCTTGTAATCCCTTTTGATTACATAGTGGAATTCAGCCAGTAGGCTGTCAGCGTGGAAGAGTGAGTGTAAGCTTGATCTAAGCCGAATCACTATAACTTCTTGTGTGTAGTTCTCTCTATCCTTAATCTCTCATTATATTATTTACACTGCACACTAGCACATTCAAAATTTGAACATTGTTCAAACTTTATCGATTATAAATCGTTTTCGCTTTAAATTCTTCAAAATCACTCACATATTCACCTCCTTTAGGTGATACTTGTTATCTCTAACACGAATATCCACCATTAGATCCAGAAATCATCAAATTGCATATACAGCATCATCACTCCTCATTTGTATCTTCACCGCCAAGAAATGCACGAATAAGGCTGGATCCAATCAAATTCAGATGAGTTGACCATAGGGCGAGTGAATCAAGCATCGCATCAGGTCGAGAGAGCATTGCACGGTCTCGATCTCAAGTATCAACGACTATATTAGCCGCATACAAGATAGGAACTACCCCAAAAATGTTCTCTAAACTAACAGATTCAAGTGCCAAAATCAAGAAGAGGTCACAAGGCCGGAACAACACCAGCAAATCTAGAGCTCTCCCACACCCCTCCCTACTACTCACAAACAACAACCGATTACCACCACCTTCTATCCGCCGTATCACTCCTCCCCCACTCTCCTCCTCCTCCACCTCCACCTCCACTCTATTCGCATAATTCCTCCTATGACAAAAAGCTTTTTGTTATGTTGTTGCCTGTCCTTTTGTGTTGTGTGGCCGCTAAATGGTTATATATTTTCAAGTGGTGTGAGGAGCTCCTCCTCTTCAAGCCTCTCCCTCAGTCTCCACCCCCTTCATGACACACTACAAATTCACACCCTCCCATCTCCTCCTCCTCATCTCATCTCCCATTGCCCAGCCTCACCTGCCCCATCGTCCTCCCTCTCCATAGTCTTTAATCCTCAAGACCCAACCTCAAAACTTCAGTTACCTCTGCTGAGATTTCCAAATATTTTGTACCCCTCTTCCTCTTTGGTTCCTTCTTCTGATATGGCAACCGTTGTGTGCCAAGGTTTGCAGTCATGTCTGGAGTCCCGAATCGTGGAGCCGGTGTCTCTAAGGCTCAAATTGACTTCACCAAGTCCTCCTCCGTTCTCTCAGTTCTTAGATGTGCCCTCAAAGAGTAGCCTTTTGGGTAACTCCAGCAAAGGGTCTGAAGTTCAAAACGAGACCCCCAAGATGACCAGCAATTTCAACAAGCAAGATTTTGCCTATGTACCTCCATTGACAAAGAGTCCTTCTTCGATATCACTCCGCGAGAGAAGCTTGGAGATGTGCACTGAGGATCTAGGTAATGAGACTGGTATTGTTGGCCATGTTAGCGAAAGCATGGTTTTACCGTCCGTTACGACCGGCGGATCGAGGTACGATCGGAATTTGCCTAAACCCCGTGAACATGCCGGGGCCAAGGAACCGACGCGTCGTGGCTTTCCGCCTCCGCTGACTACTATTAGAGGGGTGAAGTCCATCCAAGTTAGGCCTCACAGAGAAGACGGAAGGTTGGTCATCAAAGCCATTGAGACACCGCCGTGTTACCCTCACTTTCGAGCCGAAAGGAGCGACGGCCGGCTCCAGCTATGCTTCCTGGGAGAACCCACTTCGTCATGCGGTGATTCTGTAGATGATGAAGAGAGAATGTTCGACGACCACACGATGGAAGATGATGAAAAGGAGTGGGAAGAAAACGGTGTCTTTGAGGAAGAAGAAGCAGATGGTGATGAAAATGGTGAGAGAGATGATGCCTCCGGTGATGTCAAGGGCATCTCTCCGAGATGTGGAGGATGCAAGCAAAGAGGGCCTGAAAATAGAAGGCTGTTCACTCTGGGTGGCCACATCTTGAAGCTTTTTCTCCCTCTCTTTTCTTTACAATGAATATCATGTTTCAATTTTGTATAGTGTTGTCCTTCTTATCCATCCCTTCTTTGCAATGGTGTTTTTTTTTTTTTTTTGGTTTTCCTAACTTGATAAAATCAAGAAAAATCAAGGAAACACAAACACATGTTTTAATCAAGGGGATGTCATTCTTTGTTACCAATCTCCTGTCCCTAAGTTTATACATGAGTAGACGTCTGCCAAACTAAACATCTCCTTCCCTCACCAAACCACCGCTCTCCCCTCAGGACCGTTGGCCGCCGTAACATCGCAGCCGCCCTCGCCGCCCCCATCTCCCTCCCCACGTGTGTGTGTGTTTGTTTGTGTACGCTTGCGTATGCGCACGCATCTCTTGTGCCTCTCTTCACCCTCCCCAGAGCTTTCTCTATCTTCTCTTTGCTCGATCCAGCTTTCATCGTCACCGTTGGCAAGGGCTTTCTACACAATTTTATATTGGATATCTACGGTGGTAAGTGAACACAGACCACCTATTCCACGAGTGATTATGCTGCATCCTCTCTAAATTGAGGTGTTTATATCCATATATAGAGCAACCTAATTTGAGAATTGAAGGGCATGAAAGACTTTGGATAATTGTCATAAATCTATTATACGGCAATCAATTCAGCCATAAACTTTTTAGTTATATCAATTTAGTCTTAAATATTTTGACGATTTGTCAATTTAGTTCGAAATCTTGTAAATATGTCTATTTAGTTCTAAACATTTTGAAGATTTGTCATTTTAGTTATAAACCGATTGTTTGGATAATTGGCTGGAATGACTACATTGACAATCATAAAAATGTTTAGCATTAAATTGAAAGATCGTTAAAATATTTAGTACTAAATTGGTATAATTGAAAAATTGAAAATTGAATTGGCCACCTTTTTTAAATTTTTTCGATAATTTTTCCGAAAGAGTTGCTTTGTATCCATAACGAGACTGAAAATTATGTACAAATGCGTGGCCGTGGAAAGTTCAAACCACATCTTGTCTCGCATCCACCCAACATATATTTAAAAGGATGTCGGGCACCACCCTCAGAAAGGTCAAATATTCCTCGATTTTCTGCTTTTGTAAATTTCCTGCTTGTTCGACGTGGCCGATGCCACTCCAGTCTTCTAAGATTTGGATTAGGTTGTCTAAAACTATGAACCAAATTCGGTCTACGTACCACCCACATATGAAGCATGTGGGGAAAATGAAAACATGGCGGGGCCATCATGAAAAAGAACAATCTTTTTATCCTCATTTCATGAGGATAAAAATGCACTCAGAATTTTAGAACTCGCCACGAAAATGTAATAAAACCCTAAAACTTTCAAAGAGTGCAATTAAGTCTTAAAACCCGTTACAAAAGTGCAATTAAATCCTAAATTTTTTTTTTCAAAAAGTACAATCAAATCCTAAAATTTGCATTTTTCCAAAATCAAACTTTGTTGTTCAGCATCTTGTGCTAACTATCCCTTAGAAAATATTGTTAAAAGATCATCAATCTCTCATGAAATGGATGCATTAGTGACTTGCCGCAAACCCAGTGTCTTTATTTGATTCAAAATGCATGATGTATAAATAATATACATCTAAATTAATTAATATTTTATATAGTTTATAGAATTAGAAATAATTTGAATTATGTTCTATTTATAAATTAATGAAATGATTACCTTTAGAAATGATTCTTAGGACTTGATTGCACTTTTTGAAAATTTTAGGACTCGATTGCACTTTCGTGACTAATTTTAGGACTTGATTTCACTTTTTGAAAGTTTTAGGACTTTATTACATTTTCATGACGAATTTTAAGACTTTCAGTGTACTTATTCCCTTAAAATAATCTCGGTGAGCAATAGGGATCATTTGTTTTAGGGTAAGTAGGTTTCAGACCAAGAAGCCGGAACAAATTCTATAATTCGGTTGGTGGTTCTCTTAAGAACTGATTTGGAATCGAATTGGCTAGTTCCAAATCGACTCGAGAAACCAGGCCAACCTTTTTTCTCCTTTAAATTTTAAACACAGTTTAGTTGATATAACTACTATTTTAGGAAAACATACCATGTGTGGTAGTTAAGGCATTGGTGATTTACAATATAAAATTGGAAACTATACTGGTCAAGGCTGATTTGACTCGGTCCCTGGATTGAACCTAAGTGAGTGACCGCAATAATATGTCTGTAATCCAAGTGTGGTAACATTTATTGCAACGATTTACATGAAAGTTTTAAGACTCAATTACATTTTCATGACAAGTTTTATGACTTGATTACACTTTTTAAAAGTTTTTAAGAATCAATTGTACTTTCGTGATAAGTTTAGGGACTTAATTGCACTTTTTGAAAGTTTTAGAACTATATCGCATTTTTGTGATAAATTTTATAACTTTCAATGCAATTATCCCAATCAATGAGGTTTAACTTTCCATTTGTTTCGTTCACTGCGGATTTACTTCCTTTGCATTTTAAATTCAAGAATTTATTTCTCGTGATCAACACATGACTCATTACCATAAAAAACCAAAACAAGCCTTTTGGTGAGAGATTTTCACTTTTTTGGGGTGAAAATCCCCCGAGTGAGACGGAATGGAAGTAAAGGAGCACGAATAGAATGAAAATTATCAAAATAGTCATGAATCTATTGCAATTGTGTTAATTCGGTCCTAAACCTTTTCTTTTTGTGCCAATTTAGCCCATCTGGCTGTCTGGTGGACTTTGATGTGGCAATTTTTAAAATATTTTTCATTATTTTTTCTTTTCTTCCACTTTTTTTTCGCCCCTTCATCTTCAACTTCTAGCCGGTAATAGTTGGTGAGGGCGAGGCTCGACCTTGTGAGTGACGATAAGGACGACCTTGCCCAAGCATGGCAAGGACAAGCTCGTTGGCAATTGGCAAGGTCGACCTTGTCTAGCGACAACGAAGTCGAACCTTGCCGGCCCCTGTGTCTAGCCATTCGCCGGAACCGACGATCGATTATAAGTTGAAGATGAAGGGAAGGGGAAAAAAAAGAAAAAAATGAGAAAAATAAAAAAAATCGAAAAAATATTTAAAAAATTGCCATGTAAGAGTTGGCCAGACAACCGGCATCATGTCGGTGCTGGTTGGCCAGAATTGGCCGAATGGACTGAAGTGGTACAATTGCAATAGATTTAGGATTGTTTGGTAATTTTCCCCTAACAGAATCATCAATCATTTCTAATTATCGTTTGGTCAATTGGAATGAAAAAGGGAGTGGATATTGAAAGTTCGAAATGAATCCTTTAACAAAGGACGGGGTGGGAATGAAAGGAAAGGAATGGAAATAAATGGATTTGAAAGGTGACATTAAATTGGACCAATAATTAAGTTTCGAATTCAACAACTTCTATATGAAGAAAACGTGATATGGTAGATACATGTATGATTCTGTTCACTTTGCTTATATTTATGGTAAATTACAACCTCAATATTTAACTCGTAAATATGTTACATTCTTATTCCAAGACTTACCAAACGTGATAATTCAAGAATTAATTATCATTTTGATTCCTTGTTATTACATATTCCAATTCCTATTATTCTAGTCCAATTAATGCAAGCGAGACTCTAGGGAGGTTTCGGGTTCCAAGGCTATTTCGGGCTCCAAGTTGAAGCCTGCAACCTAGGTCGGCCCAAATAGAGAAAATAATTAGGCCTGGTAGTTTGACCTGAGTCAAATTCCATATTGAAAAAGAGGATCGGTTTAGACCGATCCCTCTTATTCCCGATTCTACCCTGAATCCATTTGGAACCTTGGTCATTAGTAAAATATGGATTGGATATATAGATAAACAAGAATTGAGTCGATGATGTGCACTCCTTTCATTGATACTTCACACAATATACATAGAGATACCACCCTCCTATAATTATGGTGGAAGTTGAATGCAAACAATTTAATTTACATTAAGATTGAAGAAAATCAATTTGAGGGGAAAAAGAAACCTCCAAATGATCAGTTCATGAATGCTTTGCTTGATATATTATATTCGTGCTGATTTGTAAAAGATTGCGCACTATATCCGTGGATGGAAAGAGGAGGACTAGCAGGGACATAGCACCTCAATGATTTGTCCTTGAAAGGATACTAACATTATTATAAATTTGATGCTGGAGCTTCACGTTTACATTTAAATTCAATTAGTTGTGTTGGGTATTTATATTCATTTTGAAGTTTAATGTTCAATAGTGGATCCAAATGTTTAAGCTATATCATACATCCAGCGTTTGAGAAATCAAATTAGAAACGTTCCTAAAATCTAATTTTTTTTCTAAAAACGACAAGTATTATACTTTACAACTTAACCCATCTAAATTTCTAACTGGAAATTCGTCCTTCCATGTCCGCTACTTTTTTACAAATTAAAGGTCAAGAACGGCGCATTCAAGACATTACTTGCAAGACACGAATTGAAACACATTTACAGATAGAGAACACGCGTCAATCGCGTCCTCGGGGCTTCCGATACACCATCGGTTTGAACCCCGCCGTTGCATCGAAACATATATTAGAAAACATATAAATTAAAAAAAATTACCCAAAAAAAGGAAAAATTAAACGAGGTACAACAGTTCTCGGGCTTTGTCCAGGACACAACCATATCCATATGTGCCAGTACAACCAAAGTCGTCGGGACAAGCGTCCAGCCTTCATCTGCCGCTCCGCGTTGAGACTCGATGACCGGTCGACGCATTGATTTCGGTCGGTGGGGGATCGGTTGGCAACTGTTTTTAAAGCCCAAATAATGCAAGAGCTTCCCGGTTTTGACCGCAAGCAAAATGAGTAACATAAGGCCGGAAAACAGGGGCCTTCCGTCCGTGAGGAAACATCGTCAAAGACGCTTGTTTTCTCTCAATGCTCTTTTCTGTGTCTCATTTCAGCAATCTCCTTTTGGAAGTGAAAAAGGGTACCCACGCGAAGTTGGATCAACCCGTGGAAAACGAAGATTTCGAGCGCTTTTCGGAGCGGTTAACCGTGCGCTGTATATGGGTTTGGACCGAGTTTCACCGGGTCGATCGCAAGCGGATATTTTACTGAGAAATTCCGAGTCCAAACTGGACTAGTCCAAAACAAAAGCATATTCAGATTCAGCAAGGAAGGATCCTTGTGTCACGGCCCGAAGAATTGGATCGTCCAAGAGGTTTCCTGGACGATGGACCGTGACCGAACCTTGAACGAGAAAGCAAGTCCCGAGTGTTCTATGTACTAGGGTTTACTTGATGTGTTCTAGAATACTCCTGGGGCGGGCGAGACTGTAATTATGAACCTCTGTAATTAATGAGGTAGTTGGGTAGTTGGGGAGACACGATCTCCACCGTAAGATCGGGGAGAGATCTACGGATACGGTCAGTCCGGTACTTGTATAAGAAGGGGTCTCCTCCCCCTCATTGTATCATCTCATTCTTTCAAGAAGCAATAGAAATCCAGAGCTTCTCTCTCTAGAGTTTCTCTCTCTAAAAGTGTTCTTGTGAGTTGAGTGTGGGGAAGGCTGACTTGGGAAGAAATTCCTAAGGCCGCACGGGCTAGGGAACGCGAGATCGATCGGCCCGTGACAAGTGGTATCAGAGCCAAGATGGCCAAGGGCGCTGCGAAGCCACGATCCGATGTATCGTCACTAACCGAGAAGGTCGTGGGCGATGATCGTGGGAAGGCCACCGAGAGGCAAGGTGCCGAGGCACGGGAAGACCGTGATAGTTCAAGTTCGAGGGAGATGGTTGGTGACTTGGAGGCCCGCATGGCGAAGGTGGAGATCGCCATGGCTGACGTCCAAGGAATGGTTGAGGATATGGCCGTACGCATCGAAGGAGGCGAGACCGGAACAGGGGAGCTAGAGGCCGAAGTGCTGGAGCTCAAGTCCGGGCTCGGAGAACTCCGAGGGGAGATGCTGGGCAACCTGACCGACGCCACCAATGAACTTGAGCAACGGGACGATGCCTTGGAGGCCTTGGTGGAGGCCATGCGCGTAGAAATGGCCGAACTAAAGGCGAAGGTCGCCGAAATGGAAGGAGCACGTGTGAACGGGGGAGTCGCCGTGCAAACCGCTCCACGAGTGGATGCCCCGAAGCCTAAGGAGTTTAAAGGCTCGCGGACGCCCAAAGATGTGGACAACTTCCTATGGTACATGGAGCAATACTTCCTAGCGATGGGAATCACCAATGGTGCAATCCGGGTAAGTACCGCAGCCATGTACTTAACCGATAATGCGCTATTATGGTGGCGTCGCAGGAGTGATGATCGGAGTGGTGCACCGATCACTACGTGGGAATTGTTCGTCGAGGAATTTCGACGACAATACTATCCCGCTTATGCGGAAGAAGAAGCTCGAGATGAACTCCGGCGCCTTGAACAAAAGGGCGGAGCTCGCGAGTATGTTCGGAAGTTCTCGGAGTTGCTACTCCAAATTCCGTCCATGAATGACACGGAGGCCTACTACCAATTCATGGGTGGTCTAAAACCGTATGTGAAGCAAGAGCTAAAGCGGTGCAATGCAAGAGATCTTTCGACGGCCATGTCCGTAGCTGAGGCCATGGTGGAGTATAAACCCACTTCCGTAAGCAAGCCGGATGCCCGACCAAGGGACAAGGGCGTTGGTGGGGGAGATCGCAACAAATTCCACCGTCCAAGTGGAAGCAAACCATCAACGGCCCATCCAAGGGCGAAGGCGGAGTCGAGCGGAGGAGACCACAAGAAGGGACGTACCTTCAAGTGCTTTTTGTGCGACGGTGCGCACATGGCTCGTGATTGTCCAACTCGAGGCAAACTAGCCGCGATGGTCAAGGCACACGAGGAGGAACGAGAGGAGGCACGACTCGGTACGTTGCGCATCCTAAGTTCAATAAAGTCCAAAAGGGCGAACAAGCCCAAGGGATTGATGTTCGCAGACGTGACGATCGGGAAAACCAAGATGAGTGCGCTCATCGACACGGGAGCATCCGATCTGTTTATCTCGGAAGAGGCTGCGAAGAAACTCAATCTTCGGGTTGAGAAAGGAGCCGGTTGGCTCAAGACGGTGAACTCCAAGGAAATTCCTACCAACGGCTTGGCTAAGGATGTGGAGTTTCAACTCGGACAATGGAAGAGTAAAGAGACGATCGAGGTAATTCCACTTGACGATTATGACTTTGTCATTGGCTTGGGATTCCTTGATAGAATAGATGCTCTTATTGTCCCATTTGCCGATTGCATTTGTATCTTGGACGCACGTTGTCAATGTGTGGTCCCGGTCACCCGAGAGTCGGGTCGTGACCAGAAGATAATATCGGCAATGCAAGTTACTAAGGGAGCGAGGAAAGGGGAGGCTACTTTCCTAGCAACCTTGAAAGTCGAGGATGCAAAGGGTGAAGGGAGTGATGTCCCAACGGAGGTAACCCGAGTCCTCGATTCCTTCAAGGATGTGATGCCCCCCGAACTCCCGAAGAAGCTTCCGCCTCAAAGGGAGGTGGATCATAAGATCGAGCTCGTGTCTGACGCTCGACCACCCGCCATGGCACCCTATCGCATGGCGCCTCCCGAGTTGGAGGAACTAAGAAGACAACTCAAGGAGTTGCTCGATGCGGGGTACATTCAACCGTCGAAGGCTCCGTTTGGCGCCCCGGTCCTATTTCAGAAGAAGCATGATGGATCACTCCGGATGTGCATCGACTATCGGGCGTTGAACAAGCTGACGATCAAGAACAAGTACCCAATCCCTCTTATTGCCGACTTGTTCGATCAACTTGGAGGAGCACAATGGTTCACCAAGCTTGATCTTCGATCAGGATATTACCAAGTGCGGATTGCAAAAGGGGATGAACCAAAGACCGCCTGTGTGACGCGGTATGGATCGTACGAGTTCCTCGTCATGCCATTCGGCTTGACAAATGCTCCGGCCACATTTTGCACACTCATGAACAAGGTACTCCATCCGTTCCTAGATCAATTCGTCGTGGTTTATCTTGATGACATTGTGGTGTATAGCCGGACGCTCGAGGAACACATCGAGCATCTCAAACAAGTCTTCCAAGTTCTGCGGGAGAACAATCTATATATCAAACGGGAGAAATGTGCCTTCGCACAGCAGGAAGTTCCATTCCTGGGACACATCGTCGGGGGTGGACGTGTGCGGATGGACTCGGCCAAGATCAAGGCCATTGTGGATTGGAAGCCGCCGACCAAGGTGACGGATCTAAGGTCATTCCTTGGCCTCACCAACTACTATCGACGGTTCGTCCGAGGATATTCGAGCATCACCGTGCCACTCACGGATATGTTGAAGAAGGAGAAGCCGTGGGAGTGGACGACCCGATGCCAGAAGGCGTTTGATCGGTTGAAGCAAGCTATGACCGAAGAGCCGGTGCTCGTGCTACCCGATCACGCCAAACCCTACGAGGTAGAGACCGATGCTTCCGATTTTGCTATTGGCGGTGTTCTTATGCAGGATGGACATCCGGTAGCATTCGAGTCAAGGAAGTTAAACGATACCGAGCGACGGTATACGGTCCAAGAGAAGGAGATGACCGCGGTGGTCCATTGCCTTCGTACCTGGAGGCATTATCTCTTGGGATCCCGGTTCGTCGTAAGGACGGACAACGTGGCCACGAGTTACTTCCAAACCCAGAAGAAGTTGAGCCCGAAGCAAGCTCGTTGGCAAGATTTCCTGGCGGAGTTCGATTATGTGCTCGAGTACAAGCCGGGGAAGGCAAATTTCGTGGCCGATGCGCTTAGCCGAAGGAGTGAGCTAGCATCGTCACTTGTAAGTCATCCCAAGAATCCATGGGATGAACGGATCAAGGAGGGACTCCAACATGATCCAACGGCCAAGGCACTCATCGACCATGCTCGGGAAGGCAAGACTCGGCAATTTTGGTGTGAAGACGACTTGCTTTACACCAAAGGAAGGCGATTGTACGTACCTCTTCACGGGAAGCTAAGGAAGGAAATCCTACGGGAGTGCCATGATTCCAAGTGGGCGGGTCATCCTGGGATCCACCGCACTATGGCGCTTGTAGAGGATCGATACTTTTGGCCTCACTTGCGCGACGACGTTGAGGCATATGTCCGGACTTGCCTTGTATGCCAACAAGACAAGCTTGAACAAAGGTCGTCGGCGGGGCTCTTGGAGCCACTTCCCATCCCGGAGCGTCCATGGGAGAGTGTCTCCATGGACTTCATTGTCAACTTACCAAAGTCCGAAGGGTGTCGGACTCTCATGGTCGTGGTGGATCGATTTTCCAAGTACGCGACGTTCGTGCCCGCGTCGAAGGATTGTCCGGCCGAGGAGGCGGCCAAGCTGTTCTTGAAGCACGTCGTCAAATACTGGGGAGTACCACAAACGATCGTGAGCGATCGCGACCCTCGATTCACGGGTAGGTTCTGGACTGAACTCTTTAAGTTATTAGGGTCGAACCTCAACTTCTCCACGAGCTTGCATCCTCAAACCGACGGACAAACGGAGCGAGTCAATGCACTCTTGGAGTTGTACCTTCGACACTATGTGAGTACAACGCAAGTGAATTGGGTGAAGTTAATCGATGTTGCCCAATTCTCCTACAATCTTCAAAAGAGCGAGTCCACGAATCAAAGTCCGTTCGAGATCGTGACGGGACAACAACCACTCACTCCGAGTACGGTTGCAACGGGCTATAAGGGGAGTAGCCCATCCGCTTTCAAGTTTGCCAAGGAGTGGCATGAGCAAGCGGACTTGGCGCGAACGTGTCTACACAAGGCCTCGAAGCGCATGAAGAAGTGGGCCGATAAGAAGCGACGGCACGTGGAGTTCCAAGCCGGGGACTTGGTGTTGGCCAAACTACACCTAGTTCTTCGATACAAGGACGTGCATAAAGGGCTTATACGTCGTTACGAGGGGCCATTTCGAGTGTTGCATCGAGTCGGAAAAGTCGCATACAAGCTGGAACTGCCACCAAAACTCAAGGTACATCCGGTATTTCATGTGAGTATGCTTAAACCTTTCCGTGTAGACGAGGAGGACCCGGATCGAGGGGAGTCGCAACGGGCACCGCTTGGAGCGAAAACCTCCTATGATCGAGACGTCGACTTCATCATGGCGGATCGACTCATACGGAAGAAATATCGTGCGCCGAAGCGAGAATACCTAATCCGATGGAAGGGTCTTCCGGAGAGTGAAGCAAGTTGGGAGCCTGAAGAAGCTCTTTGGCAATTCAAGAAACATATTGATGCTTTCCACGCCAAAGACGCGACGAGGGCGTCGCCCGAATAAGTGGGGGAGAATGTCACGGCCCGAAGAATTGGATCGTCCAAGAGGTTTCCTGGACGATGGACCGTGACCGAACCTTGAACGAGAAAGCAAGTCCCGAGTGTTCTATGTACTAGGGTTTACTTGATGTGTTCTAGAATACTCCTGGGGCGGGCGAGACTGTAATTATGAACCTCTGTAATTAATGAGGTAGTTGGGTAGTTGGGGAGACACGATCTCCACCGTAAGATCGGGGAGAGATCTACGGATACGGTCAGTCCGGTACTTGTATAAGAAGGGGTCTCCTCCCCCTCATTGTATCATCTCATTCTTTCAAGAAGCAATAGAAATCCAGAGCTTCTCTCTCTAGAGTTTCTCTCTCTAAAAGTGTTCTTGTGAGTTGAGTGTGGGGAAGGCTGACTTGGGAAGAAAATTCCTAAGGCCGCACGGGCTAGGGAACGCGAGATCGATCGGCCCGTGACACTTGCATCTGTTTTGCTACAGAGGGCCTAGCTTTTGTATTATATTTATTGCCCGTCCTTTTGTGTTGTGTGGCCGATCAAGAGTTATATATTTTCAAGTGGTGTGAGGAGCTCCTCCTCTTCAGGCCTCTCCCTCTCAGTCTCAACCCCCTTCATGGCACACTACAAATTCACACCCTTCCACCCTCCTCCTCATCTCATCTCATCTCCCATTGCCCAACCTCACCTGCTTTATCTTCTTCCCTCTCCATAGTCCTTAATCCTCGAGGCCCAACCTCAAAACCTCAGCCATCTCCACTGAAATTTCCAAGCTTTGCCTCTCTTCCTCTTCTGTCATGGCAACCATTGTGTGCCAAGGTTTGCAGTCGTGTCTGGAACCCCAAATCATAGAGCCGGTGTCTATAAGGCTCAAACTGACTTCGCCGAGTCCTGCTCACTTCTCTCAGTTCTTAGATGTGCCCTCAAAGAGTAGCCTCTTGGGTAAATCCAGCAAAGGGTCTGAAGTCCAAAATGAAAACCCCAAGATGACCAGAAACTTTCTTGCCAATCCCATCTCGCCAGTCAACAAGCAAGATTTTGCCTATGTCCCTCCGTTGACAAAGAGTCTTTCTTCGATATCACTCCACGAGAAAAGCTTGGAGATGTGCACTGAGGATCTAGGGAATGAGACTGGTATTGTCGACCATGTCAGCGAAAGCACGGTTTTACCGTCTGTTCTGACCGACGGGTCAAGGTCGGATCGGAATTCGCATAAGCCCCATGAACACGTCGGGGCTAAGGAGCCGATGCGCCGCAGTTTTCCACCTCCGCTAACTACTATTAGCGGGGCGAAGTCCCTCCAACTTAGGCCTCACAGAGAAGATGGAAGGCTGGTTATCGAAGCCGTTGAGACCCCGTCGAGTTACCCTCATTTTCGAGCCGAAAGGAGCGACGGCCGGCTTCGGCTATGTTTCCTGAGAGAACCCACTTCATCATGCGTTGATTCTATGGACGATGAGGAGAGAACACTCGATGATGACAAGATGGAAGATGATGAAAAGGATTGGGAAGAAAACGGTGTCTTTGAGGAAGAGGAAGTTGACGGTAACGATAAGAGAGATGATGACTCTGGTGATGTCACGGGAATCTTTCAGAGAAGCGGGAGGTGCAAGAAAAGAGAGCCTGAAAATAGAAGGTTGTCAACTTGGGAGCCGTACTTGGTGGCCACATCTTGAAGCTTTTTTCTCATTTATTTTTTATGAATATCATCATGGTTCAATTTTGTAAAGTGGTATCCTTTTTCAACTTCTTATCCTTTAGTTGACCAAAAAAAAAAAACTTCTTATCCTTTCCTTCTTTGCGATTGGTTTTTTTTACTTTTTTCGACTTAATAAAATCAAGAAAAATCAAGGAACAAAAACAAAAGTTTTGATTAAGGGGGTGTCATTGTATGTTGCTATGTCCTGTCAAGGGTAGATGTCTGCCATTTGTCTACAGTAACTCTTCAGGAATTTGCCAAACTGAACATCTCCTCCTCTCACTAAACCACCACTCCCCCCCTTAAGCTCATCGCTCACCGTACCATCGTAGCGCCCTCGCGGCCGCCCTCGCCACCTCCATTTCCCTCGCCACGTGCTTGTTTGTTTGTGTATGCTTGCCTGTGCGTGCTTCTCTCGTCTCTCTCCCCGTCCCCCGGGCCCTCTCTCTCTCTCTTCTCTTCACTCAATCCCGCCTTCATCGTCGATGTTGGCAACGGCTTCTACGACAATTTTAGGATTCAACAAGTGATGATGCTATATCCTCTCTAACTTGAGGTGTTCATATCCATATTCATAGCAACCTAATTCAAGAATTGGAGGGCATGAAAGAGTTGCTTTGTATTCATAAGGGTTAATATTATGAAAAACCTCAAACTGATATACCTGTAACAAATTTACCTCAAACTAATTTTCTAAGCACAAAAAATTTCAAATTGATATACTTATGACAAATTTACCCTATGTTAAATTGAATTAATATCATAAAAAATAACAAAATAGTACTGGAGGGCAAAACCTCAAACTGGTACACTCATTAAGGGTGCGTTTGGTTCAGCATTTGGAATGCTACTTTGGGAATGCAAATGCCTTTAGGTGAAAGCCTTTTATGGGAAATGCAAATGGCGTTTGGTAAAAACTCATTTGCAAAGCTACTTTGACCCAAGTGGTGTTTGGTTAATTTTTTTCACAAATGGGCTTTGGGGGTTTTTTTAAAAAAAAAGGCAAAAATACCCTTCGCCGGCTCCGGCGAAGGGCTACGGCTCCGGCGAAGGGCTACGGCCGCCGGCGAGCCAGATCTGGCGTCGGCGGCCATCGCTCGTCGCCGAGCGACCCCCGGCGAGGGACGCCGACCTCGGGTGACCGAGGCCTGAGGTCGCGCGACCTCAGGCGGCCGTCGGCCTGGGTCGCGCGACCCAGGCGGCCGTCAGCCTGGGGTCGCGCGACCTCAGGCGGCCGTCGGCCTGGGTCGCGCGACCCAGGCGACGACGGCGGCCTGGGTCGCGCGACCCAGGCGGCCGTCGCCTGAGGTCGGGGGACCCAGGCGGCCGTCGCCTGAGGTCGGGGGACCCAGGCGGCCACGCCTGGGCGATCGCCCGACCCCGGGCGGCCGTCGCCTGGGTCGGGCGACCTCACCGGACCTTCGCCGTCGCCGGAGTCCCTTTGGTGAAGAAGATGAATAGTAACGAGAGGGCAAAGCCGGAATATTGAAATTTGAATGAGGGTAGTTTGGGAAGCATAAAAATGATTTTGGCATTTGGTTCAAGGCTGAAAGCCCAAAGCTAGTCTAGCCAGCATTGGGCTTTCAGCATTGAAAATGCTAGTTTTGAGCATTTTCAATGCTCAATGCTAAGCGTTTGGTTCAGCATTTTTGGGAAGGGGCTTTCGGGGCCGAAAGCCCCTTCCCAATGCTGAACCAAACGCAGCCTAACTGCTACGTGTCATCCAACTCAGAAATTTGACGGTAAAATTTAACGGAAACTAATGAAAGGTAAAATTGCCACAAGTATATAAATTTTAAATTTTTTGTGATCAAAAAATTAATTTGAGATAAATTTATCATAAATATATCAATTTGAGATTTTTCGCAATATTAACCTTATTCTTAACAACACCGAGGGTACATGTGAATATGTGTACGTGGAAAGTTAGAAGCACATCTTGTCTCGCATCCGCCCAACATAAAATTCTAAAGGATGTCCGGCCCCACCCTCGGAAGTCAAATATTCCTCAATTTTCTGCTTTAGTAAATTTTCCTGCTTGTTCACGTGGCCGATGGGACTCCAATCTTCCAAGATTAGGATTAGGTTGTCTAAACCTATGAACCAAATTCGGTCTACGTACCCCCCACACATGAAGCATGTGTGGAAAATGAGAAGATGGTGGCGCCACCACGAAAAAGAAGAATCTTTTGTCCTCTTGAAATAATAAGATTGCACTTTATGAGGGACATGGGTGATTCGTTTCAAGATAGGTAGATTTCAGACCAAGAACTTAAAACTTGCCCTGTGGTTCGGTTCTCTTAGAAACAGGCTTGAAATCGAACCGGTTTAATTCTAAAGCAACCCGAGATTCAGGCCAATCTTGTTTTTTCTTTTTTTCAAAATTTAAAGAAACTTTAAGTAATATAACTATTATTTTAGGAAAACATACCATGTGAACAATTTGTGGTATAATGGTCAAGGCATTGACGATTCACCATATAAATTTGGAAACCATACTGGTCAAGGCCGGTTCAATTCGGTTTCCGGGTTAAACTAGAGCGAAGCAACATCAATAACGTGTATGTAATCCAAATGTGATAACGTTTATTGCGACAATTTGCATGAACATTACTTGGTCTAATTTCATGGTTCACATGATTTCATAGTAACCATCATACTCAAATTACCTTTATTAACTACAAGGAAACAAACCTTGTGGTTATGGTCTCAAAAAGTAATGCCACTATGCTATTTTCTATTTTCCTCTTGTTCATTTGTTGCGAGAATATTTTGGTCCGAGTGAGAAATGAATAGATCCAAAGGAAATTTTCGTATAATTCTGCAGAAGATATGGTTCATGTTGCCATCACCTGGCTGTCCCGGTGGTCCCGATACCATAAATTAATGACTTTTTTTTCTAGAAAGGTGTCATTGCTACAGGACTTCCATTTCACGACGAGATCAGTTTGCACGATACATAATTAAGCAGGTTTCGATTTGATATAAACGAGAGTGACCGGTTCATGACAAAACAAAAATCGTGTTTTACGTTGATTGACTCGCTTAACCTGTTTGGATACGAATTGACACATCTAAATTAACGTTGTTTTGTTTAGAAAAATGTTAAATGTGTTAACACAAATTATCATGTACTAAGTGTTTCTTATGAATGTCGCTTAATATATAATCATAAATATATATTAATTTATGGTGTCATGTCGATACCTAACACGATGACATGCTTGGTAATCGTATCGGTCGTATTAGGCATTCCATGTTATTGTTGAGTTGGTTCAACAAGTTCATCATATGTGTTGCATTCGGATTAGTCATATTCGTGTTACAACCTGATTCGATACGATACGGCGCAATTAACATGACACAACACGAATTGCCATCTCTACGTAAGAATATATTTTTTAAATTTTGTAAGCACTAAAAGAAAATATAATTTCCTCGGTCGACTTTTGATTTCAATTGCTTCACGTATATTAACCTTCCATTTCTTTAAAATTAGTGCACTTTGATTGTAATACATCCATGACGTCAGCAAGACATGGACACGGCGGCATAGGTCTAACATGGCCCTCGGCACAGCAACCCTGACTAAAATTAAAAATTAAAAAGCTTATGAATATATTAAAAGGTTTGTGATAAATTTACCACAAACTAATTTTTTTATTACCAAAAATTCCAAATTGGTACACCTATAAAAAGTTTATCCTTTATTAATTTCTGTTAAATTTTACTGTCAAATTACTGAGCTAATTTGTGATTTTTTTTGTATTAATGGAGGGTAAATTAGTTTGAGGTAAATTTATCACAGGTGTACCGATTTTGATTTTTCGTGGTAAAAAAATTAATTTATGATAAATTTATCATATGTGTAGCAGTTGAAAGCTTTTTACGGACCACCCGCCTGGGTGGCACTACTGGAGCGCGCACTCTTCCTCTCGCAAAAGGTTGAGTGTTTGAATCCCGGACGCCGCAGGGTGACTTAATCGGTGGTACGTGTGTGGTGGCTAGCACGTGTCGCCCCCAGGGTTTACTCCCCGGCTGTCGGCCGTGCGGGGGTTCCCTGGGTTATAAAAAAAAAAAAGCTTTTTACGGCATTAATCCATATTAAAAAAACAAAAAAGAAAACAGGGGAAGAGGAGCAACCCGCCACCTTTTTTTTTTCCGTATTTTCTATTTTTTCAGATTCTTTTATTTTTCTTGATTAGGTTTGAGTTGGACAACATGACATCATCCTGCAGTTGCCATATTAGCATTTTTTACAGAAAGATTAATTAAAATGTGGTCAAAATGCATTAATTACAGAAAGATAAGCCACTTGTACAAACGAAATTGGGAAAAGTACCTGTAAAAGAGATGAAATTGAGTCAGGCTAACAGCAGGTGGGTCGATATCGATCGACGACCATTCAAGACCGACTCACCTAATTTGGAGACGCAGTCAATTTCAAGCGGCTGAGTTAAATTCAAGCTTGATCAAGCTTTAACTATTTCTTTTGAAAATTATACAAATAAGATACAAAATATTTAAAATTACAAAAATGCTCAAGTTTTATTTGTAAATTGATGGCAACCTAATCCAGTTGAGTCAAGCTCGAGTATCCCGATTTTCTAATTAAGTTGAGTTCAAGTAGGAAAATTAATGCGGGATGAAGTTTGAGTAGCAACAACCGTTTGAGTAACACCACCCTATTTTTATTGGGAAAAATGTCAAAAAAGTTCTAAACCTTTTGCATTTGTGCCAATTTAGTCATATACCTTTTTTTTGTGTCAATTCAGTCCTAAACCTTTTTTTTGTACCAATTCAGCCTCAAAGCTTTTGTATTTGTGTCAATTCAGTCCTAAATATTTTTTTGGTATTAATTCAAACCTAAACCTTTTGAATTTGTGCCAAGTCAATCTTTCCGGCTAATAGCTATTCATGTGTCAAAAGACTAAATGGGCACCAATGCAAAAAGATTTATGGCTGAATTGACACCAATACAAAATATTTATGACTAAATTGACACAAAAAAAAGATTTAGGACTGAATTGACGTAAATGTAAAAGGTTTAGGACTGAATTGATACCAATGTAAAAACTTTAGGACTAAATTGGTACAAAAAAATAATTTAGGACTAAATTGACATCAAAACAAAAATTTTAAGATTTTTTTGAAATTTTTCTCTATTTTTATTAATTATTTCAAAATAATTCCATGTCGGTGTCTAAAAGATACGGTCTGTGTTTTCTTGATATTTGTACCAAATCTGATGGAGATCCCTTGGGAATTGCGATGCAACACCACCTTTTGATTCTTATCAATTATTTCGGAATCATTCCATCCCATTGGTTTATGAGAGTGGTTGAGTTGTCTTTATGCTAAGTTGCTTTAGATTTTGTGTTGGATAATGGTCTAGAGTTGAATTTTGGCTCATCTTCGGGTGTGAAATCCTATTGGTGGAGTCTCGATAACGGGCTTATCAACCTCAAATTTTTTTAATCACTAATGATGCAAAGTAATTACGACTTAAATAGAGTATTTTGTAACGAGTGTAAGACTCTTACGATAACACTCAAAGGAGTTACTGACTTGATCATCCCTCCCTACCCTTTTTTCCAATATAATTGAACCACTTTTCAGGTGTATAAGAAAAAAATTATAACCACTATTAATGTAGTGTTTGAACCAAGATTTGTATTAGACTGGATAGCCTGAGACAATCGGGAGGTTTCCCTTACAAGAGCTATCATTGGAAGAGTGCGTAAAGCTCACTGATCGAACGGTCTTTTACCAAGATGAACGGTCATGTATTGTGCCTAAAAGGGGTTACTTTCTAATGAAGAACTTTATACTCAAGCAATTGACTGAGCGGGGATACTACTTAATTATTATTTCAAAAGCGTGGGTATAATTACTAAACTTATCAAAAGTAATCTTTCTAACCTCAAATTAATATAAGCATTGTCATGCCATTACTAAAAACGTGACATATTATCGACTCTTATTAATATATGGGATACTTTTAGGATTAGGAAATATTTTGGGACTGCATTTGTTTGAGTCATGGCTCAATTAGACTATAGGAAAATTCGTTAGTTTTTCATATAATTGTTTAACCTTCCGACAAAACAAAAGGTAAAAATTCCAATTTCTCCTTAGGTTGTGCTTCGATTGTCAAGCAACCCTAAACGAAGTTTTTTTTTTCACACTGGCCCATAAATTGTATAAATGTATCTCAATTAGCCCCCAACTCAGCCCAACTCCCATCGAAAGTTGGAAAACGTCACCATCGGCGAGCACGTGAGTATCACGAGCCGTCACTTGCGCCGAATGAAGGGTATTCGGGAAAACTATAGAAAGCTATCCATGATAAATCTTCTATGACTCCTCTTCCCATGCCCCTAATCTCTACCTTGGACTATAGGAAAATAAGGAAATCCGCATCAAAAAGTGAAGGTTAATAGTACTTTGAATTTTTCATCCGTACACTACTATAGTAAATGATCAAAACTATTTTAAATGATAGAAAGTCCAACAAAAAAAAGCTCAAGCTGACAGGTGGATGGACTTGTCAATATTTCAATACCTCCTCTCACGTGTAAGCCGAGTTACAGGTGGCCCGTGAAATTTTGATCACGACACGTGGAATTTGACTAATGGGGGGTGGAGACACATTCTTGAAAGGGATAGCACTGGCTTTGATACCATGATAAAAAGTTTAACCCAAAAACTTAAACTGATAGGTAGATGTGGACTTTATGATCATAAAGAGTATTTAAGGCCCGTTATCAAATAATGCAAGATAATTCCCACTCTTCTGCTTGGAATATTGCTCGTGCGAACATGATAAATGTGATTATAACCGCAGATCAATTTTAAATAAAATAATTGGCAGAAGGGAAAGTCGAGGAATAGAGGTAGAATGAGAAGCCAGATAAAGACAGCGAGCTATCCGGAATAGAAAAGGTGCATGGATGTAAATCATGTACCAATCGGCTAGGACCACTAGATAGATTCCTTTGCTTTTGTTCTTTTCTTTTGATAGTGTCTCATTTGTTTCTTTCTTAGCAAGAGAAGGAAAGAAATAAAAAGAAAAAAAAACAAAGAAAGGTTTCTCATTGGTTAGTTCACATATTCTCCAAAGAACTGGGAATTTGGGTACCAAAGGTGGAGAGGGACGCACTTGTGATATTGCAATCACAAATTTCTTTTTCTAATTTGTTTCTCGAGTTTTGGCTCGGATCTCACCTTGTCTAGGTATCGAGTTCGGAAAAATTGCACCGTAAATCCTACATTTTTATGTACATTATTGAATTGAGTTTTGAACCTTTCATTTCGTTCAATCGAGTCCTAAACTTTTGCTAAAAAGTGTGATCGAGTCCTAAACTTTTCAGCTGATTTAGTTTAAGTCATAAACCTTTATTAAAAATGCGATTAAGTCCTGAAATTTATGTCGATTGTGCAATTCAAGCGACGAAGGCGATTTTCTAGTAATACATAGGCAATTTTAGATATTATTAGTTAAAAAGACTTGATTTCACTTTTGTAAAATGCGTTAAGATACTTAGGGCGCGTTTGATAACGTTTCTACTTCTCTATTTTTCTGTCCTTTTGTTCCCCGGAACAAAAAAAAATAGAAATCTGTTTGGTAACGTCAGTTAATTTTTCTATTTCTCAAAATAGAAAAGTGGCCAGAAAATAGAACAGAAATCTACTTCTTTATTCCCGGAAACAGAAAAAGAAATAGAAACAAAGAAACAAAAAAAGAAACTGGGGAGCGTCGTTTGCAAACCATCTTCTTCCCTTTCAAGCCGCGGTTTCAGCTCCTCCTCCATCGTCCGTCGTCTGCAGACCATCTGAAAGCACCGACGACCAACCCCGTCACTCACGGCGAAGCCCCGGCCAGTCGAAAGCCACCGGTACGCCTTTCTGTTCTCGTCTTTGTTTGATAGTGGCGATTCTATAGGGATGCCGTCGAGCGAGGGCTGCCCTCGCCAATCTGGGTGTGGGCCACCCTCGCTGCCGTCGAGCGAGGGTCACCCTCGCCGATCTGGGTGCGGGCCGCCCTTGGTCAATGGTGGTGAGAGCAGCCCTCGCGCCCAGATTTGGGCGAGCATTTGAATATATCTTCATGTTTGTGGAGCCAGTTCTAGGCGGAGCCAGATGGAGCCAACCCCGGAACTTGCCGTCTCTTCGGTGCCGAAGCGGAAGCTCGATTGCCGGTATTGATTCTTTCGTTTTTTGCCTTCGTGCAATGCGTTTGCTACGTTTCCGGTGGTCCTGCTGAGTTTCGGGCATGTAGAGTCACGGCATTCTGTTATGTGCTTCTGTGTCTTTGTAATCCTTCGGCACAGAAGGTGCTCAAAGTGTAGAATCGCCTGTCGTGATAGTTAACGGAGCCTCCAGGGGCATTGGTAAAGCCATGGCATTATCACTGTGTAAAGCAGGTTGCAAGGTGGATGTGATCTTCTCAATCCACAGGCTTTGATTGTTAGCAACTTAGTACTTTGCCCGCTATGAGAGTTCTGCTCTGCAAATGAATGATATATTTTCCTACGCACATCTGTTGCTTTCTCTTGGCAAAGTGGCTACGGTGATTTGAGTAAACAGACTCCCTTATTTAGCGAGCCATTCTGAAATAATTCAAGGAATTGCATACGTTGGTTCTCAAGATACAGTATATCATATCTTCATAACAGGCCATAATTGTGTATGCGTCTGTGTGTGTGCATGCACACGTGCCATTCCTCCTAGTGTGCATTTGTAGATGCACTTCTGTCTTGTATTTTGGTTCAGAATATCCACATTAAAGTTTTTCGTTCAATTTCTACAAGTTGAAAGAAAAGATATTTCCAAGAAATGTAAAAAGACTTGGACACGGTTGATAGTATTATATAGCTAATTGATGCGACTTACTTAAACTCGGAACTCAAAACATTGGATCATGAAATAAATGACAGAAACTCTGCCACTTGCATTTTGCAAAAAAGCTACGATATTTATTACTTGTTAATTTTTTTTCGAGTTTTCTGAAACTTCACGTGTATTAAGCCATGCATAATTCTGACAAAGGAATTCGAATTGTATTTTATTCACCCTTAGTGACCCATCCGTCATGCGTAAGTAATTCTGACAAAGTAATTCTGCCATCGTCGGCTCACTTAATGACATCATTTCCCCAGGTTAATGCTATTGCTCCAGGGTTCATTGCATCTGATATGACTGCCAAACTTTGGGAAGAAGTAGAAAAGAAAATCTTGGAGACAATTCCGTTAGGTGAGATATTAAGGAGTGGCTGCCAGTAATGTGGTATATCACCGAAGAAATGCTGATTTAGGGATGTTCCAGTCCTCTAACTGTTTCTGAGGACATTACATGAGATCTAATAACAGTTACACTGAAGTATGAATTATATTTTATACTTAGGAAGATACTCACTATACTGGGGAAAGTTTTGGTGGCTTTAGGGTTGGGGAGGGATTGAGAGTATCGTCAACCCCCGATGGAACATCAAATAAGAAGAACAGACCTCGTATCCATGTTGTGTTGTCTTAACTAAGAGTAGCCCTTCAAAATTTATTTTATCAAAGAGTACGTGAGACTTCTGTTCTGATGTTAGTCATCTTTATGAGTTCAGGAAGGTACAGAAAGCCAGAAGAAGTTGCTGGACTGGTGGAATTTCTTGCCATCAACCCTGCAGCCAGCTTCATTTACAGGACAGGTAAAAGAATCGCTGTTCCCGCTGTTTTACCTTTTTCCCCTCTCATGACGTTGTTTCATCTTTGCTTTGCTTAATAATTTGATGTTACTATGCAGGTCTTCACGATAGATGGTGGAATGGTCATGTAGAGTATAATACCTGCTTTGTTGAAGCCTGAATGGAACTTCCAATTGCAAAGCTTAGCCTGCGCAGCAGGGATTCACAAGTGACGGGTGGCATGACATTAGAGCCCATGTTGAAAACTTATTTTGCTTAGGATGGACAATAAGAGGTTTTTGAGGCAAGTTTTCAGAATATTAGCTGCAATTGATCACACACAACCGTCCTTATGTTTGACATACTTGTTCATGAAATACCATTGTATGATCATTATTGGCTCGATCAGGAAATTGTGATTTGCAGTGTTGAATTCACTAGTTCATGGATATAAATTTATCTTATGCTTCAACTCCAAATTAGGTTGGAAGTAAATCCATTTGCCAATTTCTTTCATAGGCTGTTTACTCAACTCCAACTCCAACTCCAACTCCAAATTAGGATGGAAGTAAATCCATGTACCAATTTCTTTCACAGGCTGTGCATAGAGTTCAAATTTCTACATGCAATCAACTACCGAACACCACAGAGATTAATGCTAGATAGGATGGACAAAAACTTTTCCCTATATGGAGATCCAGAGTACTCATTTGGACCTACACAAGTGGAGGATGCAAATGAGTGGCATGATGAGGCATTAAGGATTCATATCTATATAAATCAATTTTCAAAGTTATTGTTACTATTTAAGTGATTAATAAAGCGAATGGATCATATTCAAGCTCCCAATAAAATCTGCATCATCATCCACGTGTTATTATAATGTCGTATATGGAGTTTTGAATGTTGTTTACATATATATAGTGGCAAGGAACTCTATGCATCATAAGAAAGAGTTCATAAAGAGAAAGAAAGGTATAATCTTCTTAAGTGACAAAAATTAGTGACGTCAGCTGTTGTATATTATAGCACTGTCAAGGTCGACCTAGAGAGATCTTCACATTCATAGAAGGAGTTCTCGTTTTGTTTATTTATTGGTAATAAAGACAACTAACACATAGTTAAGATGTAAGCATTCTTTTTTATCTTTTGGTGATTTAATAAGAGAATAAATAGTATTTATAATAGCAGTTGTGAAGAAACTTTGAAATAGATAAATATGGTATTCAGAATAATAAAAAGATTAAGAAAATTAATTTTATCCATGAAGAGCATGCTAAAGATATATATATATTGTCACGCCCCGTACCCCACGAAGGCTGAACATCCGCGCGTAGGTCGAATTGAGGTGCGACGCTCCCAGGATTTTGCGTCACCGACCCGAAAACCCAAATCAGAGAAAGTGTAACACATGCGGAAACAACGTATATATATATATATATACACACACACACCCATACATAACATCAAACTTAACCATGAGCAGCAATAGACCTCAATATGTTATAGATAATACTCACATATATACACTCTTTAAAAATTTATACCCACTGTTTATTTACAACAAAAAGAATACACCAAAGGGCCACGAAACAAAAAGAGATCGGTGGCCTAGGGGTATCAGCTAACTATCTGGGAGAGGTTACATCAAAAAGAGGGCTAGTCTAGACTCCTATCACTGGGATCTACTCTAAGGCTCCCAGTTGGGATCGGATGGTGCTGCAGATTCCTCGGAAGAGTCTTCCTCCGATCTCACTTCCTCATCCGATCCAACTTCTGCCACTTCTCCAGCTGCCTCAGCATTCTCACCTATTACTTTCAGATTCAACTCTTCGTCTTCCTTCGGGTTTGCATCGACAGCTATCACTTGCTGTTCTCCTTGCTCCTCGTCCATGGCTATTGGTCCATCCACGGTATCGCCTACACTACTCACACTAAGGGAGGCTGGAGGATCAGAGATTTCACCACTCACCATCTGGGGGATCATAACGCCATTTATGTCTATCGGAACATCAAAAGTCCTGATCGGAGGTCCAGTTACGCCATCAGCTCCCCTATAACACCAGGCTACGTACTCCTGAGTGTCGCTGTAAGCCTCTCCCACATTTACATGCACAACAGAGAGATATCTAACGTATGCTGATCCGTCTCCACAGGGATGCACACTAACATCTCGCTGAATCTGCTGCGGGAATCCAAAAAGAGGGGCTTTCCTCGGCATTTTATGGACGGGGGTCTGAAAATCGGTTTTTACCACAACCGTGAGATAAACTCAGCAAGTAAAATTCCTATTCCTAAACTAGGCTAACGTGCACCTCCAGAGGTAAATAAAATGCATGAATCACTGAACCAGTAAATAAATCACATTAAAATCACTCGGGCCCTCGGCCCTAATTCTTTTGCTACTCCAGCCCTGCAGGTTAGGCTTTCAATATCATTATAACTCGTAAGCAGTTAAATCGACCCGGAGGCCATGACCCAATGGTCATCAACAGTTAACTCGACCCGAAGGCCATGACCCAATGGTCATCACATTTAAATCGACCCGAAGGCCATGACCCAATGGTCATCACATTTAACTCGACCCGAAGGCCATGACCCAATGGTCATCACATTTAACTCGACCCGAAGGCCATGACCCAATGGTCATCACATTTAACTCGACCCGAAGGTCATGACCCAATGGTCATAAATCATTCGACCCGAAGGCCCGACCCGAAGGCCCACAATTATATAAATCGACCCGAAGGCCATGACCCAATGGTCATCAATTGTTCTCAATCGTTTCAAAACCAACATAGAAATTCACATATCAAGGGACTCACACCAATCGCCATGTCCCAATGTACCAAGTACATTGAATCACCCTTTCTCACTCAATCAACGTACTATCGGCACATTTAATTTGTCTCACTTAGCCCAATTCATACCCGGCACTTAATACACAATTTAATATTTCAGAATCCGGGTCCGCTTGGATCTTGTCACTACCCATTTAACCTTAACCATCAACCTTGAACATGGCATTATTCCATAATGTCCCAACAAGTCCCAATTGACCTCCAAAATGTCTAATATCAAGCCAATAGTCATTAATCCACCTAATGACCACATTAGACAAAATAATGCAAATTCGGTTCTAATGAAGACCATGCCAAAACAGCCACCCTTGGCTCTCCAAATCACCATTAAACTATCACAAATAGTCCCAATTAGGTCCCCTAATCATTCCATGCATAATTACACACAATTAGGCCCTAATCTAGCCTAATTACCTCAATTAAACCCTTAATTGCACAAATTAGACTAATTCAAGGATTAGGTGTTTTACTCGCCTATTAACGACGCGAGACGACGGGAGCGAGCGGCCGATTACCGGCGAGCGGTACAATCGACGGCGGCGCTCCAACGGCAAGCCGGCGGCTCACGGCGGCTCCGGCGAGACTCAAGGCCACTCGGCCAAAACAGGGGAGGCTGGACGGCTGGCTGAGGGTGACGGAAAAGAGGCGGCGAAGGCTAGGCTGGTCGGTGGGGGACGGAGGACGACGGAGGACGGCGGCGCAACACCGGCGAGGCAAGCCCGGCGGAAGCGGCGTCCTCTACGTCTCGGCTGGAACGGCGGCCACGGGCGACGGGAGCGGGGGAAAGTTGGTCGACGGGGCTGAGGGTGACGCCAGGGGACAGTACACGGCGGCTGGCGGCCAGCAACTCCGGCGAGGACTGCTTTCCGGCGGAACCAGCGGCCGGCGAGCACAATGGCGAGGAACGACCGAGAGGGGTGATCGGGAGAGAAGAGAGAGAATCAGGCGCGGGGAGAGAGAGAGACAGGTTTGAGGAGAGAGAGAGGGTCAAGGGGTAGTCAACACAATCCATGGTGGGGTCCACATGTCAAGATCTTAGCCTATTGGACCAAAATGCCCCTCATCCAAGGGCTAAAAATGCTTCTAATCCAATAATGCAAGGGCAAAATGGTCAATTGTTCTTAACCATGGTTAACCAAACCTAGTTAACCTTAACCAACCTTGATTAAATCCCAAAATTGCCCCCAAAAATTCGGAATAATAAAAAATGAGCTAGGGGCATTTCCGTCATTTTTCCATCCCGAACCGAAATTCCAATTTTCGCTCATACCGGTCCTAAATATTCATGTGAGACCTAATCTAGAGTCGGAATCGCGAAATTCACTTTCTAAGCCCTCGAAAATCGTCTGCGAAGTTTCCGGGAATAAAATAATATTATTTTTCAATTTTTGTCGAAATTCCCCTTTTTGTCCAAAATCACTCCAAATGAGTGTGGCTACCCCAAAATGACCTTGGCCGCGAAAAATAACTTCAAACGGCCTCCGAATTCAACCTCGGTGTTCACAGGGGCAAAATTGTCCTTTTCTCAATTTCTGTCAAATCTTCAGTTTCCAGCCGCAATCAGCCCAACCATAAATGGCTACTCCAAAATGACGTCCGTCTTGCAAAATAGTCGTAATTATTCTTGAAATTTTGATATCGAAGTCCGGGTCCAATATCGCGATCTAATTTACTCGATTTGTCGTTTTAGGGTCTCTCACTAACAGGCGGCAGTTTAAGTGTTACGCGTATCGACCTAAGATTGTCCGAGTCAAGATAGTCTCAATTTCGAGAGAACGAGAGGAATTATCACTAGCACCTGAGGTCACGATCTTTTGGATTAAAATCGGGTTTCCTTTGTCAGGCGCACTTTCGGTCATGCGAAATCACTCGCGATCCGATCGTGCATCGCTGACAATATCAACCTGTCATTTTCCTAAGATCGGCCTATATTGGTTCAAAATATTTCCTCGACGCTCATTGAAATCGGCACTCCACCATGATCGGGTTCTCGGTCCACGTACCTGATCCTATTTAGCATTTCCCATTTGGTTAGTATCCCGTGATTGATCAATTCCGGGCGAGACTTACTAAAATTACACGAGAATCAATATACACTTTATTGGTCCCGATAACGGGTCAAAATTCAGGATGTTACATATATATATAAAGTAGTGCGAGTTAAAAAGGATTAGACAAACCAATAAACAATGTTTATTGGTTATTTTTCACTTATAACTTGTACTTATAGTTAAATAAAAGATATAGACTTGAATGAAAGAAATTGGGAATAGAAATTTTTTTGTTGTACCAAACTCATTTCTGTTCTTTTTCTATTTCAGGAATAGAATTTTTGTGTAGTTACCAAACGCATTTCTGTTCTTTTTCTATTTCAGGAATAAAAATTTTGTGCAGTTACCAAACGTATTCTTTTGCTTAGAAACTCATCCAAGAAATAGAAATAGAAAAAATTATTTCTGAAAAGAAATTGTTTCCAGAAATAGAAATGTTACCAAATTCGCCCTTAATTGAACCAATCGAAACATTTAGGATCCGATTGCATTCCTTCCTAAGGTTTAGGACTTTCACTGCACTTGTCCAATTAGTAACTAAATAGATATCTTATGGATCTAATAATTACTTAATTAATAATGGCTTCCTCTTCTTAGGAAAAAAAAAAAGGAAAATGATGAATGCTCAACTCACCTTTGAATGAAAGAATATCCATGAGAATATTAAACTGAAGGCGTGAATGATAATCATTCTATTTTTTTTTTTTACTTTTCTATTGTCGGGAATAGGTTTGGAACAAAAATTCGTTTGACAATGCAATTTTATTGTTTTTATTTCCAAGATATAGGTTTGGAACAGAAATAAAAGTAAATTTTTTTACTTTTCTATTTCTGGAATATAAATAAAAATAATAACTCTATTTTATTACTTGTCTTTGCCGCCCTTGTCGCCCCCCGCCACAACCCAACTGTTGGCAACCCCCTACTAGCCATTCGCCGCCTCCCATGGTTTGCCTGTCGCTCGCCGCCCGTCCTCCGCCACCACTCGTCGGCTGTCCATTGTTGTCGCCCATTGTCGCTAGCCGCCGAGAACATAAATTAAAGAATAACCTATCGAACAAATTTATATTCCGAGAACAAAAATTTAGGAATAATCTATCAAATGAATTTATATTCCAAGAACAGAAATTTTGTGTTATTATTAAACATTATTTTTTGCTCAAAAACTTGTCCGAGGAATATAACTAGATTTTTCTATTTCTAGCTAAAAATAGAGCCGAGGAAGATAACTTTTATCATTTGCGCCCTAGTTTGTCTCTCTTTTTTTGTTTTATTTTATTCCATTACTTCTTCATGATGACTTGTACATATCTACGTCGCTCTAGGATTGAAGAGAGCTTCATTATAACAGTTATAACTTTTTCTTGCGATTTTACTTATGCAAAATCCCCATTTGTCTCCGATGATATATCGCTTTAGTTAACATTATTGAATTAGTAGAATTTTTTTTTTAAGTTCAATTTTCATTAATCTATCTATAATTTGAAAAAAAAGTAGTTTGGAAGAAAAGGCAAAATGTTGTTAATAAAATAAATTTTGAACAGTCTTAGCAAAACTAAATTTTGAACAGTCTTAGCAAAACTATGTAAATTTACTTGATTGTCATCCTTTTTCTTTATCGGGCGCACATGATAATTATTTTATTTTTCTATTTTTCTATTTTTAATAACAGGTTTGGAACTTTCCTACGCATGAGTTTTTATTGAGGCACCATAGGATTGACGAAGGGGCCTGCGCCTTTTGCCGCCGCAAACCGGATTCCACCGATCACCTCTTTTTCGGCCGTAACATTACGGGCTCCCTTGCTAACTTTTGGGCTTCCAAATGCAATCTTTCTTGGCGCAATAAATCGTGGCTTAACAACCTCTAATGGGCTATACGGGTCATTGGTGGCCATAGTTTCCATCATCGCATTGCTCGCTTTTCCCTTAGCCCCTTATGCCACATTATTTGGACGATAAGAAATGATATCCTTTTTAGGAGCAAGCCACTCTATATACCGTCTATCCGCAACCATCTTATTAAGGTGACGAGAAATAGAGGTTTATCCTTTAAACCCGTCGAAGATAGTCCCCGCAACCGGAGAGTTCAAGCAAACTAGGGCATCTCTGCCTCCATTTTTTATTCATAGTATTTGCTTAGCAATTGTATAGCTTGCTTTAGCCAAAGTGTTCGGCCTCCTTGTTTTGCCCTTGCGGCTTTTTTCTTTTCTCAATCGTACACCTTGTACCCGTGAGAACACTATCCTTGTTCCCTAGGGTATGAGGTTTTTGAGTACGACGTCGTTTCTTTGTACTTGGTGCGTTAAAAGTTTAATACATCTTACTTTACCAAAAAAAAAAACAGGTTTGGAATGAAAATCCGTTTAGGACGCAAATGATAATCATTCTGCTTTCCCGTTTTTTTTATTTTTTTATTCCTCAGAACAGGTTTGGAACAAAAATTTATTTGGTAAAATAATTTCATTTTTTATTTCTTGGACAAATTTTGGCTTAGAAATAGATTTGGAACAGAGAAGTTAAAAATTTCTACTTTCTATTTTTGAAATATAAACAGAAATAATAACTCTATTTTATTGCTCACTCTTGCTGACCAACTTCGCCCACTCGCTGTCGGCTGCTCGCCATCGGCCATCCACTGCCGTTGCCCGTCGCCGTTCACTGTCGCTTGCTGGCCGTATGTAGCTGCCCACTGTCACTTGCTAGCCGCCGGAAATAGAAATTTAAGAATAAATTATCAAATGAATTTTTATTTCGGGAACAGAAATTGTGTCATTATCAAACGTTAATTTTTGCTCAGAAACTCATTTGGAGAAGACTATTTCTAGCTAGAAATAGGGCCGGGGAAAAGAAATGTTGTCATCTGCGCTTTAAGGGCGCGCAATTTCATTTTTCTATTTCTGGAACAAATTTTTAGTCTAGAAATAGGTTTGCAATAGAAATGAAAAGTAAAATTATACTTTTATGTTTCTGGAACAAAAAAAGAAATAAAAAATATTCTCATTGCTTGCCCTCACATCCCATCGCATGCGGCCGCCGCCCCCCATTGTCGCCTACCTACCAGCCGCCGCCCCCCACCAGCCACCACCCGTCCCCTCCCGTTGCCCACCGGCCTCTACTTGCCCCCTCTTGTCGCCCACTGGCTGCCGCCACCCTCGCCAGCCACCACAACTCTCGCTAGCCGCCGTCCATCGATGAATGGAAAAGAGTGTAAGTGGGAGAAATTTTGTGTCGTAGTTAAACGAATATCTATTTCAGGAAGAGAAATTTTGTGTCGTTATCAAACACTTATGTTCAAAAACACATATAGGAAATAAAAATAGAATGGCTTTTAGTTGCACCCAAATGACAAAGCTAGTTCCTGAACTTTGGCCCAATGCACAATATAGTTCTTAAACTTTAAATTTTGTTCAATGTGATCCCCAAACCTTAGCCAAATGTGCAATGTCATCACTTAACTTTTAATTTATTCAATGTGGTTTGAATTGTATGAAAATATTCAGCGTTGTCCTTGAACTTGAATTAATGGAAAGTCAACATTGAACATTTTAACAGTCTTGAGAATAAATTGAACATGCACTAAAATTTCAGAGATCATGTTACACATTAGGCTAAAATTTAGGGATCATCTATGTCATTATCAAAATTTTTTTTTATCTTAGCAAGTTAAGAACATTTACTAAAAGTACAATATAATTACGAGTATTATATTTTAGCCAGCTTCTTCTTCTTCTCCGTCACATCTCAAAGTCAAACGATCCCTCACTCGCTCGCAGCTTTCGAGCTTTGCTTGTACCCGCGATCGAATTCTCGAAGCGCGGCGACGCCGCACCGGCGCAACCCTGGTAGCCATCGTCGCCGTCGCCGTCGCCGTCGCCGTCGGACCTCAGGTACCCCAGAAATCCGATCGTCTCTCTCTTTCTCGTGCCCTAGCTCGCCGATTCTCTCTGTGTGTCTGGTGCGCGCGTGTGCTGGCCGATTCTATCTGTATGTCTAGTTTGTGCGTGTGCGCACGTCGAAACTTGGTGAATTTGAATTTGTGGCGAAGATCGATGCTTGGCATGTGGATGTGCGATTAGTCTCTCTGAATTTTGAGAGATTATAATTATGGGTCCATGTTTTGAGGGGGATTCATTTGTGTATTTGGTTTCTGGGTCTAGACGGGTGTGTGAAAGAAAAGGCTAGAAATATAATTATGGGGCATCGATGAAGCAAAGGAGCTTCCATGGCTGAATAAGACTTGTGGTTGGAATTTTGCCCGAATGGGGCGGGCCACCGTTGCCTAATGACAGCTGCCCCATGGGCGAGTTCTCCCGCTGTGGGGCAGGGCGGCCGTGCCACTCCCGTTGAAGTGATGCCCTTCGCCCCGTTTTCTTGGAACATTTGTATTTCATCAGAAGTACTCTCTGGCGTGATACTAAAACATGTCTGATACATCCCGAAAGCTCTAATGTTATAAGGAAGAATTGGATCATCTGGATTTGGCAAAAACGATTCTTGCTTTTCTGGGTTTTGTATTTGAAAAGGACTCATATTTGGAGTATCCCTTTGAAGGAGTAGTTGTTAAACCTTTCTACATTTTTTAAATCCTGAGTATTTCAATGGACAATTCTTCTATGAAGCTTCTCGTTTCTTGCCTAATGGTGTTTTTTTACAGAATTAACTTATCACGAGATTGTCAACATCCCGTGACCAGTTGGCAAAGAAAACAAGTTCACAAAAGAAGAACACTTTAAACCCTCCTCCATTTTTAACCTCATACCTCTTTGCATCCTCTATTTTATACAGCTTGTTCCACATAGGCTACACAAGCCTTGCTCGAATAAATCAAAGAAGTTCTCAAGAAGCAGAACGCTTTGTAATTGAAGTTGAGGATAAGGAGTCAGTGAAGGGAGAAAGATTTGAAACCTTCCATTTGGACTTGTTTCCTAGAGTCTAGTTCTCAAGGAGAAAGGAGAGGCATTCCGTGAATGTCTTGGTGTGGTTAGCATCAATAGAGTAAGGGGTATTTGAGCAAGGTCACCCAGTAGGCATCTCGCTGGCAAAGAGTTTCCTCATGCAATTTGTCTCTAGTAGGAACGTGACTTCAACCGTCCACCCACCGTAATTACCACTTTTCATCTTGAGTTTTCATCTTGGAGACCAAATTGCACCTCACAATAGTTGACATCGTTGATTTATTTACAAATTCACCATTTCTTCCTAAATTACCCCTGTTATAGTTCTGAAATTTCCCACGCTCCGTGAAAATCCTCCCTATTAAAAAATCATAGCCCTAACCTCCCAACCTAGCTTACGCCGCCACTTCCGCAGCCACCACACCACCCGCTGGCCCAATCATCTTTATTGACTGGCTGGTGGATTTCTGAAAGTTGTGCGTTACTAGGACTTTAGCATCTGTACCTAGGTTTGATCTGGTGTCGCAACCGATGACCTAGTCTTCAGCCCTTAAATTGTGGATTCCAGTTGGTCCTAGGATTTATTGAGATGCTCTGTGCCAGGTCTGGTTAAAATTCTGCAGTTGAATGAAGTCGTGAAGCTAATTTTGAGTCAATTAAAACACATGATAATGGAGTTTGAGTTTCAATGAAGTTCTGCTGGGAAATTCTAATCTCGAAGTCTTCACTTTTTGTTTAATTGAACAAGCCATGTTTTTTGTTTGCCTTAGAACTGTTATTATCCAAGGACATACTCGTAGAATGATGTAGTATTCTTTTATTGCTTGTTGTTTTGGCGATCTTTACACCATGTTTTTATGCCATTTTCTTTCATGATATGGTCTTGCTATCGTACATTAGTTTGTATTAGTGACGCACTGACATCAATCGCCAAAACTCGATTAATGCTACTGATTCAAATATTTTGCACAATTAGCATAGGTCCTACACTACCTGTGGACTATGGAAAGGCTATGCTTGCCCTTTTTCTTCGACCAGTAAATATGCTAGCCCTTTGTCCATGTAGTTGTTGCCTATGTAAAAGCCAGATTGTTTATGAGAAATCTATGCTTCTGTCGCCTGTGTAGCTGTTTCTTTATCTGAACTTAAATGAAAGTTGTGGGCCTAACAATTACTTTTGGAGACTCACTATGGCATAGCCGTACAAACAAAGGTAGTCTACTATAAGCACCTGATGAGCAATTGATGGCGATTTGTATAGGATTCACTGGTTTTAGATCTATGGTTATCTTCTGTCATTCAGAAATTTGAGCTAAGAGTTGTAAGATTATTATTCCAAGATAACCTTTGTATTGTGGTTGACCTTACTCCAAGTTTTGCATGAGAGTTATGTCTACATATAATTCAGAGGCATGCTTCTTATGAGCCCAATGTGCTTTTTCTGTAGGAATTACTTGCAGTTAATGGCTTCTTTCCGAGCTTTCCTGAACAGTCCTGTTGGCCCCAAAACTACTCATTTTTGGGGACCTGTTGCAAACTGGGGATTTGTGGTCGCTGTATGCTTCTCTTCTACTGTCTATTTCTAGGTGCCCCAATGAAACATCTTATAGTTTTAGCTTTTCTACTGGTTTATTTATTTGGTGCTTCCAATAGGGATTGGTTGACATGCAAAAACCGCCAGAGATGATATCAGGCAACATGACAGCTGGTTAGCGATTTTTGATCCAAGAAAATGCATCAAATTTATTTTCTTTTCATGTCCCGCCAGACACAGTTTTCACCTCCTTGTCTTTGTTGCAGCTATGTGCATATACTCAGCACTGTTTATGAGGTTTGCATGGATGGTGCAACCGCGCAACTATCTACTTCTTGCATGCCACGCTTCAAATGAAACCGTCCAGCTCTATCAACTCTCCCGTTGGGCGAAGGGTCAGGGGTAAGTACCGACCACAATATTGGTTTAATAACTCCTTGCATGTTACCTCCAGTATACAATGAAAATTTCTTTGGCCCATTCATCATTATTGTTTTTATCTGATGTCAATTATTGTAGTGCATATGACTGGGAGATGCGTAAACAGATGAACATCATTTTACTTTGCTGTTTTCTCTATCTAGGTACTTGTCAGAGAAGAAAGATGAAGCCTCGTCACAATGATATGTTGCTGGGTCTATCTTTCCTTGTTCCATTTGTCTTGTGATTTTTTCACAGAAGTTCCTCAAAGCAGTCTGCTTTTTGTGCTATCAAAACTGCGATCGGTGTGACTTGAGCAATCACAACTGGATTTGCATATTTTGGTGTTGCAATTTACAATTTATATGTTCAACAAATGATGCTTACAAGTTACGAGTGCACGTACGTGAATGGATAGGATCACGCTGTCTATTTGTGCTTGCAATGAAAAATGACATCGTACAATCTATGAATGTACTCTGCAATCAATTAGTCAAAGATTATTTACTTGTGGGGAGAGGAGTCAGGAAGCAATCTCTGTGGTTTAATGGTGAAATGTACCCCATCCGGTTTAGTTTGGCATTTGGGTTATTGGGTCTGTCGTATAATTAGCGAAATCGATTCTCGTGGTCCCGCATTGATATCGATCTAGTCATCCTGATATCATTTGCTTGGAAAAATATTGATTCGCGTATTTCTCCAGATTTATAGACTTATAATGCATTTAATAGGCTTCTCGAGATACTTCGGAAGAACGATCTTCTGTTTCCAATCTGAACTAAATTCAATGTACAAGCCCGGGATTTTAAGGGTGCCTTTGTGTCACATAAAACTCAAAATTTGTAAAATATTTTCTAAAAAATAATTGGTTATATCATTGAAAAAATTTAGTTAACAAAAATTATTATCATTATCCATGATAATTTATGATTAACTATTCTTATGGATAAATAATTTTCATTCATTCATTTTTCTAAGTAGCACAAGTGATTATTTTTCGAAAGATGTTTTTTAAATTCTGAATTTTCGGTGAAACAAAAGCACTTTAAATCTTCACCCCCTCAAAATTTTTTTGTAGTGTAGCTAGACCGAAAGCTTTCACTCTAGAATATAAACATGACAAATTTATTGCAAAATAATATTTTGACCACTAAAAATCCTAAACTGGTAAACCTGTGATAAATTTACTCTCGGTTAGTTTCTATTAAATTTTACCATTAAATTACTGAGTTAGATGACACGTGGTAGTTGACGAGTGTACAAGTTTGGGGTTTTGCCCTCTACTTGTCATAAGTATACCGCTTTGTGATTTTTTATGGTATTAATTCAATTTAAAGGAAACTAACAAATGGTAAATTTGTCACAGGTGTACCAGTTTGAAATTTTTGGTAGTCAAAATATTTGTTTGGGATAAATTTGTCAAAGGTATTTTAGGACTTTTGGTGTTCGGAAAATTAGTTTGGGGTAAATTTGTTACAGGTGTATCAGTTTGTGGTTTTTCGTGGTATTACCCCTATAATTTTCGTGGTATTAACTTTTTTCTAAAAAGTTGTCATTGTGTCCAAGGATACGGACTTCCAATTCTTAATGAGATCCGTTTGCACAATACATAATTAAGCAGGTTTGGATTTGATATAAACGAGAATGACCGGTTCATGGCACGACAAAAATCTTGTTTTATGCGGATTGACTTGCTTAACCTGTTTGGATACGAATTGACAGATTTAAGTTGATGTATTGACGCGGTGTTTCAATATGACATAAATAGATATGTTTTAACATGTTTAATACTCATATTTAAAGATTTTCGTATCCTTAAAAAATTATAAAACAACACCCATGTCTAAAAGAATAAATGATAAACTAAAAACATATATTAGGGCACAAAAATCATTAAAAATAAAAAAATAAAAAGTGCTCCATAATAAACTTTAAATGGAGCATGAAGTGAAATTTCTCATATTGTTGTTTGTTTAGAAAAATGTTAAATGCGTTAACACAAATTATCATGTACAAACGCGTTTTACGGGTTTCTTATGTATATAGCTTAATGTATATTCGTAAATTTATGTTAATTTATAGTGTCATGTCAATACCTAACACAATGGCATGCTTGATAATCGTATTAGTCGTATCGTATAATCCGCTTTATTAGGCATTCCATGTTATTGTTGAGCCGGCTCAATAAGTTCATTATTTGAGTCGCATTCAGATTAATCATATTCTTGTTATATCATGGTTCGATATGACACGACACGATTAATATGACAAGACATGAATTGCCATCTCTACGTAGGAGTATATTTTTGAATTTTGTAAGCACTAAAAGAAAGAAAAGAATTTCCTCGGTCTAAACCAGGTAAGATTTTACCTGCCGTAACTAAACTTTGATGGATTCACTAACTTTTGATTTTAATTGCTTCATGTATATTAACCTTCCATTTCTTTAAAATTAGTGCACTTTGATTGTAATACATCCGTGACGTCAGCAAAATGTGGACACGGCGGCATAAGTCTAACATGGCCTTCGGCACATCAACCCTGACTAAAACAACATTAAAAAGTTCATGAATATATTAAAATAAAAAAGACCACTTTGTTTATTTTTTATTTTCAATTTTTCCGATTTTTCATTTTTCTTGATTAGGGTTGAGTTGGACAGCTGGACAACATGACATCATCCTGTAGTCGCCATATTAGCATTTTGCAGAAAGATTAATTGAAATGTGGTAAAAATGCATTAGCTACAGAGAAAGGAAAAATTCAGTGCATTAACAACTGAAATCAAAGTTCCCGCTGTAAATTCAGTGTTTGATGAAAAATCATTTTCGGGAATTACTTTCGATCTTTGCAGTATTTGAATGAGGAAAAACTGCTCTATCAATGGAAAACGCTTTTTCCTAGGCCGAAAATCAAAAAGATTTAGATCGGGGAAAACAACTTCCGATTCTAATAAGAAAGAAATCATTTTCTTGTTTCCTATATTCTCAGCTCTCTTTCATTAAATGAAATCTGAATACCTCGTACTTTTTTAGCATACCATTAAACAAACAAAAACTTCGCAGAACACATTTATTTATATTATAAAGTTTTTTGCAAATCAAACACACTTGAAGACGGGTGAACACAAACGTCGCGGTCAGAAGGGTGCTGCTCATTGCGAGTGTAATAATGGGACTCAAATTGTTCAGGCCTGAAAAATAGAAAACTTAGTTCATGTGGGCCATGCACAATTAAGTCCAACCCATTCCTGGAAAATTACGCATTAAAACATTATCTTTCTGAGCTTATGTTGTGTTTGTATCATATCATAGGATAATATAAGCATTGACAAATGGGGCTGAACTAGGGACTCCTAGCAAGCACAAGGGAATAAGTACAACACAAGTGCCATAATTTTTGTATGGTGCTCACTTGAGACTATAATTTTTTTTTCGATCGCTTGAGTGCTAAATCGGTGAAAAATCGTTCACTTGAGTGCCTATTCCAACAAATTGTCCTATGTGGCATTTTAAATTAAATTTTTACAGCGACATGGCTTTTTTAAAAGAAATTTAAGTCGAACTTGGAAAATCTTCTATTGACATGGCAAGAAAGGGCAAAAACGACATCATTTGGCCCTTTATTCCCCAAATTCATTTCAAAACGAAACCCTAATTTCTAGAAAGGTGAATGCTTTTGCAATAAGCTTGAGCAATAGAGAGGTTCGATCTTGAGATGAACAGCAGAGAGTTCAAGCTTACGAGGGAAAATTGTCAAATCAGTCATAAACCTATTGTACGACGGCCAATTCAGTCCTAAACCTTTTAAGTTTGCCAATTCAGTCCTAAACCTTTTAAATTCTTGCCAATTGAGTCCTTCCGGCCAATTTTGGCCAGCCGGCGCTGACGTGGCCGTCGGCTAGCGCCGGCCGTCCGGTTAACGCTGACGTGGCAATTTTTAATTATTTTTTTTTCAATTTTTTAATCTTTTTTTTTTCTTTTTTTTTTTTGCTTTCTCCCCTCTGGCCGGTCCGGCGATTGGCGGCTGGCCAGAGGGGAGGGCCGGCGAGGCCTCTGGCGAAGCTCACCTCGTTGGCCACCGGCGAGGGCGAGCCTTGCTGGCCCCTAGCTGGGCGAGGCAAGGTCGGACTCGCCTCGTCTCGCTGTCGCCTGGTTCGCGACGGCGAGGTCGAGCTTCACCAAATCTGGGCGATGACCGAACGGCCGGCGGCCACGTCAGCGTTGACCGGACTGCCGGCATCGGCCGGCGGCCACGTTAGCGCCGGCCGACCAAAATTGGCCGGAAGGACTCAATTGGCAAGAATTTAAAAGGTTTAGGACTGAATTGGCAAATTTAAAAGGTTTAAGACTGAATTGGCCGCCGTACAATAGGTTTAGGACTGATTTGATAATTTTCCCAAGCTTACGAGATAGCAAAGTAGGGACTAGTCGAATCCGCTTAAGTGAGATTGAGATAATGATGAGTGAAATAGCGTGATGCAAGGTGTTGCGCTTCATTTAGAGAAATCGCAAAGACATTGTTCGGTTAAGGACATGAATAGCCACGCTCTTCGTTGGAATCCTGCAAACAGCAGAGAAATAAGGTGATGGAGATGCCACATTGGCTGCATTAGTGGAAAATCACCGGCATCTAGCCAATGACGTTTTTTGTTTTTTGTTTTTCCTTTTTCCTCAATTTTGCCGACTCATCTTGTTTCCAGTTCATCCCCCTTTCTGATTTTCTTTGATAGCTCTCTCTCAATTCACGTTTTTCCCCCTTTTTAAGCTCTTTGCCTAAACATCTCCTCCATAATTTTTGCCAAGTTCACGATTTTAGCTTGCAAAAAACCCCTCCACCGAATCTACTCGTTTTACGACCAAAAAAAAAAAATCTACTCATTCATTTTTTTTTTAACTTTTGATTCTCGTGTGTATTCTCCTCGTCAACTGTACACTGATATTGAATGACTAAGCTCTGTTGCTCGACCATGGAGAAAAACGTTTCTTCCCCTTTTTCTTTGGGTCAATACCACAAAAAATCTCAATTAGTACATATGTGATAATTTTACCCCAAATTAATTTTTTAACCATAAAAAACCTCAAACCGGTACACCTGTAACAAATTTACCCTTAGTTTGTTTCCGTTAAATTTACCGTCAAATTGTTTTGTTAAATAAAACGCGGCAGTTGATTGATGTATTAGTTTTATGTTTTATCCTCCATTTATCATAGATGTACCAGTTTGTGATTTTTGTGGTATTAATCTAATTTATCAGAAACTAACGGAGGGTAAATTTGTCACAAATGTACCAATTTGGGATTTTTAGTGATCAAAATATTAGTTTGGGGTAAATTTATCATAAGTGTACCAATTTGGGATTTTTTGTGGTCAACAAATTTGTTTGGGGTAAAATTGTTACATTTGTACCAGTTTGGGATTTTTCATGGTACTAACCCTTTTTTCTTTTTCCTTTTCCTTTTTCTTTTTTTGGGTTTTTTTTCTATAGGGTTAATACCACGAAAAACCCCAAACTGGTACGCTTGTGACAAATTTATTTCGAACTATTTTTTTGACTACCAAAAACCCTACACTGGTACACCTGTGATAATTTTACTCACGAACTAATTTTTTGATCACAAAAAATCCCAAACTGATACACCTGTGATAAATTTACCCTCCGTTAGTTTCCGTTAAATTTTACTGTCAAATTGCTAAGTTTAATAACACAGGGTAATCGACAGGTGTATTGGTTTTGGGTTTTCCCCTCTGTTTGTCACAAGTTACCAATTTATGATTTTTTGTGATATTAATCCAATTTAACGGATACTAACGAAGGGTAAATTTGTCACAAATGTATCAATTTGCGGTTTTTAGTGGTCAAAAAATTAGTTTGGGGTAAAATTGATGAGTTTTTTTATCAAGGTAAATTTATCATAGATGTATTAGTTTGGAATTTTTTGTGGTAAAAAAAATAGTTCGGGGTAAAATTATTACGGGTGTATCAGTTTGGAGTTTTTCGTGGTATTAACCCTTTTAATATATCTTTTATCCATAGGGCCAAAATCACATTGTTTCATCTAGTTTTTGTTGATTGGATTATTTTCGACGAGCCATGTTAACCTATTTTTAATAAATTAATGCCATGTTAGATTTTCCGGTGACACAAATCGCCGATGGCACTCAAGTGAATGATTTTTAAAAAATTTGACACTCAAGTGATCGAAAAAAAAGTTATGGCGCTCAAGTGAGCATCATACGAAAGTTATAACACTTATGCTGTTCTTATCCACAAGCACAAATGTGAGCATAGAACGGCAAGAAAATAACTAATTTTAACTTAGAGCAAGATTGAGAAATGGAAGCTAACTTAGGTTCCATTCGTTTCGCAAAAAATGTTACATTTCTGAAAAATGTTTTTCAAGAAGCCATTTTCTAGGAAAATGACACAATTTTCCGGTGTTCGGCCGAATGCTGAAAAAGACCCGGAAAATATTTTCCACCATTTGGTATGAAATAGATTTTCTTCCATGCACTACTTTTAATAAATTTGTTTAATTTTTTTTAAAATCAATTTTTAATTATCTTTTTTATTTTTTTTATTTTTCTTTTTTTAACCTTCTTCTCTGGTCAGACCGACCACAGGCAAGCTCGAGCCTTATCACAGGCCGATGACGCTCGAGCCTCGCAGATTGGCAACGCTCGAGCCTCGTTAGAGAGTAGCGAGCCGCCTTGTGAGTTGTGGCTAACTCGCCAGATCTGACGAGGCTCGAGGCCTCACGAGCGGCAAGCTAGCCAGACCACGACTTGAGAGGCCTTGAGCTCGTGAGGCGGTGGCAAGCTCGCTTGCCAATCTTTGGCGAAACTCTAGCCTCATTGCCCTCTGGCAATGCTCGAGTGTCACCGATCTGGCGAGCTCAAGCCTTGCTGGCCTATGGTGAGGCTCGAGCTCGCTAGTGGCTGGTCGCTGGCCTTCGCCGTGGCTGTCGACAGATCGGAAAGAAGGTAAAAAAATTAAAAAATAAAAAATAAAAATAATTAGAAATTAGAATTTTGATAAAAAAAAATAAAATTAAAAAAAAAAATTAAAAAAAATTAAAATGAATGGTGGAAGAAGGAGGGAAAATGATTTCCTCTTTTCAAAAAAAGGAAAAAATTTTCTTCACTTTTGAAGGTGTTCTTTTTCATTGAGGGAAAATATTTTCCTTGAATAGTTTATTTTCCGTCGACTGAACGCCGAAAAATCCCAAAAACATTTTCTTGGAAGTTGTTTTCTGCGAAACGAACGAAGCTTTATTTAGCAATGAAACGTAGAAAAAGAAGAAAATGGAACAGGATTAGTACTATAAATTCGGTCTTGTCTTCCTGCTATGGACAATAATAACATCAAAGACTACATTCCTTTTGCGAAAAATTTGACACTTCCAAAAAAGATTTTTCAAGATGTCATTTTTCAGAAAATAGCAAGTATTTGGCTATCATTTTCTGGAAAAGTAACAATATTTTCCAGTATTTGGCCGAAATCTAAAGAAAGTTGTATATGCTCATCTTCCAGAAGTCAAATTTTACGCAAAACAAACGGAGCGTAAGTTGCCTTTCATTGTGTTGCGGCATGGTACAGAGATGACTTTTGGCTCCTCTTAGTGTAGCCACCTTTAGATTCCCAGGTGTGGACCTTTATGGTGGGGTCACGGTGACGGGCTTGCCAATTTCAAATTTTCGAGTTGTCAGTGGTGCAGAGTAGCTATTGGAGTGACTAAGCACAACGACTGTCACGCCCCGAACCCCACGGCACACAACATCCCTATCTTGGTCGATAAACTGTGACGTCCCAGGAAACGACGCCGACCCACGCCCAACAGAGATCAAGCACAAGCGGAAGTAATAAATAAATAAATAAAACCCAGACAACTACAAGTATGAGCCAAGGATAGCCATGCACCACTCCAGAAAACGATTATACATTTATATTACTATTAAAAACCATTTGTACAATATTTACAAGCACAGTAAAGATACAAACGGTCAACAGCCACCTGATCAAAAAGGGATAAGTGGCCAGGGAGATCAGGCTAAAACTCAGGGAGAGGGCTACAGTCCAAAAGGTAGCGGCCCTCACTACTAGCTAAGGACACTGGACGACCCTATGGCTCCCAGTCAGGATCGGACGATTCAGTGGGATCATCTGACAACTCTTCGGAGGCATTCTCACTAGACCCTGACTCCTCCGAATCCATGGCCTGGGCTCGCTCATCCTCGGAGTCCGGCTCCAACTCTAGGTCAAGGTAAAGCTCGAACCCCTCCTCGTCTGATCCTAACTCTGCAACCTCTCCGTCCTTCTCTACGTCCTGCTCCATGGCCTCGAGTTCGTCATTCTCCTCATCATCCATCGGCTCGGGGTCCTCTACTATTACATCGAGCTCCTCATCCATCTCTTTCTCCTGCCTCATCCACTCGGGTATGGTCTCTGGATCGATCACCTCACCATCCGTTTTAATTGGGTGTAACAGCCCAACACTATCGACCGGGATATCAAAGGTCCTGAGGGGCTCTCCCTCATTTCCATCGGCATCCCGGTGGCACCATGCCACATACTCCTGCTTTTGGTAAAAATACTCGCCTATATTCACAATTAGTTTTGATCGGTACCTCACAAAAGCCTCCCCATTTCCTGAGGGGTAGGTACTGGTATACTGTCGGATCTGCAAAGGGATCCCAACAAGAGTCGGTGGTCTCTCCATCCTCACGGTCGGGGGTCTGAAAAGTTTCGATTTTCACAACTGTGAGACGAATCTCAGTGAGTTCAACCCCTAAACCTAGGCTAGGCTAGCATGCAATCTCCTGACCGGAAACAAATAATTAAAGCCATAATGCAACAACAATCAAACGATTCTCTGACTCTGTAGGTTAGACAGTTCAATATATAATAATCACGGCACATACGTTGCATACATAGTCACACGTACGCCAAACACATGCTTAGGCACCGAGTCTCACACACTCGCATGCCAGTCCATGCATGTTCATCCATGCAAATGTCGTCAACATGTCATGCGCATATTTCTCGGCCCACTAGCCCACATTGGCACACTGGCAATTGCCCAATTTATTAACATTTATTATGACTCGAGTCAACAATAATCACAGCCCGGTGCATCTAGCCTGCTTCAAAGTGCATGAGGCGCAGCACCGATCTAGCCCAATGTCTCTAGCCTGCTTCAAAGTGCATGAGGCGCAACACTGATCTCCTTACGAACCAGAGCCTGCTTCAAAGTGCATGAGGATGGTCGTCTTCCGGACGTACCGGACATCGTCCTGCTTCAAAGTGCATGAGGACGGTATCGACCCAAAGGTCCTTAGGTGATCACACAACCAATTATTATCTGAACCCCGCGTAACACGCTTCAGGGTATATTAGGAGATCACATGCTCATGGTAGGCACGCATTTTCGCACAATTTCATCACATGCCTCACTCTTTGCATACACGATGCGTGTCCATGTTATGCAATGCAATGCACCACAAGCACCAATATAATTCAAACACTCAATGACACAACAAGTGCCTAATTGGCCCAATTGATACCGTGTGGCCTAACGTGCAATTCACAAATCAATAATTAATTACAAGTCAAACAGTGTCCAATCGCACTCCACAAAAATCAGCCACACAACATGCGACATGGTAGTACAAAATCAATCACAATTAAGCACGAATTACATGCAATCAGTCAACCCGAACATACTTGGCAATTTCACCAATAGGCTCCTAATCTGGCCATTTAGTCCAATTATTCTCCCCAATAAATTCTTATTGATCCATTACATTTTCCTGATAATAATTTCTACCAATCGGTCCTCAACTCAGTCTGAAATATACACCGATACTACCTAAGCCAGTCCAAAATGCACCGATAATACCTAAACCAGTCCAAAAAAATGCACTATCAGTCCTAATCCGGGTTTAGAAATTTTACTCACTTAAAATTGGACCGCGACGACGAGGAACGGCGGCCGATCACTGGTGAACAATGGAACCGGCAGCGGCGTTCCCGGCGACGGCGTACGGACGGCGGCCAACGGTGTACAGACGGCGATGGTACGGACCTGTACGGGACACACACCCGTACGGACAATGTACGGATTGGGGGGAAAACGGTGGCCGGCGAGGTGGCGGTGGCCGGCGCGACCGCCGTACGGACGCGCGGACCGTACGGACGCTACAGTACCGACCGTATGGGGCATTGTACGGACATGTACGGTTGGCGTCGTACAGCGTGGCTGGACGGCTGGGTGGCGACGGAACGGCGATCCGAGCTCCGGCGCGGCGGCAGCGAGGCTCCGACGCGGCGGCAGTAATGCCCGGGAGAGAAAAAAGGAGAGAAAGAGAGAGAAAGAGAGAGAAAGAGGGGTCAGGCAGAGGCGAGGCTGAGGCTGGGGATCGAGGTGGTCGACGGTGGGGCACGGCGGCCAGTGGCGGCGCTCCGGTGGCCGGCGGCTTGCTCCGGCTAAGCTTGCCGAGAGAGAAAAATGAGAGAGAGAGAGAGAGTGATCTACGGGAGAGAGAGAGGTTGTTTTGGCCAGATGAGGGTGAGAGGAGAGAAAGAGAGTCTTATCTTGGTCAAATATTAGGGGCTAGGGGTGCCAAGTGTCACAAATCTAGCCTAAAATGACCATTTTGGCCCTCATCCAAGGGCCACCATTAAATCTTATCCAAAAATTCAAGGGCATTTTGGTCCTTTGCTGCAATAATTAAGATAAGTCCAAATTTAATTAATTTCCTTAATTATCCTCCAAAATTCGGAATAAAAAATAGCCCAGGGGCAAAACCATCATTTTTCCGGTCCCGGGTCGAAGTTCCATTTTTCACCCGTACCAACCCTCCATGTGCGTGGCCAACATAATGTGGCGTCGGAATCGCGAAAATAGCTTCTTAAGCCCTTGAAAATCGACTGCCAAGTTCTGGGAATAAAATAATATTATTTTTCACTTTCGAGCCAAAATTCCAATTTTTGACCGAAACCACTCTAAATGTGCGTGGCCACCCCAAAATGACATCGGTTTCGAAAAACAACCTCATTTGGCCTCGAAAAGCGACGCTGGTGTCCCGAGGGGCAAAATCGTAATTTGTTCATCCCCACACTTGTTAGCGATTTCCAGCCAAAATTGGCCGGATGGACTTAATTGACAAAGGTGAAAATGTTTAGGACTCAATTAGTAAAATTAAAAAATTTAAAACTACATTGATAAAAGTGCAATAGATTTAGAACTTTTTAGACAATTTTCCCATTTATTAAGTCATTCCCAGAACAAAACTCAACTAAGTTTCTCAAATATACACAGACAAAGTCAACAGACAATCTGCATCCTCATCACTAAATACCACCAGCAATTACCATCATCCCTAGTTGAATCATTTTAAGCATTCATCAGCCACCATTACTACCATGACTTACCTGGACAAATGGACGTTTAGGATTCGTGACGAAATCACCTGATGCCGAAGCGCGATAGAAATTAGGCTAAACAGAAGAATCGAAATAATAATGAGGAACAAACTGTTCTCTCAATCGATTAACAATCGATAAGTTTTCAAAACATCCAAAACTACTGCCTCTCAAAACCCTAAAAAAGAGTTTATAAAGGGTGTTAACCCTAATGACAAAGAAAACGCAAAAATTACAAAAATACCCTTAATTCGAAAATTACTAAAATAATTAAAAAAACCATCTAAACGACCCCGAATCGCAAAAATTTATTGTTAATCATAGCCAAAGGCTATGTGTATTGATCAACACGCCGTTTCGCTTTAGCCGATCAAATTTGAGCTTAATCCAACATCGTTGACTTCAAGCCCACCGGTTCGTCTAGTCGCATAACGGGTCCGCTGGTCCCCTAGGTGCATCATCCTCCCCTGCTAGAGAAAGATTCGTCCTCGAATCTGCTTCGTCTTTAGTGTCATCAATTTCTTCATGGTATTCTTCCTCTTCAGTGTAGTAAAGTGACAAATCTGCTACATTAAAAGTTCTAGAAACATTGTGCTCACCCGGTAACCCAGGTGGTAACTCTTCCGGTACGACATCAGCAAACTCCTCAAGTATAGGTAGAACTTGAGTTGAAATTTCTGGACTATCAAGATTCTGCTCCACGACTACGACAGCAAAAAGCTCTGAGCCATTCACCACCTCCTCCTGAAACTCTGATTTGGAAAGCAGATTACTTTTCCCTTCTTTTCTCAAATCTGAAGGACCTAGAGTAATGGTCCGGTCATCCTTCTTGAAGGTGTATGCATTTTTGAATCCGTCATGCTGTGTTTTCCTGTCAAACTGCCAAGGTCTTCCTAACAGGATATGACAAGCATCCATTGGAACTACGTCACCCCACACTTCATCAACATATTTCTTCCCAATCGAGAACTGCACTAAAATCTCTTGCTCACTTTTACCTCATTCCCCTTCCTAAGCCATGACAGCTTATATGGTTGAGGATGATCTTCTGTTTTCAACCCCAACTTTTCCACCATAGTCGTAGACACCACATTCTCATAACTACCACCATCTATTATCATGCTGCATATTTTTCCTCTACTAGTGCACTTAGTATGAAAAATATTATGTCTAAGCCATGATTCATCATCTACCTCAGCAATATTTAAAATCCGACGCACAACTAAAGACTCACCAGAATCGGCATAAATAATGTCCTCCGGATCTGGATCCGCATCTGCTTGCTCATCATCAGATTCATCATAAGTTGGGTCTTCATCAAAAGTGGGATTATCTACAAGTGTCACAAACTGTCGGTTCGGACAATCAGCAGCAAAATGTCCGAATCCTTAACACTTAAAACATCGCTTGCCTGCAGCTCCTCCCTTGCTAGATTCTGCACTACCCTGCTCTCCTTTTGTTGTAGATTTTATACCAGCGCCCTTAACTGCTACCGGAGCCGAAGAACTCCCTGCTTTCCCCCTGGACTCTTTATCTGACCACTTGGAACTGTTGCTTGTCCACTTAGAACCGCTGCTAGACCACTTGGATTTACTGCTCTTTCTTTTAAACTGCCCTCCACCTTTAGGGCTAGTCTGCACACATCCTCATATGTCCAATACTGCTGCAATTGGACAACATCAGAGATCTCATATCGCAGCCCTGCCAGATATCGTGCAATCGTCTGCTCGTCTTCCTCCGCCACATCACAACGCATCCACAAACGATCAAATTCTTCAGTAAATTCTTCAACCGTTTTATCACCTTGCTTGACGTTATGATACTCAATAAACGCCTCTTGCCTATAATGGGTAGGCAAAAAATTTTTTTGCAATAACTTTTTCATCTTCTCCCAGCGATCCACCTTCGGCTTCCCCTCTCTAGCGCGTTGCTTTTTCACGTGTTCCCACCAAATCGAAGCATGTTTTCGCAGCCTAATAGCCACTAACTTCACTTTTTGCCCCTCAGTTAGATCTTTAAGATCAAAAATCCGTTCTACCGTATGCAACCAATCAATAAACTCATCAGGATGAGCCTTACCATTAAACTCGGGAATCTCGATCTTCATTCCGAAATTTTGAAAAGAACGCTGATTTTCAGGTCGTACTCCTCGATTCCGCCCCTGGTTCAGAACCCCAAAAGGGTTTACGTCTTCTTCTTCATCATCGGATGAATCCTCAAATTCCGCTACTTCTTCAGATTGAACGTCCAACCTCGCCTCCGCAAGTTGTCGCTCCAAATCCTGGATTCGTCTTCTCTGTTCTTCAATTTCTACGTCTCGCAGATCTCTTAGACGCGGTTGGTCGTCTGCTTCAGGAACGCCTCCACGCCCCCGACCACCACGAGCCCGCCGTCCACGACCGCAATTCTGTTCAGCCATTGATTCAAGCAACCTGGGCTTTGATACCAATTGATGCCGAAGCGCGATAGAAATTAGGCTAAACAGAAGAATCGAAATAATAATGAGGAACAAACTGTTCTCTCAATCGATTAACAATCGATAAGTTTTCAAAACATCCAAAACTACTGCCTCTCAAAACCCTAAAAAAGAGTTTATAAAGGGTGTTAACCCTAATGACAAAGAAAACGCAAAAATTACAAAAATACCCTTAATTCGAAAATTACTAAAATAATTAAAAAAACCATCTAAACGACCCCGAATCGCAAAAATTTATTGTTAATCATAGCCGAAGGCTATGAGTATTGATCAACACGCCGTTTCGCTTCAGCCGATCAAATTTGAGCTTAATCCAACATCGTTGACTTCAAGCCCACCGGTTCGTCTAGTCGCATAACGGGTCCGCTGGTCCCCTAGGTGCATCATCACCATAGGGAGATAAACCAGTCCTTGAAGAGTCAGTAAACATGACATTAACCCCATTCATTTTTCTCGCCGGAAATCGCCATTTAATGCCACGGGATGTGCGAAACATAGCAGAAAAATACACAGAAACAGAAACCACGTTCAAATTCAGCTTTATTAACAGTGATATACCACTGAATCGAACCTAAATTCTTAACAAATCAGTTGGTGAGAAGAAATCTACATCAAGATCTTTTTAAGATCCCGCAATGTCATTGATCATTTCTCAGTTGAGCTTTTGAGGCATTTTGTCAAACAACTGGCGGTCAGTAAATTGGGAAGCAAATCTTTGGCTATTTCATACTCGGCTTCATGACTTGATTAGAAGGCAATTAACAAGCAACATTCCGGATTAACGTTTGTCTACAAAAGTCATCCTGTATATGTCATAATGATTTCTAATCAATCAATCACAGGAGCTAAAGTTAACAGATCCAAAGTTAAACAGTCATGGATTTAACTTACACATTTCATCGAACAGAAGGTATGCATCTAGGCTCTAAGTCCAAACTCAACGGCGAAATGGCAATTCACAAACAACCCATAGCGACAGTATTTCAGATTCAGATCATCGAGTGAACTCCAAGAGTAGTTAAATCTCTTACAAATAGAAATTAAAATTCTCGGTCGTCATCCAATACGAAGAGCATCCGAATACAGAGCACGAGTTTGTATTCAACGTACCTCGAGTTTTAGCTCCAAACAATGCACAGAGCGAAGAATATAATTCCTGGGTGCGTCAGTAGTGGAAAATCCGTCCCCGATTGACAGATGGCTGAGCAAGAATGAAACTCTTCGAGGTCTCGGATCAGGATTTAGGGTTAAACAAGGTTGAAGCCGCACGACTCAAGACAAGACTAGCGAACGGCGTCTACCAGAGACGGCTACGGCAACCTGAAATCGATCAAGAAAGCAGTCGCAGGTGGCTAACGCCGGTGAATAAGTCTCGAGCGAAATCCAAGTTCTTCGAGCTTTCTTCATCGGAAAACAGAGTAGAACCGGGGAGAGCTGAGCACGACTTAGCCGGAAATAAGCAGCGGCGTCCGACCGCGATGGACGACGGCCGAGAGGATTCACCTTTTTTTCTAATTTCTTTCCTTTCCCCATCTTATAACAAATTTATATGTTTGATGCACCTATGAAAATTCAGGTGTCGACATTTGGTTCTTCTAATATACCAAGCAACATGACAGCAGATTAGCACATTCTGATCCAAGATAAGGTGTCGATTTTCTCATCTTCTTCTATTTTTCCCCATTTTGGTGTTGCAATTTAGGAATGAGCATGGTTGGAGATTAGAAACTGGAACCTGAGAACCTAACCAATGGGAACATGTAGGTTCTAGGTTCAAAGATATGCAGAGTAGGTTTCAAGTTTCAGGTTTCAAAAATTGGAAAACTTGTTTTGATAGATAGGTTCTGGAACTTGAAACCTAAACAAGTTTTTTGCGTTTTTTCTTTATATATGTTTTCTCGTGGTCCTACGATGTTTCATAGTGTTAGATGATGAGTCTATAATCTAGACCATTAGTGTGAGCTTTCATTTTATGACGTGTTAATATTTTCATATTTTTCCAGTGTTTAAATATAAGTTATAGTCAGTGAATCATAATAGCAAGTGGTAGTCATTAAAGGTGAAGATTTACTGCAATTGTTCAATTAATAATACAAGTGGAACTTGGGTAGACTCTGAAACCGACCCTGAAACCTATGATAAGGTAGGTTTCAAGTTTCAAAAAATGATGAACCTATTCTCATGAGTAGGTTCCAAGTTTCAGGTGGAACCTAAACGGAACATGAAATCGCTCATCCCTAATATCGATTCATGCAATTACTTATCATTTTAATTGTATTTATTTGAACTGCAATGCTAGGAAAACTAATCTTTGTTTAGTATTATTGCATTCATTTTCATTTTGTTTAACTAAAAATGAAATAAAATAAAATAAAATAAAAAAACCTATTAGACTCTATAATCTACCCTAGAACCTTTGACAGGGTATGTTCTAGATTCCAACGAGTAAATTCCAAGTTCCAAAAAGTGATAAATATATACCCGAGGATAAGTTACAAGTTCCATCTCGAATATATAGGGAACTTGGAACCCTTTACCCCTCCCTATTGCTATTTACAATGTAGGTTCTTCAGATGATGTTGGCATTGAAACTTAACCTCCTCTTGGATTTGAATGCACAACGGTTAATGAAAGTAACCTTGAATGTAAACTTAACCTCCTGCTGGACTTGAATGCACCATAGTACATGTAAAACCTACAATTTGCAAAGCAAGGTGGCCAGCTAGTATCGTCTCAGTTCCTAGTATCTTCCCAAATTCTAGATTCGAGTAATATACGGGATGCAAATATGATGATAAGCTTAAAACACTAGACTAGAGTCGCCACTGATCGGTTTGGAAAACCTAAGTCGATTGGACATCTTAAAGATTAGGTAGTGACAAGAAAAGTCAGCTTGCTAAATGCACGTATGAAGGAAACTGTTCTACGAAAATTAGAGATCCTAGGTCCGGAGGTCCAATTGCCCGTTAGACGAATTAGCATCCACAGGGCCCCTTTCAGTGCCATAGTCCTATTTTTTGTTAAGTCCTAAATCATTAATCAATTAATCCCCTAAGTATGCACGATGTTTTATTTAAAAATTATAAATGTCGCCAAAACACTTATTTGTTGTTGTTGTTATTGATTAACAAGGTCATTTTATCATGTGTAGTGGCACGACACCATTCGACCGACTATGTGTTTGTGTGTATGTAGCTGTCAATTCTGATGTAAAATTCAATCTTGATTTGAGAAAATGACACGATGTGATTACGACATGGCAAATTCGAAATGTAGGCATAATGACAAATGACATAAAATGGCAATACATATTGAGAACATGACAGTGAAATGACATGACATGGCAACAAGTAGTGGGACATAGCAAACCAAATTCAAAACATTTCAACGAAATGACATGACATGGCAATATTCACATGCAGAATGACATGACAATCCGTTTCAAAACATGATAACAAGATGACATAATATGACAACATTCGCTTGTAACATGACATAACAAATTAGTTTCAATTCACGGTGATGAAGTGCCATGACATGACAATATCCACTTGCAACATGACATGTCAATGCATATTCAAAATGTGATAACGAAACGAGAAGACTTTAAATATTCACATGCAAGATGACATGGCAAATTAGATTTAAAATAGAATAACTGAGTGACATGACATAGCAATAATCACATGCATCATAACATAGTAAATTGTATTTAAAGCAAAATAACGAAATGACATGATATGGCAATGTTTACATGCAACATTACATGGCAAATCAAATTCAGAACATGATAATGAGGTGACATAAAATGTCCTAATCACATTTAGTATGGCATGGCAATTCATATTCAAAACATGATGATGAGATGACATGACGTTAAATATTCACATATAGTATGACAAGGCAAAATTCAAAACATGGTAATAAAGTGACGTGACATAACAATAAGTATATGTAACTTGACATGGCAAATCATATTCAAAACATGACAATGTAGTAACATGATGTTGCAATAATTGCATACAACTTGACATGGCAAATTGCATTCAAAACATGATAGCGAAGTGTTATGACATGATAATACTCACACGCGGAATGACAGAGAAAGTAAATCCAAAACATGACGATGAAATAACAAGAGATGGAAAATATAATTCAAAACATGACAACGAAAAGAAATTGACGTGTTGACATCTGAATTTTTATCAACAGTTCAATTGCCCGTTCTTGTAAAAGCACCAAAATAACAATAAATAAATAAATAAAACAGAAAGGGTTCAATTCGGTCCTTGTCCAATTTGCAAACTCCACAAGAAAAAAACTGATCCAATTCGTTTCCGGCTTGAGTCATTGCGCGCGGCCCATGCCGAACTCAATATTTACTTGATTGTCACCTCATTTTTTTTTTCAAAGCAAACTTAGGTATGGAAAAAAACATTTTTCTGATTTTTTGGCATTTGGTTAACGGAAAATAAATTAGTCATAGAAAACATTTTTTATCAATGGAAAAAAAACACTTTCAAAAGTGGAGAAATTTTTTTCCGCTTTTCTGAAAATGGAAAACATTTTCCACTTCTTCTTTCACCTCACTTTCTTTCAACAAAGACATTTTCTTTTTTTTTTTTAATGGAGTTTTTATTTAATTTTTAGTTTTTCATTTTTTTTTCTTCTTCCTTGGTAGGTCGCTGCCCAATGCGGCGGTCAGTGACTAGCCACAGGGTAGCTCAAGCCTCGCCACAAGCCGAAAGGATTTGAGCTTGCCAGATTTCGATGAGGTTTGTTTGCCTATGGCGAGCTGGGTGAGGCTCTAGCTTGCCTGTCGTTGGCGACTGACCGAGGAAGAAGTAAAAAGAAAAAGAAAAAAAAGAAAAAAATATAAAAAGAAAAGAAAAAATAATTTAAAAATTAACAAAAATTCCCCAGATAATCAAATCAAATACCAAACAACGGAAAATATTTTTTAATTCATTTTCAGATTACGGCTAAATGTCAAAAAATATTATCATTTTGCTAAAAAATGATTTCATCACATTTTTCGTGATACGAACCAAGCTTAAAAGTAGAATAGGGTTAATATCATGAAAAACTTAAAATTGGTACACCTGGGATAAATTTACCACAAACTAATTTTTTTATCACAAAAAACTCCGAACTTGTACACTTGTGACAAATTTATCCCGAACTAATTTTTTGACCACCAAAAACTCCAAATTGGTACACCTATGACAAATTTACCTTATGTTAGTTTCAATTTAATTTTACTGTCAAATTGCTGAATTTGTTGACACGTGGTAGTTTGACAAGTGTACCAGTTAACCCCTTTATTTGTCACAGGTTTACAAAATTTTTGGTTTTCGTGATATTAATCTAATTTAACGGAAGGTAAATTTGTCATAAGTATACAAATTTGATATTTTTTCGTAGTCAAAAAATTAGTTTAGGATAAATTTGTTACAGTTATATCAGTTTGAAATTTTTTGTGGTAAAAAAATTAGTTCGGGATAAATTTATTACAGATGTACCAATTTAGAGTTTTTTGAGGTATTAACCTAAGTAGAATATAATTAAGTGCGTTAAGATTTAGATATATATGAAATGCAAAAAAAAAAGTACTCCAGCTTCTTCTTCTTCTCTCACACCTCAAAGTCAAACGATCGACTCTTACCCAGAGGATCGCTAGCTCGCAGCTTTCGAGCTTCGCTTGTCCCCGCGATCGAATTCTCAACGGGCGGCGACGCCGCACCGGCGCAACCCTGGTAGCCATCGTCGCCGTCGCCGCCGCCGTCGGACCTCAGGTACCCCAGAAATCCGATCGTCTCTCTCTTTCCTGTGCCCTAGCTCGCCGATTCTCTCTGTGTGTCTGGTGCGCGTGTGTTGGCCGATTCTCTCTGCAGGTCTAGTTTGTGCGAGTGCGCGCGTCGAAACTTGGTGAATTTGAATTTGTGGCGAAGATCGATGCTTGGCATGTGGATGTGCGATTTGTCTCTCTGAATTTTGAGAGATTATGATTATGGGTCCATGTTTTGAGGGGGATTCATTTGTGTATTTGGTTTCTGGGTCTAGACGGGTGTGTGAAAGAAAAGGCTAGAAATGTAACTATGGGGCGTCGATGAAGCAAAGGAGCTTCCATGGCTGAATAAGACTTGTGGTTGGAATTTTGCCCGAATGGGGCGGGCCACCGTTGCCTAATGACAGCTGCCCCTTGGGCGAGTTCTCCTGCTGCGGGGCAGGGCGGCCGCGCCATTCCCGTTGAAGTGATGCCTTTCGCCCCGTTTTCTGGGAATATTTGTGTTTCATCAGAAGTACTCTCTGGCATGATACTACAACATGTCTGATACATCCCAAAAGCTCTAATGTTATAAGGAAGAATTGAATCATCTGGATTTTGCCAAAAACGATTCTTGTTTTTCTTGGTTTTGAATTTGAAAAGGACTCATATTTGGAGTACCCCTTTGAAGGTGTAATTGTTAAACCTTTCCACATTTTTTAAATCCTGAGTATTTCAATGGACAATTCTTCTATGAAGCTTCTCGTTTCTTGCCTAATGGTGTTTTTTAACGGAATTAACTTATCACGAGATTGTCAACATCCCGTGACCCATTGGCAACGAAAAGAAGTTCACATAAGAAGAACACTTTAAACCCTCCTCCATTTTTAGCCTCATACCTCTTTGCATCCTCTATTTTATACAGCTTGCTCTGCATAGGCTACACAAGCCTTGCTTGAATGAATCGAAGAAGTTCTCAAGAAGCAGAATTCTTTGTAATTGAAGTTGAAGATAAGGAGTAAGTGAAGGGAGAAAGATTTGAAGCCTACCATTTGGACTTGGTTCCTAGAGTCTAGTTCTCAAGGAGAAAGGAGAGGCATTCCGTGAATGTCTTGGTGTGGTTAGCATCAATAGAGTAAGGGGTTTTTGAGCAAGGTCACCCAGTAGGCATCTCGCTGGCAAAGAATTTCCTCACGCAATTTGTCTCTAGTAGGAACCTGACTTCAACCTTCCGCCCACTGTAATTACCGCTTTGCATCTTGAGTTTTCATCTTGGAGACCAAATTGCACCTCACAATAGTTGACATCTTCGATTTATTTACAAATTCACCATTTCTTCCTAAATTACCCCTGTTATAGTTCTGAAATTTCCCACACTCCATGAAAATCCTCCCTATTAAAAAATCATAACCCTAACCTCCCAACCTAGCTTACGCTGCCACCTATGTTGCACCGACACATTAAAATGGCCAACGTGTCGGTGTTGGACACCGACACGCGTGAACACGCCTTCGACACGCGTCAACATGGTGTCGGATTTCCGACACGAAGTCAACTCTCCGGACACGCCTCCGACACGCGAGTCCGGCATGTCCGAAGAGTAAATTTGTAAAAAAATAAAAACAGAGAACGATAAAAGGCGTCAACCTCAAAATAAGGGCTAAAACACGATTGCCTCTTTGCTTCTTTGTTCGACCGACGAACTCCTGTCCTCCGCGCCGCTCGCCGCTTGTGCTCGCCACTTGCCGCTCCCTCTCCCTCTCCCGCTCCCGCTCCCGCTCCCGCTAGCTGGTCGTGCTTGCGGCTTGCGCTCGCCGCTCCCTCTCCCGCTCGCCGCTCCCTCTCCCGCTTGCGCTCGCCGCTCGCTGCAGGTATACCTTCCTGTTTCGAAAGAAATTGTGGTGGATGGGAACTAGGAAGAAGGGAGAAGTCGGGGAAAGGGGTGTGTGTGGGTGGGTTGGGGGAAAAGGAAAAAGTGGTGGGGTAGGTCAGATGGGTGGGCTGCGTCTTTTTTTCTTATGGGAAGGTTAGATGGGGAGGTCAGATGGATGGGGAAAAGAAATTATAGTGGATTGCGTCTTTTTTTCTTATTAAGAGCTATGGTAGGTCATTTTATAATTGTGATGGCCTGATTATTATTAGATATGTCATTCTATAATTGTGGTAGGTCATTCTATATTTGTTGATGATGCCCTTGCCCTTACTGCTTATTAATTTGGGTGAATCTAATATATAGATATTGGTATTGTGATGGTATTTTTTATAGAATGACCTCAAGCAAGGGTAGCACTTCTTGTATACAAGCGCCTATATCTACCGATGAAGATTCGAATAAACCACTATGGAGGTATGTCACTAAGCTAGCTGCTCATAGTGATACGGGAGGCAATTTGTCTTGGAAATGCAACTTTTGCAAAAAAGATTTTACGAGTTCGTATACGAGAGTGAGGGCTCATTTGTTGATGATAAGTGGAAAAGGAATTGGAAAGTGTGGAAAAGTAACAAGAAATGATCTTTTGGAGATGGAAAGATTAGAGGAAGAGGTCAACACTAAATTAGCGAGTCTTGTGCTTAGAAATGTACCTTTGCCCCCTTCTAGTGTTTCAATTAGTGGTAGTAGTGGTGGATCTATTAGTGGGGTGGATTTATACTCTAGAAAAAGGAAGATTGGAAGTGGACGTGAAGGATCACTTGAGAATGCATTCAACATGGGTCAACGGGAACATTTAGACTGTGAGATTGCTAGGATGTTTTATTCGGGAGGCTTGCCGTTTAACCTAGCAAAGAATCCTTACTTTATATCCGCTTTTACTTATGCTGCTAATCATAATCTTGCGGGGTATGTACCACCAAAATACAATTTGTTGAGGACCACTTTGTTGCAAAAGGAGAAGGCAAATATTGATAGGTTGTGTGCAACTATTAGAAACATGTGGAAGGAGAAGGGTGTAAGTATTGTGAGTGATGGATGGAGTGACTCACATAGGAGATCACTTATTAATTTTATGGCGGTGTCCGATGGAGAACCTTTGTTTATAAAGTCGGTTGATTGTTCGGGAGAAACAAAGGATATGCATTTCATTTTTAACTTATTCAAAGAAGTGATCAATGAAATTGGGCATGAGAAAGTGGTCCAAGTGATCACGGATAATGCTTCAAATTGTAAGGGTGCGGGACAACTCATTGAGCAAGAATTTCCATCCATTATTTGGACGCCTTGTGTGGTGCACACTCTTAATCTTGCTTTGAAGAACATTTGTGACCCAAAGAATACAGAGACCACTCATGAAGTTTATTTGGAATGTAGTTGGATTTCCGAAATTGTTTCGGAAGTTATGCAAATCAAACATTTCATCATGAACCATTCCATGAGGTTAGCAATATACAATGAGTTTGTTAACTTGAAGTTGCTTTCCATAGCGGATACACGTTTTGCTTCAATGATTGTGATGCTTAGGAGGTTTAAGTTAATCAAAAGCGGTCTTCAAAGCATGGTTATTTGTGACAAATGGAATATCTATCGAGATGATAATCAAGGGAGGGCTAAGTTTGTCAAGGAGAAGGTGTTGGATGATTTTTGGTGGAATTCAATTGATTATATACTTTCCTTCACGGCTCCTATTTATGATATGCTTAGAATTTGTGACACCGACAAGCCTTGTCTTCACTTAGTTTATGACATGTGGGATTCAATGATTGAAAAAGTGAAGAGAGCTATATATGAACATGAAGTGAAAAGGCTAAATGAGCAGTCTACATTTTATGAGGCAGTTCATACAATTCTTATGGATCATTGGACTAGAAACAACACTCCACTTCATTGCTTGGCACATGCCTTGAATCCTAGGTAAGATCTAAAATTGTATGAGATTATTACTTTATTAGTTCTTTATTTGACATGATAATATAATACTCCTTTTACTTATTATGGTTTTCTATTTTTATTTTATTAAATAAGGTACTATAGTGATCAATGGCTCAACGAAGATTCTTCTCGAGTTGCTCCATACAAGGATAACGAGATCATCCAAGAAACAAAAAAATGCTTTAGGAAATACTTTCCTAACTTGGAGGAGCGCACCAAGGTGAATTTGGAGTATGCAGATTTTGCGTACATAAATGGGGAGTTTAAAGAATTTGATTCTGTTTATAGTCGGTATTCTATGGATCCTAAAGCTTGGTGGGTTATTCATGGTGCAAGTGCACCTATGCTTCAAAGCTTAGCCTTAAAACTTCTTGCACAACCTTCTTCTTCATCATGTGCCGAGAGGAATTGGAGTACTTACTCCTTTGTGCACTCGATGAGGAGAAATAGAATGACTCCAAAACGTGCGGAAGATTTGGTTTTCATTCATAGCAACCTACGTCTTCTATCAAGAAAAAGTCCACAATATGCACAAGGAGAGACCAAGATGTGGGATATTGGTGGAGATGCATTTGACACGTTTGAAGATGTGGGAGTGCTTGAAGTTGCAAATCTTTCACTTGATGAGCCGGAGATGGAATGTGATATCTTTTCAGAAGAAGTGTAATGTAGATGCATGACTTGATGTATTTGATGGTGAAATGTGGATGGTTTTTTTGTTTTTTGACTTATTGTTAAATGTTGAATTTAATGGGACAAACATTTTTAGATAGTGTTATGTATTGGAATATGAGAACATGAATTTTGAGGAGAAGTTTGCATATCGCATATACTATGTTTCCCTAATTGAATTTGTAAACGTGCTTCTTTCGATGGATGAGTTTATGGAACCTAAACTAGTCAAGTTCATCTTTTTATTGAAACTTAATGGTTTTATGGGTTATAATAAACCAATTGTTTTTTGTCATTTTGGTATATTTAATTATTAAAAATATATATTTAATATACGTGTCCCAAGGTGTCGGAAAATGGTATTTTTGAGAATTGACGTGTCGTGTTGCGTGTCGGTGTCGGTGCAACATAGGCTGCCACTTCCGCAGCCACCGCACCACCCACTGGCCCAATCATCTTTATTGACTGGCTGGTGAATTTCTGAAAGTTGTGCGTTACTAGGACTTTAGCATCTATTCCTAGGTTTGAACCGGTGTTGCAACCGATGACAGAGTCTTCGGCCCTTCTCTTGTGGATTCCAGTTGGTCCTAGGATTTGTTGAGATGCTCCGTGCCAGGTCTGGTTAAAATTCTGCAGTTGAATGAAGTTGTGAAGCTAATTTTGAGTCAATTAAAACACATGATAATGGAATTGGAGTTTCAATGAAGTTCTGCTGGGAAATTCTAATCTCAAAGTTTTCACTTTTTGTTTAATTGAACAAGCGATGTTTTTTGTTTGCCTTAGAACTGTTATTATCCAAGGACATTACTCGTAGAATGATGTAGTATTCTTTTATTGCTTGTTGTTTTGGCATCTTTACACCATGTTTTTATGCCATTTTCTTTCATGATATGGTCTTGCTATCGTACATTAGTTTGTATTAGTGACGAACTGGCATCAATCGCCAAAACTCGATTAATGCTACTGATTCAAATATTTTGCACAATTAGCATAGGTCCTACACTGCCTGTGGACTATGGAAAGGCTATGCTTGCCCTTTTTCTTCAACCAGTAAATATGCTAGCCCTTTGTCCATGTAGTTGTTGCCTATGGAAAAGCCAGATTGTTTATGAGAAATCTATGCTTATGTCGCCTGTGTAGCTGTTTCTTTATCTGAACTTAAATGAAAATAGTGGGCTTAACAATTGCTTTTGGAGACTCACTATGGCATAGCTGTACGAACAAAGGTAGCCTACTATAAGCACCTGATGAGCAATAGATGGCGATTTGTATAGGATTCACAGGTTTAAGATCTATGGTTATCTTGTCATTCAGAAATTTGAGCTAAGAGTTGTAAGATTATTATTCCAAGATAACCTTTGTATTGTGGTTGACCTTACTGCAAGTTTTGCACGAGAGTTATGTCTACATATAATTCAGAGGCATGCTTCTTATGAGCCCAATGTGCTTTTTCTGTAGGAATTACTTGCAGTAAATGGCTTCTTTCCGAGCTTTCCTGAACAGTCCTGTTGGCCCCAAAACTACTCATTTTTGGGGACCTGTTGCAAACTGGGGATTTGTGGTCGCTGTATGCTTCTCTTCTAATGTCTATTTCTAGGTGCCCCAATGAAACATCTTATAGTTTTAGCTTTTCTACTGGTTTATTTATTTGGTGCTTCCAATAGGCATTGGTTGACATGCAAATACCGCCAGAGATGATATCAGGCAACATGACAGCAGATTAGCGATTTCTGATCCAAGAAAATGCATCAATTTATTTTCTTTTCATGTCCCGCTGGACAAAGTTTGCACCTCCTTGTCTTTGTTGCAGCTATGTGCATATACTCCGCACTGTTTATGAGGTTTGCATGGATGGTGCAACCACGCAACTGTCTACTTCTGGCATGCCACGCTTCAAATGAAACCGTCCAGCTCTATCAACTCTCCCGTTGGGCGAAGGGTCAGGGGTAAGTACGGACCACAATATTGGTTTAATAACTCTTTGCATGTTAGCTCCAGTATACAATGAAAATTTCTTTGGCCCATTCATCATTATTGTTTTTATCTGATGTCAATTATTGTAGTGCATATGACTGGGAGATGCGTAAACAGATGAACATCATTTTACTTTGCTGTTTTCTCTATCTAGGTACTTGTCAGAGAAGAAAGATGAGGCCTCGTCACAATGATATGTTGCTGGGTCTATCTTTCCTCGTTCCATTTGTCTTGTGATTTTTTCACAGAAGTTCCTCAAAACAGTCTGCTTTTTATGCTATCAAAACCGCAATCGGCATGACTTGAGTGATCGCAACTGGATTTGCATATTTGGTGTTGCAATTCACAATTTATGTTCAACGAATGATGCTTACAAGTTACGAGTGCACGAACGTGAATGGATAGGATCACGCTGTCTATTTGTGCGTGCAATGAAAAATCACATCGTACAATCTATGAATGTACTCTGCAATCAATTAGTCAAAGATTATTTACTTGTGGGGAGAGGAGTCAGGAAGCAATCTCTGTGGTTTAATGGTGAAATTTCCCCCACCCGGTTTAGTTTGGCATTTGGGTTTAGTGGGTCTGTCGTATAATTAGCAAAATCGATTCTCGTGGTCCCGCATTGATATCGATCTAGTCATCCTGATATCATTTGCTTGGAAAAATATTGATTCATGTATTTCTCCGGATAAAATAATTGGTTATATCATTTAAAAAATTTAGTTAACGAAAACTATTATCATTATCCATAACAATTTATGATTAACTATTCTCATGGATAAATAATTTTCATTCATTCATTTTTCTAAGCGGCGTAAGTGATTATTTTTCGAAAGATGTTTTTTAAATTTTGAATTTCCTGTGAAACAAAAGCATCTTAAATCTTCAACCCCTCAAATTTTTTTTGTAGCGTAGCTAGATTGAAAGCTTTCACTCTAGAATATAAACATGATAATTTTATTTCAAAATAATATTTTGACTATTAAAAATCCCAAACCGGTAAATCTGTAATAGATTTACTCTCGATTGGTTTTCATTAAATTTTACCATCAAATTGCTGAGATGGATGACACGTGATAGTTGACGAGTGTACCAGTTTGGGATTTTACCCTCTATTTGTCATAAGTATACCGGTTTGTGATTTTTTATGGTATTAATTCAATTTAGAGGAACTAACGAATGATAAATTTATCACAAGTGTACCAGTTTGGGATTTTTTATAGTCAAAATATTTGTTGGGGATAAATTTATCACGGATGTATCAGGACTTTTGGTAGTAAGAAAATTAGTTTAGGGTAAATTTGTCACATGTGTATCAGTATGAGATTTTTCGTAATAGTGATTCCAAGGCTACAGTCCAAGGCTAGTGATTCCAAATTAAAAACAAATAATTTGAAATGGGTTGTCGATTTATGGGTTGGTTTCGGTTGGGGTAAGTCAAAGGATTGAATTCCAACCTTTAATTCTAAAATTTGAGCAAACTCCATTTTTTAGACCATTGACAAGAGAGAAGCGAAAAATAAGTTGCACAAAGAGAAGCGTCTCATTCTGATTTTGTATCTTTAATGCCATTCTCGTAATCAGTCAAAATGCAATTTCTTTTTTTTCTTGTAAAAACACATGGGCTAGTTAGAATTTCTTTAACTTGTTTGGATGCATATCGAATGGAAAATGAAGAAAGGTTGTTCAATTTGTGGATGGACTCGATTATCTATTGTCTTATTTATACAATAAGTCATTATGAAAGAAAAGCGCAACATTTGCATTTTTTCCCCATTTTCTAATTGTTTTTCGAAGGAAATAGAGGGTCAACTATAAGGGAATTTTTCTTTCTGTTCAAAATAAATTTGGGATAGTGGTACCACTTTTGAGGTTTTTGTGGGTCCAAAAACAATTTGGGATAAATGTGTCTAAACAGTATCAATTTAGGATTTTCTGTAGTATTAGCCCTAAAAACAATAATTTATATGCCACTTTGTAAATTGAGAAGTGAAATATTTTCTTACTTAGTTATTTAATAAGTTTTCTGGATACTCTCACGAATTCCTTGATAGAAACACTAATTAAAATAAATCACAAAGATATCAAATAAGACTTTCTGCGGACGACATCTTTTTAGATATTTTAGGAAATCGACATGGCTTTTGATGCATTCTAATGGTAATCATTTCATGCCTGGAAACTAATGCTTGGACATTAATTGTGTGTTTGGTATGGCTTTTTGTTTTTGCAAATGCTATAGTTGTGAAATGAGGTGTTTTGGCTTTCAAGGCGTTTGGTAATAAGTTAATAACCTCGCAACGGAAGTACTTTCACAGCAGCTTCCGCAAAGGTGCATATAGTAGTTTAGGGTGTAGTAACTTTCAATCTTTTTAAAGATTACTTTATTAGGATAACAATATTGTGAATATCTCTCCATAGGGATGCCAATGATCTTTCCAAAGTGAAACTGACTTTCCATTTCCAACAATACATTTGACACAAGACTTTAGAATTGTTAGACTATGTCTTAAGTTTGAGCAATAAAAAAACCCCATTTTAGTAGATTTCCTTATTTGAGTAGGTTTCTTAATTTGAGATTGAATAGGTCTTTAAAAAGGATTTTCTATTTTAGATATAAATATTATGCATATGTAAGGTATAGAATTCTACTCGGTGAGCCCACACTAGAGCATACAAAATGAGTGTTAGGTTTTCGTTCCGTGAGTTGTTCAATTGAGTTTTTCTTGAGAGATTGTGACACATTTGTGGGTTTGATTTGGGTGCAATCTAGGGCTGAGAAAACTTTACCGATTGAGTAATTGTAAACTAGTCTTCAAACTATATGAAAACGTTCAGTGCTGTTCCTGAACTTAAATTAGCGGAAGGATAAAATTAAACATTTTCATATAGTCCAGAGAATAACTTGAACATGTATTAAAAGTCTGAGGATCACATTGAACAAATTTTAAAAAATTCAGGGACTACATTGTACTTTATACTAAAGTTTAGGGACCACATTGAATAAATTAAAGGTTCAAGGACCGCATTATATATTGGATTAAAATTGAAGGACTAGTCATTTTCCCTTTCAACTAATACTTTCAAAATTAATGAGAGAACACGGTTAATGACTGTTTGAAAAATTTCATGTTACTGGAACAAGACAATAAATTCTAAATATGGGGCCACGACCATTGCCATCAACCGTCGGTCCGCCAATGTACATGGTAGAAAGAATATTTTTAGGGTATTTATGAATTGACGTCACACATTTTGTATATTCTCCCTCAAACAAAGTTAATCGCGGATAAATGTTCCATCCTTGTTCGCCCGCACCTAATTTCACTTTACCTAATTTTTACATCTAAAATGTCATATTCTATAAATAATTTAGGATATATCATTTTTTTTGTTGAAAGGACATATCATTTGAAAATTACGATAAATATATAATCTATATATGGTAATAATAACAGGGGAAAATTTCAAATCGGTACCTAAAATAGGGTCATTTTCTCAAAAAGGGGTCCAAAGTGGACATAGTACCAAACAATGGGCTAATCAGTCTCAAATAGGGGCCTGAAGTGCCCAATTAATCTCAAATAAGACCTGAGTTCATCGGCCGGTCAAATACTCACCAGCCAGCAAACACGTCACTATTCCGAAGACCAGAATAAGGGTAATTTTGTATTTCACTTTTTAAAATTTTGTTTGTTTCTTTTTTTTTTTTTAGTTTTTTTCTTTTCCTTTCCTTTTCCTTTTCTTCTTCTTCTTTTTTTTTTCCCTCTTTTCCCTTCACCAGCCTCGGGCAGAGGTTGCCCTCACCGGCGTTGGGCCGCCAATGCCAGCGTTGGGTGAGGGCCGCCCTTGCCTAGGCTAGGAGGAAGAGGGTCACCCTCGCCGGATCCGGCAAGAGCAAGGGTCACTCTTGCCTGCCCATCCTAGGCAAGGGCAGTCCTCGCCCACCCAGTTTAGGCAAGGGCGGCCCTCGCCCGATGCCCAACGGTGGCGAAGGCGACCTATGGTCGGGGGAGGGTCACCCTCTCTTGGGCTGGGCGGGCAAGAGCAACCCTTGCTCTTGCCGGATCTGGCGAGGGTCGCCTTCGCCTGCGCAGCCCAGGCGAGGGCCGCCTTTGCCCGACGCTGGGCAGGGCAACCTCCGCCGACCCTGGTTATGACCAGCGGAGGGAAAAGAGGAAAAAAAAAAGAAGAAGAAAAGGAAAAGGAAAAGAAAAAAAAATAGAAAAAGGAAAAAAGAAACAAACAAAATTTTAATAAGTAAAAGACGAAATCACCCTTATTTCGATCGTCGGAACAGTGACGTGCTTGCCGGCCGGTAAATATTTAACCGGCCAGCGAACTCAGGCCCTTACTTGAGATAAATTGAGTACTTTTGATTCTATATTTGAAATTGATTAAGCATATCAGATCTTTATTTGATATTATATCCACTTTAGACTTTTTATGAGAAAATAATTTAATTTTGGGTATTGATTTGAAATTTTCCGTAACAACGGTATCTCGACGTCAATAGAACAAAAGGAAAACCCAGTTGCTGACGTTCACGTTTTCGATTCCCAAGAAGAAGCATTGTTACACGGCACACTCCCTCTGTAACCCAAGCCAATCACTTCCCTCCTCCATCACTGTCGCTCTCTCTCTCTCTCTCTCTCTCTCTCTCTCCTCTGTAATCTCTTCCTTGAAGCAGCTGCTAACCTCCCGAAAGACGACGGATGTCCTTCTATAGCCAAGTTCTTGAAGTGGGCTGATGGATGCGGCACGTGACGTGCAGCAGGAGCTCGGTTCTTCCTTTTCCCATCGGCAAGAACTCGCAAGACTTTTCTTGGATCATGGCGTTTAACCTGGATTCCATCGCGGAGGCTACGTCCGGAGCCGTCGGAGCTCTGGTCAGCACCACCGTCCTCTACCCGCTCGACACCTGCAAGACCAAGTACCAGGCCGAGGTTCGATCCCGCAACCATCAAAAGTACAGGTAACTAAGACAGTTCTCCCTCCTGGGTCCCGCTCATGAGCACGAATTTTTGATGTTGTTGTGTTTTATTTTAGCATAGTTTCATTTTAATCATGATGGTTAGCGTTGCTTTCTTGATGTTTTTGGATCAGGGTCTTGTCTTAACAACGATAGTTTAGCTTGAGAAGATGCTCTTGCGTGAACTTCTTTTTAGCAGGATTATTCGTAGTTTTCTGCTTCAAATGGTGCGAGTGTTTTCAGTAATGTGATGTTGTTAGTATATAACAATGGAATGAGTCAGAATCAGCAATGGAGATATCAAAATTGCAGTTCATCTCACAGTTCTGTTGCTGTTTTTGACGCGAGTTGAGATGTATATATAGATAGAATGTTCGTCGGCAACTTGAATGAGATTGTTCGGAGTAAATGAGTGTCTAGACGGATCCTTGTACCATGGACATAGAAATGGTGCAATTGGCGTGGCCTTGGACTCTCCTAAGGAGTTGTTTCAAGTTTTAACTGAAGGTTGTAATAGCACAGGCTTCTGCTGGATGCTAGACTATGAGGAAGCATTCATTGTGTCAGGCAACTGTTTTTGCCGAGAAACATCATGAATTCAAACTCAGTCCCTTATATCTCATGCTTCTTATAGCTTTCAGACATCCACTGTCCATTTGTTCTTTGATTTCTGGTGGAATCATTTCTCCAAGTATTCCATTGTACTCTTGCTGATGAATGAATCTGAAAAGTGCGCTGTGGAGATCCTTCATCGTTGATGGGATAATCTAGGACCAGGTGACATGCAAATATTTGGGGATTGTTTTGTTCAGAGCATATAGTCAAAGTGGTAAGTGACAGTTCTCACACGGCTGAAATATCACAATCTATGCTTGCTGGACTTTGATTCCCAATTTGTGGGACTCTTTGGAGGTTTCTGTGTGGTTGACTATAAAACCCAGTTGTTCATTGTCATTTAGTTTTCAGCATGTCAGTGTTTTTTTTCTAATATGTTTGGTTGATTATATATGTATTGCGCAAGATAACTTGATGCTGTGCATTTCCTGGTTTCTGCTAAAACTGATTTGGTAGTTGTCTAGTGTTTATGTTAAGTGTTAATTGTACATTGCTTTTGCAATGTCCTTTGTAGTTGGATGGGGGTGAATTGTTATCAAGTCTGTAGAATAGCAAAAACAAGGTTATTGCTGACAAGATGTGAAACCAGGGTATATGTGTTTTTATTACACCAAGGACTTACTAACTTGGAATTTTCGAACTAGTTGGAGTCAATGTTGCTGGTTCCTTCATGTTATTTCAAATTTCTAGACCTTCCATGCTTATGGAGATGCCTGACCTGTTTCAGTGTTCATATCCTCATCCAAGTTTCTGACATGGAACTTCTGAAGATAGCTTGTATTCTGTGTTTTGCTTCTTCAGAAACATTTCAGATGTCCTATGGGAGGCAATTTGTACTCGTCAGATTCTTTCATTGTACCAGGGACTTGGGACGAAGAATCTCCAATCTTTCATTTCACAATTTGTCTACTTTTATGGATATAGCTTCTTTAAGAGACTTTACTTGAAAAAGAGCGGCAATAAAAGTATTGGAACGAGAGCAAACCTGATTATTGCAGCTGCAGCTGGAGCTTGTACTGTCATTGTGACGCAGGTAGTTAACATGGGCTGTTCTCGTGTCTAAAATGATAGACAATATGAGAGGAAGGGATTGGTATTATTTATCTTGAAAACACAAGGGAAATATGGAGAGGTGTCACAAGTAGAATGCTAACAAAGGAATCAAACCATTAGGTTAATGTCTAATGCGACGCCTACAACATCTGCTAATCTTTTTGTACCATTGATGAGCTCACAGACATTTAGACCCCTGAAAAGGCACTTTTTGGCCAATTTGTTTAAAATTCACTTCTTCCATAATAGTATTAATGTCAAGAGTGAATAGATCTGTTTTCATCTGATCTTTTTCAGTAGTCTAATATCAAAAGCATGATGCAGCCTTTGGATACAGCATCATCCAAGATGCAGACAAGCGAATTTGGTAAATCTAAAGGACTTTGGAAGACCTTTTCAGATTTCACATGGGGGGAAGCATTTGATGGTCTTGGCATTTCTCTCCTCCTAACAATAAATCCATCTATTCAGGTAGGTGATTCTCTTTTAATACGTAGTCACATGTAGAGAGCACCTACTTTACAGGGCTGTGAGAATCTCGAGGTTATCATCTATAAAGATGACTATGGGCATTCTGTCCTAAAGAGAAAACAGGCATCTAATGCATTCTCACATCGCCAAGATCCGTCTTCATACATGATGTTACTGGAATAGCTGATTTCAGGAACTTATTGCTGTTGTATAATTTATGTTATTTGCTTCCAATTCCGCAAATTTTTGAGAGAGGGTTAAACTGCATATCAACTGTTACATCCCAAGGAAACAACCTGATGGCAGCTAGTAGAAATTAAAATCCACCTGATAGAATCATTCCAAAAATGAAAAAAGAATCCACCTGCTGGAACTATAGATATATGTTGTTCTTATTTTTTTGTCGAGTTGAAAAGGTTAAATGCAGACAGCATAGTTAATAATGGAAGTACTTTTTGTATTCTACAGTACACTGTATTTGATCAGTTGAAACAGAGATTGTTGAAGAAAAACCAGAGCAGAAGCAGTGGCACAGGGTCGTCTCCTGAGTCTCTTTCTGCCTTTTCAGCTTTCATCCTGGGTGCAGTTTCCAAGTGTGTTGCGACCTGCATAACATACCCAGCTATCAGGTGAACTTATTAATTTTTTCTTTTCCTGACACATGGTCTAATTTAACCTAATTCTTGAATACTTAGTTATGTTACAATAGCCAGTTGGGATGAACGAATGGTAATAATTACAGATTTTTTCTTTGTCTTTTTGGTTGTTTCAGTTTATGCAAAATACGTTGATTGGAGGCCTTTCATGAAAAAAGTTTGACGGAAAGATACTGCAATCGCAATACTGATCTGTATAGATCACTCCAATTTTCTATAGAAACCAAATACTCAGATGTTGTGATAAGTTGTCGACCTAAATACGAGCTTAATAACTACTATCTGCTTGGAATAGTTTTCCAGAAGCTTGATATAAGATATTTTGATGATGACCTGTAAGTGATGGTTCATTGAGCGACGTTAGTCTGAAAATGAGGGGCTTCTTTGGTAATACATGCTTATTCACATGCTGTCAGTCAACCTTAATTAAAGGAGCAGTAGTAAATCTATGAGATACTTAATTCCACATATTTTCCAGCCCTTTATGAGGTTTAGAACTTCAAGACTCTAATTGTGTGTTCCTTGGTTGTCCTCAACTCCCTTTTGTTTTTCTGTGACTTCTACAGTACCGTCGACAAAACTAACTTTATCTAATTTTGAGACAGGTGTAAGGTCACAATTCAGGCTGCGGAATCAGATGAAGACAAGACAAAGGAATCTCAGCCTAAAGCTGAGAGGACAGTTTCTGGTGCAATGTACACGATTTGGAGACGAGAAGGCTTGCTGGGTTTCTTCAAGGGGCTCCAAGCTCAGATCCTGAAGACAGTGCTAAGTTCAGCATTACTCTTGACGGTTAAGGAGAAGATCACAAAGAGCACGTGGGTTTTACTGCTTGCACTTCAAAGGTATATTTTGGTGAATCGCATCAAATTAAAGAATGCTTGATGATTAGTGCATGTCATCAAAGTAGCGGGTTGTAGAACGTCGGGATCCCGAGGTTGTTGTTAAGGGCCTGTTCCGGGGGAAAGGGAAGATAAATCAAATTTCTAGCCAACGGCGACGTCGACCGTTTCCCCTTGTTTAATAATGTGGGAATGGTTTAGGTTTGTTAAAGGATCATAACTAGGTATCTTGCTAGATTTCTCTTAATGCATATGTGATGTTACTTTCCGGATCGGATGTGATTTGCTTGCGTGCTAGAAAATCAAGTCCAGAAACTCTTTCTTTGTGGAGAAAATGAGCTCTGTAAGCCAAAGAAAAGAATTCTTATTGCCTCGCATCCCCCAATTCCTCCCGTATCTTTGTCTTCCATAGGAGGAGGGAATACCTTCTTGTTGCTTTACATCCTAGGGATCCCGAGATACAGACGAGTTTTAGGATGAAGCAATTTAAGGACATATTTAGGTCCAGGAGAAAATGAGCTTTGTAAGCCAAAGAAAATAATTCATATTGCCCGTATGAATGCTGATACCGATTCAACCAAGTATTTGCACTGTTAGATTGATGCCATCGGCATCTCCGTTGCGTGATTTTTTCTTAAACAGGTTCTCTTCTCTGGTTTAAAATGTTTGAGGTAATTTACAATTCACCATATGTATTATGTGTTGTGGTATAACGCGAAAGCTAATGGGATCTCGCAATTAAATCAATGTGAAAATCATCAGGAATAACAAAGGACATTTAGAGATTTATGTGGTTTGGTCCGGATATCGGTACTTATTTTACGGGGAGAGCTAGCAACAAATAATCCATTGATCAAATCGGAAAATCAGAGTTACAGTAGCTCACGTGCTCGAATGTTTTCCCACACTATAAGTTATATCCAAAACCATAGTGTTTAGCCTTACGGAGAATTATTTCGCAGGTCAAAACACTCGTGTATCCATCAAGGAAAGGTCACAACAGGACGTAGGATCTCTGCACAAATCACTGTGTGTTTGTGGCCAAGAAAGGAGAAAATTATCCAACAAATTTTAAACATACTGCATTTTTATTAATTTTATTTTAAATATTTTAATTTTGTCAATATGACTAAATATTTTCACATTTTGCAAAATGAAGAAAAAAGAAAAGAAAGGAAGAAAATAAAAATTGATGAAAAATTCAAAAAAATATTAAAAATTGTCAACGTCAACAGTGGCAGTATCACGCAAGACAGATTTCCGGTCAAAATTGATCGGATTGACTCAATTGACAAAACATAAAAAGGCTTAGGACTCAATCGACATAATTAAAAGGTTTAAGACTAAATTGATAAAAATATAAAAAAAAATTGAAGAGTTTTTGTACAATTTTCCCGCTTAAAATGTCCCTGCTTGAAAACTTGACCGGGCGTGACCTTGAAGACGTCTGTTTTTACGCGGCCATAAGGTGATGATCCCCTTCTTTTCTCCTCTTGCGGCTTTCTTCAGTCTCCTGCGCGGCTCCGCAAAAGGAGAGCCCACTGTTCGGCAATCAACAAAGAAAGTCAAAGCTCAAGTTGGGATCCTTCTTTTATCCTGTCAACCTTGGAGATTAATATCCAATAGATAACAAACCCCCATGTGAATTTGTGTCTAATTCAACTAAGAAAGTGATCCGTTGGGATTTCTTTTATTTTCTAACGAATTCCGTTTAGCAAAACGACCTACATTCTCCAACCGGATCGGGTTTCGTACACTGGCTCAAACTCGACATAATATTAGCAATCTTCATCTTGACGCAACGTTTGCAGCCAAGTCACAATGTTTATCAATCATGGTGGCTCTCCCAACGCACCGACGGGAGCTCAATTATCATGGACGTTTATTAATCCCAAGCAGAGCTTGAACTTGTTTGGAAATGAACTCGGTCCACATAGGATTCTTTGACGCAAGAAACTTCTTTGTGGTCACATTTTCTCTTGATATGTTACATCTGACACAAAAATTTTGGTCACTATTGAACTCGATACTCCAGTGATATCCCTGATTTCTATTGAACACCACATCAATTAGATGTCTCACATCAACATTATTAACCAAGTCATTAGACTACCCCACATCTTCGACTCCTTCCATCGTTACCATATTTCAAGTCTCAATTGTCAGCGAAACCATTGTGTCTTCCAATGACGCCTTCGAACTCATAGCGCAACAACTAACATAAATAGAGACATAACTGCTTAGTAATTGACCATCTTTCAAGTTCCTTGTGTGACCCAAGTTCACAAATCTAGTTACAGCCACACTACCAAAACGACATCATCCGAAAAGTACCCTAGCGTCTATCGTCCTCATAAATCAAGAGGATCCACTTGATAGCATCACAATGCATACCTAAATTAATTATATACATTCTCCTGATTGCATGTGATAGATAAGCTTAGTACTATCCATGGCATAACTCAAACAATCAACAGTACTAACATTGAAGCATGGGACAAATGCTCCACTTCCATCCAAGTACACAGTGACATTAGACAATTTATAAGATGTAGCGCCAAAACTACATGTTGAAGTGCCTCGACGCTTTTATGACGTAACTCTTTAGAGTTACTTGCAACATTTCAGCATTCTCTCTCTGCATCTCCATACCCAAAGCTGTCTATGTTGCACCCAAATTATCTATTTTAATATCTACATACAGTTGTCGCTCTATCTCATCCACTTCATGCCGACCACCTCGAAGCTTCATCAACTATGACCTCGAAACAACCGTCAACTATTATGAAATCTAGTGACTTTGCAGACACTGTCACATATATTGTACTCTGAACATCTAGGCTCCATCTAAAGTTCCACTTGTTTGAACACCATCTAGATCTTTCTCCAAAATTGATCTCTCACTCATCTTTTGAAACAAAGCAGATTTGTCAAAGGTAACATCTTTGCTAAATATAAAATCGGGTGAATCCTCTTCAGTGCACTATAGCTTATATCCCTTCACCTGACTTTCTTACGCCTGGTTACAGTGCGCTATCACTCACACGAGCATAAGCATGAGCATGGAAAATAAACACTATCAATCTAGTCTTAGGAGTTTTCCAATTAATTGTTGGAGATGGTGATCTGTTCAATAACAAACAAGCGGTATTTATCGCTTTAGTTCATAAATCTTCATCTAATCTAGTATTGAGGGGTAAAGAGCGAGCTCTTTCCAATATAATTCTATTTATTAGTTTTGCCACTCTGTTTAGTTGTGGTGTGTAGGTAACGGTGCGATGTTTCACTATGCCTTTCTCTATGCAAAACTGGGCAATCTCATCAGTTAAGAATTCCAAACTTTTATTAGTTCTTAGGCACATGATCTTTCTTCCTATATGCTTTTCAATTATTGCCTTCCACGACTTGACCAAGCACTTCACTCTTGTGGTTAAGAAAACAAATCTACATATTAGGCACTCCCCTAAGATGAAACTTGAAAGGGTCCCTATAAGTCTGAGTGTACACAGCCTACAATCTTCAAGGTCCAGTGAGCTGCAGTAATGAACTTCACTCGTCATTGACTAGCCATGTTAGAGTATTCACAAAAGTTCAGTTTCTCAATCTATGGCCTCCTAATAAACCCCTATGACTTATAACAATCATCTCCCTCTCATTCATGTGTCCAAGTCTCTTATGCCACAACTGTTGTGTCTTGACCTAAAGCATAAAAAAATCTAGCAGATTAGCCAATCTTTGCCTTTCCCTCAAGGTTATACAACCAATAGTCTATCTCTCCCGCATCACAGAAAGCACGCCTTGAGAAACCTTCAAAACTCCAATTTTAGCATGAATTTGGTATTCGAACTTGTTAAGAGCACTCAATAGATAAAATTCTTTCTCAACTTTGGTAAATGCCTTACGTTAGTCAACATTCTCACCACTCAATGGCGCATCTTAATCCGAACAGTTCCGATGCCTACCACTTTACAAGCAGCACCATTTCCCATAGGCATCTTACCACCCTCCGTGCATTTATAGGTAGTAAACCAGTGTCTATAAGAAGTCACATGATAAGAACATCCAGAGTCAAGTACCAATCATCACCTGACAAACTCATGGTGTTAACACATCGGCATCACTAGAACTATTATCTGCTATGGTAAAATTTTTATTATCAGCTACAGACTTTACCTTAACTCCTTTACCCTTGTACCTTGGGCATTCTTACCTATAGTGCCCTACCTCATCATAGTGATAACATCGACGATATTGGACCTCTATGTAGAACTGCTGTTCTTGCTACCTCTAGTCTCCCTTCGTTCGTCTCTACCTCAAACAACTAAACCTTACGCCGTATTTTGCACTAAGTTATCTTCTCATAGTCTCTTTTGCCACTCTTTAGAAAACAATAATCCAATAATAGTAGTGAGCCCGTGTAGTAGTGAATATATCAAGTGCTCAAAAGAATCCGGTATAGATGCCAACAATATAATACTCGTTTCTCATCAGGTAAAGCCTCAATGACATCCTTCAAGTTCATCATGAATTTATTAAACTCATCTAAGTGGGCTTTGAAGGCAAGGGTCCACAACCGAAACATCATTTTCAATATATACAAGCGATTGTTTAAACCCTTCATCAGATAAAGTGCCTCAAGTTTTATCCACAATGCTGTGACATCCTTCTCTCCGGCCACTTCAACCAATACCTCATCCGATAGGTTCAACATGATTACACTCCTTGCCGTCCTCACCAGCACGTCCTTTTTGGCATTTTTCATTGTTTCATGCAACTTAGTCTTGCCCTCCAATGCTTTAACCAAACCTTGAGTCCTTAATAGCGCCTCCATCATAATACTCCATAACCTAAAATTGTTCCTCCCGTTAAACTTATAAATTTGTACTTTTGCTTAAGAGATAATTGCAACAACAAAATTTCTAAATAATAATTAGACAAGCAAAAGCCCTTAATCAAATTTTAGAAAATCCTATCCTCAATATGATCTTACAATTAAATCAATGCGAAAATTACCAGAGAAATAAACAAGGAATAATAAAGTACACTAGAGATTTACTGATTTGGTCCGAGTGTCGATACCTGCTTCATGGGAAGAGCCAGCTGTAAATAATTCATTAATTAAATTGGAAATCATAATTATAATTACTCACACGTTCTAGTGTTTTCCACACTTATATTATACCCAAAACCATAGTGTTTAGGCTAACGAAGAATTACCTTGCAACTCGAAACGCTCACGTCTCCGTAAAGGAAATGTCTCAACTGGACGTTGGATCTCTGCACAAATCATCGTGTGTACATGGCCAAGAAAGTTCGGCTTGAAAACTTCACCGGACGTGACCTTGAACACAGTTTCCATGCGGGCATAAGGTGACGATCCCCTTCTTTTGTCCTCTTGCGGCTTTCTTCAGAGAGCTCGCTGTTTTGTTCTGGCTTCATAAAGTAGAGCCCACTGTGCGGCAATCAATAAAGAAAGTCAAAGCTCAAGTTGGGATTCTTCTTTATCCGGTCTAACCTTGGAGACTTATCTCCAGCAAATAACAAACCCTTAAGTGAATTTGTGTGAAATTCTAATGCAATTAAGAAGGTGATCCGTTGGGATTTCTTTCATTTTCTAACGGATTTGGTTTAGCTAACCGATCTTCATTCTCCAATGGGATCGGGTTTCATACGCGGGCTCAAACTCGAGACATAATATTAATAATACGAATGAAGAATGGATTTCAGCTCTAGTTTTGATCAACAAATTCGAACGTCTATTGTAAAGTTGGTGTCCTTTTAATTGTTTCCGATATGTCAAATCCTATTCTTGGATTGCTTTAGTAGTTCTTGCACACACAAAAAGGAACTGGGATGTGCAATAACCAATTCAAAAAGATGAATCACTCAGCAAGATAAGAAGGCGAAATATATTAAAAGTCTTCTATGTTTCGCTGACATTTGCTACACATATTAAAAAACTAATTACGATTCTAAACATATAATAATGTAGCAGAGTTGAGCTCCTGTTTCGGCAGTCGATACTTTGTCAAGATTAGGTCGATAAGTCCAATTATTTTGACCAAAAAGAGAGGGTAGTCATCAAACGGACCGAGCTATCTGGTGAATGAGAGCTGCTCCTCAAATGATCGTTCTTGCCATAAGCTTTTCTTAGTCCAAAATTTATACTGTCAGGATAACAGGGTAGGTTAAAATTATTCAAAAACGAGTAACATGATGTATGACCGGCCTCATAAGAACTCTTTCTTCTAAATGACATCATTATTCATCATTTTATATGCCCAATTGTTACAAATTTTGGTTAACGTTGACTTACGGAAAGCAGAAAATAAAACCAAATGGGAAGACCTTCACGTTGTTTCTCAAGCAAGCTTGAATTCGATGATCGTCTCCTGCGAACCGCTGAGAATTCCTTCGGCAACGATTCACGGCAGCATCGCCTTCCCTTTCTCTACCTCTCGAATCTTCTCTTTCACCCTCGTATTGGTTTTCGGGTTATTACAGTTTTCTTAATAAAGTTTCTGTTATATATATCCTCAGCCAATAGAGTTGTTTTTTCCATTGATCTGCCATTTGAACATCTTTGATCTAATTAGCATCATAATTAGTTAACCAAGTGCGTGTGCACAGATGACAAATCTTTACCATTGTTGATCACATTCGTATTATCAAATTCTTCAAAAAATCCAGGCTTAGAAAGATGGATGGTATAAATGTGTGCAAAAGCGACTTTATCTCTCGACCGGGGTTATTAGCAAGATATACATTCTGAAGTATCTAATTGGAAGAGCTTGGCAATTGCTTCAGTTGACATTCAAAAAATAAAAAATACACTTTAAACTTCAAAGCAGCGCATTACATTGATACAGACACAGACAAGAACATGCATTTATTTGCCCCAAAACCAAAGTTCATTATTGTTTCTTATTCTTTCACAAAACCAAAAATTTCAAACACACAAGCACACAGCATTATTGCACACAAAGGTTCTTGTTTCTTTGAGGGCCACACCAACTTAAACAGATCTCATCAAGGTTTAATTGTGAAGTCGAAGTTGGCGCAAGTAGTGGTGTAGCCCAGCAGCGAGGAACTGAACCCCAACGTCGATTGAGCCAGATCGAACACGAGGAAGTTGTCCTCCATTTGGTGAGACCCGATCGCCACTGCATGCTTGGCCGCCTTCCCTCCGTCTACAAAGGCCAGGCAGGCCACATCCTTTTTCACTTGCTTCATCGAGTTCGCTCCATAGATTGTCCAGGTCTTCCCACCTGCCACTTGCAGACTGATCTGGGGAAACTGTAAACCTAACCGAGTCGACGCAATCGCGCTTGACTTGAGACAATACTCAAAAGGCTTCTCCTTTTTCGTTTCAGGAATGCCCTTGGTGGCTATCTTGAACTCCTTGACGAAGACATCAAAGATATCTCTCCTGAGAATAGTGTAAGGAATCACAGTGCTCAGCACCGTGCCTCCTCGGCCAACAGAATCAATGGAAAATGCTTTTCCCGGGATACGGACCGCCTTCCCAGCAATTGATATGCTGTCAAGGCCGATGTAGTAGTCGGATGATTTAGGGTTCTTTATCAATGGGGTGTAGGAAAGAAATCTGGATACATCAACCAAGGCAGGGCTCCTAAAGAAATATGGACCGCTTCCAAAGAAAAGCGTGCCCTTACCATTAGGAACACTAGGAAGACACATTGCGAATCTCTTGGTTATTCCCAGCTGAGGAGGGGTTAGTTGTGTAGAAAGAGCGAGAGGAGCCCACGAAAGGGAAGCCCAACCGGTAGTGCCTGAAGGAAGAGACTTCAAAAGGTACCCAGGAGCACAAGACATGTATATGTCATTCAAATTTATAGAACTTGTCGGGTTTCCGCCATTTGTTAGATAAAGCGTGATGTTCTGGTACGTGAGGTCGGAGAGACTGCAAGTTTTGGTAAGTGGGTTGACGGGAGTCGTGATGCAATTTTGGCAAAGGTTGTTGGTGGAGTTGCTGGATGGAGGGCAAAGCGGGGAGAGGTAAGACCTCGCCGACACACATGGCAGAGCCTTGCAAGTCACGAGAGGGTGCTTGTACGGGCAAGTGTACCACGAGAATGGAGCGCCGAGATCGACGATGTAGTTCTCCCGGAAGTTGAGGGTCGTGGAGTAGAGAGAAGTGGTGTTGTCTTTGGTGATAGGTGCAACTAGGGTTTTGTAGGGCTGAAATGCTGAAACATGAGAGCCAGCAAGGGCAAGTGCAAGGAGCACTAAAGCTTGAACTAGATACATTTTTTCTCTCTTCTTGGATTGGATCAGTGTTCAGGCCTTGAGGGGTGATTTTGCGTGATTGGAAGCAGGTGGCTACTTATAGGGAAAGATAAGCTTTGACTTCTTGAGATCGATCAAGGAAAGTATCGGTGGGACTAGAGAGCATATCCTCATGATAAACAGTGTGCTTACGCGAGCAGAAGACTTCTACTGATTCTGGCCAAAGCTACTAAACACAGGCAATTTCTGTTATCTAGCTGCAGCTGTATTGACTTCTTCATTATTCGAAGAGAGAACTAATCTCTGTACGTTGATGAGATGAGTGTATTAAATAATTCAAAAGAATTTTCTTGTTAACCATACTTCATCATATAAATTCAATTTGCAAAATATTGTTCACTCGTAAAATGAGAAAAGTACTGCATTGAAAATTAAGAATTTTACTAAATTGATTGCTTAACAATTGCCCGGTAATCCCTTAATAGACTCCTAATAAAAAATGAATTATTAATTTTGCAATTATGAGAGTAGGCTTTCAAAAAGCATCATCAGAGCATTAATAAAGAATTACACAAACTTCTTTTTAGAACAAAACTAATAAGAAAAATATGAGCAGGTATTTATATGATAATATCAAAAGTATGATTAAGACATAACAAAATGATGAAGAGTATCAACCTATTGAGAATTACGTCGCAGCACGAAACACTCACGTTTATGTAAAGGAAACGTCTCAATCGGACGTCGGATCTTTGAACAAATCACCGTGTGTTTGTGGCCAAGAAAGGAGAAAATTATTCAAAAAAATCTTAAACTTATTGCACTTTATCACTTCAGTCTTAAACTTATTAACTTTTCCAATTGAGTCATAAACATTTTTACATTTTGCAAAAAAAAGGAAAAATTTGAAAAAATATTAAATTGTTATTAAAAATTATCTACGTCAACGCTAGCCGTGTCACATAAGACACCCGATATCCACGTCAGTGATTTCCGGCCAAATTAGCCAAATTGACTCAATTGGAAAAACGTAAAAATGTTTAGGACTCAATTGAAAAAATTAAAAGGTTTAGGGTCATTATCACGAAAAACTTTAAACTGATACACGTGATAAATTTACCTAAAACTAATTTTTTAGCACGAAAAACCCTAAACTGGTACACCTGTGATAATTTTACCCTCTATTAGTTTTCGTTAAATTTTACCGTTAAATTTCTGAGTTGAATGATAAGTGACGGTTGACGAGTATACTAGTTAGGGGTTTTACCCTACATTTATCACAGGTGTACTGGTTTGGAGATTTTTCGTGATATTAATTCAATTTAATGGAGGGTAAATTTGTTACAAATGTAATAGTTTTGGATTTTTTTGTGGCCAAAAAATTAGTTTAAGGTAAATTTACCATAGATGTACCGGTTTATAATTTTTTATAGTCAAAAAATTAATTTTGGGTAAATTTGTCATAAGTGTATCCGTTTGAAATTTTCGTGGCATAAATTTAAAGATTTATGATTAAATTGATAAAAATATAATATATTTAGCAAATTTTGCTGTCAAGAAAGTCCCGCTTGGAAACTTCACCGGGCGTGACCTTAAAGACATCGTTTTTATGCGCCATAAGATGATGATCCCCTTCTTTTGTCCTCTTTAGGGGTGAGCACGGTTCTAGGGTAGAACCGAGAACCGAAGAATCGGACCCGGCGGGTCCGGTTCGGTTCCCAGTTCCAAGGTGATAGGTTCCGGTTCCCGGTTCCAAATTTTTAGGAACCGCCGGTTCCGGTTCCGGTTCCTAGGAACCGGAACCGGGGAACCGGAACCGATTTACTTTACCCTCTGAAAACCCTTGTTTCTTCCCCATATTTCCCCTCGCTCGGTCCTCCTCCAGTTTGCTCAGAGCAAACTGAACGGCCAGCGGTTGGTGGTGGTCCGGTGCGAGCAGATCTGCATGTCCGGCGGCCTCGTGCGCCAAAAGATGAAGTACCTGCGGTTCCTCCGGAAGCGCATGAACACCAAGCCCTCCCACGGCCCCATCCACTTCCGTGCCCCCGCCAAGATCTTCTGGCGCACCGTCCGCGGGTATGCCCTCGGCCGACTGTTTGCTGAGCTTTGATTCTTCGAGCTCTCGCTTCGCCTGTTGATCGGTGTTGAGGATGATGGAAAATTAGATTGCGCTATTGGCTTGGATTGAGGTTCCCGAGCTGGATTTTGCGATTCCGATGCGTCGGCGGAGATCGCGAATGCCAGGAAATGATGTTTCGATTGCTAGTTGTTTCTTTTAGCTTCCGCGAGTGTGTGTATAGTGGACGCGTCAATGCGATGAGAAGTTCTTGCTTAGGTTGCTCGAACTACTAATCCTGGACTCTAGAGCTGGACAGTAGTTGCAGGATGATAGTTATTTCCATAGCCAATTAGGTTCTTGGGTTTTTTTTTTGGAATTTGGAATGATGTGGTGACTGCTGAATCTGCGCGCGCTTTGTTTCGGATTGAGGTTTTGAGTTTTTGTTTGGTTCGTGTGGATTTTCAGAATGATTCCGCATAAGACCAAGAGGGGAGCAGCTGCGCTCGCTCGATTGAAGGCTTACGAGGGCGTCCCTCCTCCTTATGACAAGACCAAGAGAATGCTCATCCCTAATGCTCTCAAGTACGTTTCTTTTTTCATTCGAGTTGTTTTCATTTTTAGGACTATCTTTTCTGTGCAGGCTTATGTCGATCTAATGCTTAATTTGCGTTGTGATCTATAGGGTGTTGAGGCTTCAAAAGGGGCACAAGTACTGTTTGTTGGGCCGCCTGTCTTCTGAAGTGGGATGGAACCATTATGACACCATCAGGGTGAGTTTTTGTTGCATTGGCTAGCTAATGCTGTTTCTTGGAGAGATAATAGCAGTTTGCTTTCCTTTATTTTTGGAGTGGGTGGCTTTTGTGCTAGCCTGCTATTGTTAGATTTACCTGAATCGTTACTTTTGTTAGATAAGTTGGGTATTGGACTGTCTGAACTGTTACTTAAAAAATGACGGTGATCCCTAATTCTTTTCTAGGTTGCTCTGTTAGCATACAGTTCAGAATATGTGCAAATCTATTTTTTGGGACGCTCATACTTTGTGAAAAGATCGGACAATATTTGTATTGTTCTTCTGGATGCCTGATCGAGTCAAGCTAGGGCTTTTGGTTTTAGATGAGTGAAATTTGGTAAATCTTGATTTCTGACGGTTCATGGTGAATGGTAGCATATTTTTTTTTTCCATATCAGTAGTGCAATTCACTGTATCTTTTCTTTTCCTGGAAAATTTTGAACTCTTAAGTCTTCAGTCCCTAGACGCTTGTACATGCTCTTACCTGTTTGACCTTTAGCTCAACACAAAACAAGAGGCTTTTTGTTTTGGTAGGGGGGGTTGGGGGTTACAAGCATTGTTCTGATGGTGATTTTTCCTTTCCTTATTTTTTGGCCTCACTTATGGGGCTTACCTTGCGGCTCATGGATGCAGTTGAAAGTTTTGTTTGAATCACTAGATTGGTGTATGATAGGAATGTGTATTATCTGTCATATCCTCCATTGTTTCCACTGAATTCTAATAAAATAACACTTTGGAAAGAATGGTCTTAGGTGCTGCTTGCAGTATGAAGGATTCTTGCGTTTATTTGCGTTTTGTTTAATTCAAAACAAAATTAAAAAAAGAACCTGTTGGAACCTGGAACCGACCCTGAAACCTATGACAGGGTAGGTTCCAGGTTCCACGTTTCAACGGGTAGGTTCCAAGTTCCTCATTTTGAGGAACCTGTACCCAAGGGTAGGTTCCAGGTTCCAGGCGGAACCTACCCGGAACCTGGAACCGCTCACCCCTAGTCCTCTTGCGGCTTTCTTCAAAGAGCTCACTGTTTTGTTCTCCCTTGTGCGGCTCCATAAACGAGAGCCCACCGTGCGGCAATCAATAAAGAAAGTCAAAGCTCAAGTTGGGATTCTTTCTTTATTCTGTCAACCTTGGAGATTTATCTCCGACAAATAACAAACATTCATGTGAATTTGTGTGGCCTTCAATAAAAGAAATTCTAATTCAATTAAGAAAGTGATCTGCTGGGATTTCATTTATTTTCTAATGGATTTAGTTGAGCAAAATGATCTACATTCTCCGATCGTATCGGGTTTCATACACAAGCTCATATTTGGGAAATAATATATTAATAATTTGCACCTTGGCTCGATGTTTACAGTCAAGTCACAGTGCTCATCAATCATGCTAGCTCTTCCAACGCCCTGACGAGCGCTCAACTATCACAGACGTCTATGAAGCCTAAGCAAAGGTTGAACTTATTTGGAAGAATGAACTCGATCCACATGTCCATAGGATTCTCTGACGCCAGAAACTTCTTCATTCCTCTCCTGACATACTATATCTGACACAGAAATTTCGGTCACCAATGAACTCGATACTCCAGTAATATCTCTGATTCCTATCAAAAACCACATCAACCGGATGTCTCACGTCAACATCATTAACCAAGGCATTAGACCACACCACCTCTTCAACTCCTTTCGTTGTTACCATGTCTCTATTCCCAATCATTAATGAAACCATAGTGTCTCCCAGCGATGCCTTCCAACTCATAGCACAACTAACAAAAGTAAAGGCATAACTACTTAGATGTACCTTCTTTTAGGTTCTCTTCGTGACCTGGGTTCATAAACCTAGTTATAACCACACTACCTGAATGACATCCTTTGAAACATGCGGCGCCATCTATCATCCTTAATAAAATCAGGAGGATCCCCCTGACAACATCACAATTTATACCTGGATTAATAGTATACATTCTCCTAATTGCATGTTATATCAAACCTCAAACTATCCTTGGCATAACTCAAACAACCAACAATACTAATTTTCGAAGCATGAGACAAGTGCTCCACCTCCATCCAAGTACACAATGACATGTTAGACAATTTACAATATGTAGTAAACGGGATACTTACAGAATTTTTCAATTGCATGTTGGAGTACCTTGACGTTTTTCCGATGCAACTCTTCAAAGTCACTTGCAACATTCCAGCAGTCTCTTTATGCACCTCTATACCCAAAGCTGTCTCTACTACACCCAAAATTTTCGGGATAAGTACAGCGCAAGTGCCATGACTTTTGTACGGAGGACACTTAAGTGCCATAACTTTTTTTGGCTCACTTGAGTGCCATAAATTTCAAAAAAATGATCACTCAAGTGCCACTTACGAGCTGATCGTAAGGGCCCAAAATCGCGACTTTTCTGATCGAACGGTGACCTTCCCGGCGAGGCGAGCACCACCAGCTTGAAGAGGGGGTGTTGGTGAATCATTCTATAGCCTCCGTTCGTCTCGAAATTTCCGTTTTAGCCTCCGTTGAAGAAGGTAAAAATGCTTCGTAGTCACACATTTATCGAGAGGGAAAGTCACTGTTCGATCGGAAAAGCCGCGGTTTCGTGCCCTCATGACCGGCTTGTCAAAGGGGTTGGTTGTGAGGGCTCGAAACCGTGGCTTTTCCAGCCAAACGGTGACCTTCCCGGCTAGGGGAGCACTACCAGATTGAAGAGGGGGTGTCGGTGAATGATTCTATGGTCTCCGTTCGTCTCGCAATTTCCGTTTTAGCCTCCGTTGACGAAGGTAAAAATGTTTCGTAGTTACACATTTATTGAGCCGATTTGTGTGACTATGAAGCATTTTTACCTTCGTCAACGGAGGCTAAAACGGAAATTTCAAGACGAACGGAAGCTATGGAATGATTCACCGATACCCCCTCTTCAAGCTGGTGGTGCTCGCCTCACCGGGGAAGGTTACCGTTTTGACCGGAAAAATCGCGGTTTCGGGCTCTCACGATCAGCTCGTAAGTGATACTTGAGTGATCATTTTTTTGAAAGTTATGATACTCAAGTGAGCCAAAAAAAAAGTTATGGCACTTAAGTGTCCTCCATACGAAAGTTATGGCACTTACGTTGTACTTATTCCCAAAATTTTCTATTTCAATATTTGCATACTACTATCGCTCTATCCCATCCACCTCCGTTGACCATCTCGAAGCTTCATCAATCATGATGTCAGAACATTTGTTAACTACAATGGAATCAAGCGACTCTATAGACACTGTCACTTCTACTGTACTCTGAATATCTCTAGACCCTACCTGAAGCTCCAACTATTTTGAACACCTTCCAAATCATTCTCCACAATTGATCTCTCACTCCTCATTTGAAACAGAGTAGATTCATCAAAGGTAACATCTCTGCTGAACATAAAACTGGGCGAATCCTTCTCAGTGCACCACAACTCGTATCCCTTCACCCCATTTGCATAACCTAGGAATATGCACTTTCTTACCTTTGACTCTAGCGCGCCATCAATCACACAATCATAAATAGGGAAACCAAACACTCTTACTCTAGTATAATCAGCAGACTTACCTTACTACGTTTCCTCAAGAATTTTCCAATCAATTGTTAGTGATGACTAATCTGTTCACCAACCAAAAAGTGGAATTTAATACTTCAGCCCAAAAACCTTCATATGATCCAACATTGAAGAGTAAAAAGCAAGCTCTCTCCAATATAATTCTGGTCATCATTTTTGCCACTCCGTTTAGCTGTGGTGTGTTGGCTACAATGCGGTGTTTTACTATGTTTTCCTATGTGCAAAAATGGCAAAGCTCATCATAATAGAATTCCAATCATTTATCAGTTCATAGGCACATGATCTTTCTTTCTATCTGCTTTTTGATCATTGCCTTCCGTGACTTACACTGACCAAGCACCTCACTCTTGTGCTAAAGAAAATAAATCAAGAATTTCCTTCAAACGTCATCAACAAAGGACAACAAATACCTGGCACCACCTTTAGATCGAAGGGTACCCATAAGGATGAATATACACGGCCTACAATTTTTGAGGTCTGGTGGACTGCAGTATTGAACTTCACTCTCTACTGACTACCCATGTCATAGTGTTCACAAAAGTTCAGTTTCTCAATCTAATGACCTCCTAGTGGACCCCTCTAATTCAAAACAATCATTTCCCTCTCATTCATGTGTCCAAGTCTCATATGCCACAACTGTATTGTGTCTTGACTTGAAGAATAAGAGAATTTAGCATATGAGCCAATCACTGTCTTTCCCTCAAGGTGATATAACCCATATTTTATGTTCTCTCGCGTCATGGTAAGCACACCTTAAGAGATCTTTAATTCACCTTCAGCAGAGATCCGATATCCGAACTTGTCAAGAGCACTCAATGAGATAATATTTTTTTCTCAGCTCCAGTACATGCCTTACATTAATCAACGTTCTCACCACTCCATCGTGCATCTTAATTAGAACTGTTTCAATTCCTACCACTTCACACAACTACCTTACCACCCTCCATGCACTAATAGGTAGTAAACTAATATCTATGAGAAGTCACATAATAAGAACATCCATAGTCAAGCACCCAAACATTACCTGATGAACTCGTGGTGACTATAAACACAACATCGACATCACCAGAACTAATATTTGCCATGGTAACAATATTACTATTGCTTATAGACTCCACCTTAAATTATTTACCCTTGTGCTTCGGACAATCTCTCCTGTAGTACCCTGCCTCATCATAGTGATGACATTGACGATTTCGAATATTGGACCTCAATTTAGAACGGCTCTTCCATTTGCTACCTCCAAACTCTCTTCGTTCGTGTCTAACTCAGATAACCAAACCTTGCGCCGTATTTTGCGCTAAGTTATCTTCTTGTACCTTCTTTTTTCACTCTTTAGAAAACAAGACAGATTTACTGTAATTGTGGGGCACCCCTATAACAGCGAATCTATAAGGTGATCAAAAGAATATGATATAGATGCCAACAACATCATATCTTGTTTTTCATGAGGCAAGGCCTCATTGATGTTCTTCAAGTTCAACATGAGTTTATTAAACTCATCTATGTGCATTCAACCCTACAAAATAGAAACATCATTTTCAGCATATACAAGCGATTGTTCAAATCCTTTATTAGATAAAGTGCCTCAAGTTTTGCCCATAACGTTGAGGCGTCCTTCTCTTTAGCCACGTCAATCATTACCTCATCCAATAGGTTCGACAAGATCACCACGGGCAGCAAACAATACCCAACGACACTCATATACGTGTGCATATTCAGCTTGCTATAATGCCCATCGAGCATGTTTAACACCACGTAGAGGAACATCGAGGAGACCACAATCCACCCTAGGATCATGCTGAATTGGGTCTTGTCGGTGAGCAACTAGAACAAGCAGAGCGAGAGGTACAGGATGATCGGGCCAGACAGATCGGAGTCCTTGTGGATGGCTAGGTTCACACGAAAAGGGTTGAGGATTGATCTAGTCTTCTTCCAGATCTGTTTGGGGTGAATGCCAAGCTTGTCAAGGAGGGGCTCCTCCTCGTTGAAGTTTGCGAAGCTGGAGGGACCTTCGCCCCCGCCAGTCCCAATGGGGCCGCCGTAGATGGTGGAGGTGGCAGCAGAGGTGGCGTGGTCGATGTCGAAGGACATGAAGGGGAGGCTGGAGCCCGAGGGGCGCGAGGGCTGGAACAGCGCCGTGGGGATGCGGCACTGCTGGAGGTTCCCGGTAGCGGGGCTTCCATCGAAGGTTCAACAAGGTTTAAACAAGTTTAATACTATATGTGGACAACTTACATCGATCGATGTCAATTTGGATGAGGAAGATAAAGCATGTACTTTGTCGTGTTTAATGTCGAATTCATGGGAACATATAATTATTTTGAATGACACTGGTGTTAGTGCGTTATCCTTTGAGAGCATTGTAGCTGCTCTATTGTCTAAGGAGATGAGGAGAGAGAGTTCTGATAGTGCAACGCAATATGCTCTTTTTGTAAAAGGAAGAAATAGTCAACGATCCAAAACCAGATTTGGTGGCAAGAATAAGTCCAGTGAAAGATCTAAAAGCAAAGATCGATCGGATATTACATGTTGAAAGTGCAAAAAGCTTGGACACTTGAAGAAATATTGTAGAAGCAAAATTGTAGTTCCAAAGAAATGAAATGAGGCATCATCCTCTTGTACAAAGAAGGATGATGACAGCAGCACAGGAGATATGTATCTCGCCTGCAATTCATCACAGGGTGACTGTAGTGTATGGATAATTGATACTGGAGTGTATTTCCACATGACACCTCATAGAGATTGGTTCTGCTGTTATGAGCCATATCAGGAAGCCATATTATGGAGGTATAGTGTGAATGGGAGATGACACAATGCTTGATATTGTTGGTTGTGGAAAGGTGAAGCTGAAGATGAAAGATGGGACAATCAAGAATCTTCCTGTTGTGATAGATATTCTTGGTCTTCCGAGGAATCTTATTTCCATAGGAACTATGGTAGATGCTGGCATTACCTTTACCAGCGACAAATATTCATGCAAGCTAACCAGTAAAGCTATGGTAATCGCTAGAGGCGAACGATATGGAAAATTATGGAAATTATTCGGAAGCACAGTGATCAACGGTGAGAGTTATATCTTAGAGTAGGTGGAAGAAGATCTTTTGATGCTACGGCATTAGAGATTGGGTCATATCGATGAGAAAGCGTTGATGACCCTTATCGCAAAGAAGATAGTGGATGGAATTCCAAACTGTTCTATCGATTTTAGATTTTATGAGCATTCTTTACATGAAAAATAGAATCGGGTATCTTTTGAATCCATAGGAGTGAGAGCAAATGGGATTCTAAATTTGATCCATAGTGACGTCTTCGGTCCTACACCTGTAGCATCGTTTGGAAAATCAAGGCATTATGTTTCTTTTACCAATGATTTTTCCTGATATGTGTGGATATATTTTCTGCAACGGAAAGATGATGTGCTTGAAAAATTTTTCGAGGTCAAAGCTTTGGTGGAAAATTAGTTTGACAGGAAAATCAAAGTTTTGCGAACTGATAACGGATGAGAATTTTGTTTAGCAAAATTTCATCAATTTTGTACGACCAGTAGCATTCCCAGGCAGAAGACAATGTCATATACACCTCAGCAAAATGGGGTGGCAGAGAGACTTAATTGGTCTCTCATAAAAAAGGCAAGGAGTATGCTAAGTGGTGCAGGCTTAGCAGCTGAATTTTGGGCAGAAGCAATGTCTACCGCGTGTTATCTGAAAACCAAGTCTCCCACATCAGCTTTTGAAGGATTAGACACTGTTTGAGGCATTGTTTGAAAAGAAGCCAAACATATCCCATGTTAAAGTGTTTGGTTATGAAGCATATGCACATGTACCAAAGGAAAACAGGAACGAACTTGAGAGCAAGTCAAAGAAGTGCATCTTCATTGGGTACAAGGATGGTATCAAAGAGTATAAGCTGTGGAATCCTGATACTAAACGTATCATCTACAGAACGGATGTAGTGTTCAGAGAATCTACAACAAATCAGATTGTTTGCCAAGCTCCTAGAAAACTACAAACAGTTGAGTTAGATGTTGGTTTAAAGGAAAAGACAGAGGCTACACTAGCTATAACAAAAAATTAGAATTCTAAAGCTAATGAGCCTAATGAGGCCGATGATGTAGTAGATTCTGAAATTGATTTTGAAGTTGAAGCACCACCTGAACTAGTCTTAAGAAGGTTTGTGTGACTAAGAAAACCACCTGAGAGGTATACCTTGTTTGCCAGCAATGAGAATTGTGCTTTGATTGTTATGGATGATGCCAAAGAGTGGGAGAAAGCCATAACATATGAGATGGACTCACTAGATAAGAATGGAACTTGGAATCTGGTAAAATTACCGACTGATCGAAAGGCAATTGGTTGCAAGTGGGTGCTCAAGAAGAAAATATTAGTAGATGGAGAGATAAAATGATATAAAGCTCGTTTGGTTGCGAATGGATACTCGTAAATAGAGGGAGTCAATTATAGTGAGATCTTTTATGCTGTTGCTAAATCAAATACGATACGGCTTGTCTTATCTATAGCAGCTGCATACAACCTGAAGGTAGAGCAGCTTGATGTGAAGACAACATTCCTCTATGGTGACTTGGAGAAGGATATTTACATAAAGCAACCAGAAAGTTGTGGTGCTAGAGAAAATTGACACACAGGTGAATAGTGCAAATTTTTTTACCAAGGCAATGAGTGCAAAAAAATTTAAATGGTGTACAACTATGTTGGGTCTGAAAAAGCACATGGAGTATTCACCAAGTAAGAGAATGTTGGGGTGTGGTTCATACTCTCCATTGATAGGAAGGCACGGGGGTCTCACTTCCCAGTGAGCGGGCAAGAGTCGTGGGAGCAACGGTCCTGAGTTGCTAGAGGGCTTTTACAGTTTGAGCCCAAAAAAGGAAAGTTTCCTAATTCAATTAGCTTTCCTGTTTTGAATATATTTCCTAATTGAATAGTTTCTTAATTGGAGTAGGTTTCCTAGAAAGAGGTTTCTTATTTTGAATCAAACTATTGCCTATATATAATCTCTTTCTCTTATAATTGAGAGATGTAATAGAGAGGTGCGAGGTGCTAATTATAGTGGAATCCTTAGCTGGACGTAACTCTAGTTTAAGGGTGAATCAAGATAAAACTTTATGTCTCAAATTCTCTTTCTTGCTTTTACCTTCTATTTTCTTTGTTACTGTGCGGCGAATCTTAACAGTTTCTATTATATCCTTCAAATGTCATCAACAAAGGACAACAAATACCTGGCACCACTTTTGGATCGAAGGGTACCTATAAGTCTAAATATACACAGCCTACAATTTCTGAGGTATGGTGAATTGCAGTACTGAAATTCATTCTCTGCTGACTACCCATGTCTTAGTGTTCACAAAAATTCAGTTTCTCAATCTAATGACCTCCTAGTGGACCCCTCTGGCTCAGAACAATCATCTCTCTCTCATTCATGCGTCCAAGTCTCATATGCCACAACTGTATTGTGTCTTGACTTGAAGAATAAGAGAATCTGGCATATGAGCCAATCACTATCTTTCCTTCAAGGTGATATAACCCATATTTTATGTTCTCTCGCATCATGGTAAGCAAGCGTTAAGAGATCTTTAATTCACCTTCAGCAGAGATCCAATATCTAAACTTGTCAAGAGTACTCAATGAGATAATATTTTTTTTTGGCTCCGGTACATGCCTTACATCAATCAATATTCTCACCACTCCATCGTGCATCTTAATTAGAACTGTTCCAATCCCTAACACTTCACAAGCAACAACATTTCACATAACTACATTACCACCCTCCATGCACTGATAGGTAGTAAACTAATATCTATGAGAAGTCACATGATAAGAACATCCAGAGTCAAGCACCCAAACATTACCTGATGAACTTGTGGTGACCGTAAACACAACATTGACATCCCTAGAACTAATTTTTGCCGTGGCAATAATATTACCATCACTTGCAGACTCCACCTTAACTTATTTACCCTTGTGCTTTGGATAATCTCTCTCGTAGTGCCCTACCCATCATAGTGGTGACATTGAAGATTTCAAATATTGAACCTTGATTTAGAATGGCTCCTCCATTTGCTACCTCCAAACTCTATTCGTTCGTGTCTAACTCAGATAACCAAACCTTGCGCCATATTTTGCGCTAAGTTATCTTCTTGTAACTTCTTTCTCCACTCTTTAGAAAACAAGGCAGAATTTACTATAATTGTAGTGCACCCCTATAGCAACAAATCTATAAAGTGGTCAAACGAATATGATAGAGATGCCAACAACATCATATCTTGTATTTCATGAGGCAAGGCCTCATTAATGTTCTTCAAGTTCATCATGAGTTTATTAAACTCATCTATGTGCATTCAACCCTACAAAATAGAAACATCATTTTTAGCATATACAAGCGATTGTTCAAATCCTTTATTAGATAAATTGCCTCAAGTTTTGCCCACAATGCTGAGGCATCCTTCTCTTTAGCCACGTCAATCATTACCTCATCCGATAGGTTCAACAAGATCACCACGGGCAACGAACAGTACCCAACGACACTCGTATACATGTGTAGATTCAGTTTGCCATTAACCCCAGCGAGCAGGTTGAACACCACGTAGAGGAACATCAAGGAGACCACAATCCACCCTAGGATCACGTTGAATTGGATCTTGTCGGCAAGTAACTAGAACAGGTAGAGTGAGAGGCACAGGATGATCAGGCCAGACAGATCAGAGTCCTTGTGGATGGTCAGGTTCATGCGGAAAGGGTTGAGGATCAGTCTAGTCTTCTTCCATATCTGTTCGGGGGTGGATGCTAAGCTTGTCGAGGAGGGTCGCCTCGTCATCGAAGTTCGCAGAGCCGGGGGGGCCTTCGCTGTCGCCGCCGCCGTAGATGGTGGAGGTGGCAGCAGAGGTTGTGGGGCTGATGTTAAAGGACATGAAGGGGAGGCTAGAGCTCGAGGGGCGTGAGGGCTAGAATGGCGCCGTGGGGATGCAGTGCTGTTGGAGGTTCCTGGAGGCAGGGTTTCCATCGAAGGTTCAACAAGGATTAAACGAGTTTAATACTATTTGTAGACAACTTGCATCAATCAATGTCAATTTGGATGAGGAAGATAAAGCATGCACTTTGTTGTGTTTACTGCCAAATTCATGGGAACATATAATTATTTTGAATGGCACTAGTGTTAGTGCGTTATCCTTTGAGAGTGTTGTGGCTGCTCTATTGTTTAAGGAGATGAGGAGAGCTAGTTCTGATAGTGCAACGCAAGATGCTCTTTTTGTAAGAGGAAGGAACAGTCAATGATCCAAAATCAGATTTGGTGGCAGGAATAAGTCCGAAGGAAGATCTAAAAGTAGAGATCGATTGGATATAATGTGTTGGAAGTGCAAAAAGCTTGAACACTTGAAGAAAGATTGCAAAAGCAAAAGTGTAGTTCCAGAGAAATGAAATGAGGCATCATCCTCTAGTATAAAGAAGGATGATGACAGCATCACATGAGACATATATCTCGTCTACAATTCATCACAGGGTGACTGTAGTGCATAGATAATTGATATTGGAGCGTCTTTTCACATGATGCCTCATAGAGATTGGTTCTGCTCTTACGAGCCATATCAGTGAGGTACAATGTAAATGGGAGATGACAAGATGATTGATATTGTTGGTTGCGAAAAGGTGAAGCTGAAGATGAAAGATGGGACAATCAAGAATCTTCCTGATGTGAAGTATATTCCTCCTCTTACGAGGAATCTTATTTCTGTGGGAACTGTGGCAGATGTTGGCATAACCTTCACCAGCGACAAATATTCACGCAAGTTAACCCATGAAGTTATGGTAATCGCTAGAGGAGAACAGTATGGAAAATTATGGAAATTATTGGGAAGCATAGTGATCAACAGCAGTGGGCTCCTCCGAGGCTCTTGAAGAAACAAGGGGGACTGAATTTGTTTGTACTTCCCCCCCAAATACTCGGTCTCGTGCTTTGGCTTCTTATGCCAATGAAGAGGCCGCCAATGCCCCGCTTGGTGTAACAACCAACTCAACCTGCCCCGCCAAAGCTCCTGGTCCCTCTTCCTCAAAAGCTAAGAGGAGGAGACCAAGGACTTCTCATCGGTAATTTCTATATGTATAGCTATGTTTTTTGGCATATGGAATATTAGGGGACTAGTTGACCCCCTAAGACAAGCGAAGATCCGGGCTTTTATCAGGGCTAATCGGCTCTCTTGCATTGGTATAGTTGAAACAAAAGTCAAGCCCTCTCTTTTTGCTCAAATCTCTAGAGGCATTAATGATCGTTGGCGGTGGACTTCAAACTATGAATTCTCTTCTCTTGGCAGAATTTGGTATGGCTGGGACCCGAATGAGATAGATATGACTCAACTCCACTCTTCTAGCCAATTGATACACATGCAACTTAACTTTTTGAGTACGCGGGAGTCCTGCCTTCTTACTGTTGTTTATGGGGAGCACACATTTATTCATCGCCGTCCATTATGGTCTGACCTCATTCGGCTCTCTACATCTAACTTACCATGGATTGTTGCCGGAGACTTCAACGCCATTAAAGACCCGCAGGACAGAGTGGGCAGCACAACCCCATGGATCCCAGTTTTTGATGAATTTGGAGACTTCCTCAACCAAGCTGGACTTGAGGACCTCCGATACGTGGGATGCAGGTATACTTGGTCTCACTCTTCAGGGAATAACCGGAAACTCCGTAAGATTGATCGGGTTCTCACTAATAACCTGTGCCACCATCATTTCTCATTTTCAGAAGCCTCCTTTCTTGCGCCGGGTATTTCTGATCACTCTCCAATGGTAATTAAAATCCATCGGCCACAAGGTTCCAAGAAACCTTTTAAGTTCTTTAACTTCTGGACTTCACACCCTAACTTCTTGGAGTTGGTAGCTCAAGCATGAGATTCTCATATTGTAGGAACTCACATGTTCATGGTATGTAGCAAGCTTAAACTACTCAAAGCTAAGCTGAAACACATGAACAGGACTTCCTTCTCATCTATTTCTACAAGAACTGAACAGGCAAGAGCAGATTTATATGCCGTCCAAGCAGCTCTGGAACTCCACCCATTCGACCAAAGCTTGTTTGATAGGGAAGCGGAGCACTTACGATCTTTCTCTTCTTTGAGACAACAGGAGGAATCTTTCTATAGACAAAAATCCAGAATACGTTGGCTTAAAGAAGGAGACCTCAACACCAAATACTTCCACCACTTTGTTAACAAAAGGCGGTTGCATAATCGGATTCTCTCTGTATCCACTAGTGATGGGGCCTTATTAACTAACCCTCCTGCAGTCAAAAACCACATTGTTAGCCACTATCAAGAACTGCTCAATGGTAATTCCGCTTCTTCTCAGGCATCTATTTGTGACATAGGTGACGTCTTAGGCCGTGTCCTGGATGATAACCAGAGGATCTACCTATCACAGCCGGTCTCTGATGAGGAAATTCAGACTACTTTCTTTTCATTGGCCAAAGGCAAGGCGCCTGGGCCGGACGGCTACAATGTTGAATTCTTCAAAACCTCCTGGGAAATCATTGGCCCTTCCATTCTCAAGGCGGTTGGCGAATTCTTTCAGTCTGGACAGTTGCTTAAAGAGATAAATACCACCATTTTAACTCTAGTGCCAAAGACTCCAAATGCATCCGCCATGTCGGACTTTCGCCCTATTGCATGTTGTAACACTCTTTATAAATGCATTTCAAAAATTTTAGCCAGGCGGATTGCACACGTCCTACCATCACTGATTAGTCTGTCCCAAACGGCTTTCGTTAAAGGACGCAGAATTAGTGATAATATCATGATTGCACAGGAGCTTTTTGTGAACTTCCACCATGAGGCTTACCTCCCTAAATGCGCCATTAAAGTGGATTTTCAAAAGGCCTTTGATACAGTTGATTGGAGATTCATCGAAGCGACACTCAAGGCCTTTAACTTTCCTGACTTGTTCATCAAAATGATAATGGCGTGTATCACTACTGCTAAATTCTCCATTTCAATCAATGGGGAATTACATGGTTTCTTTTCTAGCAGCCGCGGTATTCGACAGGGCGATCCGCTTTCGCCATATCTCTTTATCCTGACCATGAAAGTCTTATTTGGAATTCTTGACAGGAAAACGAATACTCCGGACTTTCGATGGTTCTGGCGCTGTAAAAAGCCACGCATTTCTCACCTCTTTTTTGCAGATGATGTTCTCTTATTCTCTGAAGCTCATCTCAGGTCGGTCCAAATAATCAAGGAATCCCTTGACTTGTTTGCCAGTTGGTCTGGGCTTAGCCCGAACAGTAATAAAAGCAACTTGTTCCTTTCGGGAGGATCCTCGGCCCTGCAAGCCCAGCTATTACATTGCCTTGGCTTTCAGCAAGGCACACTCCCCTTTCGATATTTAGGGGTGCCTATCATCTCGTCTAGAATGCGGAAAGAAGACTGCAAGATTCTAGTTGATTCTATAACGGCACAGGCCCGTTCATGGACACAACGTTTCCTATCCTTTACGGGAAGGTTGCAACTCATCAAATCTGTACTGCACTCCATCCAGGTGTATTGGGCTACCATTTTCTCCCTTCCAAAAGCTGTCTTACACAAAATTGAGACCATCTTGAGGCAATTCCTATGGAAAGGACCTGACCTTGGCACCGGGGGAGTCAAGGTAGCATGGTCAAATGTCTGCTTACCCAAAGACGAAGGAGGCCTTGGGATTCGGCGTTTGGTTGACTACAATCGAGCGATGATGCACAAACACATATGGCTTCTTTTCTCTAACAAGGAATCAATGTGGAGCAAATGGATACACTCTGTTTTCTTAAAAAAGTCTAACTTTTGGATAGTATCCAAGCCGACATTTTGTTCCTGGACATGGAAGAAAATCCTTGATTTGAGGCACTCCGCTCGAACCCTATTTCGATGGGAGATAGGAAATGGCCACTCCGTCTCCTTCTGGTTTGATTGGTGGCACACCAAGGGCCCCCTCTACCTCATATTCAGCAATATTGACATATATCAATCGCGGATCCCCCGGGACACAACGGTTCGGAAATTCTACGATTGTACATGGCAGGACTCCAATACACTTGGCACTATATTGAGTTGGCCTGATCCCCCGCCCGTCCTTGATGACGATGCCCCGGATAGGCTGGTATGGACTCAACATCCCTCGGGCTCCTTTTCGGTAATGTCTGCTTGGAACCATATCAGGAGAACCGGAAATCCAGTTACTTGGCACTCATTTATTTGGGACCACCATATTGCTCCCAGACATGCCTTTCTCTTATGGATTATCTCACTCAACCGGCTGCCTACCCAGGTATTCCTTCTACAAAATCGAAGGATTGACACTGCTCTATGTGTCTTCTGTGGTTCTAGGCCGGACTCGGTCAACCACCTCTTTTTTGAGTGCCCTTCTACAGGTAGACTAGCATCCTTCTGGGCGACAAAGTGCAACCTCCCATGGCGCAATCGCCCTTGGCATGACTTTATTCTATGGGCAATGAAGACCTGCGGTGGAGATTCCTTTGCGCACCGCCTCTCTCGGTTCTCCCTTGGCGCACTAGTCCATATTATCTGGACAGAGAGAAACAATGCATTATTCAGAAACAAGAGCATATACATTCCTACCCACCCATCGGTGGCTGCGATGGTTTGCGCTCAGTTCCTTTCACGAGAGGTCCTGGGTTCAAAACTCGTAGGTGCCGGTGATTTAAGTGGAGGGTCGTGGCGGTGGGATGCTGCGCTAGCCCCCCCGAGGACTAGTCGGGCTTCACCGCTGGTTTGAGCGCAAGCTCGCCGGCCGCGCTGACACCTCGGTCATAAAAAAAAAAAAACATTCCGGGCATGCGCAAGCATCTTCTCAAAGTCGTCAAAGACAAGGCCATATCAATTGGGAAAGTTCAGGATACCCCCAGGAATCGCGCTCTACAGAGGAAATGGGAGCTTCCGGCCTCAATCTTTAAAGCGTACCGGATGCCTGGGCTTTAGCTATTTCGTTCTTTTGACCTGTTTTCTTTAGCTTTCGTCTCCTTGTATAGTCCTTGCGGAACCACCTTTGACCTCATCTGGACATCTCCATGTCCTAATTGGGTCAGAGGCTGGTTTTGGCTTTAGGTTGTATTGGTTTAATGAAAAGTAATATATATTTACCTTTACCAAAAAAAAAAACAGTGAGAGTTATATCTCAAAGTAGGTGGAAGAGATCTTTTGATGCTATGGCATCGGAGATTAAGTCATATCAATGAGAAAGGATTAATGAACCTTCCCGCAAAGAAGATGGTGGATGGAATTTCAAACTGTTCTATCGGTTTCGGATTTTATGAACATTCTTTACGTGGAAAACAGAATCGGGTATCTTTTGAATCCATAGGAGTGATAGCAAATGGGATTCTGAATTTGATCCACAGTGACATTTTCGATCCTACACCTGTAGCATCGTTTGGAAAATCAAGGCATTATGTTTTTTTTACCAATGATTTTTCCAGATATGTGTGGATCTATTTTTTGCAGCGGAAAGATGTTGTGCTTGAAAATTTTTGCGAGTACAAAGCTTTGGTGGAAAATCAGTTTGATAGGAAAATCAAAGTTTTGCGGACTGATAACGGAGGAGAATTTTGTTCATCAAAATTTGATCAATTCTGTGCGACCAGTAGCATTGCCAGGCAGAAGACGACACCCTATACACCTCAGCAGAATGGGGTGACAGAGAGACTTAATCGGTCTCTCATGACAAAGGCAAGGAGTATGCGAAGTGGTGCAGGCTTAGTAGTTGAATTTTGGGCAGACGCAGTGGCTACCGCATGTTATCTGAAAAACAGGTCTCCCACATCAGCTTTTGAAGGCTTAGACACCGTTTGAGGCACTGTTTGAAAAGAAGCTAAGCATATCCCATATTAGAGTGTTTGGTTGTGAAGCATATGTACATATGCCAAAGGAAAAGAGGAACGAGCTTGAGAGCAAGCCAGAGAAGTGCATCTTTATTGGGTACAAGGATGCTATCAAAGAGTATAGTGTGGAATCCTGATACTAAACATATCATCTATAGCAGGGATGTAGTGTTCAGAGAATTTACGACAAATCAGATTGTTTGAGTTAGATATTGGTTTAAAGGAAAAGACATAGGCTACACTAGCTATAACAAAAACTTTGGAGAGCCTAACGAGGCGGATGATGTACTAGATTCTGAAATTGGGTTAGAAGTTGAAGCACCACCTGAACTAATCTTAAGAAGGTCCACACGACTAAGAAAACCACCTGAGAGGTATACCTTGTTTGCCAGCAATTAGAATTGTGCTCTGACTGTTATGGATGATGATCCAAGTTCTATCAAGGAAGAAAGAAGCGCGGAGGATGCCAAATAGTGGGAGAAAGCCATGAAAGATGAGATGGACTCACTAGATAAGAACGAAACTTGGAGTCTGGTAAAATTACCTACTGATTGATAGGCAATTGGTTGCAAGTGGGTGTTCAAGAAGAAAATATTAGCAGATGGAGAGATAGAACAATATAAAGCATATTTGGTTGCGATTGGATACTCATAAATAGAGGGAGTCGATTATGGTGAGATTTTTTCTGCTGTTGCTAAATCAAATACCATAAGACTTGTCTTCTCTGTAGTAGCTGCATACAATCTGAAGGTAGAGCAACTTGATGTGAAGACAGCATTCCTCCATGGTGACTTGGAGGAGGATATTTACATGAAGCAACCAGAAGGTTGTGGTACTGGAGAAAATTGACACACAGATGAATAGTGCAGATTTTTTTACCAAGGCAATGAGTACAGAAAAATTTTAATGGTGTACAACTATGTTGAGTCCGAAAAAGCATGTGAAGTATTCATCAAGTGGGAGAATATTGGGGTATGGTTCATACTCCCCATCGACAGGAAGGCATGGGGGTCTCACTCCCTGGTGAGCAGGCAAGAGTTGTGGGAGCGGCGGTCCTGAGTCACTAGAGGGCTTTTATAGTTTGAGCCCGAAAAAGAAAAGTTTCCTAATTCAATTAGGTTTTCTATTTTAAATATGTTTCGTAATTGAATGGTTTTTTAATTGGAGTAAATTTCCTAATTACAGTAGGTTTCCTAGAAAGAGGTTTTTTATTTTGAATCAAACTATTACCTCTATATAATCTCTTTCTCTTGTAATTGAAAGATGTAATAGAGAGGTGCGAGGTACTAATTATAATAGAATCATCAGCTGGACGTAACCCTAATTTAAAGGTGAACTAAGATAAAACTTTGCATCTCAAATTCTCTTTCTCGCTTTTACTTTCTATTTTCTTTGAGACTATGCAGCTAATAGAGTTGTTTTTTCCATTGATCTGCCATTCGAACATCTTGGATCTATTTATAGCATCATAATTAGTTACCTAAGTGCATGTGCACACATGACAAATCTTTGCCATTGTTGATCACATTCGTATTATCAAATTCTTCAAAAAATCCAGGCTTAGATTGATGGATTGTATAGATGTGTGCAAGAGCAACTTTATCTCTCGACCAGGGTTATTAGCAAGATGTGCATTTCTGTATTATCTGATTGGAAGAGCTTGGCAATTGCTTCAGTTGACATTCAAAATATAAAAAAGACAATTTTAAACTTCAAAGCAGTGCATTACATAGACATAGACAAGAAGATGCCTAATTTGCCCAAAAACCAATGTTAGCTACTTGCTATTTTTGGTTAGGGGCTACATTATTGTTTCTTATTCTTTCACACAACCAGAAATAACAAACACACAAGCACACGGCATTATTGCACACAAAGGTACTTGTTCAAGGTTTAACTGTGAAGTCGAAGTTGGCGCAAGTAGTGGTGTAGCCCAGCAGCGAGGAACTGAACCCGAATGTTGATTGAGCCAGATCGAACACGAGGAAGTTGTCCTCCATTTGGTAAGACCCGATCGCCACTGCATGCTCGGCTGCCTTTCCTCCGTCCACGAAGGCCAGGCAGGCCACATCCTTGCTCACTTGCTTCATCGAGTTTGCTCCATAGATTGTCCAGGTCTTCCCACTCGCCACTTGCAGACTAATCTGGGGAACCTGTAAACCTACCCGAGTCGACGCAATCGCCCTTGACTTGAGACAGTACTCGAAGGGCTTCACCCTTTTCGCTTGAGGAATGCCCTTGGTGGCTATCTTGAACTCCTTGACGAAGACGTTATATATATCGCTCCTGAGGATAGTGTAAGGAATCACAGTGCTCAGCACTGTGCCGCCTCGGCCAACAGAATCAATGGAAAATGCGTTTCTCGGGATATGGACCGCCTTCCCAGCAATTGATATGCTGTCGAGGCCGATGTAGTAGTCGGATGATTTAGGGCTCTTTATCAATGGGGTGTAGGAAAGAAATCTGGATACATCAACCAAGGCAGGGCTCCTAAAGAAATATGGGCCGTTTCCAAAGAAAAGCGTGCCCTTAACATTAGGAACACTAGGAAGACACATTGCGAATCTCTTGGTTATTCCCAGATAAGGAGGGGCTAGTTGTGTAGAAAGAGCGAGAGGAGCCCACGAAAGGGAAGCCAAACCGGTAGCGCCGGAAGGAAGAGACTTCAAAAGGTACCCAGGAGCACAAGACATGTATATGTTATTTAAAGTTATAGAACTAGTCGGGTGTCCGCCATTTGTTACATAAAGGGCGATGTTCTTGTATGTGAGGTCGGAGAGAGCGCAAGTTTTGGTTAGTGGGTTGACGGGAGTCGTGATGCAATTTTGGCAGAGGTTGTTGGTGGAGCTGCTAGATGGAGGGCAAAGCGGGGAGAGGTAGGACCTCGCCGACTCGCATGGCGCAGACCTGCAAGTCACGAGAGGGTGCTTATACGGGCAAGTGGACCAAGAAAACGGAGAGCCGAGATCGACGACATAGTTCTCGTGGAAGTTGAAGGTGGTGGAGTAGAGAGAAGTGGTGGTGTCTTTGGTGATGGGTGCAACTAGGGTTTTGTAGGGCCGAAATGCTGAAACATGACAGCAGGCAAGGGCAAGTGCGAGGAGCACTAAAGCTCGAACCAGATGCATTTTTTCTCTCTTTTCTTGGATTGGATCAGTGTTCAGGCCTTGAGGGATGATTTTGGGTGATTGGAGCAGGTGGCTTTTTATAGGGAAAGATATAAGCTTGGACTTCTTGATCCATCAAGGAGAGTAGGCACTTCACTGGGACTAGAGAGCATATCCTCATGATAAACAGCGTGCTAACGCGAGCAGAAGACTTCAACTGATTCTGACCAGAGCTACTGAAACAGGCAATTGCTGGTATCTAGCTGTAGCTGTGATGACTTCTTCATTAGTCGAACAGGAACTAATCTGTGTACTTGTCATTAATAAATCTGTATTTCTCTCATAAGTGAAGTACATTGATGAGATGAGTGTTTTCAATAATTCAAAAGAATTTGCTTGTTGACCATACTCATTCATAATAATTTTATTTTCAAAATATTATTCACTCATAACACGAGAAAAGTACTAACATTGCAAATGAAGAATTTTAGTAATTTGATCGCTTAACAATTTGCCCGGTAAACCACTTAAGAGAATCCTAATATAAAGTTGAATTATTAATTGTGTAATTATGGGGGTAGTCTTTCGAAAGCACCATCAGAGCATTAATAAAGAATTACACAAACTTCATTCAGAACAAAACTAATAAGTAAAATATGAGCAGGTATTTATATGATAATATGAAGAGTATGATTAAGACATAACAAAATGATGAAGAGTACATCCAGTTATATTGAGAACCAAGCCAATGTATATTTTTATTTATTTGAAAACTCAACTAAATAAAAAAAGCCAAAATTTTAAAATAGATTATTTATTTCAAAAAAATTACACATTGTTTTTATAAGCCCATGCGCTAGGATCAGAACATGCTAAAGAAAGTCAAAACTATAGAAACAGCAAATATTATCTCTTCTGTCTAGTATTTTAAGGGCACTTCTGAAATTCCCGACGGATACGATTCTTGGAGATTGGCGATCGTTGGATTATTAGAGAACAAATCTCCATCTTCCATTGAAAGCCTTTGAAGTATTTGTACCGTAGGACAATTGGGGAAGAAGATAGCGCATGATGCAATCGGGGAATCGATCTCTCGAGTGACCATTAGAATCCCCGTTCATATTTCGTGGTGAGAACTGTCCTACTACATGGTTGAATTTAGTAATGGTTGCTAGATTGAGCTAAACTATGAACAGCTACTAAAGAACTTTCAATCAAATCCTCAAGAGGGTAAGAGCGATGACTGGTTTGATCAGTAGCTTCTTCTTCTCGTTAGTCAAAATACATGGGCTTTGGCTTGGGCCTTATACCTTTTCTCCTTTCTATTTTCTTCTCTTGATTTGCTTTTGAGAGGGTTAAGGAATAGGCCTCTAGGAGTTGAAAAACTGGCGAGACATCCTGCGGGTAGCCGCGAGTCTGGGAAAGCATTCCTCACTAAGCTTGGACTTTTGTCTGAACTTAGGAGCCTCAAGCACGCTGACAGCTTTGACCATAGCCGTAGCTTAGAGCATAGCATCCACCTACTCCATTGTCACAAAGTGACTCGTTTGTCTTGGAGATGGCCGGATTCAATAAAAAAACAATCGACATTTTGCAATTCAAGGGATGGTGTTTGACAGGATGCTTTCGCCCAACAAAAACGAGCGACCCGCTTCAGGTCGAAAGCCCGCCGTCACATTGGAAAACGTGCCACGTATCTGAGACACGATGCCCAGTTGCCTTCGCAACTCGATAAGCTGTTGGCGATTAAGACTGGCCTCTCCGTGGTGAAGTTTCTGGCTTCAGCCTCTAGCAGTTGCCGCATCATGTGATGTACACAATTGACATATGAAGTAAAGCAAGTGTAAATATTTTGGAAAGATTAATTCGGCGATGATCAGTGATAGCGCAATAATGTTGCAGATCCATGGACTTTAAGCTCGATCTACTGCACTGAGTCAACCAAAAACAACTAATATCTCATCGATGCCACACAAATTTGGTAGAATCCTGCCCATAGGCCCCAGACTGTTCCTTAACATAAGGTTTTTCTAAAGGAGTGTGAACCTTTTGAAAGTAAGAAGAACCCTTCCTACCATGAAGGGTGAACCTTTTGAAAGAAAGAAGAACCCTTCCTACCATGAAGGCTATTATCTTTGTTCGGCAAAGCTATTGCATTTTTAATAGCTACACATAAGTTCTAGAAATAGCAAGCTGAAATATGCTACGCAGGCGGTTACCGCACGATATCGTCCCACGGTTCCATCATTCATCAAATGCAGTTTAGTCATACTATCAGAGACCAAGTAGTCAGCTCCTGTTTTCTTTTTCTATGTTTTTTTATTGACCACATAAAAGAACGGAATTCAAAAGCAACAAAATGAATAAATGAATGAGTTTCAATATGCAGATAGGCCGTCCTAAACCTATTGGCATCCAGCCTCACTCAACGACACCCAAGAATGCCCGAGCAACCAACAGCATGGATGATACAGTTCCAGTCTCAATGGCATCGTGCGACAGCCCCCGAGTTAGACTCTTCACCAAGGAAATAATGAGCAAGAACAACAGATGATTCAAGGTTAATCACTGCTCTAGGGCTTTGAACTAGAGGCCAGCTGCTCTTATGAGAAGTGCGAGGTTCGACTCTCAGTCTCTCGCCTTTGATGGGGTTGGAGACAAAATAGTCTATGAGCTCTCGAGATGTAATGTAGCAACAAGAAAAAAAGAAAAGAAAAGGTTTATGGTCGAATAGCAACAAATGCAGTAATGAGGAAAGCTTTTGGAAGAACAGAACCGAGCAACCTGTAACTCTTTTGCACTAATTCCATTGCAAATGAATCGCAGGATTCAAGTAAAGGAAGAAATTAAGGCAAAACGAAGAACACATTTAACATAGTAGAATCCTCATACCAAATCACGTGTTACATATTTCCAGCCACAACACAAGCTAATACAAAAAGAATGTACTCTCGATTATTCTGCAATTTCACCTTTCCTTCAAATTAAAACAAGGCAATGAATCCTCTGTAGTTATGCTTTGATTGCTCTCAGTCAAACTGCTATAAGGCCGTGTTATCACCAGTTTCACAATAGGAGCACAAAACCGATGAGTAGAAAGAGCAATTGATAAATGAAACTGCTTTTCAGAATCAAACCGGCTGACTTGACAGTCAAGTAGGTTCCTTCGGGTGTATTCGTGGTTAAGATGACTACCATCCAATCATTTTCAGAACTAATTCCAATTCCTGTATACTTGCTATCATTTAGGTTACCTGAATACTGAGACTGGGTGAAGTTAGTGAGGACAAGGCTTGGGACCAAGTTGGGAACACAAGCAGGCATTATTGCCCCATCCCTTGTGACAGAAACGTTCAGATGGCAGTTGGCTAAAAGTGTTGGAAAGTTGGAGAATTGAGGCTCAGTCCCGGGTACAGTGTCAGCACCTGTTGTATTAGTACAAGGTTTATTCTTAAATTGATCAGCTATTTCCTTGGCAAGGCATTTCGCATTATCATTCTTCGTAAGGGCTGTTAAGTTCAAAGATGTCCGATAACTGTTAATGCCTTGAAGAAGATTATCGTCCTCACCTGCAAGGACAAGGAGAAGATAAATTAGATGGTAGTTTGGGAGCAGGAGCAGGTGCGCATATGAGAGATGGGAGAGGGAGTAAGGAGGTTGCTCCTTGGAGATGTACTGTTCAATGCATTATGTGGCACTGATTTTCAACAGCATACCAGCTCTGAAATACAAAATTGTTCTAATTTTAGCATGTCAGTCATTCAACTAAATAGGCTAGCAAAGTTATGAGAAACAACGAAAATAAGAGAACATGGTGGGTGGGATTAGCCCATTGCAATAGAAGGCCTTAACCATGCCCTTCATGACAATGAAAGACATGGCTCGTCCATAAGCAGAAATTAAAGGCAAAACTTTAGACTGGCACTCCGCATCGAGAAGTAGCAAAAAGCAGCAGAAGGTGACCAGCTACAAACTCACATGGCACTCTGCATCGAACTACCAATGGAATCAAAATCTTGCGAAGTAGGATACATCAAGTCATGCATTACAAGATAGTGCACTGAGAGGAGTAGCAAAAAGCAGCATTACGTAGTTTGAGGCATTTGTCTCTCCTGGATATAAATAGAACTGCTTTGATGGCAAGAAAATCAAATGACTTACCTAATGAAGAACAAATTCAGCTCTAGTGTAAGGATCATACGAACTAAAAGTAAACATATGGCTCAATAACCTATTTACTGCAAAGTTACAGATTGACAACATGGACAAAGAATCAAAACCAGTCCATCAGAAGGTTTGATGATAAAACAAATTTGCAATGACAATCGCTGTGATAAATCCAGTCCACTGACAGCAATTACCATTTTTTGTCTCCAGATGATTCTGTCCAGTTAAAGAGAGTTGAATCCATTTCACTATGACGTGAGTGACAGTCTCGCAGTGACATGGCATTTCTAATTGGAAAGGCATGTTCCTACAAACTACACGAGATTCAGTTAAAGTCAAGCAAAACGATGGACTGCCGAGACTTGGCATCTGTGTGTGTGTGAAGAATCTACTCCATGCTCTTAGTCATCAGTTTAAGACACCTCAGAAACCAACTCCAAGGACAAGTAGCAAAGAAGCACCCAAAAAAACTTATGGCGAAACGACAGCGTGACATATGGAAGACTGATGATTATCAACAAATTCGATGACAATCGTGTAGATTTTTGTGGCCACCCAAAGCCCAGAATAATTCAGGTCAGATCTGTTCCTACGAATTAATCGAAGGCATAACACAAATCCACACCCTCAAGTCGCTTAACTTTCAGTAATAGTCAACCACTCATCGCATCAGACATTTATGAATTGCTTCAAATATGTACACATCCACCGACTACGTTCACAGGATAATCAAAGGTCACTTTTTTTTCTATCCAACTTCCCATCCAAGTCTAAATCTTCCTAAGAAGAAGAGAAGATTCAGCAGCACCCCGATAGATCGAAGCACAAAAAAACCATGGCCAGCAGCCGCTCCCACAACCCACATTGGTCCAGGACGAAAATCAACCGCGAGTAACCGCAAGAGTCCTCCACTTTTCCCGACATGCAACGCCGATCGTCGGCTTTTTACCGAACGATAACCGCGAGATCGCTACCGAACCGAAGTCGAACCGACACTTGCGGACACGAACAAATAACACCCCGAGCTCAGATCAAGGACGCTCAGATCTCGCCACCGATCCAGAGGCCCACGACACCGACAGGAACTCCGCGAAAGCGCTCGCGATGTTCAAAATGCGGCGTAAAGGAAACAACGAACGATCGAGCGAGCAAACAAAGCAGCGGAAGCAGCGCGAAGCTGCGGACGGAAGGGACGCCGGCGAGAGCGCGGAGACGGCGGAGAGCTTACCGTCGCACTTGACGAGGCGGCTCGAGGAGAGGATCGAGAGGGCGGCGAGCAGCAGCGCGGGGAGGAGACGGCGGAGCGCCGACGAGGAAGACGACGACGACGACGACGCCATTGCTGCTGCTGCTGTTGCCGGTGGCGGGACGGACCTGAACAGAGAGAGAATGCTGGTGAGCTCGCTCGCCCTGTTTCTCTCTCTAGCCCTCTCTCTCTCTCTCTCTCTCTCTCTCTCTCTCTCTGCGCTACTTTGCTTGCTGCGCGGAGGAGGAGAAGAAGGAGAAGAGAGAGAGAGGGAGGTGGTTCGCGAGGAAGCAGACCGGCTAACCGAAACGCGGCCGACGGCGACAGGCTAACGAGGTATAAGCCACTTTTTTCTGGCGGAGGTCGGGACCGGGGCGGGCCGTTCTTGGCGTGACGGTCGGACCGGGGCTCGGCCGGTTGGTGGCCCGAAGCCTTCCGCGCGGACCGCGACGCCGGTTCTTCTTCCCACCGTGTGGGCCAGGGCCCGTTACTCACTTGGGCCTTGTCCGGATTGGGCCCATGGCCCAGGCCCATACCCGAATATTTTAGAATTGGTTGAAAGCGCAGGGCCCTTACTAGGAACGCTGGCCATAGATGTAACTACCTACTCTTTAGAGCTTGAGATTTCAACTATTCTGTTCAATAACGAAGTCCCCGAATGTCTGAGCAAATCCCGGGTATTCGAAGCGACGGGTTTCCGTGGAATGGTATGGTATACCTCGGACCTCGAGAACCGGGATTATTGGCCCGTGTAATACTTGTGTGTCCGCGCCGTTCAAAAATGGCGCAACTGCGCGCTTAGACCGATTCACTTTGTCACTCGCGTGCGCAATCTCGTACGTGCATGGTGAGTTTTCTTTTACCGTATAATGGCACAAATGGTCTCTGAACTTTGCTCATTGTGCGATGTGATCCTTAAATTTTTAATTTTTTCAATATAGTCTTGAACTTTAGCTCGATGTGTAATGTGGTCCGTGATCTTTCAATTTGTTCAATATGGTCCATGGACTTTTGGTGCATGTTCAATACTGTCCTTCCATTAACTCGGGTTTAAGGACAACATTAAATATTTTAATATAGTCAATGGACTATATTAAACACGTACCAAAAGTTTAGAAACCACATTAGACAATATAAAAGTTTAAGGACCACATTACGTATTGGGCTAAAATTTATAAATCATATTGAACAAATTAAAAGTTTATGAACTACATAAGTATGGATCATTAGTTTCATTATCTCTTTTTTTTTTGACAAAAGAGAAGTTATTTCTCATTTGTAAGTGTTCCCACCAAAAGGGGAATTCAAGTGAAAATGGGTCGGGTTTAGGTCGAATCCATTATCACAAACCGAAGCTCAAAACCCGACGGCAAGTCATGTGAAATCTTTTCATAATTATTTTAAAATAGAAAATTCTTGTCCATTTTGATGAGAAAGGCATAAGTACTTTCGATGAGTTCAACCGAAACTATCCTCCGTCCATCATTTTTTTTATAATTTTTTGCGAATGCTTCAATTTCAAGGTGAGCATATGTTTAAGTTCAACCCAAGTATAAACCCCCCAACAAAAGAAAAAGTTTGAATCGAGTGGAGTCATTGCTTGGTTTTACTTGAGGGAATGTCATGGTCAGAGATGGTGAAATTTGTAGTTTCTTAAACACGGATTTGAATCTAGATCATGATTTTGTGTAAAGCATCGCAGGGTTTGACAATTCGTATTGGCATGTCTTTATCGTATGTGTAATTTGTGTCAGTTCGTGCTAGTCTAAAACATTTTTATTTTGGTGATTCCACGTGTCAAATAACTAAATTACGATGAAAACATGTTAATTCATATCAAATTGTATCGACATATAATGTTGAAAGTGTTGTACCGTGTCATATCCGGATTTCCTCTTTCAGGTCAGCTTACCTAAAAAAAATTGTTACCCTCCATTGTTAAAAAGATAGAGTTTTTTTTGTAAAAAAGATGGGGTAATTTACTCTTTGGCCCCCAAGTTTTTAAGGTTATTTCAAAATGCCCCGTCGTTTGAATTTTTAAAAGCGGTTGCAATGTGCCCCCTTGGTGTGATTCCAATCAAATTCTAGTTGGAGCTTCAAACATGTGATTGGAATCATATGGCAAACTGATCACACACGCAAGCACATATATGCACACATACGTTGCATGTGACCAAAATTCTGGTGAGAATATGACAGGAGTTAAAACCAGCAACATATCTAACATGATTTTGACATATTTTCTTTAGTTGATACATACATACGCATAGATATATATACACACACACACACACACACACACACACACACACACACACATATATATATATATATATATATATATATATATAGTCAGGTAACGAGCAAATTTAGATGGCGTCAAAGCTAGGGGCAAATGGCAGATGTTTTCAAAAAATTCGGAAGGTAAATTACAAAGACTAAAATGTCATAGGGCAACTTGCCACACTCTAAAAAATTTAGGAGGCATAACGTGTTTCAGCTAATATAATTGATCACCTAAATCCAGGGGAACTTGGTTAGCCAAGATAGATGGGCCGTGTCGAAGAAGGGAATTGATCGTCCTAGCCCACCTATGTGGCCCTTCGAACTAACAGAGTCTAACTGCGCTTGGGCGAGCCGTTGGGCCACCTGCTCAATGATCATGTCTAGCCATCGGGTTTTCGAAGAGTTGTGATACATTATTGTTAGCTAAACCGCACGGTGACGGGATATATCGTGTGTCGAATCTTCTTAATGAGCAGCAATCTTGGTGTCACTGCACTGATGGGCTCTTCGTTTTTGGATCTTCGGATTGAGGGCGGTGTGGAGTGATTACGACTCGATTTGAGCTTTCCATAGTGGGATCGTCGTCCATGCGGAATCCTAAACACTCATCAACCATCTCTACTCTTTTACTTATAAAAAAAAGGGCATATTCCCCTATACATGGTTTCTGATTCAAAAGGAGAATGGCCAGGATTCACGAGTTACAAATTTGTACCATGCAAGTTCTTCGAGAGAGGACCACAAGCGAACACAAGAAACTGGTGGACGCCATTTACTGAAGATAACGTGCCCCAATCTTCCAATTCCATGCAAATCCCTCTAACCAAATCTCCCTCTCCCCCCCTCTCTCTCTCTCTCTCTGTGCCTTCAATGTCCCCCTGTTCAGTGTCCAGAGCTCACATTCCATCGTCTACGTGAACACACAAAACACTAAAAGCCATTGGCACTTCTCCAGACTTCAATCTTTTCTCCACTTCATTTTTGAGTAGGAGATGGCGGTCTCGGCGGATGGCCGGGTGTCGCTCTCGGCCGCCGGGCAGCTGCGCGGCACGACCGGATTGGTGGGCCGGAGCTGGAAGACGGCGAAGTTCTGTAACGGGGAGTTGATGGGGAAGAAGCTGAAGATGAACCAAACGGGTCGCGGGGTCAACGGAAAGAGCGATGTCAAGAGGCATGTGTGCATGTCTCTCACTGCTGATATCGCAGGCGAGCCTAGGGTAAAGGTAAGAGCTTGATGCCCGCTAGCCACTTGCAGCTCAAGAAAATGCGAGAGCCATTTAACCATGCAAGAGTGCACTTTGTGTACCTTTTATTTATTCAGTAACCGTTGAGAGATCATATTAATTAAAGATAGTGTAGCTATTGCATTGTGTACAAACAGGACAGGGCTCTCCGGGCTGCAAGCATATGGAAGTTTTCTTCATGGTTTTAACCATTTAAAGCTTAAGATGGCAGACGTTTTGTCTACGACCCTTTTTTCCCCTTTTGGTTGAGGAAGTAGTTAAGCATGAACAAAGAGAATCGTCGAACCAAAAGACGTCGGGATACCATGTTTGGAGGATTGCGGAATATCGATTAGAAGATCCTATGTTGCGTGTACGATGTACATGTTTGAAACGCAAATTGCTGGATTGATATTACTGTTTTTAGTTGCAAGGTTTGGTATGTTTATACAGGACATTTATGCATCGGCCGGATGTAAAACACTTTGCAACTTCGTTCACTGCTTGAATAAAGCAATCTATTCTCACAAACAAAATGGGACCCGGAAATGGATTTTGAATGCCCGAGTGAAATTGCAAATTAGTAACATAGTTCTACTTGGCGATGCAGTTGCATTGAGCAAAAAAAGTAGCTTCTAAATGATGTTACATGATGCAGTTGAGGGACTTGGAGATGGAAAGGAGGGATGCAAGGACAGTTGCGGCAATTATATTGGGAGGCGGCGCCGGTACTCGTCTGTTCCCTCTTACCAAACGCCGTGCCAAGCCCGCCGTAAGTGTTATGACATCATCTCTTTATCTCCGACCTTCTCTTGAATTTGTCCTATACTTCAGTGACAAACACAAGGGGCCTACATTGGGTTCATAAATGACTTGCCACATGTTTCTTGAGTTATGTTCGCTGAAAAGCGATTCTGCCTAGCAATTTTGCCCGACCTAAGTATCGCAGGCGGTTTCATGATTCTATAAATGAGTATCTTTTGGGGATTGCAATTAACGGTGTGATAGAATGACTCTTACCGAATTTGCGGTGTTTCTTTTGCTCCTACCTGTAGGTTCCGATTGGGGGTGCGTATAGGCTGATTGATGTGCCGATGAGCAACTGCATTAATAGCGGAATCAACAAAGTCTACATCCTCACTCAGTTCAATTCAGCTTCGCTCAATAGGCACCTTGCCCGCGCTTACAATTTCGGCAGTGGAGTCACCTTTGGAGATGGCTCCGTCGAGGTAATCAGTTTTCTACAACTCACTGTTGCTCGTTGCGTGCTGTTGATTTATAATGTCGCTTATGAATGAAACTTGGGAAGTGGAAGTCAATTTGGAGTTGTTAACTGAGGCTTACTAGGGCTGATTTTTGGCCAGGTTCTTGCAGCAACCCAAACTCCAGGAGAGTCAGGTAAGAGGTGGTTCCAGGGCACTGCAGATGCGGTTCGACAGTTCCATTGGCTTTTTGAGGTACTGTGCAACACTACTAAGATGCTTAGCTCATAATCTCAAGGCATTGAAATGATATGCACTTCTAATGTTCTACAGGAGTTGAATTTACTCAGATTGTCTGTTTGCTCAGAGTCGAATGCTCTCGAGATACCTTAAAAGTGGATTGCTTCAGGACTCATAGAACATATGGAAGTGGTTTGGACGAAATTATAAGATGTTCTGGACTAGCTAATTCACACATTAGCTGATGATCAATTTTAAGGTTGCCCCTTTATTTCTATGCTCCTCAAGAATGAACCTTAGAGAGAGGCATTGATGCTCTTGTTATTCCAATAGGATGGTGCAGTAACAGCTAGTGTTCTATATTTCCTGATAGAAACTGGATCCGAACATTAATCAACACAATGGTATGATCCATCCCAGTTTGACCCTTTTCCTTCTAGACAAAAACTATATGTCCAATGAGAATATTGTCCATGCATTTCACCTGAAATGATATGTCCATCATGTGACAACAACGCCAAATATCTTGTTCCTTCCTGATGCAGGACGCGAGAAGCAAGGATATCGAGGATGTCCTTATTCTATCCGGGGATCACTTATATCGGATGGACTATATGGATTTTGTTCAGGTGATGAACCATTGCAAAACTCCAGGGTATCTTAATGGGATTAGTCTCATCCCTTAACGGCGTTTTATATGTTCATAACACTCTCACACATGATTTTATATCTTCATTTCAGAACCATAGAGAGAGTGGAGCCGATATCACCATTGCTTCTTTGCCAGTGGATGACAGGTAGAGTACTGATTCAATCAAACCCAGGTCTTTTTCCATGCCTAATAACATATCTCCAACTTACTCAAAACACCAAATTTTCCTTGAGTATACTTTGGATCATGTCCAGTTAAGCTTCAATCGCATACCAAACTCATCTGTCTCCATTTGCCGCATCCAATCAGCAGTTGCTGTCCTTCAATGTTATATTACTCGCATTCATTCATAATGAAGATTATCTATTTGACAAGCTTTCTTGTGTTTCTACACAGACGGGCCTCGGACTTTGGTTTAATGAAGATCGACAACAAAGGAAGGATCCTTTCCTTCAGCGAGAAGCCCAGAGGAGCTGAGCTCAAAGCAATGGTACTCTCAAAAACCAGGATACTTAGTCATATTCAGAAACCGGTAACGTGCTGATATAAATCAATGCTTCAGCAAGTGGATACCACGGTTCTGGGTCTTTCACGGGATGAAGCAAAGAAGAAACAGTACATCGCTTCCATGGGAGTCTACGTCTTCAAGAAGGAGATACTTCTGAATCTCTTAAGGTACTGATTGACTCAGAGACGTGTTCCTCATGCACGAATGTGCAGAACTTTGGCACATCTTTGGCTGATCAATGCAAATTAACTCTATGCCTCTTTGTCGAGTCAGGTGGCGCTTTCCCACTGCCAATGATTTTGGATCTGAGATTATTCCTGCCTCTGCCAACGAATTCTTCATAAAGGTCAGAATTGTTTCGTGCTCGTTGTCATTGATGAGGCATGCTTTTGGTTCATTAGCTACTATCTTTAGGTTTTAGCATTAACATATACATTGAAACGCTCTTGCAGGCTTATCTGTTTAATGATTACTGGGAAGACATAGGGACCATCAGATCCTTCTTCGAGGCAAACCTCGCCCTCACCGAGCATGTAAGTGCATTATTTAACTCGACTGTATCTCATTACCGTCGTCAACCTCCAATGCCTCTTTCTGTTTCAATCTGGAACAAAAAGTATTGACTTTGAATGCCTTTCATACATGTTGTGTGTTCTTATTAAGAGCTCTAAATCATACAGAGCATTTTTTTTTTATCTCTCAGCCACCAAGATTTAGCTTTTATGATGCGACAAAGCCGATATACACATCGAGAAGGAACTTGCCACCGTCCAAGATCGACAGCTGCAAGGTGAGGTTAGGTTGCATCTCCCATTCCATGAACCTGGTAACATCGCATTTATCTTCACATAGTTTATATCGGGGAAGGAAACAATGTGCTGCGGCATCTTTTGTCCAATGAACCATTGGCCAACTGTTCATCCTTTCTTCAGGTTGTTGATTCAATCGTGTCACACGGGAGCTTCTTAAATAACTGCTTCATAGAGCACAGCGTCATCGGTATCAGATCGCGTATAAATGCTAACGTTCACCTAAAGGTAAGTACCAAAGTTTACTCTGATATTAAGTGAATCAAACATGCCGGAAATTGCTACTTTGGCAAGTTTACCATGTCACTTGCTGCTTTGTATGAAATGTTCTGCTTTGACTTATTACAGTGCGTTGCAGGACACGGTGATGCTCGGAGCTGACTTTTATGAAACTGATGCTGAAGTAGCCGCGCAGATTGCTGAGGGAAAAGTCCCTATTGGCATCGGAGAAAACACGAAAATCAAGTATCACGATGCTCCTAATCTTTCCATTATTTTCGTTCGGTCATCATTTCATATCTTTTTCATGCGCACTAGAGCGTTGGTGAGCATGTTAGGAGTATTTGCGCGCACGTGCAATACAAAGGAGCCTGAATCAAGTTGTGATCATTATGCACTCTCGCCTTCGACTTGATTCTCGTTAAATATTTGTGCAGGGATTGCATCATCGACAAAAATGCAAGAATCGGGAAGAATGTCGTCATTGCGAACTCCGAGGTACACCGATTTAAATTCCCTCTGCTATGCAACCTAAAAGATGTTCATTTCATTAATTGATATCGACCCGTTGCTCAAACTGTGGACTAAACTGGTCAGAGTATATTCATCAGATTCTCAGATGATCAAATTTCACTCATCCTGTTGCAGGGAATACAAGAAGCTGACAGATCTTCGGAAGGCTTCTACATCAGATCGGGCATCACCATCACACTGAAAAACTCGACGATCCCGGACGGATTTGTAATATAGACGGACCGCCCCATCCTTTCATTTTGTTCTGCGATTAGGACGGGATATCAAGGGGACCAAAAAAGACGACGGACATAAGATTATGTTTGCTTGAGAAGGGAAAGAAACATGTCACTGCAATAAGCCAGTGGTCCTCAAGGCATACATCAGTATGCGATGCAAACGACCCGAATCCTCGCCCGTCTTTCGATTGATTCTGTAACACAACTTACATTCAGATTATCTCGACAAGTTTATGAAACAGTTACCGGACGACGATAAATTTGTTAGTACAGATTACGAAACAAGAAGAGATTGCCAATTGCATTCATAAAAAAGATCACAGCTGCATAGGTAAGACCCAAGATGATACCCCAATGTAGTATAGATGTATGTTGCAGAAATCGTGGGTACCAGAATCAATTGGACCGACCGACGACTCGGCCCCGACTAGGCTCTTTAATTTGGATTACTTAATCGAACCCGCCCATCTGCGCTTCGGGCTCGGTGGATCTACCTACCGGGCACGTGAACAGGTATACTATCGGTCTGGGGACAATTACAGCGGGAGTCCTAAAACTTGTACTTCTGAAGTACTAATGTCGTCAAACTTTCATTTCGTGCGTTTTTGTGGGTTCTAAAACTTGTCCCCATTCTCCACGTCTGGCTAGTGCTTCTGTTAGCTTTGTCTGTTAGCTTTTTGGTGGACCAAAAGTCCAAGATAGCTTTTTTTTTATTAATTTTTTGGTCCACGTAGGGTCGAATAAGCCAGTGGAGTTCATTAAAACCTAAAATGGGGTCGTTTCGTGTTACAGATAAATCAAAAAAATAAAAGTAAATTAAGAAATAAAGAAATAAACTGAAAACTGAAAAAAAAAAAAAAGGCATATGTTCACTGGAAGTCATAAAACTTGTTACAAAAGTGTAATTGAATCCTGCAACTCATAAAAAGTACAATTAAGTGTTAAAACTTGTTGAATTAGTGTAATCGAGCAATTTCGTTAATTCTATCCAATTTGGCTGATGGAAAATGACGATGTGATTTTTTTTCTCTATCATAAGTGGCGATGACATGGTTTAAACGGCGTTATTTTGATCAAAATATGTTTTTTATACAAATTATTTAAATCGTATTAAAACTAAGCTAAAATAAAATATAAAAAAAGGTTAGAATGAGGTGGCGAGGGATTTGCAGGCCTAGCCGTTGCCACCCCACCATCTCTAGGGGCCGACGACCCTTGCTAACCATTTCCACACCATTTCCGGCCCTTCTCGACGATGGTGGGGCGGCGGCGGCGGTGACAAGGGCCGCTGCCTGGTATGACTCTCCTTTTTTTTAGCTTATTTTTAATTAAATTAAATTTAATTAATAATTGCATTAAGAATCATATTTGAACCAAAAACGACATTGTTTTAGCTTTATGTTTTGTGTTTTAGCCACATCATCGTTACATAAGAGAGAAAATTTTTAAAAAAAAGTCACGTCAGCATTTTGTTGCTGGCCAAATTGGACAGAGTTAACGAAATAATTCGATTGCACAAATTTGATATTTTTTGGAATGAATTGTATTTTCGCGACGAGTTTTATGACTTCTGATACACAAATTCAGAAAAAAAAAAAAATAAGGGGGGGGGGGATAGGAGGCGGCGACATTTGCGAGGGGTCGGGAACCCTCGCCGAGGTTGCTATGAGGGGCATGCGACGGCCAGCCGACCGACCAACCCTTTTGGCCCGGCGGCAACGAGCCGCACCGCCCCGACCGTCGAGAGCCGCCCCCCCTTATCTTTCCAAAATCTCTACACAATATTTCCCAAAACAAAAAAGAAAAAAAAGTAAAAGTAAATCGCGGCACCGCCTTCTACGGCGGGATCCCCTGCAGAAGAAAAGGTGAAAAAAACTCAAACCGGGGTTAAAAAGCACATCCTTTTTCCACGATTTAACTCGCCCAGTTTTTTCACCCTTTGACGGCCGTAACTTTTGTGGAAAGGTCAAATGGACAGCCAGCATGTTCCCACGAAGCCGATGCGAAAAGTCAAGATTCGTTTAGAGACTCGTCGTCACCGCAGGAGTCCGCACGTTTGGACCATACGCTCTCCCCCCAACTTTCTATCCTCGTGCTTTGGAAAATTTTCACGCTCGTTCAAGATGACCTCATCGTGTCCCTCCTTTATTTTAATTTTCTCCCCCTCCCACTTTTTTGACCTCAATTTCCGAGCCATATTATTATATAGGTGCCCGCTATATATATTGTTTATTTATATATATTATATTATATATAAAAAAAAGATGAGAAGAAAAGAAAAAGAAAAAGAAAAGAGATCGACGTGGGATTCACGAAGGGGAAGATCCCACGGGACATGTCGGCATGTTTGCCTGGAAGAATATTACTTTTCTTTTTAGGGCTAATATTACTAAGAATTTCGAATTATGCCCACTATAACCCGCACATCTCAATTTTTTTTTTTGTGTCACTAAAACCTTTAAATTGCGACACAAATACCTCAAACTTTTCTTTGAGTCGTAAAATACCCCGGATTATATTAGTGCGACAAATATATCCTGAATGGAACTGTAATAGAGAGTATATATGTCATATATGTATAAGTTTGGATTTTTTTGTGACACAAAAAAAATTAGGGTATTTGTGTCACAGTAGACATAATTTGAAAATTTTTGTGTTGTTTTACCCTTCTTTTATTATTACTTTCGACTTTTTTCAAGTCTTATAGCGCGTGCGTTTTGTTTTTTTTTTAATGTAAAATATTTGAAATCTTTAAATATAGTAGTCTTATATTGAGGTTTAGATTTACATATAACTTTTTCACACTATTTTGAATTTTGCATGAAAACCAAAAGATTACTTCCGGCTAACCCTAATTATGCGGGAGTGCAGTCGTCTTCCCCATTTCCATGTAATTGGATAATTTTCGGGATAGGAACTCAGGAGACTCATTACGTCGCGAATCAGCAACCGGCACCTTCAAGGCTTACCCGGTCATCTTGGCCATCTCCACGATCTGTTGGGTCTTGAAAACTTCCGGTCTATGACATGCAAATCTATAAATAAGTTTCGAACGGTTAATTTTAATTATCAAATTATCACGATCCCGAGGAGCCATTATTTAGTTAGGACGGTGAATGTAAAGGATTCCATCAGACATGACGGTTCAGATGCTTTCTAAATAGAGAGCCGTTGGATCGGAGGTGGAGAACTCCTGCCGGCGGCCGTCCGATCACGGAGGATGAAAGCTCCAAAGCTTCGGTTATAAAGGTGGGGAGGGAAGTGGGTTTGGTGAATGGATTTTGATTTCTTAACCCTTGATTTAGCAGTGAAGTGACATCACTGCCAAATCGAGCGGAGGACGAAAAGAGTAAAATAGCCACAAAAAACAAAAACGTATGGGCTTTAGGTGACGTGCAATAATTAGGTGATGATAGCCATGGAAATGGACAAGGTGTTATTATTGCTTCTCAACTTTACCTTTTCTTTTTTCATGAAAGATTTTATATTATATTGTATTTATATTATAGTATACAAATCAGCTTTGCAAGAAATGAAAATTGACCCAAGTAGTGTTCCCATAAATGAAAACTGCAAGAAATGTGTTACATAGGTCTCATACCTAATTGGGTTTAAGCCATGAAGATTTTGACTTATCATTTGCTTGTAGGTTGCGACCTTTGATCTAATCGCGGATTTGAAAACAAAAGGGCTTTTATCGGTTATGAGTTATCGAAAGAGAAACAATTATAATTAGCGAGGAACGAAATTTAAATCTTTCCTTTGATCTAAACGAACATAAGCAATTTAAGTTAATGCGGGCAAGGTGCGGTCAAAAAAGTGGGCGTAGTTGATCCAATGATATTTAGTGTTTTTTGGGCTTGACATGACTTAACTCTTCAACTCAAATTGGATTGGCCGATATATTATACAAATTTCGTCTCGACTCAACTTGACTCGATTTGATTTTAGGGTTAATACCACCAAATACTCCAAACTGATACATTTGTGATAAATTTACCATCCATTAATTTCTGTTAAATTAGATTAATGCAACGAATGTGCACCTGCGACAAATGGAGGATAATAACCCCAAACCGATACACTCGTAAACTGATACACCCGTCAATTGTCACGTGTCATCCAACTCAATAATTTGACGGTAAAATTTAACAGAATCTAACGGAGGGTAAATATGTTATAGGTATACCAGTTTTGAGTTTTCGCAGTGTTAACTCTTGATTTTATTATCGTAAACGGAATTTTAGCCAAAAACTCATCCTCCCAGTTCGATATATGGTTTTTGCAAGCACACACTAAATATGCAAAAGTAAATAATTTTTACATGTGTTTCAAGGGTAAAATTTTCTCAATTCTTTATGCCATGCAATTCATCTATGGCACCCAACATTACTTTGCTTAATAACCAAGAGGAGGGTGGGGGGACAGCTTTTTGAAAAGCAGTGTCTTTTTTTTTTCTTTTTTCTTCCTCCCATCAAATTGAAATTAAAGGGAGCTTAATCTTGATATTTGATAAAGAAAAAGTGATGAAACAGCTGAACTCTTTTTTTTTTTTGGCGAGATTTGATGGAAAAGGCGAGATGAAATGAAAATGAAATAAATGATGAAATAAATGCAGGAAAGGCGGGGTTTCGATCCCACCAAAAAGCAGAGCGGCACCGCCTGAATCGGATGTTTTCCTTCCTCCTCTCTCCTTCCTTCTCTTTCCTTCCCTCGCCACACTTCTTCTCCTCCCCCATAAATTTCTCTTCTTTGACTCTTTCTCTCTCTCTCTCTCTCTCCTTTCTCTCTCCTCCGCGTCTCCGCTTTTCCAGGGTGCTTTCCTTCTCCTTCTCCGCGACCCATCTCCCATCGCCTCCCTGTGAAGCGACCCAGTTGAGCTCCCATGGCGAATTTCGCCCCCTTCCCGTCTTCTTCCCTGGAGAAGCCCCCGAGCTTCTTCACCGCCGCATCCTCCTCCTCCTCCTCTGCCCCTCCGGCTGATGCTGCTGCCGGCGGCGGCGGCGGCGGCGGCGACGACGTCTTCGAGGAGGACGGCTGCAGCATCTGCCTCGAGTGTTTCACCTCCCAGGACCCCGCCACTGTATGATCATTACCCGTCGCTGCGTCGGTGGTCGTTGTTGTTTTTGGCTTTGTGGGTCGTGTGCGTGTGTGTGACGGTGAGGGATGGTGTGGGTTGATGATAGTGTCGCTGGTGGATCAGTGTGGTGGAAGTGATTTTCTGGGGTTTTGGGAGCGTAATGGGGGGTAGCGGGAGCTTTATGGTGTTGGAATTGTCGGAATGTCGGATCGTGTTAGGAAAGAGGATGAATTGCATTTGGTTTTGCATCCGGTAGATTCGTACTGCCTCTGGTTTAGGATATGATGGCAATGGTCTGAAGTTCACCATCTGCTTCAATACAGGATGTAGAACCTGGGAGGTTTGGGGATCATTGGTGGGTTAATTTGTTTCTTCCTGCTCTGCTGGATTCGAAACGAAATGTGGGTTAGTTTGTGTCAGCAAGTGTGAGCAGGATAGGTGTTGATTTTCTTTGCTCGGCCCAAGGTATGGTCATGGGGGAACTGGGTGCCTGATTGTTTGAGGCTGCGCTGCACTGTCCCCTAGTATGGTCCTGTTGATCTGGGTGCAACTATTGGAATACCTGGTGCATATTTGGGAAATGATAGATTTCAATAGCCAAACATTCTTTAGTGGATGAGTCAAAAACTACTTGTTTATGAATGCGTGTCACTCTCTTTTGGATGCATCAATTATTCTGTTTTCACATTAAATTTCTTTTTGTTCAGCCGATGATTTCTTTTTCTGGGGAGAACTGTTGTGTAATCGAAGTTGTTTCTTAAGTGGGTCGTCTCTATCCTTTTCCTGTTGCAGGTTACGACTTGCAATCATGAATATCACCTTCAATGTATTCTTGAATGGTAAAGCCTAACCTAATATCATTCGACTCTAGGTTTATAGTTTTCTTGGCTTGTTTCCCACCGTGTGGGAATCTGGTTCCACGTTGTTTGTGGTGAATCTATTACATCCAGGCAATCACCCAGTCACAATAATTGAGATCACTTTCTTACAGGTCACAAAGAAGCAAAGAATGCCCAATCTGTTGGCAATTACTTTCCCTGAAGGACCCTGGCAGGTATGCAGTCATTGTGGCTGGTTATTCCTCTGGATTATTCTTGCATTTGTAATTGGAAGCCTACCTCACAAGCAAATAGGATGTTTGCATGTTGATTCAAGCTTTTGTTTCATCAAGCACTGCTTCTCATGTATATGTTCCTTTTTCTGTAGCCAAGAGCTTCTCAGTGCTGTTGAGCAGGAAAGAAAGAGAAGGTCGAGGAACAGATCTACCCCTTCACCGACCACTGTCATCACTTTCCCTGAGGATTTTGGCATCGGACAAGTATTTCACATATAAGAGTCATTTTTCTTATGCTTTCACAAGTGTTGTTAGAGGCACATTCGATGAGTGTGTATTTATTTTTTCCCTTTACGCTCCCTACAGGATCTTTCCTCACAAGATGTCTCAGATATTGATGAGCGTGTTCTGCAGCATTTAGCTGCTGCAGTGAGTAGGGCTCATTATGTACGCAGAAGGGAGAGACAGAGATCCTCTGGACTTGGTTCTTCTAGAGTCCGTGTTTCTAGCTCTCCAGACAATTCCCCCGGGATGCACCATTCACACCTGACTAATACAGAAGGGCAAGAAGGTTTAATTGTTGAATCTTCTAGTAGCGATTTAACTTCTGGAACTCCAATCTGTCTAAACATTCGTCCTCAATCCCCAATGTCCTCTCCTATTGCAAACATGGCTCCCGGCGCTGCAGTCAATGGAGGAAATTTTGGTAGCAGGTAGAAAGTTGAAAACTGAATTCTTTTTTCAGTGTCTTGCCTTCCCTGATGAATCTACTCTCTTTATTATTGATATATCTTTCTTTAACTCATGCTGATCGAAAGCGTCGATAGATTTTTCATGATCTTGATTAATAGTAGGATGATACATCGCATGACATATTATCTGTAGCTTGTCATCCTATATGTGCTAGTGCTAACTTCAATCACCCTTGTAGGATGTTCTCATATCTGTTGAACACCTGTGGAAAATGTCCTGTGTGGTATGGGTATTCTTAGGGGGATTGATTTTTCAGAGTGGTGCCTTTGTTGATTAGTGGTTTTTAAAGATGTTCTTATGATCAACATTTAATTTTTTACAGAATTCTTCAGAGCCAGATACGAGTTAACAGTCATCAGAGCCCACAGGAACCTAGTCCACCTGAAATTTCCTCCTTCTCAGAGTCTTTAAAATCTAAGTTCTCTTCTGCAACTGCCCGGTAAAAGTATTTTGCAACTTGATAATGCTGGAGAATTACCTTTTGTCATGGTTATTCTGTGAAGAGTCTAACCCATGATATATGTGTATCAGATACAAGGAGTCAATCTCAAAGGGCACTAGAGGTTTGAAGGAGAAGATACTTGCACGCAACAGCTCAGTCAAGGAGCTGAGTAAGGGAGTTCAGCGTGAGATGAGTGCTGGAATTGCTGGTGTTGCCCGAATTATTGAGCGCCTAGACCTGACTCCTAAGCGATCTGGAACCTCTGCTTCTGTCCCTGGTCATGTTGTAGAAACTTCGAATTTCTCCTCCAGGGAAAGGAGTTCTCTGGAGGATCTTCTGACTCAATCTTTTAGAGATGGTAAAGAAATAGTGCACGACATAAGTCCAGATGCAGAATTGCATGACATGGGTAATATCCCAGGTCGACTTGAAGTTATTCCAACCCAGGTAACAACACCCTTCTTTCTGCAGTTTGATTTTATACTTAATTTTCTTGCGGAATGTATTTGCATGAGCTGTTTGCTTAGCATCAAAAGGGCGATTTATTTTTTGCACATGGAAGCTGATAAATTGTTTTCGTCTTATATTTCTGCAGGAGAGACATTGACACTGTTGTGTTGTGAGATGGCCGTGAGCTATATTGGTTTTTCTACTTGTGGCTCATATTTCTGCAGGAGAGACATTGACACTTGTCACTGTTGTGTTGTGAGATGGCCGTGAGCTATATTGGTTTTTCTACTTGTGGCTCGTGCGAAGGCAAGTGAAGCAAGTGACGTACTGTTAGAAAACCAACTTCCTTATTGGTTTCTGCGTCCTGCATCCGCTGTTCATGTGAAGGAACCATCAGCTGATTGTTTAACATATGAAAGCATTCTTTCTATGTACTTGTGGGTATTGAAGAGTCATTAGATAATTCTCATATTGCTTATGTTTCTATTCACAAAGTCGCTTACACCTTCAAGAATTCAAAAGATATTTCCATTTCCTCCTATACAATTTACTATGGACAGACCAAGACGCTGAATGTCTTTCACTATGGGGATCATACAGAAACACTTATCCAAGCCTCAGCATCTCGTCCTTTTGTTTTGCAACGGTAAAAGCATAACACTGGCGCGAGAGGAAAGAAAACAAAATCCCAATACCATTGTGCCAAAAAAGAGAAAATTTTGTAGAGGGCTTCCGAGGTTTAGACCTTAACGAACTGCGATTGGGAAACGACACTCGCATATGCAAGTTCAAAGAGATATGGGATAAGTAAAGGTTGTGATAACTGCAGTACTCTGGTGGATCTATTTACAAGGTCATTTTTATTTCTGAGATTCTTGAAATGCATATTGCTGCATTTTTGTCCTCTGTAAGTTCTTGATTGCCTTAATGATTTCCCTCGATCCCTCTTTTGGCCTTTTTTCTCTGCATCGCTCGTCTTAGTGATGATTCTGCTCATCTAAGTGGGGAGCGTGAGCGTCAAGCTACTGACCTATTTGTGCTCGATTTGTCGATTATTCGAACTCGGCTCATTTTCTTTTCGAATTAGAATAACTGATTTAGGAAAGCTTGAGCCTAGAAAGCTGCTGTATATCTATCGTTAGGGAGAAGATCCAGAAATACTTTCACGTCCCCACATCCCATCTTTTTCAATAGCAACGGCAAAAGCAGAATAGATTCTACTTTAGTGCGCTTTCAAAATTCTACTTCGAGCTTGAGATTGGATTTCAATGGGAATCGAAAATTTGTTCGCTAGCCAAGTTGAGCCTGATGAAAACTTAGTCAAGTTGAGCTCGAACTCGAGAAGACTCGTTCGAATTCGCGTTGAACATCCAGTTACACATTCGAGCGTGGTCACACTAAGTATTGAATTCTGGTTGACTAAACTTGGCTCAACTCCACCCTTAACTACTCCCGTGAAATAAAATCTTCAGCTGCCAATTATCAAATCAAAGGGAAGAATCTTCTATCGCAATTAACTGGTTCTCTACAGAGAACTAAGCAAGGCCGCTTCTGTCAAATGCCACATTTTACGCAAAATGCGTTAATCAAGGACAATTGACCTCGAGGATAGAGCCACAAGGCGTTTTGAGGCTAGTCAATCATTGTACTGTGCAAAAAGCATCGATAAAATTTTTCATTTTGGTGTAGGAGCACAAAAACCTTGTTTCTCATTGTTCACAATCAACTTATTATCATAATACCTGAGAGTCAAGCTGCAAGTGATCATCCTACCCCTCATAAAACAGTGTATCAATGAACAGACAACCTCATGTAACTTGTGCAAGATAGTACACAGCAGCTAGTCATGACATTCTTTCTGAGAGTCAGGCCTCAGTAAGCAAGTGCTTCTCGGAGGATCGCAAAAAAAGGAAACGTGCCTCATATCTGTTCCAGAATAACCTCGGCACCAGAAACCTTGAGGTCCGATGGAGCTGCTTCCACATTGAGAGCCTTCACTTTCCCATCTTCCACATAAGCTGACCATCTACACCAGAACAGCCATTTGATTACATAAAAAGTAAATCCAAAGGTAAAATTATCATTTAGCTAGGCATTTCATCCATAAAGTTCTGGTCCAAAGGTAAAAATGACAGACGGAAGGAGATTCAACAAGGATGTTTGATGTCCAATATTAACTTATTAGAGCCTAGGGTATACCTTTCAGAGCGAAGTCCAAGCAAAGCTGCTGAGAGATCTTTAGTCAAGTCCAAGCTCTTATGGAAGCTAGCATCAAAATCCCCATAGAATTCGATCTATTATGTTTAGGACAAATAGCACGAGTTCATGTCAGAGCCTTCTTTCACTTTAAAATGTGGGGAGGTACAGACGAGAGAAGTTCACAAACAAAGTAAAAATCAAGCTTCCCTTGTTGTGATAGATACATGAACCGTATTCCTTCACTGTGTCATACACATACTATCATAAAGATGCATCATTTGCATCTCTGGAAATGCATTGTTTTGCCCAAGGAAACTTCTGTAGTAGTACACTTTCTTTAAATATGGTGCTAATAATAAACCTGAGATAACTATTCTTGCTGCTCTACTACCACCAGTTCACCTCTGATTGTGATCAATGCACGTCCTAACGATGTGCATTTACAGTTTTGCAAAAGGGACGTTGTGACAAAACGGAGAATTATCTTCTTGAATAAAAAAAGAAAGAAAGAAAGTAACCTCGTACTGATGTTCTACAAGTTGCAGGAGTAAATGTGAGGCATTACCAGAAATCTTCACAACAATCAAATTTTTCCTCAAGAAATTATCAAAACGGCAAGGCAAGAAACCCAACACCCAACTCAACCAACTCAAACATTCCAAAACTGTTCATAATTAATTTAACAGAGAAAAGACTGCCAAAAGGATATTTGGATGAAGAAAATATGTAAGTCAGACACAATAGCTCATCTCTAGAAGCAAAGAATTGGGTTTCAAAATTAACAACTTACAGCATCTTTCGCTTTGAGAGTTTCGGCCCAGCCGTTCATGGTGTAGGGGTCATTAACAGCCACACAAATCACAGAGTCTATGCCTTTAGCCTTTAACTTATCGACATTATTCTTGTAGCTAGGCACATGCTGCTGTGAACAAACTCCTGTGTATGCACCCTGGGAGACGTCAAGTATGAAAACTTGATTAGAAAGCACCAAGAGAGAGAAGAAAAAGTAAAACCAGTAAAGAATTCTTTAATATTGACTCGCTATTCTTTATTATTTGACTTGTAGTAGCTACAGCTTCAATATGTCAAATCTTCTTACATTTAATGTGTCTCAGTTTCCGAGGTTAAAATGGCAAGACAATAACTGGATTATGCATTCCAAGAAAACATATGCATCATCATTAAGAAGAGACTGACATAAACAGTTTTAAGCTCATATACAGTTCTCTTGACAAGCGAGGCATTAGATGCAAGATGAATTCAGTATCAGGGACTTGGGTACAAATTAAAAAAAAATAAAGATACAGTGTAGATAAAACTAGAATACCATAAGAGGTAAGACGGAAGATTAAATATGTCATCACATCAAACTATATTATTAACAGACAACAACAGAGTTTTCTCAAAACATGCTAATTTGTTGTGCAACTAAGTTTGTTCAAGGTGAATTATGCTTTTAACTTCTTATTTCTATTTTTTGCTTTTAGTGCTTTAGATTGACTTTTATTTAGTATTGAACACCACGATATCAAAATGTATGTGAATTATAACATTAATGTCTGGTGAAACTTTTTTATAATTGTCTAAAATTCAAATTTCTTTTCTCTTTTTTTATTCGATTTTGGTGGGAAGTCATAACAGTTAGTAAAAGTCACCTCGATGTCCAAACCTTCCTCAATGATGCAGCTGGGATCATTAAGTAAGTGGACCACAGAACCTACACATGGTGGACAAGCATGCAATCTCATATTATGAACTGCATAGCCTTTGAAGTTTCTGCTAGAAACCCAGCACCTATTCTTTCTAAAAGTACAACAATATTCGGCGAATGGGACAGTTTCACATAAAACCATCAAAAATCGAATTCTAATACGATGTCATTTATTAGGCTCTTATTCAGATTTCTACATCCGCATTCCAGCTTTTAAGAAACAAGAACTTTGCAGAGTTCAAAAGACAGAATTCATCTCTCGCTATCTAGTGAGCAATGAGTTCTGTCGCAACGCAGACCAGGAACAACTCCAGAAATCAAAGAGCACAACGTGACTCTCCCATGGTTAAATCTAGGTACATATCTACCGATCTATTCAAGCCTCCATAGAATAACACCAACCGAGATGGCGATAACACAAAAGCAAGCCACTCAAAAAAAATTCCAACGATTTCCATCAGTTGCATTCAACCCATTTCAGATGTCAGGGAAAAGAGCAAACTTCGCACTGAGTTAGCACTAAATAAGGAAGACATTGCTTGCTGCAATTAACACCCATGAATCAACTGCCCAGAAGAAAAGAAGGGCTCAATCATTTCGCACAAATTTACAAAACTAAAAGAGTGAAGGGTTCACTCACCGGGAGACCGAAAATCACAACCTTCTTGCCCTGAAATCCCATGTCCAGATGAAGCCCAGGCCAAGCAAATCAGTAAAATTCAGATACTAAACTTCCGCTGCAAATGAAGCAATCGCAAGAAATCGAAGACCACCCACCTTGAAAATATCCTTGAGAGGGGTGGTGGCGAACTTGGAGGACACGCCCTCGTCCCAGCTCCGAGCCTTCTGGAGGGAGACGCCCGGCGCGGCGGAGACTATGTCGCCGCCGACCGCGATCGAAGCGTAGGTTCTGGCCGCCGCCGCCGCCGACACCGCCATCGTCAGGCCGCCGAGGACGGAGGAGCTCGAGCGCTTCGCGATCAGCGACGCCATCGGCAGAGGTTCGCAGTGGACTGGTGAGGTTCCTTCTCCACCAGTTTTGTTCCGCAGACTTGGGAGGGAGTGAAAGTCTTTTTCGACCCATTAATAATTGAAATATGTTTTGACCAAAATATAAAAAATCAAAATATATCAACATTAATGTTCCGTTTATTTCCTGAAAAATAAAACATTTTTTTAAAAATATTTTTGAGAAAGTTATTTTTCAAGAAAATGACAATATTTTTTGACGTTTGGCTGAAATCTGAAGATAAATTGAAAAACATTTTTCATCATTTGGTAAGAAAAATCTCATAAACCTGCTACAAGCATTGGAGTCTCAAGCTCAGTTCATCGGCTCTCGAGCATGAGCATGGACATTGGTCTTGAGTCCATTGAAGTCGAGCCTGAGAATCCGATGCCCATGCTCGGCTTCCTATTGCCCTGGCCCGAGCCTATAGAGGCCAAGCTCGAGTCCATCGAGGTCGTGCTTCGATGCCTTGGCTTGGATCCATTGAGGCCAGGCTCAAGGCTTTAGTGCTGGTGTTCGTGCCCAGGTTCATCAAGGCGAGACTCCAGACTTATGTGCCCAAGACCGGGATCTCGGCTCCCAAGGCCTGCGCCACAAGTGTACAATTTTGAGATTTTTTGTAGTAAAAAAATTAATTTGTGGTAAATTTATCAAATGTACAAATTTGAAGATTTTCGTGATATTAACTCTATATTTTTCTATAGACTACAATAATTTCATTATTAGTTTGCTGATCCTAACTAATGAGGAAGAAGGCGAGTAGGCAACATCGGAAGATGTTTGGAGGTCCCTTTGTCTTGCAGGAATTTATACTCGAAAAATATTTTTCTCATTTTTTTAGTGTTCAAATCGCATAGGAAAATAAGTCAATGGAAAGTCTTTTCCTAATCAACGGAAAACCTATACTTGAATTCAAAAAAAAAATTTCGACAACAAAAAATTTCAGGAAAATGACTTCTTCTTTCGAAAATCAGAAATTATTTTTCAAAATACGACTAGATCCTAACGCTCAGACCTAGGATGGGACATTTGGACTTGGGTCTCAAGGGTGGGCCAAAGACCCTTTACGGCCGAGCCCAGATCCCCCAATGCAGAACGGACCGTTTGATGGAGAATTGTTATGCCTGCACATTGTTCACTTCCCACTTTGCATATGCCGAATGTTACATGTTGAAATTTGAATGATTAACAGTCGAACACGACGTTTTCGAAACATTTTGACTGATACAGATCTATAAAAACATCACCCCTTTCTCCTGTAAGATCTACATCAGAGCAGCATGGAATATCGACAAGCTAATTTCCAAGAGAAATGTAAGTAATTCTAGAGGAGATCACGTGATAGGGTTCCTAGGATTTAGGCTCACACATCAAGAAGTCTCGACTCTCAAGTGAGACATCTAACGTTCAAGAGAACTGTAATACTAGAGGACCAGGCTGGATGAGATTGAGACATTTTCTGGCTGATTTTGCTTCATCATGACTAAAGCAAATGGCAGCCAAAAACTTCAGAAAATAAATTGGGGCTAATTCAAAAAAAAAACACCAACTTTTCTTTTGAGTGACAATTCTGGCCTGAACATTTTTTGTCTCAATAAAAAGCACTAACTTTTACTCTAGTCCCAAATTTAATCTCCGTGATGTGAACTTTTCAAATTGTTCAGGCCAGATTTGTGATTTGAGTAAAAGCTTATGATTTTTTAAGAGAAAAAACATTTCGGGCCAAAATTGTCACTCAAAGTAAAGTTGATGCTTTTTTTTGGAATTAGGCCAATAAATTGTTCTACTCCAATTTTGGCTAACACACTCTTTTTTTTCAAGTTAACTTACCTAAATACCCTGATCTCTCTTTATAAATTATTGTTTCTTTTTTTTATTAGGCTAAACCAGAAAACTACCTTTATTTTTATCATCTCTCTCATCAATGTCACAATACAAATGCTCCATTACACTCAACAAAGTATTATTTTGTCATGCATTTTATTATAACTTTGCCTAGAGAATGTTGTCAATTTTAATTTAGGAAAAACACTACAAAAAACCCCAAACTATGCCACTTGTGACAAATTTACCCTGAACTTTTTTTTGTGATATGAAAAACCATAAACAATGCCACTTGTGACATATTTACCCCACAATACATTTGTCCAAGGCAATTTTTGTTTTTTTTTCTTTCTTCTCTTTCCCTCCGTCATGGCCCGCGAAGGGAAGCCAATGAGGGCAATCCTCACTCGCGTCGAACACAGGCGACCCTTGCCGGCGTTGGGCGAGGGAGACCCTCGCTGGCGTAGGGGTTGGGCGAGAGTAGCCCTCGCTTGAGTCGGGAGAGGGCTGCCCTCACCTAGGCGGGCGAGGGTTGCCCTCGCCGACGTCGGGCTGCCCTCGCCTGAGTGGGCGAGAGTAGCCCTTGCCCAACCCCAATGCCAACGAGGACCGCCCTTGCCAGCTTCCCTCCGCCGTGGCGAGAAGAAAGAAAAAAAAAGGAAAAAAGAAAAAGACAAAAATGCCCTTGGACAATTGTATTATGGGATAAATGTGTCACAAGTGGCATAGTTTGGAATTTTTTGTGTTACAAAAAAAATTTTAAGATAAATTTGTCACAAATGGTATAGTTTGGGATTTTTGGTAGTGTTTTCCCTTTAATTTATGGTATTATATTTTCAATCACAAGATATTTCTATTTATGATAACTTATGAACACACAATTTATTCCCTATTTTTATCGGATAGTATTAGCAAAACTATATTTTGAAGTCAAAAATAAAAATTTAATTTGATTATCTCCCCGATCTTGATAAAAATATGGAAAAGAAAAATGGTAAAAAAATGATAATGGTTTGATTGTTAGAAGAATGATCAAATGTCAAACATATTGATATTTAGAACATAAGCACATAAAGGGAAAAAGAAAAAGAAACTTCCTGCTGTTCTAATCCTTTTATGAAGAAAGTAATTACTATCGATTGTAGATTCAATTTTATATCAAGTGGATCAAAACTTTAAAATATGCTTAAATCTTTCTTATGAAAAAATCCGTTGTGAGTTTGAAAGTGAAGAGGCGTAAATAAATTTTCAACCCACATCTTGCAACTCACATTAAATGTAAAAAGCTCAAGGAAAGCACAAATCATCAATATTTTAATTTTCAACTTTGAAATAAAATTTTTCTCAAACTATTTGATAAAAAATACGCAATTAATTGTGTATTCATGAGCTGTCATAACTAGAAATTTCTAACATTATGTGTAACTTTTGTGATTAAAATATGAGATCATAAATTAAAATTAACGACATTCTCTAATCAAAATGATAATAGGATACATGATAAGATAATATCTTGTTGGGTGTAATTTAACATTTATATTGTGAAACTAATAAGATAAGATAGATGATAAAAATAAAGACAACTTTGTGGGTTAGCCTGCTAAAAAGAAGCAATAATTTGAAGAGAGAGAGAGAGAGAGAAAGAAGAGGGTATTACCTTACCAAAAAAAAAAGAAGAGGGTATTTCGGTAAGTTCATTGGAAAAAGAAAGGACTGTCTTAACCAAAATGGGAGTAGAAATAACCCCGCCCTTATTTTGGATGAAAAGACATATCATATGGTCATCGAGATAGTTACGAAAAAAGTCCTAAATCCATTGTAATTTTGTCAATTTAGTCTTAAACTTTTTCATGTTTTGCTAATTGAGTCCATCCAGCCAACTTTGATAGAAAATCGCTAATGTGGACACCGGCCGTACCATATAGGATGGTCAACACTGAAGTTGACATTTTTAATAATATTTTGATAATATTTTGAATTTTGAATATCTTTTGGTTTTTTTCTTTTTTCTTTGTTCTTTTTTTATTTTTGGAGTGAGGCTAGGCAAGGGCTATGACGCCCTTGCCGGCCACTAGGGGAAGGTGGTTAATGAGGACTTGGCGGCCCATGCCCAATGCCCTTGCAAGCCATAGTGAGGACCGCGATGCCCTCGCTGTGGTCGTTGAGGGCTTGGGCGAGGGCTCGCGTGCGACCCTCATCTGTCAAAGCGAGGGCCGCGACGCCCTCACCTGTGGTCGGCAAGGGTCGCCGACCCTCACTCCAAAAACTAGAAAAAAAGGTAAGGAAAAGAAAAAGAAATAGAAAAAGAAAAAAACCATAAAAGATTCAATTTTTAAAATATATTATAAAAAATATCCACATTAGTGCCGACTGTGCTACGTAGGATGGCAGCGTTTACATTAGCAATTTTCGGATAAAATTGATCGGATAGATTCAATTGGCAAAACGTAAAAATATTTAAGACTTAATTGATACAATAAAACGGTTTATGACCGAATTAATAAAAATGCAATAGGTTAAGACTTTTTTGGGAATTTTTCCTATGGTCATCTTGCTATAGAAATGGCAGCTTTCTTTTTAGCTAGCAATCCAAGACATACTACTGGAAACAATCGAGCATCTGAAATCATCTTCTTTTTACAAATTGTCATCATACTCCAAAATGCCAAGGGTATCGCAGGCTATACAAAGATCAAATAAAAGCATCATATATAAAGTCATCGCGTCACATAACAAAACTCAAAGCAACGACAGCAGCAACAGACGACAAAACAAACCGGCATTAAGGAGGTCCACTGCAGAACACTCACTGGTCACTGCTTACTTTGCGCATGCCACTTTTCTATACTGCCATACCAGTTCCACTGGAAGAAGAGACCGGCAAGACGGCAAATACCAGCACCAACCACCTCCACGAATGCCATGATGTATGATCTTTGAGGAGACAAACCAGCAGTCGCAATTGCTAGCAAGTAGCCCGCAAAGTTGCAAGGCACAATAAAGCTGCCAGATTTTATCCCGTTTAATGTCTTCTCAGCAACTTGATCCGCTGTCATTGCAGCAGAAGAAGCAGCTATGATGCTTGATATCGGATGTCGTCTCTTAGTTTCTGCAGTCAATAAGTGATGTACTAATTCAAAGAGCATTGGCAAGAAAAAAAACAATTTGCTGGCATGTCCTCAGCATTTGATTCTTGAAAGTACTCAGAGTACGGAAGCATATGGACATAAGGCGGCCAGTCATACGAACAGTGATACATTGTAGAGCACTAATATATGGGCCGGAGCTGTTGTCATTGAAGCTGCGGGATACTTTCATAGCGAGAGATGATGTCTATTTAAAGATGCCCGATAAAACAATAGATGACAATGCATTCCTGCAACTAACTTAGAAAGCATCTATAAAGAACAGGAAGGAGATCATAAGCTAGGAACAAAGAAGATGCAGCTTGAGTGAAACTAGCGGGAATCATGAATGCTAACTATGTGCCGTAGAAACAACTATGTGCTTCATGATTGATGAAACTACCGGCAGAAAACCCCGGGATTGCCGAGTAGCAATTCTTGCGAACTAATAAAAGAACTCTATGGTTTGGAATAAAAAGTGATCTGCTTCTCCTTCGATCATGTAGGGAAGTTCCTAGAGAATGAACTGTCATTTACTTTTCGATATTCTACCAAAATTCAGATTATCTTGTTCCATTAGAGTCGTCTAACTGCACAGATTTCACAAGCAATATATGGCAGAGCATTGAATCCTCGAAACAGCAAAGCAGTCCAACTAAAAACATTACATGGGCAATCTGCAAGAGGCGATTTCACAATGATACACCTAGACCAATCAAATGGTGGATCGGATCGAAAATGATCTCATCCAAATAGATCCGTTTAATCCGTCTTGACCCATTTTCATGCAATGCATATCTAGTGACTCATACTCGATCCGACCTAATCCATATTACTAAAACACTTCCATATTTAATCATATCTATGAAAACTCATACCCAAACTGAAGTGAAAATGAGTGCGAGATTGAATGAGGGCGAGAGAGAATAGAGAAAGTGTTATAGAGGTGGATTAATTTAAGTAAGTTATGAATCCATTTACGACACATTTAACATCCATATTATGGTGAAACTCATTTATGATTCATTTACTAAATAAAACTAACCCATATAACAACTAAATCAATCATATATGGGTAGATCTGTTAAACGGGTGGGTTGGGTTATGGTTATGTTGAAAATGGTTTGCCCCAAATTGATCCATTTTCATACAATACAAGTCTAACGATCTACAGCCGACCCGACCCATACCTAATCCATGTTGCTAAAACACTTATATATTTAACTATATTTAAAACAAACTCATATCCAAATTAAGGTGAAAACACGATAAGTGAGCGTAAGATTGAGTGAGGGTGAGAGAGAATCATAGAGGTGGGTTGAGTTTAAATAAGTTATGAACCCATTTAACATTCATATTAAACTCATTTATGACCCATAGAGTTGGGTCTAAACCCATTTATGAATCCATTTATTTAATATAACTAATCCATGTAACAACTCAATTTATCAAATATAGGTTAAGATATGAGTTTATGATTTATTTTGATAGGTCTATATATGAGCTAAGAAATGGATTTATAATCTGTTTTGATAGGTGTAGATATACCTTCCACTAGTCCAGGAGTATCGGTATCCGGTGGGAGAACGAGTGAAACATGAATGTCATCGGCAATAATCTCTTGTTGCAGTGCTTCGGCCAATCCTCGGAGCCCAAATTTGCTTGCGCAGTAAGCAGTGTAGCCGTAGACACCCCCCTACAGCAATCACCAATCACCAATTCCATCAAAAGCATAGAGACAAGGCAAAAATAAGAATGCTCTCACGTTGAGCTATAACAGTAATTACCTGGCCGGCCTGAGAGGACATGAGAGCAATTGAAGCCGGCCTACGATCAGTCCTAGCTTTCATCGCCGGCAAAAATGCCTTGATCATGTTGAAGCTGCCGATCAGATTGACATCTATCATTAACCTGACCTCGTCCAACTCCTGTTTCGCCAGTTCCTCGGGGAGGAACACCCCCTGGTTCACCACCAGCACGTCCACCGGCCCGGCCTCCTCTGCTGCGCGCCTCACAGCATCAAAGTCACGGACATCGGCAGAGAAGGTTGCAACGTCGATCCCCGTGGCGAGCTGGATTGCCTGCTTGGCCTCCTCCAGCTTGGACTGGGACCGGGCGAGGATCGAGACGCGGGCGCCCTCGGCGGCGGCATGGTGGGCGATTGCGAGGCCGATGCCGCTGGAGCCGCCGGTGATGAAGACGTGGCGGTCCTTGATGGGGATCTTGACGGGGCGGGGGCGGACGATGAGGGAGAGAAGGAGGAGGAGGGACAGAGGGAGGAGGAGAAGGAGGAGGAGGGAGAGAAGAGAGAGTGCCGCCATGGAGAGCCTCGACTGAAGAGCCAACCAATTCAGAATTTTTGTGCAACAGGTTCGCAGGAGAGGACAATTCGGGAGGGGAAATCAAGGCATGGGAACCCGCCATCTTGGTTTCTATCGAACTATTCATGATGTCGATGTGATATTACCCGTTCTTTCTCATGTAATATGTAATTAATGTATTGAAAATGAGAGCATTTCTTTATCAAATATAGTTAATCGGTGTCACGACCTAAAATTTTTTATACAATTTTAACCTCGAACAGATAAATAATATAACTTCACTTCTTCAATGAATAACTAATTTATCCTTAATTATACATATAATATGATATCAATTAATATATACCAAAATCTTCTGATAGAAACATGTCTCTATTTTTGTTGCGTACTCTGATTCAATCCTTAAAAGAGATCATTGGAAAGGTTAATTCAAATGCTTTGAGCTTCAAATTCGACCAATCTAAGTTATTTTGAGGTGAGTCTAATATTAGTAAATGAAAGTTCTAGGTCTAAAGTAGCTAGGAGATCTACTTATCACTCGACCATAGAGCACAACATCATCCTAACAATTAACAAATAACATCACATTTCGTTTCAAGTCACTATAATTTGAAAACTACCAATCACTCATTTATTCAAGGTATATCTTAGTTATTTACATATTCATAATAGAATAGTTCAATCACTCGAGGAACACAAAATACATTATACATATTTTAAGTTCTTGTAATATAATCACAATCTACTGTGATAACTAATTCACCTATTGCAAGCACGCATCATGATGTAGATTCACAAGCATATCAAGAATTGACATACTCATAAATAGGGGTGACCAGTTCCTAGTCCGGCTCGGTCCCACCCAGGAACAAGGAACTAGACCGAACCACCGGTGCCGTTTCAATGAACTAATCACTTAATATCATTACATTGAACAAAAAAAAATATTTGGAGTAAAAAAGTTCAACCCTTAAACGTTCCAATTTGTGACTAAACAAAAGAGAATGTCACTAGGAAATAGGGGAAATGGAGCTTCAAGGTGACGTTCGCAACGTCTCTTCGCTTAGTCATCTTCCTACCCTTTTTTATGTTTGGGAAAAATATCTCTTCCCTTTTTAATTTGGAAAAGTTTATGTTTGTCATAATTTAGAAAGAGGGCGCATGTTTCTATTCTGGCTTGCTAGAATGTTGACAATTTCATTTTTCTTCGTGCCTTTTTGCATGTCCCCATTTGAAAGGGCCTCATTTGTTGCTGCCTGATCATGTTATTGGAATGAACTGAAAATCAATGAGGATCTTGAATTAGTTTCAATTTCTTCATAAAAGAATCTAGTTTATTGTCACTTTTGTCTAGGCACAGACTGGGACACTTTTTTGCTCTTAGAAGATTATTGGTCCCGCTTTATAAAAAATTCTAGTCTAGGCATCCCCATGACCACATTCCACACTTTTCGCCTGGTCGAGATATTTCCTCGTGTCGGGTTTCTTCAGCCAAGACCCCCAAAAAGGTCAAAGTCAGACATTACGTTTGAGTGTTGAACTTCAACACTCACTCCGGCCATAGATGAACGGCCAAATAATTTTTCATCAAGTTCCATGTCTACTGTTGAAGATATTTAGAAATCTTCTAAGAATATTTAGGATATTTCCTATGATTTCTCTATCTAAGCCTATAAATAGGCTCTCTATGTACTCTTTTTAATATATCAAAATATATACAATTTCTCACATTTCTCTCTTTCGCAAATTTTATATTTAACTTGATATCAGAGCCCTTTTTTCCGAGGCAACTTAGTGCACCATCGCACCCGGTGCACCTCATGCACCCCAGAAATTTCCCTAATCCTATTTTTCCGCTTTATCTTCTCAGTGCAGAATAAATCCATCCCCATCTTTGTTGTTCAATAGTGTTCACTTGGTGCCCACAAGTTTCATATGAGGAAGCACTTAATCAAGTTCGCATAGTGTTTCGATGCTAATTGCACTAATCGCGTCACCGGTCGAGCCTTTTTCACGGAGGTGGCTTTCTTTTGATGCTAGCCGCACATGCCGCATCCTAGTAACTCTTTTCCAAGCTAGCCATATAGGCCGCTTGATGTTATGACGCCAGTTGTATAGGCTGCGTCGCTTAGTTACTATTTTGCAAGCCAGACACACTGATCGCTTGTTGATTCGCCTCTGATTCTCAACCTTTCACGCATCATTTCAAGACGCCAAAACCACCACCAAACTCTGATACCATGATAAATGTAAAGCGGAAAAATAGGATTGAGGAAATTTCTAGGGTGTGTGAGGTGCATCGGGTGCAAAGTGCACCGATGCACTAAGTTGCCTCAGGAAAAGAGGCTCTAATACCAAGTTAAATATAAGAATTGTAGAAGAAAGAAATGTGAGAAATTGTCTATATTTTGATAAATTGAAAAGAGATATAGAAAATCAGAGGAAATATCCTAAATATTCCTAGAAAATTTCTAAATAACTTCAACATCTATGACAAAAGTTCCCTCTTCATGTCCAACATTACAGACTACAGTCACCCTAAAAGCATTAGCTCAATCACCATATTGCCGCAGTGCTTGCAAAAGCACACCAATAAAGAACTAGTACAAACAATAAAAAAAATGTTCATAACTAATCCGGAACAAACTCTCAGAGGAGTAAAAAACGAAATCAAAGTCAACAATCAGAGCAAGAGAAAGACATTGTTCAACATTAAACAGCCAAACTACACACATCTTACCAAGTCACTCAGTGTTGCATACCCCTGGAAGAACATATTCTTTGATCAAGTAAGCATAATATGATCAAAGCTGAGAGCCCAAATATCACGCCCCGAACCCTACGGATGCGCAACATCCCACTATGGTCATTATGATGCGACGACCCAAAACTCGTCATTGACCCTTTTCTTTTTATCTTTGAATTACGCAAGCGGAAACAATAACCAACACAACAAACCCCAAACAATAATCAAATCATGGATAGTAGAGGAAAACCAATCATAACAAAGCCATTTTTTTTATAGAATCGATTAACCCTGGGAATATGCTTACAAGCCCACTTCGGGTGTTTCCATAAAAAGCTAGCAAAAAGATAAAGGCTAGGGTTAATCTACTCCATCCAAAAGATCAACTTTCGGGCCTAACCCTCAAGGATCAATCAAAATCTACGGTACTCCAAACTGCATAGGGAGTAACGACATGCTAAGGTCCTGAAAAGGTTTAACAACAATAAATGAGATAAAATCTCAATAAGTTAACGACCTAAGCCCCGCTTAGGAGGCCATTGCCTGGGGGGTCCCTAATCAGGCAATACAATACAGCATCAACATCAACATCATTAAACAACCACAGGCATCCTTACTTCGCCTTGGTACACTCGTTGATGAAATGAACATGTCACATACTTGAAGCATTTAAATAGATTTCCCATGCATCAATGCATCACAGGCACGCGTGTCTCGATTATAAAACAGAATCCACTTGGGCACGTCCTATACCATGCCTAGCAGTTTCTATCACATAATCAAGCACTATGCATTATACGTATTCCAGTTATTACGCCCCCTCGGGGTCACTACATATCAAGCGATCTGCAGCAAGATGGCAGTCTTCCGGCATGACTAGGCTCCATCTTGCCCCGTCAGGCACGGCTACATCAAACGATCTACAATAAAACGACATTCCAATATGACAACATCAAACGATCTACAGTAAGATGGTATCACGTAAGGAGCGTTGAATTCGCCATCAGGCCGCGATTCGGCATCCGGAGTATCGGCTATCCAGATAATCTCCAAGCATCCGATAAAATCGAGTGCGATTTGCAGCAGACCTCAATAAATCGGGCATCGTCAAGCGATCTACAGCAAGACGGCTCCGACGGGTGACCACACGAGCACACAAGCATTTCGGCCAATTATTATCTTTTCAATTAGCCCATGCATCTATGAATAATGCTCACATAATGCCGCATAACAAACCAAGTGGTTACATATGCAAACAGTCAATCAATTCTTGCAAGCTTCGATGCCAAACACGTTTATCAACCACAAAGCATCACTGTCATTTCTTGGCATAACATATAATAGTTTAATTCCAAAAATCTCATAAGTTTTCCTTGAAAACTTCCTTTCAAAACAATTTATCATATAATCAAATTAATATGATGATTCATGGCATAATCGCCACCATTCAAGCATAGAATCATAAGGGAAAAAGTCACCAAAAACTCCAAACTTTGCCATCTGTGACATATTTACCCTGAATTTTTTCTTTGTGACACCAAAAATCCCAAACTATGGTATTTGTAATACATTTACCCCAATGTACTTTAGTCTATGGGCATTTTTGGCATTTTAATTTTTCTTTTTTTTTTCCTTTTCGATGAGGGGGGCCCTCGTCGGCGTCGAGCGAGGGTGGCCCTCGCCAGATCCAGCGAGGGCCACCCTCACCGGCGTCGGGCGAGAGTCGCCCTTGCCTGGGCGAGCGAGGGCCGCCCTCACCCGACTCAGGCGAGGAAGACCCTCACCGGCATCGGGCGAGGGCCGCCCTCGTTAACGTCGAGCGACCCTCGTCGGTGTCGGGCAAGGGCTGCCCTCGTTGGCGTCAGGCGAGGGTTGCCTTCGCCTAGGCGAGCGAGGGCAGCCCTCACCGGATCCGGCGAGGGTGGCCCTCGCCCGATGCCGGTGAGGGTTGCCCTCTCCTAGGCGAGCGAGGCCCACCCTCACCCAACTCAGGTGAAGGCGACCCTCGCCCGAAGCCGGCGATGGTCGCGTTGCCTGGGCGAGCGAGGGCAGCCCTCGCCCGACTCCGGTGAGGGTGGCCCTCGCTCGACGCCGGCGGGGCCCACCCTCGCCAGATCCGGCGAGGGCAGCCCTCACCGGCATTCAGATTTCTACATCCGCATTCCAGCTTTTAAGAAACAAGAACTTTGCAGAGTTCAAAAGACAGAATTCATCTCTCGCTATCTAGTGAGCAATGAGTTCTGTCGCAACGCAGACCAGGAACAACTCCAGAAATCAAAGAGCACAACGTGACTCTCCCATGGTTAAATCTAGGTACATATCTACCGATCTATTCAAGCCTCCATAGAATAACACCAACCGAGATGGCGATAACACAAAAGCAAGCCACTCAAAAAAAATTCCAACGATTTCCATCAGTTGCATTCAACCCATTTCAGATGTCAGGGAAAAGAGCAAACTTCGCACTGAGTTAGCACTAAATAAGGAAGACATTGCTTGCTGCAATTAACACCCATGAATCAACTGCCCAGAAGAAAAGAAGGGCTCAATCATTTCGCACAAATTTACAAAACTAAAAGAGTGAAGGGTTCACTCACCGGGAGACCGAAAATCACAACCTTCTTGCCCTGAAATCCCATGTCCAGATGAAGCCCAGGCCAAGCAAATCAGTAAAATTCAGATACTAAACTTCCGCTGCAAATGAAGCAATCGCAAGAAATCGAAGACCACCCACCTTGAAAATATCCTTGAGAGGGGTGGTGGCGAACTTGGAGGACACGCCCTCGTCCCAGCTCCGAGCCTTCTGGAGGGAGACGCCCGGCGCGGCGGAGACTATGTCGCCGCCGACCGCGATCGAAGCGTAGGTTCTGGCCGCCGCCGCCGCCGACACCGCCATCGTCAGGCCGCCGAGGACGGAGGAGCTCGAGCGCTTCGCGATCAGCGACGCCATCGGCAGAGGTTCGCAGTGGACTGGTGAGGTTCCTTCTCCACCAGTTTTGTTCCGCAGACTTGGGAGGGAGTGAAAGTCTTTTTCGACCCATTAATAATTGAAATATGTTTTGACCAAAATATAAAAAATCAAAATATATCAACATTAATGTTCCGTTTATTTCCTGAAAAATAAAACATTTTTTTAAAAATATTTTTGAGAAAGTTATTTTTCAAGAAAATGACAATATTTTTTGACGTTTGGCTGAAATCTGAAGATAAATTGAAAAACATTTTTCATCATTTGGTAAGAAAAATCTCATAAACCTGCTACAAGCATTGGAGTCTCAAGCTCAGTTCATCGGCTCTCGAGCATGAGCATGGACATTGGTCTTGAGTCCATTGAAGTCGAGCCTGAGAATCCGATGCCCATGCTCGGCTTCCTATTGCCCTGGCCCGAGCCTATAGAGGCCAAGCTCGAGTCCATCGAGGTCGTGCTTCGATGCCTTGGCTTGGATCCATTGAGGCCAGGCTCAAGGCTTTAGTGCTGGTGTTCGTGCCCAGGTTCATCAAGGCGAGACTCCAGACTTATGTGCCCAAGACCGGGATCTCGGCTCCCAAGGCCTGCGCCACAAGTGTACAATTTTGAGATTTTTTGTAGTAAAAAAATTAATTTGTGGTAAATTTATCAAATGTACAAATTTGAAGATTTTCGTGATATTAACTCTATATTTTTCTATAGACTACAATAATTTCATTATTAGTTTGCTGATCCTAACTAATGAGGAAGAAGGCGAGTAGGCAACATCGGAAGATGTTTGGAGGTCCCTTTGTCTTGCAGGAATTTATACTCGAAAAATATTTTTCTCATTTTTTTAGTGTTCAAATCGCATAGGAAAATAAGTCAATGGAAAGTCTTTTCCTAATCAACGGAAAACCTATACTTGAATTCAAAAAAAAAATTTCGACAACAAAAAATTTCAGGAAAATGACTTCTTCTTTCGAAAATCAGAAATTATTTTTCAAAATACGACTAGATCCTAACGCTCAGACCTAGGATGGGACATTTGGACTTGGGTCTCAAGGGTGGGCCAAAGACCCTTTACGGCCGAGCCCAGATCCCCCAATGCAGAACGGACCGTTTGATGGAGAATTGTTATGCCTGCACATTGTTCACTTCCCACTTTGCATATGCCGAATGTTACATGTTGAAATTTGAATGATTAACAGTCGAACACGACGTTTTCGAAACATTTTGACTGATACAGATCTATAAAAACATCACCCCTTTCTCCTGTAAGATCTACATCAGAGCAGCATGGAATATCGACAAGCTAATTTCCAAGAGAAATGTAAGTAATTCTAGAGGAGATCACGTGATAGGGTTCCTAGGATTTAGGCTCACACATCAAGAAGTCTCGACTCTCAAGTGAGACATCTAACGTTCAAGAGAACTGTAATACTAGAGGACCAGGCTGGATGAGATTGAGACATTTTCTGGCTGATTTTGCTTCATCATGACTAAAGCAAATGGCAGCCAAAAACTTCAGAAAATAAATTGGGGCTAATTCAAAAAAAAAACACCAACTTTTCTTTTGAGTGACAATTCTGGCCTGAACATTTTTTGTCTCAATAAAAAGCACTAACTTTTACTCTAGTCCCAAATTTAATCTCCGTGATGTGAACTTTTCAAATTGTTCAGGCCAGATTTGTGATTTGAGTAAAAGCTTATGATTTTTTAAGAGAAAAAACATTTCGGGCCAAAATTGTCACTCAAAGTAAAGTTGATGCTTTTTTTTGGAATTAGGCCAATAAATTGTTCTACTCCAATTTTGGCTAACACACTCTTTTTTTTCAAGTTAACTTACCTAAATACCCTGATCTCTCTTTATAAATTATTGTTTCTTTTTTTTATTAGGCTAAACCAGAAAACTACCTTTATTTTTATCATCTCTCTCATCAATGTCACAATACAAATGCTCCATTACACTCAACAAAGTATTATTTTGTCATGCATTTTATTATAACTTTGCCTAGAGAATGTTGTCAATTTTAATTTAGGAAAAACACTACAAAAAACCCCAAACTATGCCACTTGTGACAAATTTACCCTGAACTTTTTTTTGTGATATGAAAAACCATAAACAATGCCACTTGTGACATATTTACCCCACAATACATTTGTCCAAGGCAATTTTTGTTTTTTTTTCTTTCTTCTCTTTCCCTCCGTCATGGCCCGCGAAGGGAAGCCAATGAGGGCAATCCTCACTCGCGTCGAACACAGGCGACCCTTGCCGGCGTTGGGCGAGGGAGACCCTCGCTGGCGTAGGGGTTGGGCGAGAGTAGCCCTCGCTTGAGTCGGGAGAGGGCTGCCCTCACCTAGGCGGGCGAGGGTTGCCCTCGCCGACGTCGGGCTGCCCTCGCCTGAGTGGGCGAGAGTAGCCCTTGCCCAACCCCAATGCCAACGAGGACCGCCCTTGCCAGCTTCCCTCCGCCGTGGCGAGAAGAAAGAAAAAAAAAGGAAAAAAGAAAAAGACAAAAATGCCCTTGGACAATTGTATTATGGGATAAATGTGTCACAAGTGGCATAGTTTGGAATTTTTTGTGTTACAAAAAAAATTTTAAGATAAATTTGTCACAAATGGTATAGTTTGGGATTTTTGGTAGTGTTTTCCCTTTAATTTATGGTATTATATTTTCAATCACAAGATATTTCTATTTATGATAACTTATGAACACACAATTTATTCCCTATTTTTATCGGATAGTATTAGCAAAACTATATTTTGAAGTCAAAAATAAAAATTTAATTTGATTATCTCCCCGATCTTGATAAAAATATGGAAAAGAAAAATGGTAAAAAAATGATAATGGTTTGATTGTTAGAAGAATGATCAAATGTCAAACATATTGATATTTAGAACATAAGCACATAAAGGGAAAAAGAAAAAGAAACTTCCTGCTGTTCTAATCCTTTTATGAAGAAAGTAATTACTATCGATTGTAGATTCAATTTTATATCAAGTGGATCAAAACTTTAAAATATGCTTAAATCTTTCTTATGAAAAAATCCGTTGTGAGTTTGAAAGTGAAGAGGCGTAAATAAATTTTCAACCCACATCTTGCAACTCACATTAAATGTAAAAAGCTCAAGGAAAGCACAAATCATCAATATTTTAATTTTCAACTTTGAAATAAAATTTTTCTCAAACTATTTGATAAAAAATACGCAATTAATTGTGTATTCATGAGCTGTCATAACTAGAAATTTCTAACATTATGTGTAACTTTTGTGATTAAAATATGAGATCATAAATTAAAATTAACGACATTCTCTAATCAAAATGATAATAGGATACATGATAAGATAATATCTTGTTGGGTGTAATTTAACATTTATATTGTGAAACTAATAAGATAAGATAGATGATAAAAATAAAGACAACTTTGTGGGTTAGCCTGCTAAAAAGAAGCAATAATTTGAAGAGAGAGAGAGAGAGAGAAAGAAGAGGGTATTACCTTACCAAAAAAAAAAGAAGAGGGTATTTCGGTAAGTTCATTGGAAAAAGAAAGGACTGTCTTAACCAAAATGGGAGTAGAAATAACCCCGCCCTTATTTTGGATGAAAAGACATATCATATGGTCATCGAGATAGTTACGAAAAAAGTCCTAAATCCATTGTAATTTTGTCAATTTAGTCTTAAACTTTTTCATGTTTTGCTAATTGAGTCCATCCAGCCAACTTTGATAGAAAATCGCTAATGTGGACACCGGCCGTACCATATAGGATGGTCAACACTGAAGTTGACATTTTTAATAATATTTTGATAATATTTTGAATTTTGAATATCTTTTGGTTTTTTTCTTTTTTCTTTGTTCTTTTTTTATTTTTGGAGTGAGGCTAGGCAAGGGCTATGACGCCCTTGCCGGCCACTAGGGGAAGGTGGTTAATGAGGACTTGGCGGCCCATGCCCAATGCCCTTGCAAGCCATAGTGAGGACCGCGATGCCCTCGCTGTGGTCGTTGAGGGCTTGGGCGAGGGCTCGCGTGCGACCCTCATCTGTCAAAGCGAGGGCCGCGACGCCCTCACCTGTGGTCGGCAAGGGTCGCCGACCCTCACTCCAAAAACTAGAAAAAAAGGTAAGGAAAAGAAAAAGAAATAGAAAAAGAAAAAAACCATAAAAGATTCAATTTTTAAAATATATTATAAAAAATATCCACATTAGTGCCGACTGTGCTACGTAGGATGGCAGCGTTTACATTAGCAATTTTCGGATAAAATTGATCGGATAGATTCAATTGGCAAAACGTAAAAATATTTAAGACTTAATTGATACAATAAAACGGTTTATGACCGAATTAATAAAAATGCAATAGGTTAAGACTTTTTTGGGAATTTTTCCTATGGTCATCTTGCTATAGAAATGGCAGCTTTCTTTTTAGCTAGCAATCCAAGACATACTACTGGAAACAATCGAGCATCTGAAATCATCTTCTTTTTACAAATTGTCATCATACTCCAAAATGCCAAGGGTATCGCAGGCTATACAAAGATCAAATAAAAGCATCATATATAAAGTCATCGCGTCACATAACAAAACTCAAAGCAACGACAGCAGCAACAGACGACAAAACAAACCGGCATTAAGGAGGTCCACTGCAGAACACTCACTGGTCACTGCTTACTTTGCGCATGCCACTTTTCTATACTGCCATACCAGTTCCACTGGAAGAAGAGACCGGCAAGACGGCAAATACCAGCACCAACCACCTCCACGAATGCCATGATGTATGATCTTTGAGGAGACAAACCAGCAGTCGCAATTGCTAGCAAGTAGCCCGCAAAGTTGCAAGGCACAATAAAGCTGCCAGATTTTATCCCGTTTAATGTCTTCTCAGCAACTTGATCCGCTGTCATTGCAGCAGAAGAAGCAGCTATGATGCTTGATATCGGATGTCGTCTCTTAGTTTCTGCAGTCAATAAGTGATGTACTAATTCAAAGAGCATTGGCAAGAAAAAAAACAATTTGCTGGCATGTCCTCAGCATTTGATTCTTGAAAGTACTCAGAGTACGGAAGCATATGGACATAAGGCGGCCAGTCATACGAACAGTGATACATTGTAGAGCACTAATATATGGGCCGGAGCTGTTGTCATTGAAGCTGCGGGATACTTTCATAGCGAGAGATGATGTCTATTTAAAGATGCCCGATAAAACAATAGATGACAATGCATTCCTGCAACTAACTTAGAAAGCATCTATAAAGAACAGGAAGGAGATCATAAGCTAGGAACAAAGAAGATGCAGCTTGAGTGAAACTAGCGGGAATCATGAATGCTAACTATGTGCCGTAGAAACAACTATGTGCTTCATGATTGATGAAACTACCGGCAGAAAACCCCGGGATTGCCGAGTAGCAATTCTTGCGAACTAATAAAAGAACTCTATGGTTTGGAATAAAAAGTGATCTGCTTCTCCTTCGATCATGTAGGGAAGTTCCTAGAGAATGAACTGTCATTTACTTTTCGATATTCTACCAAAATTCAGATTATCTTGTTCCATTAGAGTCGTCTAACTGCACAGATTTCACAAGCAATATATGGCAGAGCATTGAATCCTCGAAACAGCAAAGCAGTCCAACTAAAAACATTACATGGGCAATCTGCAAGAGGCGATTTCACAATGATACACCTAGACCAATCAAATGGTGGATCGGATCGAAAATGATCTCATCCAAATAGATCCGTTTAATCCGTCTTGACCCATTTTCATGCAATGCATATCTAGTGACTCATACTCGATCCGACCTAATCCATATTACTAAAACACTTCCATATTTAATCATATCTATGAAAACTCATACCCAAACTGAAGTGAAAATGAGTGCGAGATTGAATGAGGGCGAGAGAGAATAGAGAAAGTGTTATAGAGGTGGATTAATTTAAGTAAGTTATGAATCCATTTACGACACATTTAACATCCATATTATGGTGAAACTCATTTATGATTCATTTACTAAATAAAACTAACCCATATAACAACTAAATCAATCATATATGGGTAGATCTGTTAAACGGGTGGGTTGGGTTATGGTTATGTTGAAAATGGTTTGCCCCAAATTGATCCATTTTCATACAATACAAGTCTAACGATCTACAGCCGACCCGACCCATACCTAATCCATGTTGCTAAAACACTTATATATTTAACTATATTTAAAACAAACTCATATCCAAATTAAGGTGAAAACACGATAAGTGAGCGTAAGATTGAGTGAGGGTGAGAGAGAATCATAGAGGTGGGTTGAGTTTAAATAAGTTATGAACCCATTTAACATTCATATTAAACTCATTTATGACCCATAGAGTTGGGTCTAAACCCATTTATGAATCCATTTATTTAATATAACTAATCCATGTAACAACTCAATTTATCAAATATAGGTTAAGATATGAGTTTATGATTTATTTTGATAGGTCTATATATGAGCTAAGAAATGGATTTATAATCTGTTTTGATAGGTGTAGATATACCTTCCACTAGTCCAGGAGTATCGGTATCCGGTGGGAGAACGAGTGAAACATGAATGTCATCGGCAATAATCTCTTGTTGCAGTGCTTCGGCCAATCCTCGGAGCCCAAATTTGCTTGCGCAGTAAGCAGTGTAGCCGTAGACACCCCCCTACAGCAATCACCAATCACCAATTCCATCAAAAGCATAGAGACAAGGCAAAAATAAGAATGCTCTCACGTTGAGCTATAACAGTAATTACCTGGCCGGCCTGAGAGGACATGAGAGCAATTGAAGCCGGCCTACGATCAGTCCTAGCTTTCATCGCCGGCAAAAATGCCTTGATCATGTTGAAGCTGCCGATCAGATTGACATCTATCATTAACCTGACCTCGTCCAACTCCTGTTTCGCCAGTTCCTCGGGGAGGAACACCCCCTGGTTCACCACCAGCACGTCCACCGGCCCGGCCTCCTCTGCTGCGCGCCTCACAGCATCAAAGTCACGGACATCGGCAGAGAAGGTTGCAACGTCGATCCCCGTGGCGAGCTGGATTGCCTGCTTGGCCTCCTCCAGCTTGGACTGGGACCGGGCGAGGATCGAGACGCGGGCGCCCTCGGCGGCGGCATGGTGGGCGATTGCGAGGCCGATGCCGCTGGAGCCGCCGGTGATGAAGACGTGGCGGTCCTTGATGGGGATCTTGACGGGGCGGGGGCGGACGATGAGGGAGAGAAGGAGGAGGAGGGACAGAGGGAGGAGGAGAAGGAGGAGGAGGGAGAGAAGAGAGAGTGCCGCCATGGAGAGCCTCGACTGAAGAGCCAACCAATTCAGAATTTTTGTGCAACAGGTTCGCAGGAGAGGACAATTCGGGAGGGGAAATCAAGGCATGGGAACCCGCCATCTTGGTTTCTATCGAACTATTCATGATGTCGATGTGATATTACCCGTTCTTTCTCATGTAATATGTAATTAATGTATTGAAAATGAGAGCATTTCTTTATCAAATATAGTTAATCGGTGTCACGACCTAAAATTTTTTATACAATTTTAACCTCGAACAGATAAATAATATAACTTCACTTCTTCAATGAATAACTAATTTATCCTTAATTATACATATAATATGATATCAATTAATATATACCAAAATCTTCTGATAGAAACATGTCTCTATTTTTGTTGCGTACTCTGATTCAATCCTTAAAAGAGATCATTGGAAAGGTTAATTCAAATGCTTTGAGCTTCAAATTCGACCAATCTAAGTTATTTTGAGGTGAGTCTAATATTAGTAAATGAAAGTTCTAGGTCTAAAGTAGCTAGGAGATCTACTTATCACTCGACCATAGAGCACAACATCATCCTAACAATTAACAAATAACATCACATTTCGTTTCAAGTCACTATAATTTGAAAACTACCAATCACTCATTTATTCAAGGTATATCTTAGTTATTTACATATTCATAATAGAATAGTTCAATCACTCGAGGAACACAAAATACATTATACATATTTTAAGTTCTTGTAATATAATCACAATCTACTGTGATAACTAATTCACCTATTGCAAGCACGCATCATGATGTAGATTCACAAGCATATCAAGAATTGACATACTCATAAATAGGGGTGACCAGTTCCTAGTCCGGCTCGGTCCCACCCAGGAACAAGGAACTAGACCGAACCACCGGTGCCGTTTCAATGAACTAATCACTTAATATCATTACATTGAACAAAAAAAAATATTTGGAGTAAAAAAGTTCAACCCTTAAACGTTCCAATTTGTGACTAAACAAAAGAGAATGTCACTAGGAAATAGGGGAAATGGAGCTTCAAGGTGACGTTCGCAACGTCTCTTCGCTTAGTCATCTTCCTACCCTTTTTTATGTTTGGGAAAAATATCTCTTCCCTTTTTAATTTGGAAAAGTTTATGTTTGTCATAATTTAGAAAGAGGGCGCATGTTTCTATTCTGGCTTGCTAGAATGTTGACAATTTCATTTTTCTTCGTGCCTTTTTGCATGTCCCCATTTGAAAGGGCCTCATTTGTTGCTGCCTGATCATGTTATTGGAATGAACTGAAAATCAATGAGGATCTTGAATTAGTTTCAATTTCTTCATAAAAGAATCTAGTTTATTGTCACTTTTGTCTAGGCACAGACTGGGACACTTTTTTGCTCTTAGAAGATTATTGGTCCCGCTTTATAAAAAATTCTAGTCTAGGCATCCCCATGACCACATTCCACACTTTTCGCCTGGTCGAGATATTTCCTCGTGTCGGGTTTCTTCAGCCAAGACCCCCAAAAAGGTCAAAGTCAGACATTACGTTTGAGTGTTGAACTTCAACACTCACTCCGGCCATAGATGAACGGCCAAATAATTTTTCATCAAGTTCCATGTCTACTGTTGAAGATATTTAGAAATCTTCTAAGAATATTTAGGATATTTCCTATGATTTCTCTATCTAAGCCTATAAATAGGCTCTCTATGTACTCTTTTTAATATATCAAAATATATACAATTTCTCACATTTCTCTCTTTCGCAAATTTTATATTTAACTTGATATCAGAGCCCTTTTTTCCGAGGCAACTTAGTGCACCATCGCACCCGGTGCACCTCATGCACCCCAGAAATTTCCCTAATCCTATTTTTCCGCTTTATCTTCTCAGTGCAGAATAAATCCATCCCCATCTTTGTTGTTCAATAGTGTTCACTTGGTGCCCACAAGTTTCATATGAGGAAGCACTTAATCAAGTTCGCATAGTGTTTCGATGCTAATTGCACTAATCGCGTCACCGGTCGAGCCTTTTTCACGGAGGTGGCTTTCTTTTGATGCTAGCCGCACATGCCGCATCCTAGTAACTCTTTTCCAAGCTAGCCATATAGGCCGCTTGATGTTATGACGCCAGTTGTATAGGCTGCGTCGCTTAGTTACTATTTTGCAAGCCAGACACACTGATCGCTTGTTGATTCGCCTCTGATTCTCAACCTTTCACGCATCATTTCAAGACGCCAAAACCACCACCAAACTCTGATACCATGATAAATGTAAAGCGGAAAAATAGGATTGAGGAAATTTCTAGGGTGTGTGAGGTGCATCGGGTGCAAAGTGCACCGATGCACTAAGTTGCCTCAGGAAAAGAGGCTCTAATACCAAGTTAAATATAAGAATTGTAGAAGAAAGAAATGTGAGAAATTGTCTATATTTTGATAAATTGAAAAGAGATATAGAAAATCAGAGGAAATATCCTAAATATTCCTAGAAAATTTCTAAATAACTTCAACATCTATGACAAAAGTTCCCTCTTCATGTCCAACATTACAGACTACAGTCACCCTAAAAGCATTAGCTCAATCACCATATTGCCGCAGTGCTTGCAAAAGCACACCAATAAAGAACTAGTACAAACAATAAAAAAAATGTTCATAACTAATCCGGAACAAACTCTCAGAGGAGTAAAAAACGAAATCAAAGTCAACAATCAGAGCAAGAGAAAGACATTGTTCAACATTAAACAGCCAAACTACACACATCTTACCAAGTCACTCAGTGTTGCATACCCCTGGAAGAACATATTCTTTGATCAAGTAAGCATAATATGATCAAAGCTGAGAGCCCAAATATCACGCCCCGAACCCTACGGATGCGCAACATCCCACTATGGTCATTATGATGCGACGACCCAAAACTCGTCATTGACCCTTTTCTTTTTATCTTTGAATTACGCAAGCGGAAACAATAACCAACACAACAAACCCCAAACAATAATCAAATCATGGATAGTAGAGGAAAACCAATCATAACAAAGCCATTTTTTTTATAGAATCGATTAACCCTGGGAATATGCTTACAAGCCCACTTCGGGTGTTTCCATAAAAAGCTAGCAAAAAGATAAAGGCTAGGGTTAATCTACTCCATCCAAAAGATCAACTTTCGGGCCTAACCCTCAAGGATCAATCAAAATCTACGGTACTCCAAACTGCATAGGGAGTAACGACATGCTAAGGTCCTGAAAAGGTTTAACAACAATAAATGAGATAAAATCTCAATAAGTTAACGACCTAAGCCCCGCTTAGGAGGCCATTGCCTGGGGGGTCCCTAATCAGGCAATACAATACAGCATCAACATCAACATCATTAAACAACCACAGGCATCCTTACTTCGCCTTGGTACACTCGTTGATGAAATGAACATGTCACATACTTGAAGCATTTAAATAGATTTCCCATGCATCAATGCATCACAGGCACGCGTGTCTCGATTATAAAACAGAATCCACTTGGGCACGTCCTATACCATGCCTAGCAGTTTCTATCACATAATCAAGCACTATGCATTATACGTATTCCAGTTATTACGCCCCCTCGGGGTCACTACATATCAAGCGATCTGCAGCAAGATGGCAGTCTTCCGGCATGACTAGGCTCCATCTTGCCCCGTCAGGCACGGCTACATCAAACGATCTACAATAAAACGACATTCCAATATGACAACATCAAACGATCTACAGTAAGATGGTATCACGTAAGGAGCGTTGAATTCGCCATCAGGCCGCGATTCGGCATCCGGAGTATCGGCTATCCAGATAATCTCCAAGCATCCGATAAAATCGAGTGCGATTTGCAGCAGACCTCAATAAATCGGGCATCGTCAAGCGATCTACAGCAAGACGGCTCCGACGGGTGACCACACGAGCACACAAGCATTTCGGCCAATTATTATCTTTTCAATTAGCCCATGCATCTATGAATAATGCTCACATAATGCCGCATAACAAACCAAGTGGTTACATATGCAAACAGTCAATCAATTCTTGCAAGCTTCGATGCCAAACACGTTTATCAACCACAAAGCATCACTGTCATTTCTTGGCATAACATATAATAGTTTAATTCCAAAAATCTCATAAGTTTTCCTTGAAAACTTCCTTTCAAAACAATTTATCATATAATCAAATTAATATGATGATTCATGGCATAATCGCCACCATTCAAGCATAGAATCATAAGGGAAAAAGTCACCAAAAACTCCAAACTTTGCCATCTGTGACATATTTACCCTGAATTTTTTCTTTGTGACACCAAAAATCCCAAACTATGGTATTTGTAATACATTTACCCCAATGTACTTTAGTCTATGGGCATTTTTGGCATTTTAATTTTTCTTTTTTTTTTCCTTTTCGATGAGGGGGGCCCTCGTCGGCGTCGAGCGAGGGTGGCCCTCGCCAGATCCAGCGAGGGCCACCCTCACCGGCGTCGGGCGAGAGTCGCCCTTGCCTGGGCGAGCGAGGGCCGCCCTCACCCGACTCAGGCGAGGAAGACCCTCACCGGCATCGGGCGAGGGCCGCCCTCGTTAACGTCGAGCGACCCTCGTCGGTGTCGGGCAAGGGCTGCCCTCGTTGGCGTCAGGCGAGGGTTGCCTTCGCCTAGGCGAGCGAGGGCAGCCCTCACCGGATCCGGCGAGGGTGGCCCTCGCCCGATGCCGGTGAGGGTTGCCCTCTCCTAGGCGAGCGAGGCCCACCCTCACCCAACTCAGGTGAAGGCGACCCTCGCCCGAAGCCGGCGATGGTCGCGTTGCCTGGGCGAGCGAGGGCAGCCCTCGCCCGACTCCGGTGAGGGTGGCCCTCGCTCGACGCCGGCGGGGCCCACCCTCGCCAGATCCGGCGAGGGCAGCCCTTGCCCAACTTAGGCGAGGGTCGCCCTCACCTGAGTCGGGCGAGGGTTGCCTTGCCTGGGCGAGCGAGGGCGACCTTAGTCCGACGCTAGCGAGGGTTGCCCTTGCTTGCCCAGGCGAGGGCGGCCCTCACTTGCCTAGGCGAGGGCGACCCTCCCTCGACGCCGGCGAGGGCCGCCCTCGCTCGATGCCGGCGAGGGCCCCCCTCACCAGATCCGACGAGGGCTCCCCTCGCCGGAAAGGAAAAAAAAGGGAAAAAAAGAAAAAACAAAAAAGACGAAAATGCCCATGGACTAAAGTATATTAGGGTAAATGTGTCACAAATAGTATAGTTTGGGGCTGTTGGTGTCACAAAAAAAAGTTCAGAGTAAATGTGTCACAGGTGGTAAAGTTTGAGGTTTTTGGCGACTTTTTCCCAAATCATAATTCGAGATTAAAAATTTGTCGAAATAATAATAAATAAATTCAGAAATTAATTATTTAATAATATCCGAAAATAATTTATTTTTAAAGATTCAAAATATTTTCTCGAATCATAATCATTTCAATCATTTGCCGTATATGCCAACTTATACGGCGAAATCCAACGTTGGCATCACAATTTGTGTATAAAACAATCACAGTTCGATATTAAAAATCATTCGAACATATTAATATTAAATTTTAGGAAATTAAATATTTTATTAATAAATATATATATTTTTAAAAATATTATTATTTAATTTCGAAAATTAATTTATTTAATAAAATAAATAGTAATGATAAAATAATAGATAACTTATCATCAAAATAGCGATAACTTATTGTAAACACAATAATAGCCTATCACCCAAATAATCATAGCTTATCGAATATATTGATAACTTATCGCTAAAATTTACTGATAACTTATCATTTAAACACCAATAACCTATCGTCACATCTAATGATAACTTATTAATTGCCGATAACTTATCACCAACAATTATCTAATAATTTAACGATAATCTATCACATAATCCCACTTAACTAGCCATAAACTTAAACTAAACTACCATAAGTAAGTTTAACACCTTAAACGAGGGATTAGGGGTTAACTTACTCGTTTAACGACGGCGTTAACATGAGAACGATAGCGACGATGCGAGCTTCCTCGTGGCGGCTCCGGTTTTGCGTTACGAGCAACGAACGGTGGCGATCCGAGCGCGGTGAAGGAGCGGCTACTGTGGTGGCTGGTCAGGGCTGCTTGGGGCTGTTTTGGACATGGAACGGCAGCTGGTGGTGGTGGCTTGGTGGCTGGACAGCAGTGGACTAGCAGCTACATTGGCGAGGACGGACGGCGGGCGCCGAAGCTGGCGTTCTAGTAAAAACCAGCCGGCTATGAGCAGCTGTTTAGTGCGGCTTGAGGGTCGAACCGGGGACGAATTGGTGGTTGGTGGTGGTGTCTTGGTGGCTGGGAAGGCAGTGGACGAGTGGCTCAACCAGCGGGGTTGTTTCCGGCGAGAAATGGACCAGTCCGGTGGCTGGAAATGAAGAAGCCGAAGGAAGCAGAACAAGAAGCAGAAGTGAAGAGAAAGCAGCAGCGGCGAAGTAGAAACAAAAGCAGCAGCAGCGAAGCAGAAGCAGCAGCAGAAGCAGAAGTAGAAGCAGAAGCAGCAGCAGCGAAGAAGCGGAAGCAGCAATGTAACGGAAGTAGAAACAGCAATAGTAAAGCAGCAAAACCAACGAAGAAGGAGAAGAAAAAAAGAAGAAGAAAGAGAGGGGGAAATGATGGGGAGTGGGTGGGTTCGGTGGGGGGTCAGACGGGGGCAAAAAGGGAAGAGAGAGAGAGGAGAGAGAGAAGGGAAAAATGGGGTCAATCATTACCCTAAAAAAATTCTTCCAACAATTTCTTTTGAAATTCTTCTTAAATTTGTCCCCCAAATTACCAATTTATCCTTAGCCCGAGCACCAAATTACGGGCCGACTCATTCTTATTGGACCTTGGTGATCGGCCCCCTTGGACACGAGGCCCAACGGGCTTTGCTTGGTTCACTTCGATTTCTCGTGTTGAATTTTCAATTCTTTGATCCTTTTTCGAAATTTGAATTTTCAATTGTCACGCCCCGAACCCTACGATGCGCGAACATCCCACCAAGGTCGATAAAAAGTGCGACGTCCCAGGACACGTCGCTGACCCAACGCCCAACACAGAGATTAAAGCACAAGCGGAAATAATACAACCCGAACTTATTTGAAACAAATAACCAAAGATAGCCACTCAGCAAACAACATGAACAATTACACTTGCATTGATACTGGGCACTAGACAGAATATTCATTTGCAGCCTATGCTCAAAATCAAAGGCAGTTCAAGGCCACTACAAACGGCCGGGGGCTCCTTCCAAGAACACTTCGGTACGTCTGCCATCCTCAAGGCTGGGGATCTGAAAAATTGGGATTTAAACAACAATGAGAATAATCTCAGTGAGTAATTCCCTAAACCTAAACTAGGCTAACGTGCACCTCCTGACAAGCAACTTAAACACACTAAGCAGTGTACCATTAAACAACCATAAAATCATAGGCTCACAGCCCAGATCACTTATTTCACTGCCCTGCAGGTTAGGCATTTATCTCATTATAATTCATAAACAGTTAAATCGACCCGAAGGCCATGACCCAATGGTCATCAATCACTCGGCCCGAAGGCCCGACCCGAAGGCCCACAGTTGTATAAATCGACCCGAAGGCCATGACCCAGTGGTCATCAATTATTCGACCCGAAGGCCCGACCCGTCGGCCCACAGTTATATATCGACCCGAAGGCCTGACCCGTCGGTCACAATTATTCGACCCGAAGGCCCGACCCGTCGGCCCACAGTTATATATCGACCCGAAGGCCTGACCCGTCGGTCACAATTATTCGACCCGAAGGCCCGACCCGTCGGCCCACAGTTATATATCGACCCGAAGGCCTGACCCGTCGGTCAACAGTTGTATAAACCGACCCGAAGGCCATGACCCAATGGTCATCCACAATTAAATCGACCCGAAGGCCATGACCCAATGGTCATCCACAATTAAATCGACCCGAAGGCCATGACCCAATGGTCATCACAATTAAATGCACAATGGATGCCAAATTTCTCACGAGCACATGATCATCATATGGCAATTAGATGCGCATTTTAACATGCCCAGTCAATTCAACAATTCAATTTACCGCGCAATAAGCTCAATTTACATTTCAGTATGCCCAGTCAAAATACTAGTATGACCACGCGATTCATATGCCCGTGAATCCAAAGTCAATTACCCATGCCAAGATGCCAGACACAATTATTCACAGTTTTGACAATATCAAGGCATTAACTGCATGTTCAATCTACTCCACTTTTTGCCTCAAATAACTCGGCACTTATTCCACACACTCGCTCCCATTCAATTCAATAAATCCAAGGCCCGCCACGACCAATCAAACCTAGCTATTAAATCTTCGCACATGGCGCCACCACTAGGATTACAACAAATCCTAATTAGCTCATAAAACACTTCAATTCAAGCCGATCCACATGATCCTGCGCGATCAAGACCCATCAAGGCCCACCAAGCCATTCCGCTCTTAGCCATACTGAACACGTCATGGCATTGCCCAATCACTACCAATTAGAGACAATTCAGTCACTAACTCAGTCTATCCATCAATTTCGCCAATTACATTACTAAGCCCCAATTTAATTGCGTCTCACCCCAGTCGGCCCTAGTGTGGACAGTCCCCACACAAGTCTTTCTAGGCCTATATATATCTTCAAAGGCTCGATTTAAACTCCCCAAAACACCAATCCAATCGCCGCCACAAGACCAAATATTACGCGCACTAAAGTTCACATTTTCAGTCCGAATTTTTCCCAAACTTGGGCTATTCCACCCCAAACCTGACCAGCCATCTCTCGGCACTTACATAGCCACTAAACCTCATCAAACAGTCACTACAATTCACCAAATCAGCCGCGACATCCACTCCGGTCATCATTTGCACAATAACCCCTAAATTACCCTAATTTAACCCCTAAACTTGTCTAGAAATGCAAATAATCCTAATTAGGGTTTAGGGTCAAACTCACCGGGTGTCCTAAGCTTCAAGTCGAGCCGAACACACGGCGATGGCGGCTGGACAGCGACGATCCCGCGCCGGAATAGTACAACGAGTGGCGAATCCGGCAAACGGCGCGAACGGCGGCGATGAATTAGACGATTCCATGGCTAAGATGGACACGGCCAGAGAGTGTGGGACGGCTCAGCGAGGCTGGGTGAGACGCCGGTGGCGGCGGAACAGCTCCGGCGACGGCAGAGCTCCTCCGGCGAGCGGCGGCTTGGGCGTCCAGAACAGGGGAGCGTCGGGGAGAGGGAGAGTGAGGGGGAGGAAGGGCTACCGGTGGCTGGGCAAGGTTGCCGGGGACCAATCGGTGGTGGACGGAGCAGCGGCGACGGCTGGGGCGGCGGCGCGTGGCGGCGGGGCGACGCGCGGGATGAAGTCCAGAACAGGGGAAGCGACAGGGGGAAGCGTCGGGGAGAAGAAGAAGAGGAGAGGAGAGGTGGTGGCGGCCAAGGGGGCAGCGGGGCGGCAGAGGCGACTGAGGGGAGCGGCTGGACAGCCAAGGCGAGGCGGCGGCGGCCGGAACGGCGGTTCACGGCGGCGGCGAAGTTGGAAGCCCTAAACAGGGGAGGCTTCGGGGGAGAGAAAATCAGAGGGGGAAAAGGGTCGCGCGGCGGCCGGGAGTGGCACGGCGGCGTCTCGGTGGCCGGAGGACGAGGGGGCCGGTCGGCGGACGGCTGGGCAACGCCGGATGGCGGCGGACGCCGCGGCGAGATGCTGTTCGCGCTCTCCGCGAGCAGGCCGGCGACGGGCGGTCGCGGCGACCGACGGCGACACGGCTCGGTCGGGGCGACGGCGGCGACGACGGCGAGGCTGGGGGCGAGCTTGATTGGCGGTCGGACGGCGCTCGGTGGCTGGGCTGATCTGGTCGAGCGAGGAGCAGAGGAAGATCAGAAGCAGGAGCGTCGGGGGAGAAGCCAGCGAAGGAGGAAGGGAAAAAGAAAAAGAAAAGAGAAAAGAAAGAAAGAAAGAAAGAGGAGAGAGAGAGCAGCAGCAGAGGGTAGGTATGTAGGCATGGGTGGATGGGACGCAAGCCAGGGAAACGTGCGCGCAAATAGGGGAGAGAGAAAGAGAGAGAGAGAGAGAGAGAGAGAAGTTTCCGAAAAATAATTAAACTTCATTCTTATGTTAAACGCAAACCGAGGGTCCAAATTCAAAACCGAAAATGGCCTACCGGTCCATAAAAGACCTCGCACATAAAAAGGGACAAAGGTCAAATTAATTAACCAAATTTTAACGAGGGAGGTCTACTAGTCCAAATTCGCACTGGTCAAAAACTCTCCTTTTTCCATTATTCCTGAAAATCTCGATACTGGCCACATTAATATCAACTCCGTCCAATTTATTTCGTTCCGACACTCCCGAAAATCGACTGCCAAGTCCAGGGTCTAAATAACGGCCAAATTTGATCGAGTGCGATTCTAGCGAAATCTCTAATTTAAAATGATAACCGGGAGTGATCAGCTCCCGGGCGAGATTTTACTATAAGCACACTGACAAATTGCGCGTTTTATAAATCCCAAAAATGGGCCGAAATTCGGGATGTCACAACTCTTCCCCCCTTACAAAAATTTCGTCCTCGAAATTTACAATCCAACCCAATTATCCAGACAAATGGGGGTACTGGTGTCGCAGCAGCTCCTCACTTTCCCACGTCGCACTTTCATTCTCATGGTGTCCCCAACTTACCTTGACCAACGAAATTTTCTTGCTTCGTAACACTTTCTCTATTTTGTCCTCGATCCGAACTGCCTTTACCACGTACGACACCCTTGGATTTAACTTTCCTTTCTTGCCGAACTGAGACAGTCCTTTCATTGGCAGGATCTTGAAAAATACATGGTCGCCAACTTGAAACTCCAACGGTCTACGCTTTCGGTTCGCGTAATTTTTCTAACGACTCTGGACTGCTCTCAACCTTTCCCGAATAACCTTTACCGTTTCTAACGACTGCTGAACCAACTCCAAACTCGTTATACTTCTTTCTCCTACTTCATCTCAACACAACGGCGTTCTGCAAGCTCTGCCATATAATGCTTCAAATGATGCCATTCTGATACTCTACTGAAAACTGTTATTGTAGGCAAATTCCACCCAATGCCATTGTTCTTCCCACTTGCCCTGAAAATCCAATACACACACTCTCAGCATATCCTCCAAGGTCCGAATAATCCCTTCAGACTGGCCATCCGTCTGAGGATGATGGGCCGTACTGAATTGCAACTTAATCCCCATGGCTGATTACAGACTTTTCCAAAAATTCGCAGTGAGCCAGGGATCACAGTCCGATGTGATTGATATCGGTACTCCGTGAAGACTAACTATCTGACGCACATATACTTTGCCAACCTTTCTAGTTCGAAGTCCTTTCGCACCGCCAGGAAGTGCGCTGACTTGGTCAATCTGTCTACTATCACCCAAATAGAGTCGTGTCCCCTCTGGCTTCTTGGCAATCCCGTTACAAAATCCATTGTAATGTGCTCTCATTTCCATATTGGGATTTCTAACGGCTACAACATCCCGCCAGGTTTACAATGCTGCGCCTTCACTTGTTGGCACGTCAAACACTTAACCACATGCCTAGTCACATCCGCTTTCATTCTACTCCATCAATAGTACTGGCGAAGGTTCTGGTATATCTTAGTGCTGCCCGAGTGGATACTATAATTGCTCTTATGAGCCTCTGACAAATTCCCTTCCTAAGCTCCAGATCATCGGGCACGCACAAACGTCCTCGAGACTTAAGAATTCCATCTTCGGACACCTGAAAGTCCGGTTTTCTCTTAGTGTCATCCATACTCAGAATTTTCTGGATCTCAAGGTCCGTAAACTGCAACGCCTTGACCTTGGCTTGCACTTTCGGCTCCATCCTTAATGTTGCCGTCAAACTGGAGAGGTGTCCTACCTCGATCTTAAATTTTCGAGTCCCGTGCTCCTTCCGATAAATTCACTCTTTAACCAACTATTGTGTGATACTCGATTTCCTGTTCAAGGCCTCCGCTACTTGGTTAGCCTTCCTGTCTCGATACACAAGCAACCACCCTTCCATGTTGCATTAGCACGCATCCCATCCTTTGAGTGAAGCATCGTTATAGCTCTCATACTCGCCCGGTCCTAAAAGAATCGCCAACACTGGCGTCGTCGTCAATCTCTGCTTCAATTCCTAAAAACTCTCTTCGCACTTTTCCGTCTATTCAAACTTTGTTTCCTTCTTAAGCAACTTCGTCGGCGGAGTGGCTATCGCCGAGAGTCTTTCCACAAATCGCCGACAATACCCTGCCAGTCCTCAGAAACTCCGAACCTCAGTAATCGTCGTCAATATAGGCCATTCCATTACTGCCTCAATCTTGGCTGGATCCACGGAGATTCCTTCTCCGGAAATTATATGTCCGAGAAATGCAACTCGATTCAGCCAAACCTCGCACTTGCTAAACTTAGCATACAGTGCGTGCTCTATTAACGTCCGTAGAACCTTTTTCAAGTGTTCCTTATGTTCCTCAAAACTTCTCGAATGCACCAAGATACCATATATGAAGACAATAATGAACTGATCCAAAAACTCCTTTAATACTCGATTCATTAAGCCCATGAAAGCAGCAGGGGCATTAGTCAGTCCAAATGGTATCATCGTAACTCATAGTACACATATCTCGTCTTAAATGCCACCTTCGGCACATCCTCCTTAATCCTCAATTGATGATAGTCAATCTTTAGGTCAATCTTTGAGAATATCGATGCCCCTTATATCTGATCCAATAGATCATCAATCTTTAACAATGGATACTTATTCTTAATGGCCGTCCGCTTCAACTGTCTGTAGTCAATGTGCAACTCTAACAATTCCGTCCTTTTTCCTCACGAATAAAACTGGCGCTCTAGATATCGGCGCTGTTCTAAGGCCAACTCAATCACAAAAATAATTACCTTTTTATCACTTAAAAACGAAGCCCCATCCATCAATTTTCAATCTCACGGTCTCCCAAAGCAAGTCACCTTGGTTCTTTACAAAATCCAAAATTTTCAAGCGATAACTTGTCATCCAAATCTGGCCAAAGGATGTCATCAACTATTCTAAAATCCATAAACTGATTGCGTCTATTCACCAAAAGCAATTATATGTCTCACATGATCATTCGGATCTATAACTTCAAAAATCACTTCTAATACATCAAACATCATCACATTGCATTTAGATCCTTAAGACAAATCTTTCGCTTCTGTCCTAGCCATAGCACATACCCTTCCTTATGCCCACAGTCGGTCCTGGTTATTCTAGAGCAACTTCCGCTTGATATCCTACTCGTAGTTGTTGCGTTGGCGGCCTAGCTTGTCAATTCAAGCAGTTTCTTACTTGATGACCATGTTGGTCATATCCAAAACACACTCCAAGTCCACTTGGGCGAGGGCCTTTCCCGTGCCTCTTTCCACAAGACTAACATGCGGCGCTATAATAATAGTTCAACTTTTCAATTTTCTTTCTTACAGGAGAAACAAACCGCTTATTCCCAATCATAGTCTTCTTACCAAAATTGTGATTATCCCTAGTCGGCACGTACCATGATCCAGAGGCGGTAGTCATCTCATTCATATCCTACTCAACCATCTGAACCCTCTCGTATGGTTCGTTGAAATCCTTTACGTTCAATAGAACCAGCTGATTACGGAGTTCCAGCCTTAGTCCATCGCAGAACCTCCTCTCCCTATCCACAGGGTCCTCGACCATCTTTAGTGCATACTTAGACGACCTTGAGAACTGAACCTCATACTAATCCACAGTTATATGATTCTAACGGAGCCTTAGAAACTTTGCCATTTTCCTTTCCCGTGCAGTCTCAGAGAAGTATTTTCCCATTGAAGGTCTCAACAAAGGTAGTCCAATTTGGGATCGTGCTTACCTAGAAAATCTTACCTCGGGTGGCCTCCCACCAGCCATTTGCTACACCCTGAAGTTGGTACACCACTAGGGCCACCTTTTCTTCCCTCGTGCACTCCAACAGTGCAAAGGCTTTTTCCGATTCTTAATCTAGAAATTCGCAACCTCAGAACCACCATATTCTCCAACTTGGGTTACTTAAGTTTTGGAAACTGTTTCACCATGTGATATATCCGACGATTCCCAATTCCTATCCCTTGATTACAGTTAACAGTAGCGACAACAGCCTTAGCAGCTAGCGGTAGCTCCTTTTTTAGCCTACTGTCCCATTATTATTCCAACTTCTGCAAGTGCCTTCAAAATCCCATCCCCTCTGGGATCCTCTGCAACTCCAGCTTGTGGACCTATGCGACCTCGACCTCGACCTCAACCTCGACTACTCAAGCTTACGCGGTCACACCACTCACTTACCTGCTATAATTCCATTCAGGAATTAGAGACATAAACCAAGCTAAACCGGTCTAAGGTCCTAGGCAGGTATACATAACAGCAGTCAAGCAACCAGCATGCGATCTTACACAATAGCACAGCATCTCAACCAAGGAGGTTCACGTACTTACCTCGAGTCCTGCTGCACCTGCACTTTACGGTCAGTTCGACAACCAATCAATCACTACACAAACAATCAGGAGGTACACGTAGCATGCAAGGTCTCCCTACTGGCTACCCAAGGTCATCGCTCCTTATCACTCCAAGCTTCGACCTAATTGGATCGAGCTGACCTGGCTCTGATACCAATTCAAACGGGGATGTCACGCCCCGAACCCTACGATGCGCGAACATCCCACCAAGGTCGATAAAAAGTGCGACGTCCCAGGACACGTCGCTGACCCAACGCCCAACACAGAGATTAAAGCACAAGCGGAAATAATACAACCCGAACTTATTTGAAACAAATAACCAAAGATAGCCACTCAGCAAACAACATGAACAATTACACTTGCATTGATACTGGGCACTAGACAGAATATTCATTTGCAGCCTATGCTCAAAATCAAAGGCAGTTCAAGGCCACTACAAACGGCCGGGGGCTCCTTCCAAGAACACTTCGGTACGTCTGCCATCCTCAAGGCTGGGGATCTGAAAAATTGGGATTTAAACAACAATGAGAATAATCTCAGTGAGTAATTCCCTAAACCTAAACTAGGCTAACGTGCACCTCCTGACAAGCAACTTAAACACACTAAGCAGTGTACCATTAAACAACCATAAAATCATAGGCTCACAGCCCAGATCACTTATTTCACTGCCCTGCAGGTTAGGCATTTATCTCATTATAATTCATAAACAGTTAAATCGACCCGAAGGCCATGACCCAATGGTCATCAATCACTCGGCCCGAAGGCCCGACCCGAAGGCCCACAGTTGTATAAATCGACCCGAAGGCCATGACCCAGTGGTCATCAATTATTCGACCCGAAGGCCCGACCCGTCGGCCCACAGTTATATATCGACCCGAAGGCCTGACCCGTCGGTCACAATTATTCGACCCGAAGGCCCGACCCGTCGGCCCACAGTTATATATCGACCCGAAGGCCTGACCCGTCGGTCACAATTATTCGACCCGAAGGCCCGACCCGTCGGCCCACAGTTATATATCGACCCGAAGGCCTGACCCGTCGGTCAACAGTTGTATAAACCGACCCGAAGGCCATGACCCAATGGTCATCCACAATTAAATCGACCCGAAGGCCATGACCCAATGGTCATCCACAATTAAATCGACCCGAAGGCCATGACCCAATGGTCATCACAATTAAATGCACAATGGATGCCAAATTTCTCACGAGCACATGATCATCATATGGCAATTAGATGCGCATTTTAACATGCCCAGTCAATTCAACAATTCAATTTACCGCGCAATAAGCTCAATTTACATTTCAGTATGCCCAGTCAAAATACTAGTATGACCACGCGATTCATATGCCCGTGAATCCAAAGTCAATTACCCATGCCAAGATGCCAGACACAATTATTCACAGTTTTGACAATATCAAGGCATTAACTGCATGTTCAATCTACTCCACTTTTTGCCTCAAATAACTCGGCACTTATTCCACACACTCGCTCCCATTCAATTCAATAAATCCAAGGCCCGCCACGACCAATCAAACCTAGCTATTAAATCTTCGCACATGGCGCCACCACTAGGATTACAACAAATCCTAATTAGCTCATAAAACACTTCAATTCAAGCCGATCCACATGATCCTGCGCGATCAAGACCCATCAAGGCCCACCAAGCCATTCCGCTCTTAGCCATACTGAACACGTCATGGCATTGCCCAATCACTACCAATTAGAGACAATTCAGTCACTAACTCAGTCTATCCATCAATTTCGCCAATTACATTACTAAGCCCCAATTTAATTGCGTCTCACCCCAGTCGGCCCTAGTGTGGACAGTCCCCACACAAGTCTTTCTAGGCCTATATATATCTTCAAAGGCTCGATTTAAACTCCCCAAAACACCAATCCAATCGCCGCCACAAGACCAAATATTACGCGCACTAAAGTTCACATTTTCAGTCCGAATTTTTCCCAAACTTGGGCTATTCCACCCCAAACCTGACCAGCCATCTCTCGGCACTTACATAGCCACTAAACCTCATCAAACAGTCACTACAATTCACCAAATCAGCCGCGACATCCACTCCGGTCATCATTTGCACAATAACCCCTAAATTACCCTAATTTAACCCCTAAACTTGTCTAGAAATGCAAATAATCCTAATTAGGGTTTAGGGTCAAACTCACCGGGTGTCCTAAGCTTCAAGTCGAGCCGAACACACGGCGATGGCGGCTGGACAGCGACGATCCCGCGCCGGAATAGTACAACGAGTGGCGAATCCGGCAAACGGCGCGAACGGCGGCGATGAATTAGACGATTCCATGGCTAAGATGGACACGGCCAGAGAGTGTGGGACGGCTCAGCGAGGCTGGGTGAGACGCCGGTGGCGGCGGAACAGCTCCGGCGACGGCGGAGCTCCTCCGGCGAGCGGCGGCTTGGGCGTCCAGAACAGGGGAGCGTCGGGGAGAGGGAGAGTGAGGGGGAGGAAGGGCTACCGGTGGCTGGGCAAGGTTGCCGGGGACCAATCGGTGGTGGACGGAGCAGCGGCGACGGCTGGGGCGGCGGCGCGTGGCGGCGGGGCGACGCGCGGCGGGATGAAGTCCAGAACAGGGGAAGCGACAGGGGGAAGCGTCGGGGAGAAGAAGAAGAGGAGAGGAGAGGTGGTGGCGGCCAAGGGGGCAGCGGGGCGGCAGAGGCGACTGAGGGGAGCGGCTGGACAGCCAAGGCGAGGCGGCGGCGGCCGGAACGGCGGTTCACGGCGGCGGCGAAGTTGGAAGCCCTAAACAGGGGAGGCTTCGGGGGAGAGAAAATCAGAGGGGGAAAAGGGTCGCGCGGCGGCCGGGAGTGGCACGGCGGCGTCTCGGTGGCCGGAGGACGAGGGGGCCGGTCGGCGGACGGCTGGGCAACGCCGGATGGCGGCGGACGCCGCGGCGAGATGCTGTTCGCGCTCTCCGCGAGCAGGCCGGCGACGGGCGGTCGCGGCGACCGACGGCGACACGGCTCGGTCGGGGCGACGGCGGCGACGACGGCGAGGCTGGGGGCGAGCTTGATTGGCGGTCGGACGGCGCTCGGTGGCTGGGCTGATCTGGTCGAGCGAGGAGCAGAGGAAGATCAGAAGCAGGAGCGTCGGGGGAGAAGCCAGCGAAGGAGGAAGGGAAAAAGAAAAAGAAAAGAGAAAAGAAAGAAAGAAAGAAAGAGGAGAGAGAGAGCAGCAGCAGAGGGTAGGTATGTAGGCATGGGTGGATGGGACGCAAGCCAGGGAAACGTGCGCGCAAATAGGGGAGAGAGAAAGAGAGAGAGAGAGAGAGAGAGAGAAGTTTCCGAAAAATAATTAAACTTCATTCTTATGTTAAACGCAAACCGAGGGTCCAAATTCAAAACCGAAAATGGCCTACCGGTCCATAAAAGACCTCGCACATAAAAAGGGACAAAGGTCAAATTAATTAACCAAATTTTAACGAGGGAGGTCTACTAGTCCAAATTCGCACTGGTCAAAAACTCTCCTTTTTCCATTATTCCTGAAAATCTCGATACTGGCCACATTAATATCAACTCCGTCCAATTTATTTCGTTCCGACACTCCCGAAAATCGACTGCCAAGTCCAGGGTCTAAATAACGGCCAAATTTGATCGAGTGCGATTCTAGCGAAATCTCTAATTTAAAATGATAACCGGGAGTGATCAGCTCCCGGGCGAGATTTTACTATAAGCACACTGACAAATTGCGCGTTTTATAAATCCCAAAAATGGGCCGAAATTCGGGATGTCACATCAATGGCCAATTCGTAAAAATTACGAGGCAACGTCCTATGATTTGGGTGTGAAATCCTTGAGCATTCGACACTCAAAATTGGATCATAATTCATGGCCAAAATCGATCAATCGCAACTATAGTTCATCTCAAACTAATGGGTGGCTGTTGGAAGTAAATACCTTGATAGCCTTTCCCCTTTGGTTAGTATTTCCCCGAGTGATCAGGTCAGGACGAGAATCAACTAATAGAGCGTCGACGAAATCACCATTTCATACATCACCAAATTGGGTCGAATTTTCAGGATATCACACCAAAAACCATGGCTAAATTTGCAATAAGTATATATGATCACTAAACATCAGTTTAAAACTAGAATTATTAAAAATCAAACTCAAATAATTAATGGAAAATCTTACCACATATATTTCTTCCACTTCAACTTGCAAACTCTATTTACCGGTAAGCTCCGAGTGAACATTGTCCATATCTAAAAAAACCAAAATATTAAATGAAGCATTCACTTGTTAGGTATACGAAAGAATTACAACATAAAAAGATATATTCATGACTTACCCTACTCAAACCTTTTCGCATTCTCGATGCACTCTTAAACATTAAATGGTGTGATAACCACTCTCAACCAATCTTGAGTGCAAATCAAAGCTTTTACCACTCTAATAGTAAAAAAACTTCGAAAGTCATCGAGCACACAACCATGTGTACTGAAAGTCGACTCCGAAGCAATGGTTGTTATAGGAATAGAAAAAATATCCCGAGCCATTAAAGAGAGGATTTTAAACCTTTGGCCAGCAGTTTTCCACCACGTCAAAAGGTCAAGATCACGACCTTTTTCATGTTTGGCTTTAAGATACTTATTGAGCTCAAATAAATTGTCTGTAGACATTTTTTTCTCCTCATGAAGAAAGAATTCGTACTCCTTTTCCAAATCAAAATCCACAACCAAATCAATATCATCCTTGTATCAGGAACCCAGCTACTGAGTTGACTGCACAAATTTCTGTTGCCAGAACCAAGAAAAGATTTCTCATAAAAGTGAAACAAAAATTCCAAGACAATCCTCACCTTATCGAACATCTCATTAACTTTCGTACTATCATCATAGATTAATCTAAAACAATACTGCACATAATTCATCTTTTTTCTTCGATCCAATATCATCGCAATCAACAACATCATATTTACTTTTTTGAAACTCGCATAATATTTGTCAAACTTGTCCTTCATCTTCTCACACTTATAGCGTTCATCCTAGAATTTAAAGCCTTCTCCACTTGTTTCAGAGTTTTATATAAAGTAGCTATCACATTGAAATAATCATTCGAAGTGATATACAGAGTCTTGGACATTTTGTTGATGGCATCATAAAACTTCTTCAAAAATATGAAAAGAATTTTGGCATTTTTCCAATCTTCATGTTTAGGAGTTTCATAGTCAAGCTTTGTTAAGAAAGAATAATCATCCTCTTCCTTTCTTTCAAAAGCTTTTCTAAGGGGGTGTCTAACATGTGATAAGTGGAGTTCCACCTAGTTGTGATATCAAGACAAACTCAACCGTTATAAGTGATCCTTGCAATCTAAATCTAATCTTGGAACATTTTAGCTCTCATGGGAGAACCCCTCACATACCTAATCACGTTTCGAATAGTGCAATAGAATCATGTCCTTTGGTCAATTTATTCCTCACAATCAAATTTAATATATGAGCCATCTACCTCATGTGTAAAACATCACCATCTAAGATCAATAGCCTATCTCTTGATAATTTTTGTTTCAAAAAATCAATGGCAATATCATTCGAATTAGCATTATCTATAGTGATTGAGGACACTTTTTTCTTTGTTCCTCACTCATAGATGCATTGTGGAACCATTTTCCCAAATCCTTGCCCTTGTGACTAGGCATCATCACAAAATTAATGATTTTTTTGTGCAATTTTCAATCTTCATCAATAAAATATGCAGTGAGATATAGATAGTTCATCTTCTGAATGGAACTCTATATATCGGTCATGAGTGCGACCCTAGACTTAAGCTTGCAAAAGTAAGTCTTCAAATTTGTTTTTTCACAAAGATACAATTTCACTGAATCTCAAGCCACTGTAAATCGTGAGATGTGATTGAAGAAAGGTTGTAACTGATTAATAAAATCACGGAATCAGACACGCTCAACCATCGAAGAAGGTTGTTGATCCATTATGGTTATCTGAACAAGCATTTGCCTAAAACAGTCCTAATCAAATGTCCATGTCGATAAGACATTAGCACGATCGATATTGGTATGCCTCCTTGTCATTTGAGTCCTGTCTACTATACATGCAACAAACAAATTTTGCTTATTATCTATATTGTGATGATACTTGTTGCACCTTTTCAAGTGCTTCAACATAGAAGAAGAACCGTTATCAACATAGTACGTATAATTGGCCCCACAATAATTGCAAAATATCTCAGTTTTCCCATTCTTAATATTTCCTTATGAAAATGAAACCATTCTACTAATTTTCATTTACTAGAAGGACAGGTATTAGATACCTTGTTTGTGTCGGATCCCTCTTCGAGATCTTCTTCACCTTCATCTTCTAGTGAGTCAATTACTGGATTCATAGCATCGCTAGATTTGTCCACTTCTATTGAGATTTAAATAGATCACTTGAATCAAGCAAAGCATAGATTGGAGCCATCAAATCGGAACATCCACCAAATTCAAGAAACATATATATTTCTCTATAGCATATCTGTAAATATCAAAACATCTTTATTGTAATTGAACTTTTCTCTTCCAGATATAACGACTTGGTTTCTATATTTCACTTTCATCATGCAAATGATTATATAATATTGAGTAAACCCTTTCATTGCTCAGGGAAGAAGGCAATGCGAAGATTAAGAGAGGCGCAATAGAAGAACGGAACCAGAACAATGCAAACCAGAAGCCAAAACATTGATCTACATCTTAACGACAAAAATGAAGCATTGACATCTTTGATGTCGCTAGAGATTCCATGTTTTCAACTAAAAATTCCCAAAATCAGTCAATCGTTTTTTCCATCAACAAAGCGACACAGAGCAAAAGCAAACTAACCAAATAATTCACGAGACTTCCCTTTTCCATATAATCAAACAAATCCAATCACATTTGTAGATTTCAAATGAGCAAATCCTAAAGAAGAATGCCACAAGTCGATCACAAGAGAAACTATACTCAAATCCTCACTCCAAAAGAAAGTTGAGCAAGAAAAACTTACTGATTATAGGAAATCAAGAAAGGGCTATCCGTCTGAGATTGTGCGTCAAGCGAGAGCTGAGCGCTGTCGACATTGAGTGAGGCATGAGGTGAGAGGGAAAGGCATCGACGTCGAGTGAGGCATGGGCCGAGACCGCGAGAGGGAAAGGCATTCGAGCAAGTGAGGGATTAGACGAGAGGGAAAGGCAAGAGAGAATTGGGGAAATTTGAAAGGCAGATTAATCATATTAGGGTTTCTACTTTCTTCAAAAAAAAATTTGGTCTAGTCTGGTTTATTCGGTTCCCACCCTAGAACCGGGGACTGAACATCCCATAAATTGGTTCCACTTTTAGGAACCGAGAACTGGACCAAACTAGCTGGTCTTGTCCGGTCTGAGCGGTTCCCAGTTTGGATTGTCCGTCTTACTCACCCTGACTCACAAAGGCAAATGCAGGTGCCAACAACCATGTCAATTTTTGTTCAACACTTGCCCGCTACAGTAGTTTGGAGATCAACATATTCAAAACGAGGAGTGTTCACATACACTTTCTCTTAACACCAAAAAAGGACAAACTTTTAGTTATTATCGACATGTGAAAGACTTACGAGCACGTAGTTTGATCATTTATGAACGGAATTATCAGTAACTTGAAGAGAATTGACAGCTTGTCAATGAAGTTATTGATGATACACAACATAAAGCTATTGATGAGAACCTTAAAGTTGATTGACGAAATCATTGACATCAATAACAAGCAATCGACAAGAGGATAACTGCTGGTTGGTTATTTTGCCGCTATTTTAGGATTGTTATAACTTATTGTAAATGTTAGGAAGTTATTTCTTTTTCAGTAACCATTTGTAACCTATGTTTATAACTTCTATTTGTAATCTCCATTGGTAATCGTCAATTGTAAGCTTTAAATAGCTATATCGTACTCTTTGGTAACTCCTTGAACAAACAAACAAATCTCGCTACCTTTCAATTGTCATTCAATTCATGTATCGTAGTCATAGTTATAGCTTTTAGATCCTTATCGTCGATTAAATACCGATGTTGCATCTTTATGTCTTTTGACTTTGTCATCGATTAAATTTCGATACAGTTTATGGACTTTCAGTTCTGTTTAAAGTGAAATTATCAATTTCCTTGTGTATCTATGATATTTCCTGTTCGGAGTCATCACAGCCTATCTCCTCTCATAAAAAACCGAAGAATGACTTTCAATGAAAGGTATTTTGTAATGGATACAAATTTTAGCGAAACATCTTTTTGGCAATTTGAGGAAGTACAATGTTGAGAATAAGGAATCATCCATAGCTCAATCATGCTATGGTAACAACCCTGGTGATACGACTATCCAGTACAAGACTTCAACCTCTATAGCAAAAGAGCCAAGCCAAGGGGGCAATGTTGAAATCCTGCCACATTTTACGAAGGAGTAAGCGAGGGAGTTACCATCAAACTCGACTTTGGATGCTACTATGAACAGGCTGTTTGACGAACAACAAAATAAGATGGCTATATCTATGATATCACTAGGCTCGGGACATCGGATCAGTCTATACCAATTCAACCCAATATGGCGGTTTCCGATATGTTCCTCCAACTCTTAGTCAATTGAATGGTGGAAATAATTTACGCCAAGTAATCCCACCTCCCATGAGGATTTTACAAAGTCCTTAAAATCCCATTTACCCTAAACCTAGCGGGTGGAAGGTCAAGCCTATCGGTCTATCTACCCTGAACCTAGGGGGTAGGAAGGGAAAATTTATCAACTTGCAAACTCTAATCAAGTGGCTGAACTCTTATCACAAGAATGAGGTGTCAATAGAGAAATGGTTGAGCCAATATATAAGAAGCCACATTGTGATTAGGTTGACACTATACCTTACCCAAGAGAATTCAAAATTGCTAACGTCAATGTTTTCACTAGCGAAGTTGATCAATCAACTGTTGAACATGTTGGTCAATTCATTGTCCAATGTGAAGAGGCAGGAACAAATGAATTCCTGAGACTCAGATTGTTCCATTTGCCTTTATAAAAAATTGCCTTTACTTGGTATACAAATTTATCTCTTAACTCAGTGCATACTTGGGCTAAGACACAAAGACAGTTCCATTCTCAATTTTATAAAATGGTATATGACGTATTGATTGCTGATTTTGCTATAATATATCAATACAATAATGAGTCAGTTGATCAATTTGTTGCTCGATTCAAGAGGGCTAGAAATAGATGTCTTACTTTACTCTTAGAGAAAGAATTCACAGATTTGCCTTTTTGGTGGATTGAAATTCAATCCTTGAGAAAAATTTGAAGGCCAAAATTTTGCCAATTTATCCCAATTGGCAACGAGAGTGTATAAGTATAAGCAACTACTTACGGAAAAAGATAAAGGGCCACATGAAGACTTCGCACAAAACGTGCATTTTGTAGAAAATATGAGTCAGATAATGAATCTGACCAAAATAAATTGAGATGGTGACAAAGGAAAAATCAAATTTGCTAGTGACAAAGGTGCACATGATGACTCGTGATTAACTAATTTAAAAGAATCGAATGATTGATAAATTATTTAATTATTTTAAGTGGGCACTTTGTTTACACCAAAAATTGATCAACTATTGATTATTATCAACAAGTGATGACTTAGTTGATGAAAGCAGAATTTGGTCATTTATAAATAGAATTATCAGTAGCTTTAAAAGAATTGACAAATCATTAGAAGTTGTCGACAAGATCAGTGAAGTTGATCGACGAAGTCATTGGTAGCGACAGCAAGCAATTGACTATAGGATAATTGTTGGTTGGTTATTTTGCCACTATTTTAGGATTGTTGTAACTTATCGTAACCAGTAGGAAGTTATTTCTTTTTCGATAACTCTTTGTAACCTATGTTTGTAACATCTATATGTAACCTCTGTTGGTAACTGTCATTTGTAGGCTTTAAATAGCCACATCGTACTCTTCAATAATCCCCTTGCACAAACAAACAAATCTTGTTATCTTTCAATTCCTGTATTATAGTCATAATTGTAGTTTCCAAATCCTCGCCATCGATTAAATTCTAGCGTTACATCTTTATATCCTCTGACTTAGTCGTTGATTAAATTCCAACAAAGTTTTTGTACTTTCAATTCTTTTTGAAGTGGAATTATTGGTCTCCTTGTGTTTTGCCAGAATTTGCGTTCGCCTTTCACCAAAAGTCATTCTTTGGTTTTTTATGAGAGGAGACAGGTTCTATGGCGACTCCAGACTAGAAAACTAATTATATATATATATATATATATTTTCATGGGTATATATATATTCATGGGGGACACTACTGCATCCATCACTATTTGCTATGGTGAGGATTTTGTTGTCGGTGGCGGTAAGTAAGAATATGTTAGTAGAAATGTCGGTACTATCATTGTTGATGTAAGTAGACCGTCATATATGTTAGTGCTACAGTTATGATGCAAAATAAAAAAATAAATTAAGTTCCCGAGAATAGCTTGAAGGATGGTATGAGATACTTCCATGATGATAATGGTATTAGGGATATTATTTACCATTATCTTCACGGTGAGAAAGTTCAAGTGTATGTTGAACATTATGGTGATGATGAAGATGATCAGAGCACTCAAGTAGGAGATGGTATTAGTACTCAAGTTAGGAATGGATAAATTTTAGATGAAGGAGAACAAATGAGGGAGGCAAGGCATATAACTCATGTATTGGGTAGAGTCCAGCAAATATATGTACAATTTCAACTAGAGACTCTTGTGAAGACGTAGGTGATGAGCAATACCATCTCTCTCTCTCTAAATATGGAAATCGTTCTATCCAGTGGATCAAATGATTAAGCTTTGCCAAATTCTATAATTTCTTCATTATAAAACATACTAAAAAAATTTAGAATCTCAAAACGACTCTCTCTCTAAATATATGTACAATTTCAACTTATCATTATGAGTTATTATCAATTTATTTGATTCAAATATTTCTTAACAAGGGTGATTTTACGTAATGTTGGAATGTCTATTTCTTGGATAAACGCAATAAGTGTGCATCTTTGTGGATATATTTTAAAAGACATCAAGAAGCTCATGTTAAATAGAAATCATCTTATGGATAGTATTATTAAAAAAAATCGAAAAACAAAAAGTATAAGTCATTATTAAGTTCTCTTTAAAGTTTCTCAAAGCGTCCTGATCAGTCGCTGAATTGAATCTTGATCGAACCCGATTCTTCAGGTACTCTCTCTCTCTCTCTCTCTGTCTCTCTCTCTCTACATCTTCCATTTCTCAATAGTGTCTGTTGGTGACGAAGTATCCAACCAATCTAATTTTAGATCTTTGGTAAACTCTGAATCAGGGTCACTTCACACTTGAACACACGATTCAAATGATCTCCCTAATCAGCATGAGCATCCTCTGTATTGATATCTGGGAGATCTCCCAAGCATCGGAAGGTTTTCTTAAGGACAAGATCTATCTCATTTTGTTTGTTGTCGTTATAATCCTTGTCAGTCAACTTTCATAACTTCGTTTTGAAAGTGTCATAAACCTTTTGCACTACGAAACCGGGATTTTGTTTTCAATGAGGGAGTTGCTTGTCAGTTGGAATGTAGTGTACCACACACTTGTGCATTACAAAATTTGCGGCAACCTCATCTCGACGGAAACTTTAACAGAGCTCTCTAGCGTCACACGACTGCCAACTCCCACCTCTCTTTTTCTCTGCCTCTTCAGGTCTGAAACTTGCACAATCAAGACAAAAGCACAGGAAAATTTCAAAAAAAATAAATTTATAGTACTTGGAGAATCGCATGAGTCTAAACTAATATATAAGGACAAAAGCACTCCAGTGGCTGATGGTAATGAAACTGAACATGAAGAAAGTGACAATGATAATGAGAGTGATATTTTGGAGAATGAGAATCAGATAATGAAGCTTTGCCAAATTCTATAATATCTTCATTATAAAAACATACTAAAAAAATTTCGAATCTCAAAATGATTCACTTTTTCTCTCTCTATATATATGTGTACAATTTCAACTAATCATTATGTGTTATTCTCAATTTCTTTGATTCAAATATTTCTTTTAAGGTGATTTTACGTAATTTTGGAATGTCTATTTCTTCGATAAATGCAATAAATGTGCATCTTTGTGGCTATATTTTAAAAGACATCAGGAAGCTCAAGTTAAATAGAAATCATCTCACGGATAGTATTATTAAAAAAAATCGAAAAACAAAAAAGTAGAAGTCATTATTAAGTGCTCTTTGAAGTTTCTCAAAGCGTCATGATTAGTTACTTAATTGAATCTTGACCAAACCCGATTCTTCAGGTACTCTCTCTCTCTCTCTCTCTCTCTCTCTCTCTCTCTCCCCGCATCTTCCATTTCTCAATAGTGTTTGCATGTGATGAAGTATCCAACCAATCCAATCTTAAATCTTTGGTAAATTTTGAATCGAGGTCACTTCATACTTGAACACACGATTTAACTGATCTTCCTAATTAGCATGAGCATCCTCTATATCGATATATAGGAGACCTCCCAAGCATTGAAAGGTTTTCTGAAGGAGAAAATCTATCTAATGTTGTTTGTTGTCTTTATAATCCTTGTCAGTCAACTTTCATAACTTCTTTTTAAAAGTGTCATAAACCTTTTGCACTACGAAACCGGGATTTTGTTTTCAATGAGAGAGTTGCTTGTTAGTTGGAACGTAGTGTACCACACACTTGTGCATCACAAAATCTGCGGGAACCTCGTCTCGATAGAAATTATAAAAGAGCTCTCTAGTGCCATGCGACTGCCAACTCCCACATCCCTTTTTTTTTCTGCCTCTTCAAGTTTGAAACTTGCACAATCAAGGTAAAAGTAGAGGAAAATTTCAAAAAAATAAATTTATAGCACTTGGAGAATCGCATGAATCTAAACTAGTATATAGGGATAAAAGGAACTCCGGTGGCTGATGGTAATGAAACAGAATATGAAGAAAGTGACGATGATGATGAGATTGATATTTTGGAGAATAAGAATCAGATGATGAAGCTTTGCCAAATTCTATGATTTCTTCATTATAAAAACATATTGAAAAAATTTTGAATCTCAAAACGATTTTCGCTTTCTTTCTTCCTCTCTCTCTCTCTCTCTCTATATATATATACATATAAATGTGTACAATTTCAATTGATCATTATGTGTTATTAGCAATTTCTTTGATTCAAATATTTCTTAACAAGGGTAATTTTACGTAATTTTGGTATGTCTATTTCTTGGATAAATGCAATAAGTGTGCATCTTTGTGGCTATATTTTAAAAGACATCATGATGCTCATGTTAAATAGAAATTATCTCATGGATAGTATTATTAAAAAAAATCAAAAAACAAAAAAAGTAGAAATCATTATCAAGCGCTCATTAAAGTTTCTTAAAGCGTCGCGATTAGTCGCTAAATTGAATCTTGACCGAACCTGATTCTTCAGGTCCTCTCTCTCTCTCTCTCTCTCTCTCTCTCTACATCTTCCATTTCTTAGTAGTGTCTGCAGCTGACGAAGTACCCAACCAATCCAATCTTAAATCTTTGGTAACCTCTGAATCAGGGTCACTTCATACTTGAACACACGATTCAACTTATCTTCCTAATTAGCATTATTATCGTCTATATCAATATTTGGGAGATCTCCCAAGCATTGAAAGGTTTTATGAAGGACAAGATCTATCTCATGTTGTTTGTTGTCTTTATAATCCTCATCAATCAACTTTCATAACTTCTTTTTAAAAGTGTCATAAACCTTTTGCACTACAAAATCAGGATTTTGTTTTCGATGAGGGAGTTGCTTGTCAGTTGGAACGTAGTGTACCAAACACTTGTGCATCACAAAATTTGCGGGAACCTTGTCTTGATGGAAACTATAAAAGAGCTCTTTAGTGTCACGCGACTGCCAACTCACATCTCCCTTTATCTCTGCTTCTTCAGGTCGGAAACTTGCACAATCAAGGTAAAAGTAGAGGAAAATTTCAAAAAAATAAATGTACAATACTTGGAGAATCACATGAATCTAAACTAGTGTATAGGGATAAATGAGCTCTAGTGGCTGATGGTAAAGAAACTAAACATGAAGGAAGTGACGATGATGATGAGAGTGATATTTTGGAGAATGAGAATAAAGATGATGAAGTAGTTGTGCATAGAAGGAAAAGTAAGCATTGTTCTTATGATTCGACTTTTGCATGTTTAGTGTCGTGCGTAGGTCTAAAATTTGATGATACCAAGCAGTTGAAAGAAACCTTTGTCAAATACTCAATTACTCAATAGACGAGCGTTGAATTCACTAAAAAATATCAAGGAATTTGTGAGAGCAAAGTATTCACGACCAAATTGTTCATGGAAGATACATGGTGCACATAGCAAGAAGAATGGCTCAGTCTTAGATAAGATCATTGCAGGAGGAACATACTTGTTCCATTTTATTTGACAATAAAAGGGGAACTAGTGTATGATTAGCAAAGTAATTCTACAACACTATCAAGGCCATGCTTGAGATCAAGAGTCATCAATTGACACAGTTAGTGAAGGCGAAGGTAGAAATTAATGTGTCTAGAAATCAATGCAAAAGAGCCAAGTAGAAGGTGATGAGTACACTGATAAGTAGGTAAAGGAAGAATATGCACAAATTTGGGATTGTGTTGTCGAATGTAGGTTTATGAATCCATCCAGTAGAGTATATAAAGAGGTCATGGAGAGACGATTGCCTTATTGTTCGACTAAGTTTTGATAGGATTTATGTTTGCTTAAATGCATATGGAAGGGAATTTTTGGCTAGCTGTAGAAGAATGATAGGATTTGATAGATTTTTTTGAAGAGTTGTTGGCTGCTGTTGGGAGATATGCAAATAACCAGATGTTTCCAATTTCTTGGGTTGTTGTGAAAGTAGAGAACAATGACACTTGGTCCTATTTCCTTAAAATTGTAATGTCTGACCTTGACATAACTAATGGGGGAGGTTGGACATTCATAAGTAACCAACAAAAGGTAATGCCATTGTCAACTGTTGTCTTTTCAATATTAATCACATGTTATAGCTTACAAGTATTTGTCAGTTTGAATTATTGTAGCAACTTGTTTTTACATTAGCTGAATTGATGTCACATGCTAAACATAGAATGTGTATGGAGAACCTATATGTAAAGATTTATAAAGGGTATAAATTGAAGAATCAATTTTAGCTCATAGCAAGGAGTTGGCAAATTTTAGAATTCACAATAAGGGCTGTTTGAGTTGACAAAGAAAGGTTTTGAAGCACTATTACACACTGAACTTAAGCATTGGTGTAGAACCTTCTTCAGTGAATAATTCAAGTATGATATCATTGACAAAAACTTCAGTGAAGCGTTCAATGGTAGAATCATAGTGGCCAAGTGTCACGCCCCACACCCTACGACGTGCCACATCCCTATCGTGGCCGATTTTGCGTGCGACGTCCCAGGACGTGTCGCCGACCCAACGCCCAACACAGAGATTAAAGCACACGCAAAAGCAATACAATACCTGAACAATTTAAAACCACATAACCAAGGATAGCCACACCACAACCAACATGAACAACTATACACTTGCATTAACATCGGGAAACATATACAATATTCATATACAGCATGAACCAAAAATTAAAAGCAGGTCAATGGCTACTACTGACAAAAAGGGATAGGTGGCTCGGGCGGTCAGGGTTACTAAAACTAAAAGGGGTTCTGGTTAAAAAGGTATTGGCCCAATCTATTTAGAGCTAAGGCTAAACCTACGGAACCCAGTCTGGGTCGGATCCCGATGACTCGGAAGAGCTATCAGACAGCTCAATCTTAGAGTCTAGGGAATCCAGCTCAGACTCGACCTCAGCTGGCTCCTCCTCAAAATCCATATGCTCGAACTCGTCCTCCTACTCCATGTCTTGCTCCATGGGCTCTGGTTCCTCATCCGCCTCCATCGGCTCCAGCTCATCTATTTCCCAGACAACCGATGCGACGCTAAAGCTCGAACTCCCATCAGGCGTAGCCTCGAGGCTAGCTAAGTCTCCGTCGGGACACTACAGGTCCACCTCACCTAGCCTATTAATCGGGACATTAAAAGTCCGAAGAGATCCATGCTCTCCGAATCGGTCCTTAAAACACCAGGCTACATACTCATGGTGTTGGTAGTACACCTCTCCCACATCTACCAATACTACAGAATAATACCTAATATACACATCCCCATTCCTTAATGGGTACTCGGTCATCGTCCGCCCTAGCTGGTGTGGAATCCCAAAACGCACAAGAACATCTAGCATACTTAGGGCCAAGGGTCTGAAAAGTTGGGGTTTAAATAACAGTGAGAATAAATCTTAGCGAGTAGGCCCTTTAAATCTAAACTAGGTTAACATGCACCTCTTGACCAGTACCAAACAACACACAATCCAGAATATAAATGACTTAGGCCCTCGGGCCTAAATCCAATACTCAATTGACCTGCAGGTTAGGCACTTTATGTATATATTGCAACAATGGCACAGAACTCAACCACGGCACATATATGCATATCACTTAGCCACGACGCATGTCATGCATATGCTCGTGCTCGTGCTCGCACTCATGCTCATATCTCATCAATGCACCTTTGCACACTTGCAATTTACCAAATTCACCAACCCGCGTAAAACACATCAAGTCCAACCCGCGTAAAACGTATCAGGTCCATCACTTCGAAATCGATCTCTGGCCCGCGTAAAATGTATCAGGCTCATGACGCAAAACCCGCATAAAACGCATCAGGTTGGCCATCTTTTGGTAGTCCAGACATCGTCCCGCGTAACACGCGTCAGGACGGGTTCAATACCCCACGTAAAACGCATCAGGGCTTTATGTGATCACACGTTCACAATCACCAATTATTATCTGAACTCCGCGTAAAACGGATCAGGACATTTTAGGTGATCACATGATCATGTCATTCGTGCACACTCACATATGCATATGTTATGCCAATGTTCGAGATGCACACTCATGGCCATAATGTTCACACTTAGGCATTCATAAAATTCACAATAAGCATTCAATTGCACAACACCACTTGTTCAATTCACAACGCAATATGCTCAAATCAATATATCACAAGCCCAACTAATCAAATCATTCAATCCAGCCATGGTACAACTTGGCGCACAAAATCACGAAATTAGATCATTACAATTCACAAGTCCATGACCCCCAAGGCTCCCTCAAGTCATGGCCACATAAGTACTCAACATGGCATCAAAATACTAACGTCAATTCGCATTCAATTCAACCTCCTCATGGTCCGTTCACAAAACACTTGACGATTTCCATTAAGGCCATGATTAATCAAATATGGCCCGGATCCAATCCACACTAAATCAGCCATGAACAACCCACCTTAGGTCGCTAATTCACTTCCAAATCACCACATTAGACCACAAGAATAACCATGAAAATAGCCACCACTCGGTCCACAAATTACACCCGTCTAATCCACATTTTTGCCCGAATCAAGGCCCCCATGATCAGCCACCATACAGCACACTATAGGCCTCTAAACCTCAATTAAATTATCACACTAAGCCACTAAAATAGCCACAAGATCAGCCATTAACATCCACCACTAGTTAACCCCTAAATTACCCTAATTAACCTCTACAACTCATCTAGAAATATACATTAGCCTAACTAGGATTTAGGGTTGTACTCACCAAGTCTTAAGCTCCTAATGAAGGCTAGACAGGTGGCAAGGGCGACTGAGCAGCTACGGTTCCGCGCCGGATCAGTGGCGGCGAGCGACGGCTCCCTCGGTGATGCTCAGCGGCGGCAACGGCGATGGCAGCCCTAGGCGGGGACTGATCACGTGGCTAGGGAAAAGAGAGAGAGAATGGGATGGCTAGATAGTGGTGGTGAGGCGAGGGGGATGGACGGGTGGCGCGGCACCGGCGTGCGGCGGTTCCTCCAGCGACGGCGGCTCTAGCGAGTTTCTTGAGCGGCCTAGAGAGAGAGCACAGGAGAGAGAGGGAGGAGGGAGTGGCCGATTGAGTGATGGTGAGAATGAGGGAGAGAGAGAGACATTGCAAGACTTAAGCATAGTTGGACTTAGTGGGTTAGGTGATCAACCTCCCATAATGCCCATCTTGCCCCTAATCCAAAGGCTAGGATCAAATCTAGAACAAAAATCTAGGGGCATTCTTGACTATAATTTCCAGCATTATTGGGCTGAGATAAACCAATATAAAACTCTAAAATAATCTCTAAATAGTCCCAAAATTCGGAACACTATAATTAGGCATAGGGGCAAAATCGTAATTTTCTAATCCCGGGTCAAATTTCCAATTTTCGACTCCACCGATCCCATATATGATTGGCCACATACAAATGATGTCGTCCTTGCAAGAATAGTCGTGCATGCCCACGAAATTTGACACCGAAGTCCGAACTCAATTCCACGATTGATTTCGCTCAATTTGCAATTTTAGGGCAAAAGTACACTATAAGTGCCATAACTTGTATACGGCGCTCACTTTAGTGCCATAACTTTTTTTTGGATCACTTTAGTGCTAAAATTTTTGAAAAACGATCACTTAAGTGCTAAAATTTTTGAAAAACGATCACTTAAGTGCCAACTCCAGTGCCGTACACAATTTTTCGCCGGAAATCTGATGTGGCATTTTTTTATTAATTTCTGAAGCTGACGTGGCTCGCCGGAGTTTCGCCGGAGATTGGCACTTAAGTGATCGTTTTTCAAAAATATTAGCACTTAAATGATCGTTTTTCAAAAATTTTAGCACTTAAGTGATCGTTTTTTAAAAATTTTAGCACTAAAGTGATCCAAAAAAAAGTTATGACACTTAAGTGATCGTTTTTCCTCCGACTTGGCACCAAAGTGATCCGAAAAAAAGTTATGGCACCAAAGTGAGCGCCGTACACAAGTTATGGCACTTATAGTGTCCTTTTGCGGCAATTTTATCGTCTCTCACTAATGGGCAGCTATTTAGGGGTTACGCATATTGACTTAGGGTTACTCGAGTCGCGACGGTCTCGACTCCCAAGACAACGTGAGGATTTATCACTAGTTCCTAGGGCCGCGATCGTTCGGAATAAGTTCGGGGTTGTTCGCTACGCGTACTCTCGGTCGTGCGGAATCACCCGAGATCCGATCGTATAGCGTTGGCCAAACTAAATCCATCACTCTCCTCGGATCGGCCCACATTGGCCTAAAATATTCCCTCGCCGTTTCTTGGAATTGGACTCAATTTACGATCGAGTTCTTATGTCCACGTATCGTTTTCCTAGTTAGCCATTCCTTATCAGTCAGTATCCCGAGAATGATTAGTTCCGGACGAGACTCACTAAAATGAAATGAGAAATACATATCCATTTTATTGATCATGAAAGTGGGTCGAATTCAGGACGTTACACCAAGGGTAAACCAATCATTAACATGCTTGAAGTTATACGAGTTATGGTCATGACTAAGCTACAAACACAGAGAGATGAGGCTGCAAAGTGGGCTAGACAGTATAGTCCTAAGATTGCCAAGAGATTGAATGACAATATGGCTGCTAGTATGTTTTGTCATCTAATTTGGGATAAAAATGATGGATATGAGATCATGAACAATGCTGATAAGTGTGTCGTTCAATTGGAGAGGAGAAAGTCTTAATGTTGAGTCTGGCAACTAACCGAAATTCTCTATGCACATGTCTCATCTATGCCATCCAGCTGAAGAAACAAAATCTTGAGAATTACCTAAAAGATTGACACAAGAGAAGCACGTATCTTGCTACATAGCAATACATGTTGTAGCCTGTTAGAAATAGTAAATTTCGGACCAACAAATCATGAAGTCATTCATCATTTGCCATTAAAGAAGCAATTAGGAAGGACAAAAAGGAAAGATCGGATACAGAAGGGGGGGAGATCACAAGTAAGATTATAAGCATGTAAGCATGATTGGGGAAAAAATGAAATGCTTGTGTTGCTGTAAGGAAGGGCAAAATAAAGCTAGTTGTAATTGAAGAAGCAACAACAACAATAATAGACCACAAATGCAATGAAGAGCTATTTGCAAAGCCTGATATAGGCCAAGTGTAAGGCTAGCTGCTAAAGGTTCTAATATAGGGACAATTGAAGGCCCAACTTAGGGCCTAATGTAGGGCTAGGTGCAGGGACAACTCTCAAATCGACTACTGCATAGACGAAAAGAAAAAGTCAAGTAAATAGTACAATTTGTGTTAGTGTTGTTTTATGTCCATATGTTAGAAAAGTGTAAGTTTGTTATGTCTTTCTCAAGTGAGAAAAAGACCATCCGAACAGGTTTCTAAAAGTGAGGCACCACATCCAACAAAAGGGACTATTGGCAAAAGGATAACACAATATGGTTATGGACTGTTTAGAGACTTTAATATTGGAATGACCATTTTGAATGTAAGTTTTGTAAATCTTGTGTATTTAATTTATGTTATTTGATTTTGTTGACAATGTGGTTATGATGTTTTAGCCTAAGAGAAGTTGGGATGTGCTGATCTCTCATGGTGGCCCAAGTCAAGAGTGAAGGGCTGCACCCAAAAGCAAGGACAAGCCCAAACAAATAAACCAAGGGCAAGTGGAGCACAATCAAGTAAGAAGCAATCAAATGAAGCTCCAAAACATACGACACAACCAGCAAGTCCAAAGATAAGAGAGGTGGCTCCAAAGAAGATGACACGGGGTGTAGCTCCAAAACAACCACCAACGAATAACCCATTACTGGTTTTATCTCAACCAATTGATCATGGCACAAACAATGATTCTAATGTCACTACCATAGAGCCAATATCATTTACAGATAACTCCCATCAAATGACCTTACGTTCTCCTAGAAAGAGAATGATTGATGCCAAGAAGATACATGAGAGAGAGGAAGGACAATTCAAGTACTTAGAGGTCCACTTTTAGTTAGAAAGAGTGTAAAGATTATGAATCAAACCAAAATTTTATTAAAAGGAAAATGAAATGTGGGGTTATTATATATACTTATAGGAGGGGTGCAAGATATGATTTTTTTTTGTTGGGGTTGTTGCTCATGGTTTTGTTTGAGGAGAGGGGAAACTTGACTGATGGAGGTTGATATTGACTATTGGGGTTGCCGCACATGGTTTTGCTTGGTTGGTTTTTGTAACGGCCCGAATTTTGATGTAATTTCGGGATCAATAAAACTGATATTAATTCGCATTTCATTTTAGAAAGTCTCACCCAGAGCTGATCACTCTCGGGATACTAACCAATGGGGCATGGCTAACTAGAAAACGGTACGTGGACCGGGGACCCTATCGTGAAACGGACACCGATCACGAGAGACGCTGAGGGAATATTTTGGGCCAATGTGGGCCGATCGTAGAAAAGGGTAATGGATTGGGTTTGGCCAAGGTCAATTATGTATAATAGGGACGCAGGTGATTCTGCAAGACCGAAAGTACACGTGGCCAACCAGTCCTGAACCTAGATCGAAGGATCGCGACCTCTGGAACTAGTGATAATTTCTCATTCTCTCAATGATCGAGACCATTACGACACGGATAACCCTAGGTCGATACGCGTAACTTTTAAACAGCCGCCCGTTAGTGAGAGACCCTGAGATTGAAAGTTTAGCGAGTTATTCACGAAATTGGGCCCGGATTTCGACGTTGATTTTCGAAGGCTTAAGAGACTATCTTTGGAAATCTGACGTCATATTACGCTGGCCACACACGTTTAGAGTTAGTACGTGTAAAAAAATTGGAATTTTGGTCCGGGGGTGAAAAATGACGATTTTGCCCCTCGGGACGCCAGCGTCGCTTTTCGAGGTCAAACGAGGTTATTTTTCGAAGCCGACGCCATTTTTGAGTGGCCACGCATACCGGGAGTCATTACGGACAAAAACTGGAATTTCGACAAAAATTAGAAAAATAATATTATTTTATTCCCGGAACTTCGCAGTCGATTTTCGAGGGCTTAGAAAGTGAATTTCGCGATTCTGACGCCATATTAGGTTGTCCACGCATATATGGAACGCGTATGTGCGAAAATTGGAATTTCGCCCCGGGACCGGAAAAATGACGATTTTGCCCCTGGGCTAAATTTTGGTCCGAAAATTTTGGGCAAAAGGACACTATAAGTGCCATAACTTATGTACGGCGCTCACTTTGGTGCCATAACTTTTTTTCGGATCACTTTGGTGCCAAGTCGAAGGAAAAACGATCACTTAAGTGTCATAACTTTTTTTTGGATCACTTCAGTGCTAAAGTTTTTGAAAAACGATCACTTAAGTGCTAAAAATTTTGAAAAACGATCATTTAAGTGCTAAAATTTTTGAAAAACGATCACTTAAGTGCCAATCTCCGGCGAGACTCCGGCGAGCCACGTCAGCTTCAAAAATTAATAAAAAAAAATGCCACATCAGATTTCCGGCGAAAAAATGTGTACGGTACCGGAGTTGGCACTTAAGTGATCGTTTTTCAAAAATTTTAGCACTTAAGTGATCGTTTTTCAAAAATTTTAGCACTAAAATGATCCAAAAAAAAGTTATGACACTAAAGTGAGCGTTGTACATAAGTTATAGCACTTGTAGTGTTCTTTTGCCGAAAATTTTGGGAAAATTTGGGATAATTATGGATAATTATCAGCTGTAAAATTCAGGACCCTTGACCCTTTTGCCCCTCTCTTTTTAGATAAGGATGATTATAAACCATTTAATTAGGGGTATTTTGGTCCTTTTTGCTTAAGCTTGACACATGGCACCCCTAATTTTATTATTTAACCAAGTTGGGCTGATCTTTCTCTCTCCTCTCTCACTCCCACGAACCAGACCGGCCCCTTCAGAAATTTTCTCTCCATTTTCCCACCTTTTCTCTCCATTTTCTCTCCATTTTCCTTCATTTTCTCTCTCGCCGGAGCTTCGCCGGAGCACGCCGCCAGCCGCCGACCGCCGTGCCTTGCCGTCGATCCCCTTGGTCCCCTGCCTCAGCTCAGCCCAGGTTTAGTCCAGAAACAACCCCTTTTTTCTCTATTTTTCTCTGTTTTTCTTATTTTTCAGTTTTACAAACAGTATCGCCGGAGCTTCGCCGGAGCTCCGATCGCCGTTCCGTCGACACCCGGCTGCTCAGCACCTTCATACGTCGCCGTTGCACCCCGTTCGTATAGTGTCCGTACGGAAGTTACTGTTCACGTCCGTACGGAAATCACTGTTCATCCCCGGCCGTACGGCCCGTCGCCGCCGTGACCGGCGCCTCACCGGCCATCGTCCAAGCCCTGTCCATACAGTCCGTACGGAAGTTACTGTTCACCGTCCGTACGGTGGTACTGTTCACCCGTCCGTACCGTCGCCGGGAATTCGCCGTCGGTTCACTGTTCACCAGTGATCGGTCGCCATTCCCCGTCGTCGTGACCTTTGATTAGGTGAGTAGAATTCCTAAACCCGGATTAGGACTAATTGTGCATTTTTCTGGACTGGTTTAGATATTATCGGCACATTTTAAACCGGCTTAGATAGTATCAGTGTGTATTTTAGACTGGGATGAGAATTGACTGGTAGAAACTACTATTGAGAAAATTGTGGTCAATCATTGAAGATTTATTGGGGAGAGAAATTGGATTAATTGTTCAATTTAGATTTCCATTGGAAAAATTACCGAGTGTGATTGGGATGACTGGTTGTCTGTAATTGTGCTTGATTGTGATTGAATTTCCTTGGTGCTCATGGTGCATTGCATTGCATAACATGGACACGCATTATGTATGCCTAGAGTGTGGCATGTTGTGAAATTGTGCGAGAATGCGTGTCTGCCATGAGTGCGTGATCACCTAAATTACCCTGAAGCGTCATATGCTGGGTTCAGATAATAATAAATTGTGTGATCACCTAAAGACCTTCGGGTCGTGACCTTCGGGTCAATACCGTCCTCATGCACTTTGAAGCAGGACGATGCCCGGTACGTCCGAAAGGCGACCACCCTCATGCACCTTGCAGCAGGCTCTGGTTCGCAAGAAGAACAGTGTTGCGCCTCATGCACTTTGAAGCAGGCTAGAGACACTGGGCCAGATCGGTTGCTGCGCCTCATGCACTTTGAAGCAGGCTAGACGCACCGGGCCGTGAAAAATTAATGACTCGAGTCGTAGTAATAATGAATTGGGCAAGTGTGCCAGTGTGGGCTGTTGGGCCAAAGAAATGCGTAGGACATGTCAATAACATTTGCATGCACAAACATGCATTGATTAGTATGCGAGTGAGTGAGATTCGGTGCATGAGCATATGGTTGGCGTACGTGTGGATCTGCATGCCACGTATGTGCCATGATTTTTATATATCGAATTATCTAACCTGCAGGGTCAAAGAATGGTATGATTATGGGTGTGTTATGATTTTAAATATTCGTTTCCGGTCAGGAGATTGCATGTTAGCCTAGCCTAGGTTTAGGGGTTAAACTCACTGAGATTTATCTCACGATTGTGTAAACCGAAACATTTCAGACCCCCGGCCGTGAGGATGGAGAGACCACCGCCTCTTTTTGGAATCCCTTTACAGATCGAGCAGTTTACCAGTATCTACCCCTCAGGAAATGGGGAGGCTTTTGTGAGATATCGATCGAAAGTGACTATAGATATAGGCGAGTATTATCATCAGAAGCAGGAGTACGTGGCATGGTGCCACCGGGATGCCGCTGGAAATGTGGGAGAGCCCCTCAGGACCTTCGATATCCCGGTTGATAGTATTGGGTTGTTGCAGCCGATTATAGCGGGTGGTGAGGTGATCAATCCAGAGGCCACACCCGAGTGGATGAGGGAGGAGGAGGAGATGGACGAGGAGCCCGAGGTAATAGCAGAGGACCCGGACCCGATGGAAGAGGACCAGAATGGCGAACCAGAGGCCATGGAGCAGGATGTAGAAGAGGACGGAGAGGTGGCAGAACTGGGATCGGATGAGGAGGGATTCGAGCTTTACCTTGATCCGGAGTTGGAGCCAAACTCCGAGGATGAGCGAGCTCAGGCGATGGATTCCGAGGAGTCAGAGTCTAGCGAGGATGTCTCTGAGGAGTTGTCAGACAATCCTACTGAGTCATCCGACCCCGACTGGGAGCCATAGGATCGTTCAGTGTCCTTAGCTAGTGTTGAGGGCCGAAACTTTTTGGACCGTAGTCCTCTTCCTTAGTTTAGCCTGACCTCCCTAGCCGCTTACCCCTTTTTGTCTAGGTGGCTGCTAACCGTTGTATCTTTTGCTGTACTTACAAATATTGTACAAATGGTTTTAATAGAAATATCAGTGTAATTATTTTCTATAAATGTGTTTGTTGTATGGCTATCCTTGGGTCTATTTAAAGTTGTCGGGGTTATTTATTTTATACTTCCGCTTGTGCTTGATCTCTGTATGGGTATGGGTCGGCGACGTTTCCTGGGAGCGTTGCACCATAATCGACCGTGACGGGATGTTGCGTTCCCATGGGGTACGGGGCGTGACATCCCCTCTTGAATTGGTATCAGAGCCAGGTCAGCTCGGTCCAATCCGGTCGAAGCCTGGAGTGATAAGGAGCGATGAGACCCTGGGTAGCCAGTAGGGTGACCTCGTGTGCTACATGTATCTCCTGACAGTTGTGATTGTGTTGAACTGTGATTGTGTGACCCGTAAGTGCAGGTGCGGCAGGACCCGAGGTGAGTATCCGAATCCCTTGGGTGATGTATTGGATAGCTGTGAAGCCGCATGCTGATTGCTTAATTGTTGCTTAATACCTGCCTAGGACTTAGACTGGGATAGATTTGTTTAGGTTTTTAATTCCTTTGCGGAATTATAGCAGGTAGTTGTAGAGCCGAGCAGCAGAGATGAGTAGTGGAGAGAGAGATATAGGAAGAGTTCCTAGAAGGGGTGCAGGTAGACGAGCCAGCGGTAGAGGTCGTGCCCGAGCGAGAGCAGTAGAAAACCTTGGAGTTAATGTGGGAGCCGCAGTAGACCCTCGAGTTGATGTGAGACCTGTAGAAGATCCACGTATGGAAGGAGTTTTACGAGTATTGGAAAGAATTGGGAATGTGTTGGATAGGCAAGCTCAAGGGCGTGATAATGTGGCAGCCCAGGCTGATGAGAGGGTAGCCGCTGCTGCTGGGAATGAGAATCAAGCTAATATTGGACAGGCTCAGCCAGTAGGGGTTAGGCAGATGGCCCAGCTAGTCGAACAGTTTATTAAATTGAAGCCGCCCAAATTTCATGGTCGTGGTGACCCCGAGGCTGCGCCAAGATGGATAGAAGAATTGGAGAAAACCTTTAAAGTTTTGGGGTGCACTGATGAGGAAAAGGTAACATTGGCGGTTTATCAGCTTCAAGAGGGTGCAAATGATTGGTGGAACGCCGTTGAAAATAGAGTGTTTCCGGTTGGAACGGCCCTGACTTGGGCTATGTTTGTGGAAAATTTCTGTGAAAAATATTTCTCGGAAAATACACAAGAAAAGAAGTTGATGGAATTTATGCGCTTGCGCCAGGGACAAATGACTGTGGATCAATATGAGGCAGAGTTTGCAAGATTAGCTAAGTTCGCACCAACTATGGTGGAGAATCCGAAGGATAGAGCGCGGAGATTCCGGGATGGATTGAGGCCGGATCTTCGGAGTCTGATTTTGTCCCATGATATCAAAGATTACGGGGAAATGCATAGACGGGCGCAGATCGTGGAGCGGAATCAGCAGGAAAGGGCAGCCGCTTCAGGATCGCGGTTTGCTCAAAATCGAGATAATCGCCGTTTGGGAAAGAGGCCTATGACTGGAAATAGGCGATTTGTCCCGCCAGCTAGACGAAACATTGGGAAACCGAATCCCCAGTTGGGAAGATATGGGGCATGTTTTAAGTGTGGGAGTATGGGACATCAGATCCGCGATTGCCCGCAGATGCAGCCATCAGGACCGTCCAGAGTACCGCCGCCACGAGTTGGAAATCAAGCCGGACCTCCCCCACCGGCTAATCAGGGGCGACCACCAGCTCAAGGAAGGATTTACGCAATGGCGCGCAAGGAAGCTGAGAATGCGTCGGGCGTGGTCACAAGTACGATTTCTTTGTGTGATCATGCCGCGTATGCACTGTTTGATCCGGGGGCAACCCATTCATTCGTTTCAGAGCAATTTATTGAGTTGGTTGGTATGAAACCAGTGCTGCTTGAGCATGTGCTTTGCGTGTCGACACCTGTGAATGATAGGTTGCTAGTTTCTTTTGGATGTCCTAGCTGTAAGATAATTATTGGATGTAGAGAAGAGAGTATCGACTTAGCAGTAATAGCCATGTTCGATTTTGATGTGATTATTGGTATGGACTGGTTAGTCCGACAGAAAGCTGTAGTGGATTGCAACGATAGGACGATTCAATTTAATCCAGATGGACGCCCTAGTTTTGTATTTCAGGGAAACCGAGGAGGAACCTCAATCCCTTGGATTTCCTTGCTTGAGGTAAGTAAGCTGTTGGATGAAGGATGTGAAGGATATTTGGTGAACGTTGTGGATCCAACAGTTGAGGAACCTAAGTTGGAAGATATACCCGTAGTAAGCAATTTTCCCGATGTGTTTCCTGAGGAATTGCCGGGTTTACCGCCCGAGCGAGAGGTGGAGTTTGTGATTGAATTGACGCCAGGAACAGAGCCGATTTCGAAAGCGCCGTATAGGATGTCCTTATCAGAATTGAAAGAGTTAAAGGTTCAGATACAGGAATTACTGGATAAAGGTTTTATTCGCCCTAGTGCGTCTCCATGGGGAGAGCCAGTCCTGTTTGTCAAGAAGAAAGATGGAACTCTGAGGTTATGTATAGATTACCGACAGCTGAATCAAGTGACAGTGAAGAATAAGTATCCGCTGCCGAGGATTAATGATCTGTTTGATCAGCTACAAGGAGCCTTAATGTTTTCCAAGATAGATTTGAGGACCGGGTACCATCAACTAAGAATCAGAAATGAGGACATTCCCAAGACTGCTTTCAGGACTCGATACGGGCATTATGAATTTACAGTTATGCCCTTTGGATTAACGAATGCCCCAGCCGCTTTCATGGATTTGATGAATCGTGTGTTCAAGGAATTCCTGGATCAGTTTGTGATAGTTTTCATTGATGATATATTAGTGTATTCTAAGAGCCCTGAGGAACATGAGGTACACTTGACTGAAGTACTACGGACCTTGAGAGAGCATGCATTGTATGCCAAGTTCAGCAAGTGTGAGTTTTGGCTTAACAAAGTAGGATTTCTTGGACATATCGTTTCTGGGGATGGAATTTCTCTAGATCCTGTTAAGATTGAAGCAGTTACCAAGTGGCCTAGACCGACATCAGTAACTGAAATTCGAAGTTTTCTGGGATTGGCCGGTTATTACAGGCAATTCGTAGAAGGATTTTCATCAATAGCCATGCCAATGACAAGGCTGCTTAAGAAGGAGATAAAATTTGAGTGGGATGACAAGTGTGAAAGGAGCTTTCAGGAATTGAAACACCGGTTAACGACTACTCCTGTATTGACCATTTCGTCAGGCCCAGGAGGATTTGAGATTTATAGCGATGCTTCTCTAAGAGGATTGGGCTGTGTGCTGATGCAGCATGGAAAAGTGGTAGCATATGCATCGCGTCAATTGAGGCCGCATGAGATGAATTATCCGACGCATGACTTGGAATTAGCTGCTATAGTGTTTGCACTTAAGATCTGGAGGCACTACTTATGTGGAGAGAAGTTTCAGATTTATACTGATCATCAAAGCCTCAAGTACCTATTTTCGCATAAAGAGTTGAACATGAGGCAGCGTCGATGGATGGAGTTTCTGAAGGATTATGATTGCGACATTCTGTATCATCCCGGGAAAGCCAATCGAGTGGCAGATGCCTTGAGTCGAAAGTCTAGTTTGGCTCACCTAATGGTCAAGGAGTGGACCCTGTTGGAAAGACTCAGGGATTCCGAGTTCAAGTTTGAGATGAGTCGAGTATCGAATTTACTAGCCGCTTTGAGGATTGAGCCAGAAATTCAAGTCAAGATTAAGGAACTACAGACTACGGATCAAGAAATCCAAAAGATTATTGAGATGGATACAGCTAAGAGGAAACCGGACTTTCAAGTGTCCGAGGATGGAGTTTTGAAGTTTCGAGGGCGATTGTGTGTGCCGGATGATGTGAAACTTAAGGAAGAAATCTTATCGGAAGCTCATATGAGCAATTACAGTATCCACCCGGGAAGTACAAAGATGTACCAGAATTTGAGACAACACTACTGGTGGAATGGAATGAAGGTAGATGTGGCTAGGCATGTAGCTAAGTGTTTGACGTGCCAACAAATGAAAGCACATCATTGTAAGCCTGGAGGATTATTGAGACCATTAGAAATCCCAGAGTGGAAATGGGAACATATTACGATGAATTTCGTGACGGGACTGCCAAGAAGCCAGAGAGGACATGATTCAATCTGCGTAATAGTGGATAGATTTACTAAGTCAGCGCACCTTTTGGCGGTGCGAAAGGACTTTGAGTTGGAAAGATACGCAGATTTGTATGTGAGGCAGATTGTGAGGTTGCATGGAGTACCAGTAACGATTACTTCGGACCGTGATCCAAGATTTACGGCCAACTTCTGGAAAAGTTTGCAAATGGCCTTAGGAACGAAGTTACAGTTCAGTACGGCATACCATCCACAGACAGACGGTCAGTCTGAAAGGACCATTCAAACCCTAGAGGACATGCTGAGAGCTTGTGTGATAGATTTCCAAGGCAAATGGGAGGAACAGTTACACTTGGTGGAGTTTGCTTATAACAATAGCTATCAGCAGAGTATTCAGATGGCGCCGTTTGAAGCTTTATATGGTAGGGCGTGCAAAACGCCAGTGTGTTGGGATGAAGTGGGTGAGCGGAATATCACAGGTCCAGAGTTGATACAGCAGACCGTTGAGGCAGTTGAGGTCATTCGAGATAGACTCAAAACGGCGCAGAGTCGTCAGAAAAGTTATGCCGATCGAAGGTGACGACCTTTAAAGTTTCATGTTGGAGATCATGTGTTTCTTAAAGTGTCGCCTATGAAGGGATTATCTAGATTCGGCAAGAAGGGAAAACTGAGTCCTAGATATGTCGGGCCATTTGAAATTTTGGAAAAGATTGGAGATATGGCTTACCGACTTGCCTTACCGCCCAATTTGTCACAAGTACACAGTGTTTTCCACGTGTCGATGCTAAGGAAGTATGAACCAAATCTGACTCATGTCTTGAGATACGAGGAGATAGAAGTGGACGATAAAGTGTCGTACGTGGAAAGACCAGTCAGGATCGAGGATAGAAAAGAGCGTGTGCTGAGGAACAAGATGATCCCGATGGTCAAAGTTGTCTGGGAACACCATGGAATAAAAGATGCCACGTGGGAAAGCGAAGAAGTTATGAGACGTCAACACCCCCAGTTATTTGAATAGATAAGGATAGATTGCAAATTTCGAGGACGAAATTTTTGTAAGGGGGGAAGAATTGTAACAGCCCGAATTTTGATGTAATTCCGGGATCAATAAAACTGATATTAATTCGCATTTCATTTTAGAAAGTCTCGCCCAGAGCTGATCACTCTCGGGATACTAACCAATGGGGCATGGCTAACTAGAAAATGGTACGTGGACCGGGGACCCTATCGTGAAACGGACACCGATCACGAGAGACGCTGAGGGAATATTTTGGGCCAATGTGGGCCGATCGTAGAAAAGGGTAATGGATTGGGTTTGGCCAAGGCCAACGATGTATAATAGGGACGCAGGTGATTCTGCAAGACCGAAAGTACACGTGGCCAACCAGTCCTGAAACTAGATCTAACGATCGTGACCTCTGGAACTAGTGATAATTTCTCATTCTCTCAATGATCGAGACCATTACGACACGGATAATCCTAGGTCGATACGCGTAACTTCTAAACAGCCGCCCGTTAAAGAGAGACCCTGAAATTGAAAGTTTAGCGAGTTATTCACGAAATTGGGCCCGGATTTCGACGTTGATTTTTGAAGGCTTAAGAGACTATCTTTGGAAATCTGACGTCATATTACGCTGGCCACACACGTTTAGAGTTGGTACGTGTAAAAAAATTGGAATTTTGGTCCGGGGGTGAAAAATGACGATTTTGCCCCTCGGGACGCCAGCGTCGCTTTTCGAGGTCAAACGAGGTTATTTTTCGAAGCCGACGCCATTTTTGAGTGGCCACGCATACCGGGAGTCATTACGGACAAAAACTGGAATTTCAACAAAAATTGGAAAAATAATATTATTTTATTCCCGGAACTTCGCAGTCAATTTTCGAGGGCTTAGGAAGTGAATTTCGCGATTCTGACGCCATATTAGGTTAGGTTGTCCACGCATATATGGAACGCGTATGTGCGAAAATTGAAATTTCGCCCCGGGACCGGAAAAATGACGATTTTGCCCTTGGGCTAAATTTTGGTCCGAAAATTTTGGAAAAATTTGGGATAATTATGGATAATTATCAGCTGTAAAATTCAGGACCCTTGACCCTTTTGCCCCTCTCTTTTTAGATAAGGATGATTATAAACCATTTAATTAGGGGTATTTTGGTCCTTTTTGCTTAAGCTTGACACATGGCACCCCTAATTTTATTATTTAACCAAGTTGGGCTGATCTTTCTCTCTCCTCTCTCACTCCCACGAACCAGACCAGCCCCTTCAGAAATTTTCTCTCCATTTTCCCACCTTTTCTCTCCATTTCCTCTCCATTTTCCTTCATTTTCTCTCTCGCCGGAGCTTCGCCGGAGCACGCCGCCGACCGCCGTGCCTCGCCGTCGATCCCCTTGGTCCCCCGCCTCAGCTCAGCCCAGGTTTAGTCCAGAAACAGCCCCTTTTTTCTATGTTTTTCTTTGTTTTTCTTATTTTTTAGTTTTACAAACAGTGTCGCCGGAGCTTCGCTGGAGCTCCGATCGCCGTTCCGTCGACCCCGTCGCCGCCGTGATCGGCGCCTCACCGGCCACCGTCCCAGCCCTGTCCGTACAGCCCCGTACGGAAGTTACTGTTCACCGTCCGTACGGGTGGTACTGTTCACCGTCTGTACGGTGGTACTGTTCACTCGTCCGTACCGTCGCCGGGAATTCGCCGTCGGTTCACTGTTCACCAGTGATCGGACGCCATTCCCCGACGTCGTGACCCTTGATTAGGTGAGTAAAATTCCTAAACCCGGATTAGGACTAATTGTGCGTTTTTCTGGACTGGTTTAGGTGTTATCGGCACATTTTAGACCGGCTTAGATAGTATCAATGTGTATTTTAGACTAGGATGAGAATTGACTGGTAGAAACTACTATTGAGAAAATTGTGGTCAATCATTGAAGATTTATTGGGGAGAGAAATTGGATTAATTGTTCAATTCAGATGTCCATTGGAAAAATTACCGAGTGTGATTGGGATGACTGGTTGTCTGTAATTGTGCTTGATTGTGATTGAATTTCCTTGGTGCTCATGGTGCATTGTATTGCATAACATGGACACGCATTATGTATGCCTAGAGTGTGGCATGTTGTGAAATTGTGCGAGAATGCGTGTCTGCCATGAGTGCGTGATCACCTAAATTACCCTGAAGCGTCATATGCTGGGTTCAGATAATAATGAATTGTGTGATCACCTAAAGACCTTCGGGTCAATACCGTCCTCATGCACTTTGAAGCAGGACGATGCCCGGTACGTCCGAAAGGCGACCACCCTCATGCACCTTGCAGCAGGCTCTGGTTCGCAAGAAGAACAGTGTTGCGCCTCATGCACTTTGAAGCAGGCTAGAGACACTGGGCCAGATCGGTTGCTGCGCCTCATGCACTTTGAAGCAGGCTAGACGCACCGGGCCGTGAAAAATTAATGACTCGAGTCGTAGTAATAATGAATTGGGCAAGTGTGCCAGTGTGGGCTGTTGGGCCAAAGAAATGCGCAGGACATGTCAATAACATTTGCATGCACAAACATGCATTGATTAGTATGCGAGTGAGTGAGATTCGGTGCATGAGCATATGGTTGGCGTACGTGTGGATCTGCATGCCACGTATGTGCCATGATTTTTATATATCGAATTATCTAACCTGCAGGGTCAAAGAATGGTATGATTATGGGTGTGTTATGATTTTAAATATTCGTTTCCGGTCAGGAGATTGCATGTTAGCCTAGCCTAGATTTAGGGGTTAAACTCACTGAGATTTATCTCACGGTTGTGTAAATCGAAACATTTCAGACCCCCGGCCGTGAGGATGGAGAGACCACCGCCTCTTTTTGGAATTCCTTTACAGATCGAGCAGTTTACCAGTATCTACCCCTCAGGAAATGGGGAGGCTTTTGTGAGATATCGATCGGAAGTGACTATAGATATAGGGGAGTATTATCATCAGAAGTAGGAGTACGTGGCATGGTGCCACCGGGATGCCGCTGGAAATGTGGGAGAGCCCCTCAGGACCTTCGATATCCCGGTTGATAGTATTGGGTTGTTGCAGCCGATTATAGCGGGTGGTGAGGTGATCAATCCAGAGGCCACACCCGAGTGGATGAGGGAGGAGGAGGAGATGGACGAGGAGCCCGAGGAGCCCGAGGTAATAGCAGAGGACCCGGACCCGATGGAAGAGGACCAGAATGGCGAACCAGAGGCCATGGAGCAGGATGTAGAAGAGGACGGAGAGGTGGCAGAACTGGGATCGGATGAGGAGGGATTCGAGCTTTACCTTGATCCGGAGTTGGAGCCAGACTTCGAGGATGAGCGAGCCCAGGCGATGGATTCCAAGGAGTCAGAGTCTAGCGAGGATGTCTCTGAGGAGTTGTCAGACAATCCCACTGAGTCATCCGACCCCGACTGGGAGCCATAGGATCGTTCAGTGTCCTTAGCTAGTGTTGAGGGCCGAAACTTTTTGGACCGTAGTCCTCTTCCTTAGTTTAGCCTGACCTCCCTAGCCGCTTACCCCTTTTTGTCTAGGTGGCTGCTAACCGTTGTATCTTTTGCTGTACTTACAAATATTGTACAAATGGTTTTAATAGAAATATCAATGTGTAATTATTTTCTATAAATGTGTTTGTTGTATGGCTATCCTTGGGTCTATTTAAAGTTGTCGGGGTTATTTATTTTATACTTCCGCTTGTGCTTGATCTCTGTATGAGTATGGGTCGGCGACGTTTCCTGGGAGCGTTGCACCATAATCGACCGTGACGGGATGTTGCGTTCCCATGGGGTACGGGGCGTGACAGTTTTGAGATGTTTTTGTCATATTCAAATATGACTCTATGTAAAGAAGCACTAGAATGTGAAGGCAACAATGTTTTTATCTATACTTTTTGCGATCCCAATTTGTCTTTGCTTTTAGCTGGTGCTCCATGTGGTTTTTATGTTTTATCTAAATTTTGCTTGGTCTTGTGCTGCTTGTGAAACACAAGATTGCACTAGCACTTGTTTGTGCAACTGATACAAGCACAAGACTATGACAACTTTTGTTTGTGCTTGGTGCTTAGCACTTGTTTGTGCAGCTACCTAGTGCAGTATTGTGCTTGCACCGACACTTATTAGTGTAGCTAATGCAAGTACAAAACCTAGTTGAGATTGGTCCATAGTGGTGCAATGTTGCTTTTTATGTGTTTTGACATGTGTATGTAATGTGTATTCGCAAGCAAGTGGTCCTCATGCTACGGGGGAGTGTTTCAAAAAGTGAACTTAACATATCACTTGTTAAAAAGTCGAACAACACAAGTGATCACTTTATAACAATAACTAGTACAGAAGTGATCACTTTTAACAAAAATTGACACTCAAGTGACCCATTTTATGATGTTTGGCACTCATAAAAGTCCTAAACTTATTGCATTTGTGCCAATTGAGTTTAAGTCTTTTTTAGTGTTAATTCAGTCCTAAACCTCTTAATATAGTGTCAATTCAGTCCTTCATGCTAATTTTGGCCGAATATTGTTGACGTGAACACTATCCGTCTTACATGGCATATTTTAATAATATTTTAATATTTTTTGAATTATTTATTTATTTTAAAAATTTTTAATTTTTTTCCCTTTCTTCTTCCTCCGGCCGACGACAAGCCTAAGGCCAGGGTCGGCGAGGCTCGCCATGGCTGGGCTAGGCTCCACCTCGCCAAATCCAGCGAGGTTGAAAGCCAGATTTGGCGAGGTCGCGACCTTCAGCCTTGCTGGATGGTGGCGAGGGCGACATTGCACTTGCTAGCGAGCATCGAGCCTCACTGGTCATGGGCGAGGCCCGACCTCGCCAAATTCGACAAGGGCTCAAGCCTCACCATTGCAAGGTTGTGCCTTGCCGAGCCGTTGGCGAGGCTCGAGCCCTCACCATAGGCCGAGTGTCACGCCCCGAACCCCCATCGAGCTCGCGACATCCCCTGCTCCGGTCGAAATAATGCGACGTCCCAGGAACATCGCCGACCCAACCCAAACATCAGAGCCACATGCGGAAGCGAATATAAAAACCCCGGACAGAAAGATGACGACAACGGGGTAGAACACCACAACAATCACACAGCAACAAATATATACAAACATCGTATTACAGACATAAATACAGACGAACATTCTCCGTCACCGTTTTAACAAGAGTTCAGGGGTTTGGTTATCTTAACTTCACTATCGGATAACCCAAAATAAACAACCCCTAAAATACCCTAGGGAAGGCCTACTGGTCGCCTCCTATCCAATCCGCTCCTGTTTCCCTGGCTTGGATATTTGGACACTCGCCTGCAGTTCCACCGGGCACCAAAAGCGTTTCCTCGAACTTCCAAAAGAAAAGGCGCACTTCCCGGGTTTACGACTGGGGGTCTGAAAGTGGCGGTTATACAACCGTGAGACGAATCTCAATAAGTGTACAACCCCAAACCCCACGTAGGCACTCACGTACCGCCAGATGAAACATACATAACACACAACAATCAACCAAACTAGCAACCACACGCGACCCTACCTGGAATCCAACATACACGCTCCTGCACGTTAGTCAATATCGCAGCCAACACATCATACCAAAACGTCACAACCACACGCGTGCCTCGATTATAAGGCAAAAACCTACTTGGGCACGTCCCATACCATGCCTAGCAGATTTTACCCCATAATCGAGCGCCATAGCAATCAATACAAAAAAAACACTCGCATACCAACTCACACCATGCGTCACTTTCTCACACCTCGCACCTCAGGCCAATTCCCGCTCATTCTCACTCTTCCACCACTACCGCGCCCGCGTAAAACGCATCAGGCCAACGGTCTTCTGACCTCGTCAGGCATCGACACCCCGTCGGGCCGGGCATCGTCACCTCGTCAGGGACGGCATCGTCCCGCGTAAACGAACACGCCTCAGGACGGAATCCTACACACACTTTCCTTCTACCGTGCCCGCGTAAAACGCATCAGGCCAACGGTCTTCTGACCACGTCAGGCATCGACACCTCGTCAGGCCGGGCATCGTCACCTCGTCAGGGACGGCATCGTCCCGCGTAAACAATCACGCCTCAGGACGGATCGTTTCCAACCAATCCCACATTTCCAAACCTTCGTTCCACACTCTCCACACGTACCACGCCACCACACAAACACACTGCCAAACATACACACTTCACACACATTCCATAATTTCGCATTCTCGTCACACGAACACGCACCACTTAACCACACGCTCTTGGCACGCGAATTCAATGCACATTCACATCACCATATCACCACACTTCACGGCTACACAAACACGGCACGCCACCACACCACATTCAGCCCAATGCACAAACCAAATCAGCCCACAACGATTTCCAGGCCAACCAACAAGCACAATCACACAACCACGCACAATTTTCCATTCAAAGCACAATCCCATTAATTAATCGCACAAATTAATTCCGATCAAACCCCAACATCACAGCCCTAATCCAAGCTCCCTAAACCTCAAAATTTCATTGCCTAATCAGTCCGAGAAAGATAAAAACCGAGAGTGAACAAAATCGGGTCCAAACTGGGCTGATTACACAGTGACCGAAATCCAAACAAAATAAATAGTAAACGAACTCCAAAAATTCTAAATTTTGGATATGTCATAAAACACATCTTGATCAACATTTCTTATGAAGAACACGAAATCCGGTTCAATCTACAACCATGCCGTTTTGTCCCTTGAAATCAGACCAAAATCAGTTCCTTCAAACAGACCGTTTTGTCCTCAAAATACATTTATTTCAACACACAAATCACCTTGAAAAGCTTTGAAATTTTTATATGTTATAACCACGAGTGTCCCCAACAACTTTTGTGAAGAAAGTATTTTGAAAATAGACCTGGAAAAATTTATAAAAATTCGAACAGACCCGAAGGTCGGGTGAACAGTAAATCGGGCAGTTTTATTTCGGTCCAAAGAGGAAGTTCCGAATGGCATCAAATGACTTCCAAAAATTCCCAAATTAAAATATGTTATAATTCAAGAAGTTATGAACAACTTTCATGAAGAACACTTCCTCAAATTCGGACCACACAAGTCACAGTAAAAATAACAAAAACCAGCGACGCAGCAGCAACTAATCCGGAAATCAGCCAACACACACCACCGACCACACCAGCCACTAAATCAGTCCAAAATAACCACGAAAATCACCTAAACTGAACCCTAAACGAGCCTAGCAATACCCGAGGTCCTAGGTGTCGATTGGGGAAGTCACTTACCTAAGAAAGGCGAGAAGAACAGGCTTAAACGTGCAGATCAGCAGCAGCAACACCAGCAGCAGCAGCAACGGTGGAGAGGAAACAAAAATGAAGAGAATGAGAGAGAGAAAAAGGGAGAGAGTGATCGTGGAAAAAGGGGGGGGGAGTGACCGGCTTGGGGAACAAGAATGGGAGGAGAGAGAGAGAGAGAGAGAGAGAGAGAGAGTTTGACTAATTTGGACCAAAATTTTCAAAATGCCCAAAATACCCTTGAACACTTGGCCCACATTAATCATTATCCAATAATTCAAGGGCAAAGTGGTAATTCAATAATTCCAATTTCTTTTTCACTTATTTTAATCCTCAATTATTGCCCAAAATTATCCAAAATTCGGAATTCCCAATACAGGGTCCAGGGGCAAAATGGTAATTTTCCGGTCCCGGGGCGAAATTCCAATTTTCGCACATACGTGTTCCATATATGCGTGGCCAACATAATATGGCGTCGGAATCGCGAAATTCACTTTTTAAGCCCTCGAAAATCGACTGCGAAGTTTCGGGAATAAAATAATATTATTTTTCCAATTTTTGTCGAAATTCCAATTTTTGTCAAAAACTGTTCCAAATGCGCGTGGCTACCCCAAAATGACCTTGGCCGCGAAAAATAACCTCAAACGGCCTCCGAATCCAGCCTCGGTGCCCACAGGGGCAAAACCGTAATCTTCCCGGTCCTGAACCGAAATCCATTTTTTTGTAGAAATGGGTGGCCCCAAGGTTGGCCAAGCCAAAAACGTCATCGGCCGCCCAAAATTGTCACTTTCAAAATTCTCGATTCCCGGGCCCGAATTCCAAGAAATGACTAAAATCGAGCAATCGCGACTTTAGCTTATCTCTGGCTAACGGGTGGCTCATTGGAATTACGCGCTCTCGACCCGTGACAGACACTAAGTCAAATCACGTTTAAGTTTGCTCAAACCAAGGCGACTTCGATTGTCATATAATTGCGAGGGTCTGTCACTAGTGCCCTTTGGACACGATCAATCAAATAGATCGGTCTCGGTTAGCTCAAAACATTCCCCCGTCAATCCATATGGTCGAAGATCAAACCCAGGTCAAGTTCTTTAGTCGTGCGAACTCAATCCCGTACTGGCCTTACCCCTAAGGTTAGCATCCCGAGAATGCGCGGGTCTCGGGTGAGATCTCACTATAGTGCATTGATCAATTTCATTTCTTAAATCCCGGGAAAAGGATCGAAAATTCAGACTGTTACAATTCTTTCCCTCTAATAAAAATTTCGTCCTCGAAATTTACAACTATACCTGCTATCCAAACAGATGGGGGAGATGACGTCTCATTATCCTTTTTCCCAAATGGTACCTTCTGTCCCGTAATAATCTCAAACATCTTTGACCAATGGGACCGTCTTAATCCTTAAAACTGGTTCCTTCCCATTTGCCCCTAAAATCCAATATACATATTCCCAACATATCCTTTACAGTCCGTATAGTCCTTCCAAACTGGTCATCCAATAAGATTTCTTACTTAAATCCCGACAACAACGCAACTATCGAGGTTCCTTCTCAACTCCTTACAACCTCAAATCTAATGTGTCCAGCCGGACTAAACTGAATCACTCTGATACTGCATTCCATTACAGCATTCTATTCGACTAATCAATTCAAACCTACAATCAAATCGAAATCACACATAACCAACAAAGCCAAATCTATTCCGCTTTCTACACCACCAAACACCATTTCACCGTCTAAACATCCCAACAGCATGCACATCATCAATGGCATAATCACACATGCTGATACTTCTGAAAACCATTTCAATCCAGCCATATAACAAATCAAGCAGACATAGACGAGTGCGACGCCCCCGAATCTATAAAACAAAAGCTGCATAATTATGCAAAGAACCCATACCTGGGGTTACGCCTGGCGCATCCTCAACTCCCTTTCGCGTCAAGGCGTAGACACGTCCTTGTGCCGGCGGTCTGCTCGAATTAGCCGGCGGGGTTGCACTAGTCGGATTCCTAATCCGAGGTGTCTGCGATGCTGGAGGCGGTCGAACCTGAAGATTTGGACAATTCTTTATGTGATGGCCCATTCCACCACACCCAAAGCATGCCCCAGTCACACTTGGACAGGGACCATTCCCATGATATCTCCCACATCGTCTACAGGCGGAATTAGATTGATGTGCCGGCTTCCCAATATTTCTTCTCGCCGGTGGAACAAAACGTCGGTTCTCCATCATCGGCCTTTTCCCTTGCTGACGATCGTCCCCGGCTAAGATGTGTTGTGATCCAGACGCGGCGGCTCTTTCCGTCATATCCTGTTCCATAATCTGAGCTCGCCTATACATTTCTCCATAATCCTTAAGATCGTGCGACAATATCTGACTCCGAAGATTCGGCTTCAATCCGTCCCGAAATCTTCGAGCCCTATCCCGTGGATTTTCTACCATTGTCGGGGCAAACTTTGCCAACCTCGCAAACTCCGCTTCATATTGATCAACTGTCATCTGTCCTTGGCGTAAACGCATGAATTCCATCAACTTCCTTTCCTGGGCATTTTCCGAGAAATACTTCTCATAGAAACTCTCAACAAATGCAGCCCAAGTCTGAGCCGTTCCCTCGGGGAATACTCTACCTTCGGTGGCCTGCCACCAATCATGAGCATTTTCCTGTAACTGATACACCGCCAACATTACTTTCTCCTCATCGGTGCACCCCAAAACTTTAAAAGTTTTCTCCAATGATTCCACCCATCTCGGTGCAGTCTCGGGGTCACCACGACCATGAAACTGAGGCGGCTTCAACTTAATGAATTGTTCCACTAATTGGGGCATCTGTCTAACCCCTGCTGGTTGAACCTGCCCTTGCTGGGCTTGATTTCCTCCAACATCAGCATTCTCATTAACTACAGCAGCTGCAGCCTCAGCAGCTTGGGCGGTCGCATTATCTCGCTCTTGGGCTTGCCTATCCATCATATTCCCAATCCTCTCTAATACCCTGAGAACTCCTTCCATACGCGGATCTTCTGCAGGTCTAACATCAGCTCTGGGGTCCACTGCAGCTCCAATACCAACTCCAGGGTTTCCTACCACTCTAGCATCCATACCCAAATCCTCTACGACTCTAGCTCTAGCACCACCTCGACCCCGTACTCCTCTTCCTGCACCCCTTCTTGTACCTCTTCCTATTCCTCTTCCTGCACCTCTTCCTTGGCTACTCATTGTATCAGCTTCCTACTATTCTCCTACCTGCTATAAGTCCACACAGATATCAGAGGTCTAGGCCAACTACACTAGTCTAAATCCTAGGCACAAAACTCGACAAGCAGCATTCAACAACCAACAACTCACCATCAAATCAATCACCTAATATCAAATCAACACCACTAAGCACTCAACAGGGTTCTCGTACTCACCTCAAGTCCTGCCGCACCTTCGTCTCAACCAACATCACAATCACAATAAACCACTCAGCAATCACAGGCGCGTATTCACAGGACATGCATAACCAGCATAAACACGCAATCTACAAAGAGCTCCCTAACTGGCTACCCTGAAGTCGTCGCTCCTTATCACTCCAGGTCTCGACCTAACTGATATCGAGTAAACCTTGCTCTGATACCAATTCAAAACGGGGTTGTCACGCCCCGAACCCCCATCGAGCTCGCGACATCCCCTGCTCCGGTCGAAATAATGCGACGTCCCAGGAACATCGCCGACCCAACCCAAACATCAGAGCCACATGCGGAAGCGAATATAAAAACCCCGGACAGAAAGATGACGACAACGGGGTAGAACACCACAACAATCACACAGCAACAAATATATACAAACATCGTATTACAGACATAAATACAGACGAACATTCTCCGTCACCGTTTTAACAAGAGTTCAGGGGTTTGGTTATCTTAACTTCACTATCGGATAACCCAAAATAAACAACCCCTAAAATACCCTAGGGAAGGCCTACTGGTCGCCTCCTATCCAATCCGCTCCTGTTTCCCTGGCTTGGATATTTGGACACTCGCCTGCAGTTCCACCGGGCACCAAAAGCGTTTCCTCGAACTTCCAAAAGAAAAGGCGCACTTCCCGGGTTTACGACTGGGGGTCTGAAAGTGGCGGTTATACAACCGTGAGACGAATCTCAATAAGTGTACAACCCCAAACCCCACGTAGGCACTCACGTACCGCCAGATGAAACATACATAACACACAACAATCAACCAAACTAGCAACCACACGCGACCCTACCTGGAATCCAACATACACGCTCCTGCACGTTAGTCAATATCGCAGCCAACACATCATACCAAAACGTCACAACCACACGCGTGCCTCGATTATAAGGCAAAAACCTACTTGGGCACGTCCCATACCATGCCTAGCAGATTTTACCCCATAATCGAGCGCCATAGCAATCAATACAAAAAAAACACTCGCATACCAACTCACACCATGCGTCACTTTCTCACACCTCGCACCTCAGGCCAATTCCCGCTCATTCTCACTCTTCCACCACTACCGCGCCCGCGTAAAACGCATCAGGCCAACGGTCTTCTGACCTCGTCAGGCATCGACACCCCGTCGGGCCGGGCATCGTCACCTCGTCAGGGACGGCATCGTCCCGCGTAAACGAACACGCCTCAGGACGGAATCCTACACACACTTTCCTTCTACCGTGCCCGCGTAAAACGCATCAGGCCAACGGTCTTCTGACCACGTCAGGCATCGACACCTCGTCAGGCCGGGCATCGTCACCTCGTCAGGGACGGCATCGTCCCGCGTAAACAATCACGCCTCAGGACGGATCGTTTCCAACCAATCCCACATTTCCAAACCTTCGTTCCACACTCTCCACACGTACCACGCCACCACACAAACACACTGCCAAACATACACACTTCACACACATTCCATAATTTCGCATTCTCGTCACACGAACACGCACCACTTAACCACACGCTCTTGGCACGCGAATTCAATGCACATTCACATCACCATATCACCACACTTCACGGCTACACAAACACGGCACGCCACCACACCACATTCAGCCCAATGCACAAACCAAATCAGCCCACAACGATTTCCAGGCCAACCAACAAGCACAATCACACAACCACGCACAATTTTCCATTCAAAGCACAATCCCATTAATTAATCGCACAAATTAATTCCGATCAAACCCCAACATCACAGCCCTAATCCAAGCTCCCTAAACCTCAAAATTTCATTGCCTAATCAGTCCGAGAAAGATAAAAACCGAGAGTGAACAAAATCGGGTCCAAACTGGGCTGATTACACAGTGACCGAAATCCAAACAAAATAAATAGTAAACGAACTCCAAAAATTCTAAATTTTGGATATGTCATAAAACACATCTTGATCAACATTTCTTATGAAGAACACGAAATCCGGTTCAATCTACAACCATGCCGTTTTGTCCCTTGAAATCAGACCAAAATCAGTTCCTTCAAACAGACCGTTTTGTCCTCAAAATACATTTATTTCAACACACAAATCACCTTGAAAAGCTTTGAAATTTTTATATGTTATAACCACGAGTGTCCCCAACAACTTTTGTGAAGAAAGTATTTTGAAAATAGACCTGGAAAAATTTATAAAAATTCGAACAGACCCGAAGGTCGGGTGAACAGTAAATCGGGCAGTTTTATTTCGGTCCAAAGAGGAAGTTCCGAATGGCATCAAATGACTTCCAAAAATTCCCAAATTAAAATATGTTATAATTCAAGAAGTTATGAACAACTTTCATGAAGAACACTTCCTCAAATTCGGACCACACAAGTCACAGTAAAAATAACAAAAACCAGCGACGCAGCAGCAACTAATCCGGAAATCAGCCAACACACACCACCGACCACACCAGCCACTAAATCAGTCCAAAATAACCACGAAAATCACCTAAACTGAACCCTAAACGAGCCTAGCAATACCCGAGGTCCTAGGTGTCGATTGGGGAAGTCACTTACCTAAGAAAGGCGAGAAGAACAGGCTTAAACGTGCAGATCAGCAGCAGCAACACCAGCAGCAGCAGCAACGGTGGAGAGGAAACAAAAATGAAGAGAATGAGAGAGAGAAAAAGGGAGAGAGTGATCGTGGAAAAAGGGGGGGGGAGTGACCGGCTTGGGGAACAAGAATGGGAGGAGAGAGAGAGAGAGAGAGAGAGAGAGAGAGTTTGACTAATTTGGACCAAAATTTTCAAAATGCCCAAAATACCCTTGAACACTTGGCCCACATTAATCATTATCCAATAATTCAAGGGCAAAGTGGTAATTCAATAATTCCAATTTCTTTTTCACTTATTTTAATCCTCAATTATTGCCCAAAATTATCCAAAATTCGGAATTCCCAATACAGGGTCCAGGGGCAAAATGGTAATTTTCCGGTCCCGGGGCGAAATTCCAATTTTCGCACATACGTGTTCCATATATGCGTGGCCAACATAATATGGCGTCGGAATCGCGAAATTCACTTTTTAAGCCCTCGAAAATCGACTGCGAAGTTTCGGGAATAAAATAATATTATTTTTCCAATTTTTGTCGAAATTCCAATTTTTGTCAAAAACTGTTCCAAATGCGCGTGGCTACCCCAAAATGACCTTGGCCGCGAAAAATAACCTCAAACGGCCTCCGAATCCAGCCTCGGTGCCCACAGGGGCAAAACCGTAATCTTCCCGGTCCTGAACCGAAATCCATTTTTTTGTAGAAATGGGTGGCCCCAAGGTTGGCCAAGCCAAAAACGTCATCGGCCGCCCAAAATTGTCACTTTCAAAATTCTCGATTCCCGGGCCCGAATTCCAAGAAATGACTAAAATCGAGCAATCGCGACTTTAGCTTATCTCTGGCTAACGGGTGGCTCATTGGAATTACGCGCTCTCGACCCGTGACAGACACTAAGTCAAATCACGTTTAAGTTTGCTCAAACCAAGGCGACTTCGATTGTCATATAATTGCGAGGGTCTGTCACTAGTGCCCTTTGGACACGATCAATCAAATAGATCGGTCTCGGTTAGCTCAAAACATTCCCCCGTCAATCCATATGGTCGAAGATCAAACCCAGGTCAAGTTCTTTAGTCGTGCGAACTCAATCCCGTACTGGCCTTACCCCTAAGGTTAGCATCCCGAGAATGCGCGGGTCTCGGGTGAGATCTCACTATAGTGCATTGATCAATTTCATTTCTTAAATCCCGGGAAAAGGATCGAAAATTCAGACTGTTACACCGAGAGGTCGCAGCCTTCGACCTCGCTGGATGGCTGTGAGGGCAGCCTTGCACTAGGCTGGTAAGAGTCGAGCCTCGTGGTCATGGTTGAGGCTCAACCTTGTCAAATTCAGCGAGGTTGTGCCTCACCTAGCCATGACGAGGCTTGAGTTCGCTATTGTCAACGAGGGCGATCCTCGCTGGCTTTGGCCCCTAGCCAATCGCCGATCCGGTGACCAGCTAGACAAAGAAGAAAGGGAAGGAAAAAAAGAAAAAGAAAGAAAAGATAAAAAATAAAGAAAATTAAAAAATAAACAAAAAATTCAAAAATATATAAAAATATTATTAAAAGTTATTCACGTCAGCGTTTGCAGTGCCATGTAGATTAATTGGCATTCACGTCAGCAATATCAGGCTAAATTAGCCAAAAGGAATGAATTGGCACAAAAACAAAAGGTTTATGATTGAATTGGCACCAAAGGAAGGTTTAGAACTAAATTGGCACCAAGGGAAGGTTTATGACTAAATTGGCATAAATGCAATAGGTTTAGGATTTTTGTGACACTTTTCCCTCAAATAATAACTCGTGAACTTGTTGCCACTCATTCACTTGACTAGATATTGCAGTAAACCAACATTTCTAGTACAAAAAAAAAAACAATAACTAGCATTCTAAAATAGGTCATATAAGAGAATTGTTATTTTCACAGGGACTGAAATGGCAACAAGTGTAGGTACTAAGTTCAAGTCATACACTCATTTTACATGACATGTTTATGAGTCTAACTCCTTGTCGCAGTACAGATTTTCAACCGATTTTCAAAGCATAGAGACAATGCAAAACTAGAGTGCTCTCACGTTGAGCTATAACAGTAACTGCCTGACCGGCCTGAGAGGACATGAGGACAATGGAAGCCGGCCTACGATCGGTCCTAGCTTTCATCGCCGGCAAAAATGCCTTGATCATGTTGAACCTGCCGATCAGATTGACGTCTATCATGAACCTGACCTGGCCCAACTGCTGCTTGTCCAGTTCCCTGGGGACGTACACCCCCTGGTTCACCACCAGCACGTCGACCGGCCCAGCCTCCTCTGCGCCGCGCCGTCGAAGTCACGGATGTCTGCGGAGAAGGTCGCAACATCGATCCCCGTGGCGAGCAGGATCGCCTGCCTGGCCTCCTCCAGCTTGGCCTGGGACCGGGTGAGGATCGAGACGCGGGCGCCCTCGGCCGCAGCACGGTGGGCGAGGGCAAGGCCGATGCCGCTGGAGCCCCCGGTGATGAAGACGTGGCAGTTCTTGAGGGGTATCTTGACGGGGCGGGGGCGGACGATGATGGAGAGAAGGAGGAGGAGGGAGAGGGGGAGGAGGAGGATGAGGAGGAGGAGGGAGAGGAGGGAGAGCGCCGCCATTGAGAGCGTTGCTGGGGGAGTCAACCAATTCGAGACTTTTTGTGCGACAAGTCCGGAAGGGAGGATCAATTCGGGAGGGGGAATCGAGGCATGGGGACCCACCCCCCCGGTTTATCTTCTAATAACGTGTGTAAGTAGTGTATTGAAAATAACAGCATCTCCTTATCAAATACAATGCGACAGTCTACCTCGAACGAATAAATAATTTATTTCTACTTTTTCGATGAATAACTAAGTTATCCTTAATTATACTGATAATTTAACCTCGACTCATATACACCAAAATCTTTTGTATAGAAATACGTCTCTACTTTTGCTGCACACTTTGATTCATTCCTCAAAAGAGATCTTCGGAAGCGGTAATTTAGATGCTCGTGAGCTCCAAACTCGACCAATTTAAGTTATTTTGGAGTGAGCCTAACCTTATTAAACCAAAGCTCTAGGTTCAAAGTATGAGATCTACTCACCACAAGACCATAAAGCACAATCATACTAGCAATTAACAATCACATATCATTCTGAGTCACTATAATTCAGAAACTACCAATCTGTCATTTATTCAAGGTATATCTTATTTATTTACATATTCATGCTAGAATAGTAAAATCACTCAAGGAACATAACATATATTCTACATAATTTAAGTACTTGTAATCTAATCCCAATCTAATGTGATAACTAATTCACATATTGTAAGCACGCATCATGATGTAGATTCACAGGCATATTAAGAATCCACATACTCACAAAGGCAATCGCAAGCGCCAACCATGCCAATTTTCCTTCAACACTTTCCTACTACAATAGTAAGGAGATGAACATATTCAAAACGAGTGTTCACATACACTTTTTGTTTACACTAAAAAATAATCAACTTTTCGTTATTATAGACATGTGAAAGACTTAATCGACGAGAGCAGAGTTTGATCATTTATGAATAGAATTATCAATAATTTGAAGGGAATCGACGGCGCATTAGTGAAGTTATCAATGACACAACGTGAAGATATTGACGAGAACCTTAGAGTTGATAGACAAAATCATCGACATGGACACTAAGCAATCGACAAGAAGATAACCACTGATTAGTTATTTTGCTGCAATTTTAGGATTGTTGAAACTTTTCGTAACCACTGGGAAGTTATTTCTTTCTTGGTAACTATTTGTAACCTATGTTTGTAACCTTCATTGGTAACCACCGATTGTAGGATTTAGAAAGCCACATCGTACTCTTCAAAATCCCCTACACAAACAAACAAATCCTGCTATCTTTCAATTATCTTTTGATTCCTGTATTATAGTTATAGCTGTAGTTTTCAAATCCTCGCTGTCGATTAAATTCTGGCGTTGTATCTTTATGTCCTTTGACTTTGTGTTGATTAAATTCCGGCATAGTTTGTGTACTTTCTGTTCCATATGAAAAGAAATTATTGATTTCCTTCTACATCTGTGATATTTCCTTTCCAGAATCATCACGGCCTGTCTCCTCTCATAAAAAACCAAAGAACGACTTTGGATAAAAGTTATTTCATTGTGGATCCAAATTCTAACGAAACATCTTTTTGGTATGCTTGATGGGATCGATATGGTCAATTTGAGGAAGTACAATGTCGAGAACAATGAATCATGTAGAGCCTGATCATGCTGTGGTAACAACCCCAGTGATATGGCTATACATCCAAGACCTCAACCTCTACACCAGCAGAGCCAAGCCAAGGGGGGAAACGTTGAAATCCCGCTGCACTTTATGGAGGAACAGTCGAGGGTGTTAGCACCAAACCCCACTTTGGAGGCTACCGTGAAGATGTTATTCTAGGAGCAACAGAATAAGATGGCGAATCACATCGCAAGACACCTCTCTAATGTGAACAAGCTCGGGACATTGAATAAGTTCATATCGATCCAACCCTACGTAGCGATTTCCAGGTATGTTCGTCAAATTCTTAGTCAATTGAACGATGTAAATAATTTATGCCAAGTAATCCCACCACCAGTCAGCATTTTACAAAGTCCTCAAAATCCCATTTACCTTGAACCTAGGGGCAGGAAGGGAAAATTTATCAACTTGCAAATCCTAATCAAGTGGCCGAACTCGTATTACAAGAATTAGGTGTAGATAGAGAAATGGTCAAGCCAATATATAGAAAGCCACATCGTGATTGGGTTGACACTATGCCTTACCCAAGAGAATTCAAAACTTTGGTTGATTCATTTTCAATGTGGAGTGGCAATAACGAATGAATTCCTGAGACTTAGGTTATTCCATTTGCTTTATAAAAACTGCATTTACTTGGTATGTAAATTTATCTCTTAACTCAGTCCATGTTTGTGCTAAGATAAAAAGATAATTCCATTCTCAACTTTATAGAACGTTGATTTTAGAATATATCAATACGATTATGAGTCAGTCGATTCGTTTGTTGCTCGATTCAAGATGGCTAGAAATAAATACCTTACTTCACTCTTAGAGAAAGAATTCACAAATTTGCCTTTTGGTGGATTGAAATTCAATCATATAGAAAAATTCAAACACCAAATTTTGTGGATTTAGTCCAATTGGCAATGATAGTGTCTAAGTATGAGCAACTACTTAAGGACAAAGATAGAGGGCCACATGAAGACTTCACATAAAATGTCCCTTTCATGCAAAAATATAAGTTAGATAATGAATCCGGCCAAGATAAAATTCGAAAATGAAAAATCAAATTTGTCGAGAACAAGGGGCACATGATGACCCTTGATTATCTGATTTAAAAGAATCAAATGATGAATGAATTATTCATTTCTTTAAAAATGGGCATTTGTTTACATAAAAAAATGATCAACTTTTGATGTGATAAACTTAATCGATAAGAGCAGAATTTGGTCATTTATGAATAGAATTATCAATAACTTGACGAGAATCGATAACTCATCAGTGAAGTTATCGACGAGAATCTTGAAGTTGATCGGCGAAGTCATTGACATCGACAGCAAGCAGTCAACTAAAGGATAATCACTGGTTGGTTATTTTAACTTATGTTAGTAACATCTCTTTGTAATCTCTGTTGGTAATCGTCAATTGTTGGCTTTAAATAGCCACATCGTACTCTTTATAAATCCCCTCGCACAATAAAACAAACCCTCTTATCTTTCAATTATATTTCAATTCATGTATTGAAGTCATAGCTATAGTTTTCAGATCCTCGCCGTTGAATAAATTCCAGCATTACATCTTTATATTCTCTAACTTAGTCGTCGATTAAATTCCGACAAAGCTTTTGCATTTTTGGTTTTGTTTGAAGTGAAATCATCTGTCTACTTATGTTCCTATGATATTTCCTATTCGGAGTCACCACAGAACCTGTCTCCTCTCATAAAAAACCAAAGAATGACTTTCGGTAAAAAGTATTTCATCATGGATGCAAATTCTTGCGAAACACTTTCAAAACACATTATTTAAGTTTGTTCAAGATAATGGGCATAAGGACACTAGAAAGTGTCAAAAGTTTCGTACGACGCTCACTTTAGTGCCAAAAGCTTTCGTAGACTCACTTAAGTGTCAAATTGGAAAAAAAAAACGATCACTTAAACGGACTAAAATGGTCCGTCGCAAATGTTGCGAGGTAAAAATTTCCTCGAAAAATTTGCGACGGACATATTAAGTCTGTCGCAAATTTTGCGAGGGAATTTTTACCGTTCGAAATTTGCGACGGACATATTGAGTCCGTCGCAAATTTGCGACGGATTTTTATTTCCGTCGAAAATTTTTTGTCGGTCGAAAATTTGCGACGGAACTTAAAGTGTCCGTCACAAATTGTCGACGGACATTGGAGTTCCGTCGCATATTTGCGACGGATATTGGATTTCTGTCACAAAATTTGCGACGAAAATCCAATGTCCGTCGCAAATTTGCGACGGAACTCCAATGTCCGTCGCAAATTTGCGACTTTTGTACACGCTCCTCTCCCCCTTCCCTGACGCCGCCCAGCCTCGCAGCCGCCCCGCAGCTCCCCCGCCTCACCCCACAGGCCCCCTCGCCCGTCGCCGGTCGCGGATTAGCCACCCCGCAGCCCCCTCGCTCGTCGCTCGCCCCCCGCCGGTCGCGCCCTCGCCCCCACCCCTCCTCGTCGCCCTCGCTGCATCCAAGCAGCGGCCTGAAGCCTTGCCGCTGCCGACCAGCAGACCGACGCTGTTGCCGCCCAGCCTCACCGCCGTCGCCCGCCCGCCAGGAGCCGCCCCACGCCGTCGGCCCGCAACCTCCCCATGTCGTCGACCCGCAGCCGCCGCCGTCACCGTCACCGCCCACCATCAACCGGTCGAGGCTCTCGCCGGAGCAGCTCCCCGCCCATTGCTGCCCTCGCCGGAGCATAGCCACCATGGCCGCCGGCCAGCCGCCACCGACGCCGTCGTCACCGTCATCGCCGCCCGACCGACTAGTCACCATTTGGGCCCACGCCCACGCCGGGACCGCCACTGTTCGATCGGCCGGTTTTTGTCGTCCTTGAACCAAGTAAGCAACTCCCTAAACCCTAGTTAGTATAATTAGGTAATTAGTCGAACTTGTTTAGGGATTATTTAGGATCACTTTTCATTGGCTAAGTTACGGGTCGATTTCAGGATTGCATGTGGCTTTAATCGATGGTCGACTGGTTAATTTGTCTATTATGTGGATGATTAAGCGTTAAATGACGATAGGGTGATTGATTAAGCGTTTTCACAGAAAATGCTTGAAAATTGAACAATCCTATAAAAAAATCATTAAAAATTATGGAAAATTAAAAAAAACGGTATATGTTGGCAACAAATATGAAATTTGACCATAAAATTTTTTTAAAATTTTTAAAAAACTAAAATTTCATAATATCACAAATTGCCAAAATATATTAATGGGATTCATAGTATATTTGTTTGTAGGAAATTGCACGTCATAAATACTCGATACTGGCTCATTGCAAGGAAATATTTTCTCAATCTTTCCATCAAAATGGTAAGCTTCGTCATGTATATCATTATGTGTCCGTAATACGTGTCAATAGTTCTTTACATATTCGTATAACCTTCCTACTTGTCAGTATAAACGTGGAGGTCACATGCATAGAAGACAAGCCTCTTCCTCGTCCTCGTCCCCATTCCTTTCCTCTTCCCCTGTCCCGTCATCTAACCCTCAACCACAATATGGTCCGTCACAATATGGACACGTTGGCCCTTCCTCCAACACTCAACAACATGTTACGGGACTTGGCCACATGCCAACTGAATCTCCTCCAGTTCAATCTCCTTTAGCTCCTTCTCCTATCGTTCCACCGCATTATTCGGCGGAACAATCGAATATTGACCGAAACACGGGTCAAGAAGATAACCAATTCTTCATATGCCCATTTGGAGATTCGTAAGTACTTCATTTTTATTTTAGTATATGTAATATTTAGGGCTTTAGATATTGATGTCAACTGAATTGTCGATGTTGCATAATATCCGTATGATTGCAGATTCACGGATGCTCTGACTGTTGTAAGGGAATTGAACAAAATAGTAAGAAACTTTTGGATGGGAGAGTATATTTCTTACAGAAGTGTTCCACAAGAAGTGAAAGAAATGTGATGGAATGAGTTCAAAGTAAGTTTTACATATTTTATTTTCTCACCAATTAAGTTTGGTGTAGTATATTGATGGTCAAGAATGATATAAAGGGACTAAAACAACTCTGTAGTTTTCGATACCTAAAGGACCAGATATTTTCCCCGACGTGAACTTTACAAAATCTGTCTATATTTGTCTGGTGCATGATTATGGATATGTGATCATCATAATAACTTTCAATTTGTGTTTTTATTCATTGCAGCGGAAGTTCAAGTGGGAGGAAGCAGAAGACAATGAAGTGAGAAGAATTTTCGATAAGAAAATCGGTGATTTTATGCGAAATGTCATGAATAGAGCGAAGATCAAGTAAGTGAAGCCGTCTTTTATTACAGCTGACAATTGGGCGGCAATTAACAGATTTTGGGCATCTGAACAGAGTCGACAACTCTATGAGCAGAATAAGAAGAATCGATCTTCCAGTTCTAGTGATGGGTCAGCCACATATGCTGGGGGCTCTATCAACATTGCGGAGCATCGCAAACGACTAGTAAGTCTGTTAAATGAGTTATAAGTTAATTTAATTCAATTACTCATGTTTACATTTTGTAGACACAAGAATTGGGGACGGAACCGACATTTGCAGCTACATTTGAACGCACATTTCAAAAGAAAGATAAGACATGGACTGGCGATCGAGCAAAAGCTGTTAAGGTATGTAAGGTTATACTTTGGCTTATATGTAAACTATAATGAAAACCGTGAATGCTTTCAATATTTATGGTAGATATATATATATATATATATATATATATAGTGATTTTATTTTCATCTACATTGTTAAAGTAGGAAAAATATGATGAACTTTTAATGAGCAGTGCTAGTGGTAATGATGATTGTCCTGAGTCCGGGCCATCAGCTGATAATATGGCATTATGGATGGAGGCAACAGGTGGAGTGAAAAAAGGGAAAATATTTGGGATGGGATCGTTGTCAAGGATGTACATGCCGAATAATCGTGGAAGTTCATCATCCACTGCAACTGGTCGAAGGAGGTCACGACAGGACGAGCAATTGACCCAAGAAGTGGATCGTCTGAAAAATGTACTTGTTCAGAAGGACGAACAAATGAATAACTTAGAACAACAAATGGCACTCGTTATGCGACACCTTAACCTCAATCGCTATGACGATCCTCCTGTACCTCCAGCCAATTCAATAGGTGATGGGCACAATAATGACCAACACATTGATGCCGAGAATGCTGATGATGATGATGATGATGATGATTTTCTCTAGAGTTTCTAGTTAAAATTCTCAAAATCGGGGGTAAGCTTGCTTCATAATCTTGGTTTTTCATAATTTCACTCATATTCATATGTAAGAACATTTATGTTCGTCCTGAAACGTTTTTTTGTTAACCCTCTTGTTATTTTATACCTAGTTCCACATCCATGCATAAACGCTTCTTTTACATTCTGGACTGATTATGTATCGACATTTCCTCAGGTCTCGACAAAAGTGACTACTTTTAGTGTCCTGCCATCGTACCAAAGCTGCGTCTTCTTGTGTATGGTTTTTCTGCGTCTTCTATGGTTGTCCTACCTCTTAGTTCATGTTTTGAATGCATTGTAAGATTGGATATCAAATAGCATCATGTCAGACTCTGCAACTTTCCTTCAGTTATTTGTTTCAATTATATGTCATTGTGGCTGATTTGTCAGAATCTATGGTTTGTTCGTTTTTCTGTTTCAATTATATGTCATTGTCTCCTTTGTTTGATATGGACAAGAATTTATGGCTGAAATGATGTAAAAATAGCGACGAATATTTTAAGCCGAATTTTGCGATCATTACAGTTCGTCGCTAATTTGTGACGATTACATTTTGCAACGAATTTTGCGACGAAATTTATGACGATTTTTGCGACGAATTTTCCGACGAAATTTGCGACGAATTTTCCCACGAAATTTGCGACGGATAGAGTTCATCGCAAATTTGTGACAAAATATTTGCGACGAATTTTGCGACGGATTGTATTCGTGGCTAATTTGCGACGAATTTTGTGACGAATTTATTTTCGTCGCAATTTTGCGACGAACTTTTAAATTTTCCGTCGCAAAATTTTGCGAAGACCTATTAGCGACGGAATTTTTTCTGTCGCAAAATTCATCGCAAATTTCGTTGCTAATCCGATGTTTTTTTGTAGTGAATCTCACATGGTTTCCAATTATAGTCTATTCATCCTTGAAATATGGGATGGTATGTGGTAATATTTCGTTACTCATTCAATGATTTTATGAGTTTTCGATAAATTATTGTGGTAGAGAATCGATTGAACCCTCATTTGTGGTGATTATATTGTGGTTGACCGTGTTAGTGGAGTTAAGTTCTTGGGTTATTGTGGCATTGTTCTTGGGTTCAATCGTATTACTTGTTCACTAATGGCTGTCGCTGGATCGTTTGCTGGTTTGCCACATTTTTAATTGACTTCTGTCAAGTTGGATGGAACTAATTATCCATCATGGTCTAAAGCTGTCAAAGTCTATCTTACCACCGCCAAACAACATGATAATCTTATGTCTACAATCCCCTTAGATCAGGGTAAGGCAGTTGATTGGATTGTTGGAGATGTGATGATCTGTACACTTTTATGGAATAGTATGGATCCTAAAATTAGTCCTCAATTTATTCAATGTAACTCAACTAGAGAATATTAGGAAAAGTGTGTTCTGGGCAGAATAATTTGCATCATGGAGATTAGTCCTTATCAGAGTATTATGCTCACTTCACGACACTTTGTCGACAATTAGATACTTATCTTTTAGCTTCGAGCGATGCGAATGTTGTAGTCAAATGTCAAGAGGATCTTCGAGTGATATCGTTTCTCAAGGCATTGGGGCCTGAATATTCCTTTCTTCAATAGCAAATTACATCTTAGAGCTCCCTTCTTACAGTTGATGAGGTATTTCTCAAGCTCTCTGTTCAACATCTACTGGAAAGGTTTCCACCATGGCTTTGGAGACAAGTGCTATGATCTCTCATTATTTTAGTGGATGTGGAGCTCATGGTCGTGGTTACAGGGGTCGTGGACGTGGCTTTGTTTAGAGTGGAGGTATTGGTGGTCGTGGCTCTTGCTATTGTACTAATTGCCAAAGGACTGGACATACAGAAACTTATTGCTACACTTGCTGCCTATGTAGTGGTGGAAGACTCTTCCTCACCTGCTCAACTAGATTCTATTATTGTGCAGAATATGGGAAATTCTGTCACATTGACCCATGCTGAGTATGATGCATTGGTTCGTTCTCAACTAGTGATAGGTTCTTCAGCTCCTACTACAACTCAGAAGGTAGTTTATCCTATTTATTTTCTAACTCTACAACATCCAACTCCTGGGTTATAGACTCTGGAGATACCCATCATATGACTTGTAATTTTGAGTTGTTATCTTCGTTTCATTCCACATCACCTAGGGTGTCGAATTATGTCATTTTAGTTGATGGTTCACAATCTCAGGTCACTTGGAGTAACTAATTTGAGTCTCTCTCTTTCTCTATCATGTCCTTCATCTCAAATCTCCATATAATTTGATTTATGTTAGTTTGTTAACTAAAGAACTAAAAACCTTTTCGTCTTCTTGTTATGTCTTTTAGGATCTAAGGACTAGAGAGATGATTGATAGGGGCCATGAATCAAATGGTTTGTACTACCTTGACAATAAGATGCTAGCTGCTGCGGCTGTGAAACACACATCTTTCAATGTTTATCGAATGCATTGTCGTGCTGGTCATCCACCACCGAATATTCTTCGGCGTTTATTTCCTGAGTTTGAGTCTGAGTTCTTTTCAATGTGAAGTTTATCAATTTGGGAAACACCATAAGGTCTCTTTTCCTTCTCGCATTCAGAGTCGTGCGTCTAGTCCATTTAAGCTTGTTCACTCAGATGTCTGGGGTCTGTGTCATGTTGCTGATATCTCTCGTTTCAATTTTGTTTATATTTGTGGATTATTTTTCCCAATTGACTTGGTTATTCTTAATTGCTTTGCAATCTGATAATGCCAAAGAGTATCTTGCTGCTACTTCTAGTTTTAAGCATTTTCTTGATTCTCATGGTATTATTCATCAAACTTCCTATTCATACACACCACAATAAAATTGTATAGCCAAATGCAAAAATTGCCATCTTCTTGATATTGCCCGTTGTCTTATGTTTTACATGCATAAAAAAAAACTGTCTGGGGCCATGCTGTTCTTACAGCCTGCTACTTAATTAATCGACTTCCAACCTCTGTTCTTCAGGGGGAGACACCGTTTACCATTTTACATCCAAATCGTCTTCCCTTTCCATTACCACTACGCATCTTTGGTTGTGTTTGTTTTGTCCATTTTCTTACTCTAGGTCTTGATAAGTTGGATCCTCCTGCCGAAAAATGTCTTTGTGGGATACTCTCGAACTCAGAAAGGCTATAAATGTTATAGTCCTACTCTTCGTCGTGTGCTCATGTCTACGGATGTGACATTCTTTAAAGACTAGTCATATTATAATGCTCAGATGAACCATACAGCGACTACTAATAATGGCGGGTGTATCTTACTGTCACTTCCATCACTCTCGCTTCCTTCAGCATCGTTTACAAGAATTCAGTATGCTGACCGCACTTACCATCGGCATAGTGTAGCTCCCACTACAATAGTATAGCCTTCACCGACACATGATTCATGTATTCCCTCATCATTTGTTACTCCATCTTCTAATCCTGGTCCTAATCCACCCATTGCTACTCGAAAAGGTACACGTTCTTGTGTTGGTCCTCCTATGGATAGCTATATATCTTATTCTGGTCTATCTAATTGTTTTTGTACTCGTCATCCTGTTTCAAACTTTTTGTTATCTGATAATTTATCCCCTATGTTCTCTACCTTCGTCTCATCCTTATCCTCTGTTTATGTGCCTAGCAGTGTTGCTGAAGCTTTTGTTCATCCTAAATGGCGACAAGCCATGGAAGATGAAATAAAGGCGCTCATTTATTGGATGCTAGACATGCTTTCTTACATGGTGATTTGACTGAGGAAGCGTATATGGAGTAACTACCCGGGTTTATTGCTCAGGGGGAGAATCTGGTATGTCATTTACATAAGGCTTTGTATGGATTCAAACAATCTCCTTGTGCTTGATTTGGTAAGTTAAGTGATTTGGATTAAAGCGGTGTCAAGTAGATCATTCATTTTTTAGTTCTATTTCCTCAGCTGGTTGTGTCCTTTTGGTGGTATATGTGGATGATATTATCATTACTGGTAGTGATGAAGATCGTATTCAATGACTTAAATAGTTTTTACATACTAAGTTCAATATTAAGGATTTGGGACACCTGCAATATTTCTAGGTATCGAGGCAGCTTACTCGTATGTAGGTATCAATTTATCCCATCGAAAATATGTAGTTGACATTCTTGATGAGATTGGATTTATTGGAACAAAGTTAATTAATACTCTTATGAAACCGAATGTGAAACTTGACGTAGAACATGGAGAATTATTACATAATCTAGTGAAGTATCGGAGATTGGTTTGACAAGTTGAATTATTTTACCATCACAAGACGTGATATATTTTTTGATGTTAGTGTAGTGAGTCAGTTCATGAGTTTTCCTCGTACCACTCATTGGGATGTGCTTCGGATTGTCAAGTACTTCAAGGAAGTGCTAAGCAAAGGACTATTTTTCAAGAATTATGGCCATTTGAATACTACAGGTTTCTCTAATGTATATTGGGTTGGATGTCCTACTAGTAGGAGATCTACATCGAGCTATTATGTGTTCCTTGAAGGTAATTTAGCTGCGTGGAAGAGCAAGAAACATGTAATTTCTCGTTCAAATGCTTACGCGGAATAAAGAGTTATGGCACATGTGACAATGAATTGCTCTGGTTGAGGATGCTATTATCAGAGATTGGCATGTTAACATCAGAACCATTGATGTTATATTGTGATAATCAATCAGCTATTCATATTACAAATAGTCTTGTATTCCATGAGCAAACCAATCATATTGAGGTTAATTATCACTTTATACGAGAGAAAATTCAAAAAATGGGAGATCATTTTTCAACATACAAGAATGGAAAATCAGCTTGTAGATATATTTACTAAATCTCTAAGGGGGAATAGAGTAAGTTTTTTTATGTAACAAGTTAGAATTATTCGATATCTATATCCCAACTTGAGGGGGAGTGTTAGGAAATAATTTAATGAGGGTAGCATAGTCATATAATGTTTAGAGGATTACTTATATCTATTTTTGTAATCCCTTTGATTAGAGTAATACGATATGTTTTTCTCTCCTCAAACAGCAATGAGCGCAAATACTAAGTTGAAGTCACACACTCATTGTACATGACATGTTGATGGGTCTAAATCCTTGTCACAATACAAATTTTCAAACCATGCACACCACGGTCATTGTCTCCATGAGGAGCAGGAAGTATATAATTCAACGACAATGTCAAGGCTTACTGGCACACCGGCGAGCCACGTCGATTGAATAAATTAATAAAATATGGGCCACATTGAATTTGTGATAACCCAAATCGGAGTTGGCACTTAAGTGATCGATTTTTTTTTTAAAGTGGCACTTGAGTGATTCGATGAAAACTTTTGCAACCAAAGTGAGCACTATACAAAACTTTTAGCACTTCTAATGTCCTTATGCCCAAGATAATGCAATACATACAATATGACAACAATCATGTTGGCAAATAAAATAGATGCCATTAGCTAACATTTAGTTTAACATTCAAATGTACACAAATGAACTTATCAATCTCATGATGCACAAATACCATATAGTAGCTCACTTTTGTGTGTGTGTGTGTGTGAATATATATTCCAACTCAACACTAGCCAAGACCAATCTAGACTCATGAGGCATCTCGACTAAAGATGTATCGTAACCACTAACTCATAAAAGACAGAAACATAAGCACCTCTTTACAAGGCCTCTCAGCCCATTCATCACGAGTGTCCTCTACATAGCAAAGATGAATACATCACTGTACATTCGAATGATGATGGTTATTCCATGAGATTCACATGCCACTCAAGCCATATTGGGCTACTCAAGTCATATCCTTTAGGGCCTCTTTGGTAATGTTCCAGATTCTTCGATTTTTTATTCTTTTGTTCCCCAGAACAAAAAAAAAATCCGTTGGGTAACGTCAGTCAATTTTTTTGCTCCCCAGAATAGAAAAGTAGTCAGAGAATATATTTGTAACAGAATCAAGAAGTAAAAATAATTTTCTTATTGTTTCCGGGGACAAAAAGAGAAATAGTAGAGAAACAAGATTAGCTCTCTCTTTCACAAGATATTCCCATGCTAAACCCTAAACCCCAAAACCCAAAACCCTGAAACCCTAAACATTAACCCTAAAATCCTCAACCCTAAATCTCAATACCTAAGAAATCCAAAATCCCAAACCCTAAAACCCTACCCTTAAAGCCCAAACCTCAAACCCCAAAACTAAATCCTAAAACCGTAAATCCCAAACCCTAAATCCTAAAACCTTAAACCGCAAAACCCCGAACCCTAAACCATAAATCCCAAACCTCCAAACCCGAAACACTAAAATCGAAAACCTAAACCCTATACCTAAACCCCAAAACCCAAAACCCGAATCGCTAAAACCCCAAACTCAAAACCTGAAACACTAAACACTATACCATAAAACCTAAATCCTAAAACTGTAAACCCCAAACCCACCCCAAAACTTCAAATCCGAAATCCTAAAACTCAAACCCAAAACCATAAACTGCAACTTCCTCGATCACCACCCGGTATTTGCTTTATCTATAAGGAGTAATTTCCTTTATGATTATATTAAGGTCATCCAATTCTATGTCATAATATATTCTGATTATATTTCTAGTTCGATTTTATCCAAACATGAAGAATTGTTGAGTCTCCCCTCACATTTTATATTTAAATGAAAAAATTAAGAGTATAAATTTTTAAGGTTGTAATAAACGCATTTCTATTTTTTTTCTATTCCGGGAATAGAAATTTTGTGCAATTACCAAATGTGATTTTTTGCTCAGAAACTATTCCTGAGAACAGAATTAGAAAAAACTATTTTTGAACAAAAATTGTTCCCAAGAACATAAATTTTACCAAACATACCCTTAATGTATGTTTCATAGGACTTCATGTCCTCTCAACATTGTATAGATCCGTCCTAGACAATAGAACATCTAAGCTAAAAGGGAGTTCGCTCTTTAGCAAATAGGCCGTGGCAAAGGTCTTTATAACATGGCATCATTCAAATCATTGTAACATAACAATTGTCCCGTATATTTCAATAACCACATATGCAATCTAGGCAGTTTCCTTTTCAATAATGGAAATCAAATATCCATTTATCATCATTTGTAAACCCACAAACTCTTATTCAAAAAACAGTCATCACTCGATATACAATGTCATCACGTGCAAATCATTACTACGTAACAATTTCCATGTAATCATAGTGCAAATAATATCACACTAATCTCTTGGCATTTCTTGTATTAGAAGTGAAAACCAAACAATTTATTATCATTCGCAATATACCAACCTTATGCATAAAGTAATTAAATCCAAGAGCCCGCAACATACTTACATCACATGAGTTTATGATTATTCTCAAGTTACCATTAAAACTAAAATGTAGATTGAGCTACAAGATCCATTACACAAAAGACATTTTTACACTACATTGATATTGCACTGAAAATGTTTAGAATTTGATCACCAACAATATATCAAGACTATATTCACTCTTATTATCATATTCACATCAACTTTATAAAATTTCCGCTGATCAAATTACAAGATTAACCCAACATAATTTCTCATTTCACAATTCCACGCTTTATCTCAATTATCTCTTCATCTAGCTATGCTAGTCCAATCAATTAGCTAAGGCCATTCATTTTCTATTTGATCCTTATGACTATCTTGTTGACACTATATATAACTCTCTTATTTTATATTATTACCAAAACAACCATCTTTTCAAAATATTTATTCAATTAAGTCCACATTCTGACTAGTTGGACAATTGTATAGATTAGGCAATTAAATGTAAAGCTAATTAAGAACCTATCATCATGAACATCCTTAATATGTAAATAGCTCGAAAAATTTCCAGTTTTAGAAAATGAGACCTCAAACTTCTTGAAATTACAAATTAGCTCCAATTCCACAATACTTAAATTTTTTCCCCATTTTATTTCTTTTAATTAATCTATCTCGATCACTAACTAATATTCATTTTAACTAATAAAAACCACTATTCACAGAAGATTTACATGCTGTGAATTTATATCTTTGCCTTTGTATTATACAAAATTACTATTTTAGCCCTTTTACGTGCATAGTTTAATCTCTCTAGCACTTTTGCTCATCAACATCATTCAAATCCCCTTGAAATCACTCGACCATGTTTTATCCAAGTAAATAGCCATGATTAATAGATGACTCGTGGCATATTCTAATGGTGTAACGAACATAATGAACTTTTCATGGGATATTAGTAACAAATTCATAATCATGATTCATAACATAAGTGTTATGAAATTGTTACAAGTGTAATGAACATGATAAACTTTGCGTATGCTGAATGTTACAAGTCAAATTATGAATAATCATCAGTCAAACATGATACTATCAAATTTCGAACATCTTGACTGATCCAGATCTATAAAAACCATAGTTCTCTTTCCTGTAAGATCTACATCAGGACGGCATAGACTATAACAAGCTAATTTCCAGGAAAAATATAAGTAATTCTACATGACATCACATGATAGGATCACATCAAGAAGTCTCAACTCTCGAGCGAGATATCTAATTTTCGAGGGAACTTAATACAAGAGGACCAGACTGATGAGATTGAGACAAATTTTCTGGCTGATTTGCTTCGTGACTTAAGCAAATGGCAGCCAAAAACTTCAGAAAACAACTTTGACAATTTATTTTAGGATGAAAAAGCTTATCATCTGGCCGTCCTGCTACAGAAATAGCAGCTTTCTCTTTAGCAAGCAATCCAAGACATACGAATTGAAACAACCGAGCATATGAAATCATCCTCATTTTACAAATTCTCATCATATTCCAAAATGACAAGGGTATATCAGGGAATACAGAGATCAAATAAAGGCATCATATAAAGTCATCGTGTCATGTTACAAAACTCAAAGCAACGACAGCAGCAATAGATAACAAAACAACCCGGCATTGAGGAGGTCCGCTGCAGAAAACTTACAGGTCACTGCTTACTTTGCGCATGCCACTTTTCTATACTGCTATACCAGTTCCACTGGAAGAATAGACCAGCAAGACGGAGAATACCGACACCAACCACCTCCACAAATGCCATGATGTACGATCTTTGAGGAGACAAACCAGCAGTCGCAATTGCTAGCAAGTGGCCCTCAAAGTTGCAAGGTACAATAAAACTGCCAGATTTAATTCCACTTAATGTCTTCTCTGCAACTTCATCTGCTTTCATTGCACCAGAAGAACCAGCTATTATGCTTGTTAGCTGAGGTCTTCTCTTATTTTCTGCAGTCAGGAAGTGATGTATCAACAATTGCCCATAAACAAGAAAAAGCATGGACTAATCCAAAGAGCATAGGCCAAAAAAAAATCATATTGCTGGCACATCCTCACTGTTTGATTCTTGAAATCACTCAGAGCACAGAAGCATATGGACATAAGGCGGCCAGTCATACAAACAGAGATACATTGTAGGGTACTAATTTATGGGCCGAAGCTGTTGTCATTGAAGCTGCGGGATATATAATAACAAACTTTGATAGCTATAGATGATGTCTATTCAAAGATGCCCAATAAAACAATAGATGACAAAGCGTTCCTGCAGTTAACTTAGGAAGTACCTATAAAGAGCAGGTAAGAGATCATAAGCGAGGAACAAAGCAGATGCAGCTTCATCGAAATTATCCAGAATCATGGATGCTAACTAGATTATTCTACACTTTTGTGCTGTAGAAACAACTATATGCTTCTTATCCAATCATGATTGATGAAACTAGCAGGGGAAAGCCCAAGGATTGCAGAGGAGCAATTCAGTTGTAGAAAGGAAACAACTCTATGGTTTGGAAAACAAGTGATTTGCTTCTCCTTCGATCATATAGGGGATCTCCTACTGAATCGAGTGTCATTTACATATCTAAATGTTACCAATTCACACTACGTTGTTCCGTTATGGTCGGATAACTACACAGACTCCACAAGCAATATATGGTAAAGCATCTAATCCTTGCAACTGCAAAGCAGCACAAACAGGGGGCAATCTGCAAGAGGCGAATTCACAACGAAATACCTTCCGCTAATCCAGGAGTATCGGTATCTGGTGGGAAAACAAGTGAAACATGAATGTCATCGGCAATGATCTCTTGTTGCAGTGCTTCCGCTAATCCTCGGAGCCCGAATTTGCTTGCGCAGTAAGCAGTGTAACCGTAGATCCCCACCTTCAGCAATCACCAATCAATCACCAATTCCATCAAAAAAGCATAGAGACAATGCAAAACTAAGAATGCTCTCGCGTTGAGCTAGAACAGTAACTACCTGGCCGGCCTGAGAGGACATGAGGGCAATTGAAGCCGGCCTCCGGTCGGTCCTAGCTTTCATCGCCGGCAAGAATGCCTTGATCATGTTGAAGCTGCCGATCAGATTGACGTCTATCATGAACCTGACCTCGTCCAGCTCCTGCTTCGCCAGCTCCTCGGGGACGAACACCCCCTGGTTCACCACCAGCACGTCCACCGGCCCGGCCTCCTCTGCTGCGCGCCTCACAGCATCAAAGTCACGGACATCGGCGGAGAAGGTTGCAACGTCGATCCCCGTGGCGAGCTGGATTGCCTGCTTGGCCTCCTCCAGCTTGGACTGGGACCGGGCGAGGATCGAGACGCGGGCGCCCTCGTCGGCGGCGCGGCGGGCGATGGCGAGGCCGATGCCGCTGGAGCCGCCGGTGACGAGGACGTGGCGGTTCTTGAGGGGGATCTTGACGGGGCGGGGGCGGACGATGAAGGAGAGGAGGAGGAGGAGGGAGAGAGGGAGGAGGAGGAGAAGGAGGAGGGACAGGAGGGAGAGCGCCGCCATCGCCGGAGGTGCTTCGGAGCTCGAAGGTCGGCGACGGCGGGAGGGCGGAGACGACGGCGGAGGGGACGGACGGTGGTGATGGGTTCGGAGCGGTGGGGATCGATCGGGCCTTTTCAACCGTTCGATGAGATCGAGGGCGTTGACTGAGGAGTCAATCGATTATGGTGTTTCGGCGCGGTGAGTTGGTATAAGAGAACGATTTTGGGTGTGGAAATTGAGGTGGGGGATCCGCCATTTTTGGTTTCTATCCAACGGCTCTCGTTCCCCCTCCCCCTCCCTCTCTCTCTCTCTCCGCACAAGAGGAGAGAAAATAGAAAGATATTTCATGTGATATTTTGCCCGTTTGATGTTGGAGAATTGACTTAGGATCCGTTTTGTTTCGAGGAAAATATTTTTTGGAGAAGCATTGTCCTCGTTTTCCAGTATTTTGTTCGGATAAGAAAATGAGCCATCGGAAAATGTTTTTCTAGTCAACGAAAAAGGTTTTCCTACCAAAATTTTAATTCAGAAAAATGATTTCCTTTTCGAAAGAACTGGAAAACGTTTTCCGAAATAAGGTATGAATGCTTGAATCATAAACTTTACGCTTAGGTACGGAAATCCCAACGTTAATTCCCGGATCCTCGCGTTCAGGACCAGGTCTTCGGTGGTCGAGCACGGATCCATCGAAGTCACGCACGGGACCACAGTGCTCAGGTTTAGGCCCCCGATGCCCACACCTGGGACCATCAAGGTCGAGCCCGAACCCCTAGTGCCCGTACCTGATGCTCCGACACTTGAACTGTGACATCCTCGTTTTGACCCCAATTTCAAAAGTAGAAATCAAAGACGAAATTACTATTCAGGATTACGCAAATTGAAGACGAGCCCAATTGAAGAAGACAAGGCCAAAATGGTCTCCTTCTCTTCTTTTATTTCTTGCATATTAATGCAATTTATGATAATTGGAAAACTTGGCTTGGAAGTTCAATTCCTAGCCAAGCGTTCTAGCTTGTTGAGCACGTTCAATTCCTAGCCACGCAATCAAGCTTGTTGAGCAAGGAGGAATGTGAGCCAAGTGTTCTAGCTTGCTTGGGAAGTTTGCTTGAAGCTTGCATAAAAAGCTTGCAATAAAACTTGAAGGAGAAGTTGGCAAGAGGCCTATAAATAGAGGAGCCTCTTTTGCATTTCCAACTTTTAGCTCACAATTTCACCACTCATTTCCCTCAATTTTCACTTTGGTCTCCCTCTCTCTCCTCTCCCCCTTGATTCGGCCACCAACACCGCCCATCACCACCTCACGCCACCACCTCACCGCGTCACCCTCACGTTGCTCAACACTCACCTTCGCAAGCCATGAGCAATGCCATCGTCGTCTTGTTGTCGCCATTAAACTAGTGAGTTAACTACCTAATCCTTGATTAGGCCGTTAATTACGCTTAAGGATATATTAAACCTAGTTATTGTTAATTAATTAGGATTAGCGCAATAAGTTATTGGGATAGGTTATCGGTAATTGCGACAAGTTATCGTTGTATTGTAAATGCAATTTGGTGGTTTTCCCATTCGGACTCAATTCTTGTTTTTGTTCTGAAAAACCTAGATTCGTGTCCTCCGTACCTCTTCATTTTGTTATTTTTGTGGAGAATTTTGTGAACTGAATTTCCAGAAAATTCCTTCTTAAAAGTTGTTCCAAATATCTTTAAGTTTAACATATTTTAATTTTAAAATTTTTGGACTTGATATGAGTAGTACGAAGGCCTAGTTTTTGGACCGTGTAAAACTGTCCAGAAAGGCTATTTCCGTGATGTTTACATTTTCTCAATTTTTTTACAAACTTTTTTGGATCTATTTTGAAAAATATTCCTTCACAGAAGTTCTTGAGGACTTCTTTCTCTACAACATATAAAAATTTGATAATTTTTGGAGATGTTTTGTGTATGTTAAAGAACTGATTTTGTGGAATAACGGTTCTGTTCCAGTGAGCAATTTTTAGTCTGTCTTTGGGTTATTAAAAAAGACACTTATAGAAAGATTTGGAATTTGGTTCCTCATGAGAAATGTTTATCCAAGTGTATTTTATGACATATCCAAATTTTAGAATTTTCTAAGTACATCCACTATTTATTTTGAAGGAATTTCCGTTACTGTACAAAACTGCCCAGATTTACCCAATTTCAAAAATGCACCATTTCTCACGTGAAACCTTGAGAATTTGGACTTGATGTCTTCTGGTGATTTAATATACACATTCTGAGCTTTCAAATGAGATATGTTAAATTTTTATTGGACGTCAAATGATGAGACAAATGTGATTAGGCATGTGATAGCAGAATCTGGAATATGGTGTGAAAGTTATCATAAGTTAGAAGGGTGTCACACTACCATAGTGGCCTTTGAGATATTATAATATAAGGCTTGGTAATGAGATGTGGAATAACTTATGAGGTTCATGATGAGAAACGTTTGTCATGTGATGAAATATTTGAGTGCATGATGTAATCTTGGTGTGCAGTGTTGGTGCATTAACTAATGGCACGTGGCCACGTAGGAATATTTTGTGCATTTTCACCTATGAAATCGAATATATTCTGACGTATGAGCATATAGCATTCTTGCATCGAGTTAAATGAGACAACTTATAATTTGGTATGAGTGGTTGTGTGCTTGTGTGATCACATAATACCCTGATGTGTTTTGCTCGAGGTTGAACCCATCTTGATGCGTTTTATGCGGGACAATGCCCAATTTATCGAATGCCCAGAAAGTGTCCGGATGCCTTGTTGCGGTAGCGACCAGACTTGATGCTCCGAAAGGAATGCCGTCTTGAGGTGTATACATACGCGGGACGATGCCGTGCCGGATGGGGCGGGATGATGCCCGAATAGGTTTGGAAGACCACCATCATTCAGGATGTGCCATGGCCCGAGAGGTCATTAATAATCGGAACACGCATGGTGCATTGCGTATGGAACTGTTGTGGTGTGTTATGATTATATGTGTGATATATGCTGCTTATTTATGTGATATTATAACCTGTCATGTACAGCAAGTGTGCCAGGACCAAGTAGGGTTGCCTGTGTGTGAATGTGCCTGATTAGTTTATTATGTTATGATTGAGTTGCCAACTTGTATTGTAATTAAGGTAGGGCGCGAGGCGCCTTGCTACTGATCTACCATAGTCATTTAAGCACGAGAATAGGGGACGCCTAAGGCGAATCAACGTCTTAATCGGGGATTAGTTAGTTGACTCATTGAGATTTTATCTCACTCTCCGTTGTTTAATATTTTTCAGGACCATAACGATGAAAGTGCATACAGTCTACTCTATGGAAGCCCGTTTTTAGAGTAGAAGCGTGACGTTAAACCCTTGACCATCAACCCCTTTTATGATTAGTTGGTCCTATAGGAAGTACTGTAGTGTTGGTTTATAAATATACCAATTTCCTAGGGTAAGGATGTAATGTACAAAAGCATCTTGTTGATATGTTTATGGATGATTGTTTTCCTACCCTATCCCTGTCTTTTTAATTGTCAGGAGTTTAGTATACGTTTTCGCATGCTAATAATTGAAAGATAAAATGAAGGAGTCGACAACGGGTCCTAGGACGTCACAACATAACGACCGTGATGGGATGTTCGTTTGCCCGTGGGTGCGGGGCGTGACATGAACTCGAGTCCATAAAGGCCATGCTTGGTCCCTGACGCTCGAGCTCTAGTCCCAACCCTTAGGCCTAAGTTCGGGAAATCATTTTTCTTTATCATTTAGTTTTCTGCAAAACAAACACACCCTTAATTATAATTGGATTGAACACCCTTGTTAAGCATAAAGAAAATTATTATTTCCAATGCATTGTCTTTTACGTGCTATTTGTGTAATTAGTGTATTATAAATATTTTCTTATTAAGTATAGTTGACAAATGTTCCGAAGACACTCGTTAAAAAGATTTAAAAAACATATGATTATATTGACGTCGGCAAACACACACATTTGGCCATAAAGAAAATCCTTTTGTATAAGTCAGTTAATTTTTCTATCCCCTGAAATGGAAAAGTGATCAGGAAATAGATTTGGAATAGATATATGAAGTAAAAAAATCTATTGTTTTGTTCCCAGGAACAAAAAGAGAAACAATGTTATGTTAGAGAAACAATTTCATAAACCATAAATCCAAAAAACCGAATCCCTAAACCCAAAACCCCAAAACCCCAAAACTCTAAAACCCTAACCCTAAACCCCAAGACCTCAACCCTTAAATCCTAAACCCAAAACCCAAACCTTATAGCCCTAAACCTAAAAATCAAAATCCTAAATCTCAAACCCCAAAACTCTAAACCCTAAAGACCAGAGGCTACTACTGGCGAGAGCCGGCCTCGGGCGAGGCCTACAGTCGGTGAGGTCACCCCTCACTTGCTTTGGGTGAGGTCGAGTCTCGCCCTCACTAGCCTTCGATGAGGGCAACCTCGCTTGAGCCTAGTGAGGCCGACCCTCGCCTGAGGCTAGCAAGGCCGACCCTCGCCTGAGGCTAGCAAGGCCGACCCTTGTCGACCGTAGCCTCTAGCAAGTTGTTGACTATTGCTAAGGCTGCGCAACTGGCAGAGGAAGAAGAGGGCAAAAAGAGAAAAGAAAATAAAAATGTATAAAAATAATTAAAAAAAATACTAAAAATACTAATAAAATTTGTTCACGTAGGACGGCCGGCGTTCACGTCAGTGAATTTCGGTCAAAATTGGTTGAATAGACTCAATTTTCAAAATGTGAAAATATTTACGACTCAATTGACAAAATTGAAATGTTTAGAACTGAATTGGCAACAGTGTAATAGGTTTTGGACTTTTTGGACAATTTTCCTTAGTAAAAGTTTGTAATCTTTTTTAGATAAAAAAGTTTGAGACAGAGTTGAGATTGGATGGAATTTTTTTAGGGAATTAAGCCATAATTTTCTTTGCTACTCACTTTCATACATTCTCTCAGTTCGACTTAAACTAGATATAATAGAAAGATATGCTTAACATGTCCTGAAAGTCCTCATTAGTCTGATCCTTTTATTATTTAGAAATTTTTTAAGATATTTTACTTTTTACCAATTAAACATGCAAAAATGCACAATTTCAAGCAACGTTATAGTGCATATTACAAGGGATAATACAAGTACTGGTCCGAGTACACTTGCCTGAAATTCAAAGTCTTTCTATCTACTTTTTTTTCTCAAAACGGTCGTTTTTTTTTTTTGAAAGTGACCATGCAAATTCATATTAGTGGAAAACCTTGGAGCGTTTTTGCAATTTTTCCTAAAATTTACCATAGCATAATTCAATTGCTTGCTAAAAACGTTTGTTTGATTTTTCATTTTATAGCCATGTATTACAATTTTATTTTTCTTTTATTAATTATAGCTGTTGTTCAGTTACCAAGACAACCTAGGGATAATTTTGAAAAACAGAAGTTGGTGGACAATTTTGAATGTAGTGTGTAATGATTAAAGCTGGATTTTGAAATAATGTTAGTTCCTATATTTGCCGCGTGACACTTTAATTTGACTCGATGATTGCCACATGGCTGGATATATGACATAATTTTGCCACTTGGCTCACGTTTACTGATAAATGGTAATTTATTGATTTCTCTTAAACGAAATATTTTATTTCGAACATTATTAAAAATATTCTTCAATTAAATGTTCTTTTATTTAACAAAATATTAATTAAACCTTAGGGTTGATGTAGTGGGTTGAGGGTATTTTCAATTTAGAAAGTGGAGGTCACAATGTTCAAATCCCGCCAATTGGTCAAGACCACATGTATAAGTCAAAGGCTTGAATCTAACCCGTTCACTGGGTTTGCATCTTTTTGCAAGCCAATGTTTACTCTCCCTCTCTCTCTCATTTGTGCACTCAAATCACTGGTAGGAGAAGAATGAGATGTTTGAAGAAGAAAAACAGCCGGATGAAGCAACATCGAAGAAGAACCCTAATGAACAAAATTTTTTAAAAAGATCTTTACTGAAGAAAAATTGCATTTTGCTTATAAGGGAAACAAACCGAATTTGCCGGACCTTCTTGAATTTTATCGTAGCATTTTTCAACTAGCGCTTGCCGAAAACATTTGTTTGATTATCCAATTTGTAGCCATATATTAAAATCATATGTTTCTTTGATAAATTATTGACGCACATTTAATGTTTTGGCTAATTCATGGAATTATACTAGAGTTGTGCATAAGGCTTGTTTGGAATAATTTTTACTTTTTTTTATATTTCGTGACGCATGCATTATGGCTTTGTTTCAATCTCAAGGATCTAAAACTTTTTGAGTATATAAATGTTAACACGTAATTATATTCACATAAACCTATTTTCATAATATTTTAAAATTTGAGTAATATTTTTAACTTCGACGGGAAAACCAAACAATTACATCTTATTTTTTTGGGAAGGCCAAACATACAAGTTCAGAAAATAAAGATAACCTCATCTTTAAGACTTGGAAAACCTCGTGTCTTGCCAATAGACATGCGGTCCTGCTGGTAAAGAAATTGTGGTGCGGGGATGCTAGTGTCACTGGTGCGGGGTGTTGTAAATATAACGCGGAAACGACAGGATCTTGCAAATTAAATCAATGCGAATATACCAGAGAAATAAACGAGAAACGATAAAGGACACTAGAGATTTACGTGGTTCGGTCCGAATATCGGTACCTACATCCACGGGGAGAGCCAGCAACAAATAATCCACTATAATCGGAGAATCAGAGTTACAAATCGCTCAAACGCTCGAGTGTTTCCCACACCTAGATTTAAGCCCAAACCCACTATATATTGGATTTAAACTCACAGCAAAAATCTTCGACTCCTCCGCACGCGATCAAGGAGAGGTTACTGTGCCGTTCCTCCCTTTATTCGCATTCGTTCCCGTGGAGTCTACTATGCGGCTCTGCTGTTTGTGCGGCGGCTTCAAAGAAAGAAAAACTCTTACTGTTCGGCTACCACTCGCAAGGCAAAGAAACCCTTGATTTTTTTATTGTATCCTTCACGTGCGGCTATACCAAGATGCGAGAGGGGCCCACAGAGGATTTCCTCTTTTCTTCCGTATGACTTCTGTAAGCCACACCCACCAAAAATAAAATAAAATAAAATAAAATAAAATAAAATATATGTGCCCATCTTTTGTCCTGTAGTGCTAGAAATATTTTTTTCTACTTTTCTCCGAAACAGAAGCTTCTTTCTTGAATTTTCCTTAATGCGATTAAACTTCGATATTTATCCCATCAAATCGAATTTCATAAACGGTTCAAACTCGAGTCATAATTTAACAATTCTCCACCTTGGCTCAAAGTTTGTAGCCAAGTTATAGTGCTCATCTTCCATGCTGCTCTCCCAACGCCCCAACGGGCGCTCATTCTCCACAGACGCCAATTGTGCTCAAGCAGAGCTTGAGCTTCGCCAAAGGAACATGCTTAGTCATCATGTCCGCTGGGTTCTTCTCTGTCGTAATCTTTTTAACAACAACCACACCCTTCGCTAAGACATCTCGGATGAAGTGGTACCTGATGTCGATATGCTTCGTTCGTTCGTGATAAACCGGATTATATGCCAGATATATCGTACCTTGGTTATCACAGTGTATATCAACACTATTCTGATCTAACCCAAAGTCCGAGAGTAAACCTTTTAGCCATATCGCCTCTTTCGCTATAAAGGTCAGTGCCATGTACTCTGCCTCAGTTGAAGACAAGGCAACATGATCCTGTAAGGATGCCTTCCAACTAACTGCACCATCTGCTAGCGTAAATACGCACCCTGCTAAAGACCTGCGTTCATCCAAGTCACCTGCGTGATCCGAATCCACATAACCAGTAGTCTCACTGCCATTATTGTCCCTTCGGTACACAATTCCAACGTCTGCCGTCCCCTTTAAATATCTGAGGATCCACTTCACAGCTTCCCAATGAGCTTTAACAGGACGTTTCATATAACGACTAACAACGCTCATTGCTTGTGAAATATCAGACCTAGTGCATACCATAGCATACATAATACTACCCACTGCACTAGAATAAGGAACACAAGACATATGCTCCTCCTCCTCCTCAGTCTGCGGTGATAACTTATCTGAAAGTTTAAAGTGCATCGCCAAAGGTGTACTTACAGATTTCGCTGACTGTATATTAAATCGTGCAACAATCTTCTCAATATATTTCTTCTGAGAAAGACGTAAAATTCCTGCAGTTTTGTCACGCAAAATCTCCATACCCAATATTTTCTTTGCAGCACCCAAATCTTTCATATCAAATTTAGCACTCAATTGCCTCTTCAGCACAATAATATCAGACATGCTCTTGGCTGCTATCAACATATCATCAACATATAGTAACAGATATATTAAAGACCCATCATCCAATCTCCTATAGTAAACACAGCTATCCATATGACTTTTAGAATAGTTCTGACTAGCCATGAAGGAATCGAAACGCTTATACCACTGCCTAGGAGACTGTTTCAGCCCATATAAAGATTTCTTCAATAAACAAACATGATCTTCCTTACCCGGAATAGCAAATCCCTCTGGCTGCCTCATGTAAATCCGCTCCTCCAACTCACCGTGAAGAAACGTTGTTTTCACATCTAGCTGCTCTAGCTCGAGATCCTGTGTAGCAACTAAGGCAAGTAAAACACGAATAGAAGTATGTCTTACCACAGGAGAGAACACCTCGTTGTAGTCAATGTCCTCCCGCTGTGTATACCCCTTCGCCACAAGTCTCGCCTTATATCTCGCTCCCTCGACACTGGGAATGCCCTCCTTCCGTTTAAAGACCCACTTGCTACCGACAATCTTCTGGCTCTTAGGTACTTTGACCAACTCCCATGTCTGATTTTGATGAAGTGATTCCATCTCTTCACTCATAGCCCCTAGCCACTGCGACGACTCAGAATTAGCCATCGCCTCAGAGTAAGACGAAGGCTCATCTGTCTCCACCTCGTCACCCACAGTCAATGCATAAGCAATATCTGTATAACCATAACGTACCGGTGGTTTAATTTGCCTTCTCTGTCTACCTGCGGCTATAGTGTGCTGCGGCTCTACTGATTGTTCATTATCACAAACTTCAGGAACTGCGGCCTCATCTGCAATCTCAATTTCTATTACTTTCGAGGTCTCCGGAGTCTCCACCTGAATCTCTACCTCATTGCTGACACCACGATCTGTCTGCTCTGCTGGTTGTGTCTTAAGACCCCTCCTTTGAAGCATTGCAGTCTCGTCGAAGATCACGTCTCTGCTGATTAGAAAACCGGGTGATCTGGGATCAGTGCACCACAACCGGTAGCCTTTCACCCCATGTGCATAACCCAGAAATATGCACTTCTTCGCCCTCGGCTCAAGCTTACCATCACTCGCATGAGCATACGCAGGACATCCGAATATTCGTAATCCGGAATAATCAACAGGTTTCCCCGACCATACTTCCTCGGGAGTCTTCCACTCTATAGCAGATGATGGAGATCGATTAATTAAATAACATGCCATATTCACTGCTTCGGCCCAAAATTCCTTACCTAAACCTGCATGCGAAAGCATGCTCCGAGCTCGCTCTAGTAAAGTTCTGTTCTTCCGTTCTGCAACGCCATTCTGCTGTGGTGTCCCGGGTACTGTGCGGTGTCTCACAATCCCTTCTTTCTCGCAGAACTCGGTAAAATCTCTACCACAGAACTCCATGCCATTATCGGTTCTCAGGCACTTGATCTGTTTATCTGACTGCTTCTCAATCAATGCCTTAAATTTCTTAAACCGATCAAACACATCAGATTTGTGCTTCAGAAAGTAAACCCATACCTTTCTAGAGTAGTCGTCGATAATGTCAACATATATCGAGCACCTCCTTTTGAAGGAACCGGAGACGAGCCCCAGACGTCTGAATGAATGTACTCAACCGGTCGCTTGGTCGAATGAATAGCTGTTGTAAACTTAATCCGACGCTGCTTCCCAAAGATGCAGTGCTCACATAAATCCAGCTTCCCTGTTTTCTGACCCTTCAACAAGCCCCTATCACTCAGCATCGTCATACCTGCCTCACTCATGTGCCCCAAACGCATATGCCATAACTGAGTCATGTCAGAATCTGACTCACCTGATGAAACTGCAGCAGCTCCGGTCACTGTATCTCCCAATAGATGATAGAGAGAACTCACTTTCTTCCCCTTCATCATGTCATGGCACCTCGAGAGACCTTCAGCACTCCACCTTCAGCGGTGTACTTACACCCGATATCATCGAGTGTCCCTAAAGAAATAAGGTTCTTCTTAAGCTCTGGTACATGCCTTACGTCTGTCAGTGTGCGTACCACCCCATCGTGCATCCGAATCTGAACTGTCCCTATCCCCACAACATTGCAGGTTGCATTATTCCCCATCAGAACTCTACCACCATCTACAGTCTGGTAAGTAGTAAACCAGTTCCTATGAGGCGTCATATGATAAGAACACCCCGAATCTAGCACCCATTCGTCTCCTAACGAACCAGTAGTCACACACAAGACGGCCTCTGCATCACTAGCGCTCTCCTCAGCAACGTTTGCCACACTGCTTGTGGCATTCTGCTTGTCACCTCTATTTCTTCGCTTCGGACAATCTCTCCTGATGTGCCCCTCCTCATGACACTCAAAGCACTTCACGCGTCCCTTAGACTTTTTATTGCGTGACTTTGACCTGCTTTTACCCCTGCTGCTACTGGACCCTCGATGATGTTCTCTACCTCGAATCACTAGTCCTCGCGCTACATCCTGTGCTAGACTGTCATCTCGCAACTTCCTCTGCCACTCTTTAGAGAACAATGCTGACTTTACCTCTTCCGAGGTAATCGTAGTACGCCCTTGGAGTAGTGAATCAGTAAAGTGCTCCCATGATTCAGGTAAAGAAGCCAATAACATCATGCCCTGTTCCTCATCATCAAGTATCTTACCGACGTTCTTCAAATCCATCATGAGTTTATTAAATTCATTTAGGTGGGATCTGATTGACGTACCTTCAGTATATCGAAATTGAAACATCCTCTTCAACATGTACAAGCGATTGTTCAGACCCTTCGTTACATAGAGTGCCTGTAATTTTGCCCACAATGCTGCGGCATTCTTCTCCTCAACCACCTCTATTAACACTTCATCCGATAAATTCAGCAGGATTCTACTCTTTGCTCTTTCCATTAGGTCTGCTTTATCAGCCACTTTCATTATAATGAGCAACTCATCTTCGCCGTCTAATGCCTTAGCCAAATCTTGGGTTGTCAATAGCGCACGCATCTTAACGCTCCATAACCCAAAGTTGTTCCTCCCGTTAAACTTCTCAATCTCAACTTTCGCTCCAGACATAATTGCAATAGCAGAATTTTCAGATAATAATCAGACAAGCAAAAAACCCCAAATCACAATCCAGAAAATCCAACCCTCAAGATCTGATACCAATTGTTGTAAATATAACGCGGAAACGATAGGATCTTGCAAATTAAATCAATGCGAATATACCAGAGAAATAAACGAGAAACGATAAAGGACACCAGAGATTTACGTGGTTCGGTCCGAATATCGGTACCTACATCCACGGGGAGAGCCAGCAACAAATAATCCACTATAATCGGAGAATCAGAGTTACAAATCGCTCAAACGCTCGAGTGTTTCCCACACCTAGATTTAAGCCCAAACCCACTATATATTGGATTTAAACTCACAGCAAAAATCTTCGACTCCTCCGCACGCGATCAAGGAGAGGTTACTGTGCCGTTCCTCCCTTTATTCGCATTCGTTCCCGTGGAGTCTACTATGCGGCTCTGCTGTTTGTGCGGCGGCTTCAAAGAAAGAAAAACTCTTACTGTTCGGCTACCACTCGCAAGGCAAAGAAACCCTTGATTTTTTTATTTTATCCTTCACGTGCGGCTATACCAAGATGCGAGAGGGGCCCACAGAGGATTTCCTCTTTTCTTCCGTATGACTTCTGCAAGCCACACCCACCAAAAATAAAATAAAATAAAATAAAATAAAATATATGTGCCCATCTTTTATCCTGTAGTGCCAAAAATATTTTTTTCTGCTTTTCTCCGAAACAGAAGCTTCTTTCTTGAATTTTCCGTAATGCGATTAAACTTCGATATTTATCCCATCAAATCGAATTTCATAAACGGTTCAAACTCGAGTCATAATTTAACACGGGGTTCGACTTTCCTCTAGCAAGACACGACAACTTCGGAGGTGGACACGATGACCAAGATGCACCAATCGTCCGATGTGAGATTTTCTAACACAACTCACACGTTATGAAATTAGAAGTTGCAAAACATTGAACAAGGGAGATATTGCTGGTTAGATTTACCGTTAAATTTTCATTATAACCGATCAAGGTCTATAAATAACTTTCTAAATCTCTAAACTATGATAAGAATTGGCTTTTGGAACAATTCCTTTGATGAGCTTGTAATTGGCTTCTTTTTTCTTTTTATGACCCGGATTCTCACACCGACTACACTACAAAAATCCGATCAGCCAGGCATTAAGCCAAACCCAGACTAGTCTCTATGTAAGTCAAAAGTATGATAAGGTGGATGGTAAAGGGACTCGAACTTGAGATCAACCACCCGCGGGTCCAAAGTACTTACCACTTCACCAACTTTTTTCTTTTGTTAATCGAAACTCATCCAGCCCCTTGGAGGGTCATATAATTGGCTTTTGACTCGTGGACCCCAGAAAACAGAGGATGCGAGCCTGTAGAACAGGTCCGGTTCAAGCAGTAGCACGGCAAATTACATGCCTTTGACTTTCGAGGAAGAGTCACTTCCGGCCTAATCAGTCGCAGAAAAAGGAGCTGTATTTGATGGTGCAGCAATCGCAGACGTCGAGAGTGGAAGCGCTGAAACGAAAGTTAACTAATTCTAGGAGGCGAGAGATTGATAACAGTATGAGTACGACGCCCGATCAGCGAGGAGTAGAAGCTCAGGCCCAGGAACCGGCAGGGGATGCTGTGAAGTTGGTGTTTTTCGGCGAGAAGGCGTTCGAATCGGAGGATTTCTTGAGGGCCATTACGAAGTCGAAGGCTCTGGGAAAAGGGAAGTCAGGGACGGCACGCGGGTTTTGCCTGGGGTCTGGGTCCTTTTGGTGCGTGAAGACTCTTGGTCATGTGAACGTTGATGCCAAGGACAAACTCAAGGAGAAGATAGAAGCTATTGGCGCAATGGATCACAAGAATCTACTCCCTCTGAGGGCATACTACTCTGAATCTGGGGAAGAAATGCTTCTGGTGTATGATCTAATGCTTGGGGGAAACTTGCACGCATTTTTACATGGAAAAGAACCATCTACAAAATTGGAAATGGGGCAATATCCGGCAGAAACATGGGAGATCAAGTACCGCACTGCCCTTGCAGCCGCCCGGGCCATAGAGTATATACATGCTCGAGGCCCCAAAGTCTGCCATGGAAACATCAAATCATCCAATATCCTCTTCAGCTCATCATCCTTCCGTGAATTAGATGCGGTAGTCTCTGATTACTGCCTGACCCCTTCCCCCGCAGCTGACCCCCAGAAAGCGGATGTCTATAGCTTCGGGATTTTGCTTCTAGAGCTTATAACTGAGCGCATTCCAAGAGGAGGTTATCATAGGGTGCCTGCCGGTCCTCAAAGTGCCAATCTTCGCCTCCAGTCTGGTGTTCACGAGCAGTGGAGGTTTGAGGTTTCTGATCACGATCTCCTAAAGTACCAGTATAATAAGGAGATTGTTGTGCTGTTCCAGGTGGCAATGGCATGTGCAGCCCGGGATCCAGATATGCGCCCTCCGATGTGTGATGTACGGAGGATGATTGAAGACCGGCGTTTTTCTGGCGTACGGAAGAATGGGGCCTCACAGTCAAGACCACAACTGCAGCCCGACCAGGTCGATGAAGTAAGCGAGCATATGTCTGCTGCAAGGTGAGCTGGTCCACAGAACGCCAAAACTACTATTGAAATGTCTGGCTGCATTACGAACACATTTAGCAGTATGCAATCAATTTAACCTTCTACTATATCCACTAAATTCTAGTTTAGAACAGAGGATACTGATGCCAAACACCAAAGGGAAGTGAGAAAGGTAGGAGAACACAAAAGTTTGAGGGTAAATTCACATAAAGGAAAAGAAAAAGAAGAGGAGAATGCCTGACTTTTTCTAAATTTATCGACTTTTTACCTTCTGCAATCATTTAAGAAATTCCCACATTTTTTTCATTTCCTTTAGTTTCTCCACATTAAACTGCGTTCAAGCAGCCATTAGTTTGCTGACTCGGGATGTTGCCTATGTCAAACACTGACTTCACATCCTTGGGTTTTGACTAAATCGCCTGACCATTCTATTCATCTAAAGGTGTTAACGTAGCAACAGATTTTTCGAAATTTAAAATAGCATAGATTTAACTAAGATATATACTTTCTCTTGGCCTGCACCCATCATTTTTCTCCACAAAAAAGTGCATGATACTTCCTGCACTGGTGAACCCAGATTATTTTTTCGTACTTTCAATAATGGAGAAGTTCCAGCACTTCAAGATGCTTGATTTGAGGGTAAGGCTTCATCTCGGTTCACTGTGGCCTAACCTAAGATAATTTTACAGGAATAAGCCAGATGGGCTGTTGGAAGTTTCTGAAAGAGTATATGGTAAGATTTCTTATCTTTAATATTGGCGGGTTCTGATCATTTGAATTTAAAATATGGACAGGTTCCAGGATTCTAGCAACGCCACTATTTATTCTACCGTTCCAGATGCATTGAACTTGTGTTCATGGGCTGTCTATGTTTGTGTTTCATTGTAACTTCCTCTGTGGAGATAGAAGTACACCCACAATAGGAAATTAATGGGAAAGCCTCTTTTACATAGTGAGGAAATAATGTTGTTGATAATGTTTTTGCATGCTTCAACTATAACTGGTATTTCAAGAAGTGCGCAGTATTAAAAAATCCTAAGGATTCTGCCATGTTACTCTGTAAAATTATATTGTAAATTCAGTCTCGGTATATTGTTTCTTCTCAATTTGACTATGACGTGGGACTCTAGATCTGCTGACATCAAGTACAGATTCAGAAGTCTAGGACAGAAACAAGTTTGTTTTCCTGCAGAAGTAGCATAACCGTTCATGGAGGCCTATTGTGAATAAACTCCTTGCCTCTAGTGAACAAATTATAACCATCTAGCCAATTGGCACATACATTACCTTCCTCAAAAATTAGTTGTTCCCTTGCCGGTTCACTTAACTTTGAATTCCTACCAAGTACAATTGTGAGTCCACTTCTAGTATCCCTCATCTAGAACCCGTATCCCAGGCCATTTTTAGTTCTTTTATCACTTTGTAGCGAGACTGCTTACTCTTCTATGGAGCTTACTAGATAAGAAACAATTCCTGCAAATGATACTTTGTTAAAATCTAAATGATGTTAGGGTATAACAATATAAGAAATTGCAATGGAATAGTAATTTCTTCATTTTGTAAGGAGCCAACTAGTAAATGGTGGTATGAAAACCTTTAAAATGTTCATTTGCTGAGGATCGTCATGAGCTCGTATTTGCCCTAAAACTCAGGGAATCCTGTTCGTTAGTTGACTCATCAGCTCTAATCATTTTGCACCTCAATGTAACTTGTAAGCGATCTGCAATTGAAGTCACTCTTGTGCAAGTTCATGAACATTGATTAAGGGTTTGCATGTTTATAAACCGGACAATGTACCAGGTCATTGTCATGATTTTGCACGTATTTTTCATGTGTTCTTCATTTTCCATCACAATTCTGCAAGGTTTCTTATGGGACGTAATTTTCATCTGCAGCCCCCTCTGCACAGGATCCAAACATTGATCCACAACATGGCCCCACATTGGATGGGTATGGTCAGCCATCTGTACTGTCCGATCACACATCTTCTTTTCCTGGACAAGTCCATTCATCATTATTGCCTCCTCCTCCTTCTCCTTCTGCTGCTGCGGTTTCATCAACTTCTGTAACGTTGTTCGGCATAAATTCACCGAAATATTCTTCCACTTCCCCTCTTAGTTCCCCTTCTCCTCTTAATGTCCCACCATTGCTGGAGTCAACTTTGCTCAATGAGAAAAAAGAGATGAATCCACAAAATGATAAGTTGGTCTTCTTAGGCAATCCACTGATGTCGTTTAGTTTCAAGGAGTTTTTTAATGGTAATGCGGAGGTTCTTGGGGAAGGGAGCATCGGGACATCTTACAAGGTAGTTTTGAAGGAAGGGACAGCGGTGGTGGTGAAGAAGCTAAGGGATTTGGCTTCATCTACAGAGCAATTTAAGGAGCAGATGGAAATGCTTGGAGCAATGGATCACGAGAACATAATTCCTTTGAGGGGGTACCAGGGAAAGTCACTGTTGTATGATTACTTGCCCATGGGAAGTTTATCTGCACTTCTACATGGATTCAGAGAAACAGGAATGAGCCCGCTAAGCTGGGAAATTAGGCGTGCCATTGCACTTGGAGCTGCCCGGGGAATAGAGTACCTACATTCTCAAGGTCCCAATGTCTACCATGGAAGCATCAAGTCATCCAATGTCCTCCTCACGGCAACATATGATGCACAGGTTTCAGATTATGGCCTGACCCAACTCAAGACACCTTCCATTCACCCTGCATCAGAGGTCGCTGACTGCCAAAAAGCAGATGTGTATAGCTTTGGGGTGTTGCTTCTGGAGCTTCTGCTTGGGAAAGCACCTACTAGTAGTTTCAATCTTCCCAGCTGGGTCCATAGCGCGATTCAAGAGGAGCTGGACGGGACTATTGATGTTTTCGATCCCGAGCTCCTATCATACCAGCATGTAGAGGAATTAACAGGGCTGCTGCATGTGGCAATGGTTTGTGTAGCCCAATGTCCTGGCATGCTCCCTTCAATGTCTGAAGTGCGGAGGATGATTGAGGAGTTGTTTATTCCTAGTGTTCTGAGTGACTGGGACTTGCAGCTAGACCAAATCAATGAATTGAACCATGACGCGTCCACTTGGTAAGTTGTTTTAGCGGTCACCAATATTCACAATGGTCATCTGGCTTCTAAGGATCACATTTAGCAGACATAAAATCAATCCAATCTTTTAGAATAAACACAGACAAATCAGTTAAAGAGGTGTCACTATCAAACCTATGAAGAGAAGTGAGCCAGATTGCATCTTTTATGCACTCTCGAACAGTAGCAGCTTCAAGGCCCATCGATTACACTAAAAAGTAGAATACTAATAATGGTAATTGCCTATCAATAATACTTCATGAATGAAAAGAAGCCTCCCTCATGAAATTAATGAATAAAGAGCTGTCCCTAGGTAATAATTGTGTATCAGTCCATCAAAAACTGCATAATATGTCAAGCATATACTGAAGACAGATGACCTTTCTCATTGTTTCTCATTTCTTTTCTCTAGTGGTGATATGGGTGTAAGCTAATTAGCAAGCAACCTGAAAAAAGAAGAGAGATGTGTATATAAACTATTTTGAGATGCTCGTTTGTAAGGATATGATCCATCTTAGATTCTTAGTACGCTGTAGTACAGTATTGCCTCACTCGGGAGATTATTTCACAGGAAACTGCCAGATGAAGCTTTGAGTGTTTCCGAAAATGCTTACGGTAAGCTTTTATATGCTCAATATTTTCTGGTTTGCTAATATCGAGTGAATCATTACAGGTCAAGGATCCTTGACACTTTCGTTTGCACTTGGCTGGTACTAATGACTGCTAGTTTTGTATTTTGAAACATCAAAAAAAGTACTTCCAGAAAATGAGAATTAATAGAAAGTCTCTTTTATTCAGTATGAAATATTGAACCTTATTATGATGCTTTGAAGTGCTAGTGCATAAATCTCAGAGTAATTTGGAGGGCATGTGTTTTCCTGTTTTGTGGGTTAGGCCTGCAAGGGTCAAGTGCACATTTCAAAGTCTGAGAAGAAACAACTTTGTTTCCCAGAAGTCTGATTTGTGATTGGAGGTGCATGTGAAAAACCGTCTGCCTCTTGTCAACGAACCATGATTAGCAAGCCAAATGGCAAACCACTCCAACCCTGAAAATATGATTTTATGGGTCATTGCCTGTCACTATCAAGTAATTTCGACTACTAACTGTGAGTCACCAATAGTATCAGCCAGCTAATATCATGTTGCTTGCCATGTTTAATTCTTGTCTTAGGATCCGCAACTTAGCACAGAGATATACCTACACAGAAAGAAAACTCACTTAATAGGTCCATGGCCGCATAAGATAACAAACCTTGAGCAGCTGTTGCTTAGCCTCAGTTGTCTTCTGACCCCATAAATAATCAATTTGACCAACTCATGGTGGGACCAACAGACATGCATGCCTACTTTGCCAGGGGTTGCTTGCTCCTCGTTGAAGGTCGTTCTCTAGACACACTTCCCTAGGTGTTTCCTTGTTAGATCTAATGGATTTTATGGGCACAAGAAATTGTCTTGGAATAAATTCGCTCTTCAATGTGATTTTAACAAGTTAGTAAAAGGATATAAACATTTGTAGGAATTTAATTTTGAAAATCCTTGGAGCTTTTGTCTATCCTACGAACTCAGGGAATCATGTTCCTTAGTCGATTCATTAGTTTTCAGGAAGTATGGATCGTGCTGCAGCTGTGTAAAAGACCTTTTTCACTCACTTATCTTCTGCAAGTTTATGAACTTGTATTTTGACTTGGTTGTTAACTGACTTTGAAATTTGCTAGGTCAGAGGCCGTGATTCTGCACATATATTGTGTTTATATTATTTTACCTCATGATACGGCATTGTTTCTTAAAGGGTACTGCATTTCAGGGGCTCATATGAGTAATTTTTCTAAGCCAAAAAGCAAAAAGTTCTTGCTGACAGATGCCTTCTGTTGACAATGTCTTGATTTATACTTGTATATGTGGATGCAGTGTCTGACAAAGCATTCATGTGGGCGAATATTCTGATGCTTGACTTTGAAACTGAGCTATTTGGGATCTGCAAAGAATTTGGGGCAGAGGTATTGCTTCATTGGTATACTAAGCATCTGTGGTGTTTATATTGCTAGAGAGGTCATTCATCCTTTTCTCATTTGTGAGTAGATTACTTCCTTGCAAATGGATGCTGCTACTTCTGCCGCTCCGGTTGATTTTCCCAATGATGAGGAGGAAAAAGAGAATCAAATAGCAGAAAGAACAAAGAAGATTGAACTCCAAGAACTGCAGGCCGGAGACCAAGCAGCCTACTCTATTATACCTTCTAGAGATGCTAATATGAGTATTAAAGAGAACGAAGCTCAAGAACTGCCTGTATGGTCCAATACTGGGTCAACCTCAATTCTGCCACTAATGCCACCTCCCAAGTTAGAAGCAGCAGTTCATTCAGCTGAGGATGGATCTTGGGCTAGTTCTGGCACACCTTCAGAATCTGCATGCCGTTCTCTGAATCAAAACTTCGATTCACAATGTGGCATCACATTGGACAGGAATGGTCAGTCCTCCATATTGTCCAACCTCACATGTTCCTTGTTGTCGTCTTCAGGACAATTTCAGTCATCATTAATTACTCTTCCTCCTCCTCCTCCTCCTCCCCCTCAATCCTCTGGGGCGTCATCATCAAATGCTATTTCATCTGATCCCCCAGCCAGTGCCCCTTCTCCAACCCCGCTTGTTTCAACTCTGCTAAATGAAGAAGAAGTGCTTGACCTACCAAATGATTATGGGGCTCAGATGGAACGATTGGTGCCTTCTTTCCAACAGTATCAATATGCAAGTTTCGCAAGAATGATCATTAAACCACCAAAACTGCAGGCCGTCAAACAGCAACTATCCACTTCTTCGGCAATGTCTCAAGATATCACCTCAGGTAATAAATTCAAAATAGCATTTTACTCTCCATAGTTTTAAAATTTTCCGCATCCAATTTGTGTTGTTGAGTGGATCATTTTCTGAAGAATTCTGAACTTAGAGAACTATCTAATTAGTTCATCACAAATTTATGAATTCAAAGTTCTGCCCACTAGGTCCACCTATCATCTGAGAGAATTCTACCATTTGGTGAGGGGTAAAATACACAAACTTGGAGCCAACAGATCAGTCTCGATGACTTTTATATATTTAGTTACTGTTATCACTGGATAATTCCTTAAATTGTGTGAGAAATGTGTAATAGCATTATCATTGAGTAGAGCATTTTCGAAACAACGGTTGATAAAATTGATCTGAAAACTCCACTACGAGGTCATTTAGTTTCTCAGTTACATTGCCATATCAATAAAAATCAACTGATGTTTAATGACTTTTCCCCTTTGAAATGACATACTGATGAGTGAGTAAATTGCTGCCAAACCTGGGTACAACAAATGAGAAAATCTTAACAGCCTTTTTTCTTATACCATTAGACCTCCATTGCATTATTCAGTTTTTCTTTCACAATTTTCTTACTTAACATGGTCCGACTGAAGTTGATGGATTTACCTGCATATTTTTTGTGTATTTTACAAAGTAACCATGCTAAATAGGTGATATGTGGAAACAAAATTCTTTTTAACTGTCCTGTTCTTTAAATGGTTGTTATTGCAGTTATTGTTGCTTTTTGCGTTTTTCAGTTCTTCCTTTCCATACTAAATCAAGTGGTGCTCTCATCAATTTACTCCAAAACAAAACAGAGGTCTATTGAGATATCTTGTATGGTTCAATGAATTGTATCCTCTTTGTTGTGTCTTGCTGGGTAAACATTAAACAGGTGTAAAGACAGAGTTTCCAAACGGGGAAGAAGGAATAGCACCTGTATCAGAAAAGGAATTTGAGGTCAATTCTATTGGTGGCTGTGCATCCCTATTGCCCAGAAACGGCAGTAATGTTAAAGCCACTGCTGCTACACATAACCCAGCACAGCTTCCAGAAACGATGTTGCTGCATCTGGAAGAACCATTACAGATGGAAGACTCACCATCATCAACCTCCATGTCGTCTGGATATGACTACGACGTTTTCTTGAGTTTTAGAGGGCCCGATACCCGATCAGGCATTGTTGATTTCCTCTATACCAGCTTATTAGCTGCTGGTATCCACACATATAGAGACAATGAAGAACTAAGAGTAGGAGATGAGATTGGTCCTGGGTTACAAAAAGCGATCTGCCATTCACAAATTTCAATTCCCATCTTTTCCGAGGGCTATGCCTCTAGCAAATGGTGTCTGAATGAGTTGGTCCAAATGGTGGAGTGTAGGAAAACAAGGAGACAGAAGATCATGCCCATTTTCTACAATGTTACACCATCTGAGGTCCGTCATCAAACTGGGTTTTACGGAGAGGCCTTTGCTTCGCATGAGAAACGATTTGACAATAAGGTTATTAGCAAGTGGAAGGCTGCTCTCAAGGAGGCTGGCGAGCTAAAGGGATGGGACAGTGATCGGGCGACCAATAGGTAATTGATTTTGCGGCTTGTTGCTAGTATGGCTTTCAGTCATTGCTTAACATTCTTTATAGTTTTTCCTTGATTTTCTAATTCCCCTTCTTTTTCCCTTTGATACCATAAGGCGCGAAGGAGAGCTCGTAAAACTGATTGTCGATAAGGTTGTGGATGAGTTGAAAAAGGCTTATTTGCTAGTGACCGACTGCTTGGTCGGAGTTGAAAATCATGTGAAAGAAATCAATAGAATGATGTGTGGAGATTCAGAGGAGACACGGATTCTTGGGATCTATGGTTTGGGGGGTGTAGGGAAGACTACTCTTGCCAAAATCATCTACAACCAGCTGTCCCATGGTTTTGAAGATTGTTGCTTTCTTTCTGCTATCAAGGAAACTTCAGAGCTGAAGGGTATCGAATGTTTGCAAAATCAGCTAATCTCCGATATTCTCAAAAGAAACTGGACTACTATCAGTAATGTGGATGAAGGAATGAAGACAATTAAAGAAAGGTTGTCCGGCAAAAAGGTTCTTGTTCTACTCGATGATGTTGACAAAAGGACTCATTTGAATTCACTTATGGGAAAGCCTGCATGGTTTGGTTTAGGAAGTAGGATTATTATAACTAGCAGAAACAAGGATATTGTTGATGTTCCTGAGGTTGCCTGTAGTTATGAGCTTGTGAGCATGGACTTCAATCAATCTCTTCAACTTTTTTGCAATCATGCTTTTCGAAGTGATTATCCTCCAGATGAATATGATGCTTTCTCCACAGAGGTAGTCAAAACTACAGGAGGTCTTCCTCTTGCCCTTGAGGTAATAGGTTCACAGCTATCAGGCAAAAGCAAAGATGTTTGGGATGTTACATTGAAGAAGTTGAGAAAAGTTCCTCATGAGGAAGTCAAGAGAAAGCTGAAAATAAGTTATGATGCTTTGGATGATTCGCAAAAACATATCTTCCTGGATATTGCTTGTCTCTTTGTTGGATTTGATATAAGGATTGTAATTCACATGTGGAACGAAACCAATCTCTTCCCAGGTGAAGGCCTTCGTGTCCTTCAGCAGTTGTCTTTGATAAAATTGAAAGAAAATAAGCTGTGGATGCACAATCAGCTAAGAGACCTTGGTAGAGACATTGTTCGTCGAGAATGTAACATGGAATTGGAAAAACAGACCAGATTGTGGGATCATGAGGAAGCTTTGGACATTCTGATGAAAAAGAAGGTACCATTGAATTTCTATTATTTGGTCCCCATCAAACTGACTAAGTTCATACTTTTCGCTTTATTTTTGTGCTTAATATCCAAGGGGAGTTATTCTTAAGCCTTTTTCGTTGCTGTCATAGCTTATTCAACTGTTAGACTGATGCTCAAATATTCTTTCCAATTTTTGGGGAAAATTATACTTTTTTCAAAAATTAATTCAAATAGAGATCATGTGCTTTCCCTTTTGTTTTCTTGCTAGCAGGGATCCAAAAAAATTGAGGCTCTTTCCCTTAAGTTTGACAATCAGTTGCAATGCTATTATGCAAACCAAGAATTTGAGAGGCTATCAAATCTGAAATACCTTGAAATGAGGGTCGTCCCGGAAAACTGGCCTTCAAATGATTTTGCAGCCAACATACAAAAGCGTCCGCCTATGCTTTCCAAGTTGAGATGGCTTTCATGGCATCAATTTCCTCTGGATATTAAACTGATCAACCTTTCCATGATGAACATAGTCATTCTCGATCTATCATGGAGTAAATTTTCAGAAAGTTGGGTTGGTTGGACTCACATCAAGGTAAGATTATTATGTGATAGACACAATGTTTCTGTGGCTGCCTCCTCTTATTTGATCCATGATTTCATAGTTATATGATTGCTTTTTTACAGATGGCAGGGAATTTGAAAGTTTTGAACTTGACTGGTTGTGCACACTTGCATAGAACTCCGGACTTCTCGGCAAATGTAAACTTAGAGCACTTAATCCTCGAAAACTGTGCAAGGTTGGTCCAAATTGACATATCTATAGGGCATTTGACGCAGTTGGTTTTTTTGAACTTGAGGTTTTGCATTAAACTCCGCAAGTTGCCAGAAGAGATATGTAACCTAGAATCTTTAAAAGAACTTCTCATTGATGGGACTTCTATAAGAGAGATTCCAGAATGGAGAGGGATGAAAACGCTGGAAACTCTCGGTGCTTGTGAATGTCTGTCACTAAACAATTGCAAATCAATTGGTAACTTAACGTCGATATTGAGGCTTTCTTTGGAAAATGTTGAAATTACTCAACTTCCTCCAGAAATTGGAGAGCTTGTGAAGCTTGAGTACTTGTCTTTAAGTAAGTGTAAGTTGCTAAGGAGACTTCCAGACTCAATTGGTAATTTGGAATCACTAATCCTGCTAAATCTATCTTACACGCATGTTGAGGAGCTGCCTGATTCACTTGGGAAGTTGAAGAATTTGAAAGTTTTAAGGATGTATGGTAGCTCCATAAGAATCATACCTAGTTCAGTTGGGATGTTGGAGAAGCTGGAAGAGATAGATGCTGAGTTCTGTTGGCGTTTGAAGGGGGCAATTCCTGATGGTATTGGGAGGTTATTATCTTTGAGGGTCTTGAAACTTTCGAACACTAGAATATGTCAAGTACCAAGACTACCTGAAAGCCTGATCAGTGTACAAATTTCCACTCAATCTATGACGACACTTCCTGATCTATCAAACCTGATAAATTTAATAGATTTGGATTTAGACATTCGAGAAGTTCCATTGGCCAAAGAGGATTCTATTTTTGTAGAATCATCTCAGCTTGTACAGTATCCATCACCATGGTGGATTGGACATTTATGCAATCTTGAGTCTTTGAAGTTGTCATGTGACACCATAGTTGCTCTCCATAAAGATATTGTTCTTCTTTCTCAGCTTAAGAAACTTGAACTTCTTTGCTCTAACTTACAGTTCCTCCCTAGCCTTCCGTCAAATTTAAGATGCTTGCTGGTTAAATCATCTCAATCAATGGAAACATCTATAGATCTATCAGAATTGAAGGAACTATCAGAATTGAGGATTGATTCTTCAGCAGTAACAGGTATTCAAGGCCTTTATGATTTGGAGAATCTCAAAATTTTGGACTTTAGAGCACTCAATTCACTTGAGAGATTACCTGATATATCGAACTTGAAGAAGCTCAGTGAGCTGCATTTAGAGTACTGTCATAATCTGATTGATGTTCAAAGTATTAGCGGCTTGGCGAATCTCAGAATTTTGAAGCTTATAGCAATTCCATTGCTGGAGAGATTGCCTGATCTCTCAAACTTGAAGAAGCTCACTGAACTTCACCTTTGGGACTGCCATGGTGTAACTGAAATTCCAAGCTTTGAGGATTTGGAGAATTTGATAATGTTAAAGCTAGTTGAACTTCCTCTGCTTGAGAGATTGCCGGATTTATCGAAGTTGAGGAAGCTCACAAAACTACATCTAGGACAGTGTCAAAATCTCGTGGAGGTTCAAGGAATACTGGATTCATTGGAAGACTTGTGCATAGAAGGGTGCAAATCTTTGGTTGAGGTGCCTGATCCTTCAAGTTTCAAGAAACTGAAGTCTTTACACATTCGTGATTGTGAGAAGTTACATGTTGACAAGATTCGCTTCTCGGAACTTGAGATACCTGACAGGGCACATGAAAATTCGACATGCTTGATACTGAGTAAAATAGGCTTCTGTGTTTGTCAGCTGGGTAAGGAATTTTTTTTGCCGTCTTTTTCGTCCTAGCAGTGTACTTCCTGTCATAAGTTAATTTAAGCTTATTGAGAGAAGTTGATCATCATAAGAGCTCAGGCCAACATCTCCGGACACAGTGCTCACTTCGCTGACTGGAGGACATTGATTTCCCCTGAAGCAGGAATAAGTATCGCTAACTTGACACATCCAAACTTCTGTGACATTGGTTTTTGATCGCATGAATCTTTGATCCATCACTCTCACAGTACTTGCATTGGGCAACATTCATTCTCATTAACATTAGAGGGCTTTCTCCTTGCTTATCTGATGGATTTTCCGCAGTTTCCTGGGAACGAATTTGTTTTCCGCATTATGCTTTCCAGCACATATGAGAGGTGAATATAGCCCCTTGCCATTGCCTAGAGTGCCGTTGTATAAATGAAATGTTTCAAATCTTGCAGTCATTCATTGACAGACCACCCAATTATTCCCATTAATCATTGTCGAAGATGAGAAATATGGACTCTTTCTGAGCGAGCGTGACTTTTTCTTAAGGCATTTTGATCAAAATGTGTTCGTTCGGAGGTAGCAATCGATCTCTTAACGTACAGGTAATCCTTACTTAGAACAGTAACTAATCCCAGGGCTCATGTGACGTATGGTAGACTTGCATATGTTCTGGGTTTTTATGTTGCAATACATAACAGCTAGATCATTCTGCAATAGCTACTAAAAATCTAGTATTATGGTTGCACACTACTGCTTCCCATGACATTATTTTTTCCACACTGGTTCTAAAGCTTGGGAGAGACGGTAGAATGTTACCTGGAACTGGGGGAGGCTTTGGTGCCTGCACAATTAGCAACTCACAAGAAAATACTATCAGAAGCATGATTTCGTTGGAAAGCCTTAATTTTGCAGATTGCTCGTGTTCCGTGAGGCAAAAATACAGAAGACAGTTCCTTGCTGGTAAATTCTTGAAAGCGTTGGTAACTGTGTAACCAGTTGACCGGAAATTTGTTTACCTTGGAACTAATTTGTAAGCTAGCAACAGGTTTTGAATAGTAACATTTACTTGTACTTCAGAAGTTGCTAATTGTCTTAATAACCTATCAACATTTAATTTTTGATATTAACTATGTGTTAAAGTTATTAACTAGTCTACAAGATTGGCTCCCTTAATTTGAGTGATTTAATAACATATCTCCCATTAAGTTACCGGCTAGTTTTAGCTTAGTGAATAGTATTTGATTCACTTACCAACTTTTTACTTAATTATTTCTAAATTACTAATTCTTTTGCAATTTACCAACAATTATCTTTGGACCTTACCACATATTGTTTGTTGGAGATCAAACACTATAAAGAGTGCTGAAGGTGCTGAAGATATTCATGGAAGCAAGCAACGAGGTTGATTTCGATGAAAATTAGGCTGTTTGGAATTAATATTGCATAGATGTACAAGTTTGAGACTTTTTGTGGTATTAACCATTTCTTTTAACTATCGTAAGTTTCAGTAAAAATTTCCATACGAGATGTGGTCTCGTTTTGTTTTTTAGACAGGTCCATAGAAGGACACTAAAAGTTAGTAACCACGTAAAAGTTTTATTAAGAATGTTATTAAGCATTATGTTAGTTTCCTTCCCACTCACTTTCATTCCATTTTTCTCTCCTCCATTCATTTTCTTTCCCTTTACTTTTTTCCCCAAACGTGTCTGTGACACGCACCATTGGGACAAGATAGTAAATAGATTGGGTTAAATTGGGTTCCTAATGCACCCCAATTGTGGGACAAGTCGGATGTAATCGCACGGACAAGCTAAATCTATGTCATGTATCTCATCACGTGGCAATTACAGAGACAGATTGAAATTCATGTCTTCTCTCCGACTTTAACCACGGAATAGATGGTAGATTAAATGAGTTTTGCTAAATTAAATGGATTATATAATTTTGATATAGGATCATATCATTTGAGAATACGTAATTAAAGATATTTTCCTTTATACCTTTTTTCTTGACAATTTAGACTAAATAGGCAAAATGAAGTTCGGACATAGCACATTAATAAGTTGATGCTTATTGGTTATATGTGAGCCAAGTGGCAAAATTATGCCGTGTGTCCCGCTATGTGGCAGTCACTCAGCCAAAGTGAAGTGCGATGTGGTGAGTATAGGAGCTAACATTCTCTCAGTTTCGACTTTAATTATATATAAAATAATAAATTAATACACTTTTATGGGATTTAAAGCACTCATTAATATGGTCCTTTTATCATGTAGAAATCTTATAGGATTATTTTAAATTTTAAAAATTAAACATGCAAAAATGCACAATTTTAAGTGAAATTGTGTTGCATATAAAAAGGGATAATGTCACTCGCGATCCTTTTGATCCTTGTACAATTGCCTGAAATTCAAGATTATTCCTCTACTTTCTTTTCTGGGTTTTTTTTTTTGGTTGAAATTTCTGGTTCATAATGGTACTAGTTTATTTTCGAAAGTGAGGATGCAAATACAAATGAGTGCCAAACCTTAAAATGGTTTTTGCAAATATCCCTAAGACTTACCATAGCATTATTCAATTGCTTGCCGAAAACTTTTGTTTGATTTTTCATTTATAGCCATGTATCAATTTTTTTTTTAATCTTTTATCAATTATAGCTGTTGGTTTGTTACCGGAATGACCTACGGATAAACTATAGATCTTTTCAAAAATTACAGAGACCATTTTGAAAAAAAAAATTAGAGACGATTTTGAATTTAGTGCAAAAGTAAAAGTATCAGTGATGGATTTATCCTTTTTAACATGCACTAGAATTCTGCTTAAATTAACGGATATTTGCAATTTTAATTGTTAAAATTCTAAATACCTTATTTGATATCTAAATAATAAAAGACATCATATCAACTTGTGCTTTCGGAACATGTCCAGAAAATAAATTATATATGGTTAAAGTTGGGGCTGCGAAAATAGTCGTTCAGTCATCACGTCGCCCTTTAGTTTAACTCAATGATTGCCACATGGCATAATTTTGCTATTTGGCTCACGTTTGACCTTAATGGGATAAATGCGCTTAAAGTCCTAAAATTTGTTGAAAAAGTGCAATTGAGTCCTACAACTTTTAAAAAGTGTAATAGTCCTAAAACTTATCAAATTTGTGCAATTGAGTTCTTTTGTTAACATCGTCAATTTGGCTTACGGAAAACATTGACGTGGCATTTATTATTATCATTTTCTTTCTCCTACGTGGTAGCTTTTTGTTATTTTCTTCTCAAAATCTTATCTAAATTAGATTAATAAACTTAAAAATGCTAAAATTTTATTTTTAAAAAAACCAAACTAAAAAAAAATAGCAAAGCCCTCGTCAGAGCGGCATTGTCATTGTCCACAACTAGCGAGGGTAGGCGAAGGTCATCAGCCCTCCCAACCCTAGGAGAAGGCGAGGCCTCAATAACCCCAGGCAAGGGCCGATACGGGTTGCTCAAATCTAGGCGATTGGGTGATGTCGGCCCTCGCTAGCCCCAAGTGAGGCCTCGTTGGCCCTAGGCAAGGGCCGGCGAGGCTTGCCCAGGTTTAGGTCGAGGTAGCCCATTTCCCCTAGGCAATGGGTGGCGGCGGTGGCACCCTTTGGGCAAGGGCCCTGTCGTTCTTTTATTTTTAGTTTGGTTTTTTTAAAATTTTACCCTTTTATTTTTTTAATTTAAGTGATATTTTATGAAGAAAATAATAAAAAAATGCCATGTTAGCGTTTTCGTTAATCAAACTAACAATGTTAATGGAAGGAATTGCTTGCATCAATTTGAGAAGTTTTATGATTTAATTGCACTTTTTGAAAGTTTTAGGACTCAATAGCACTTTCATAACAAGTTTTAAAACTTCTAGTGCACTTATCCCATCATTTAATTAAACTTCTCTTTGATAATTCATTCTAAATTTCAAAAAATGGACAAATGAAAATGTCTTTAAATAATATAGTTTATTTTCAACATTCTTAAATATATTTTTAAATGATATGTTTTTATATTGAATTACATAATTAATTGATGTCCAGCTTAGCACAGTTGGTTAGAACGTCATGGGATTTTCAATTCAAAAATTGTAGGTCACATATTCGATTTTCGCGTATTAGATCAAGGCCACCGACACAAATCTAAGACCTAAACTTAACTGGTCATCCAAATCTCGTGCCACCGTGAGCGCTTCTCGATCGTCGGGAGGTTGGGGGATATTTAGTTTTGTCTTTGCATAAGGATAAATGTAACGCCCCCACCTCGGGGTCATTAACGTGACGTCCTGTTCATTATTATTTTTCGTTAGACACAGGTGGAAGCATATGTCGGGACAATCACAATCAATACACACAGCGGGATTACGACAAACAGCATCATGAGCAAACCTGATATTTACAACGCATACGAACATATTAAATACAGGCCAACTAAGGATAACAAAACTTGACTTGGGTTATCCTATACCCTCTACAGCTTCTCGCTCCTCGCTTCTTCACCTCCACCCCCGTCCCGTCTGCTTGGCCATCTCACATCCCACCTATGGCTTTATCCCGGAGCCGGTCAGCCCGCACCGCCAAAGCACCGTTGAACCCCCATAGGGATCCAACCTATTCTCCGTCCGCATAGCGATACCACGCCACGTACGGATGAGGCACCAAGTCTATTAGGCCCTCATCAAACATCACAAGTCTCGTGATTCGACGGTAGGCGCGGCCTTCTTTGGCATCCGTCACGGTGAGCACTTTGGCTCTCATCTCCACGGGATTGCCAACGCGGGCCGGAGGAGATGCCGTCTTACGGACCTGAAAAAGAGGTAAACAACGGGGAATGAGTCGGGGAGACTCAGCAAGTGAAAATACTAATATCAAGTGAGGACGAGATAATCGTCGTTCACACAAGTCGATTCCTGCCGTACCGGCATCAATTGCAATTCAAATAGCAAAGTCATACTACGAAACCAACAAAACAAACATCAAACGTAAGTATCACACATAAACATCATTAGATGAGAAAGAACGAACAACCATGAAACCAAGAAATGGGCCAACCAACCCATGTTACAACGTATCATAACTTCATTTCCCGATATTAGGGAATTCACTTACCACAACTAGAACAAGAACTAGAGGAAGGAACACGGGAGTCTTGGCGGATCTCGAGTGATTCTTGGCAGTTCTCGGGCTTGAACACGAACACTCGGGCCTTGGATGTGGCTTCCTCACTTGATCGAACCACAAGAGAGACACGAGCTAGCCGGTGAGCTTTTTCTCTCTTTTCTCTCTCTCTCTCTCTCTCTCTCTCTCTCTCTCTCTCTCTCTCTCTCTCTCTCTCTCTCGGCTGCTCTCTCTCTCTTCCTCCCCATGGCCGAATGGCCTTCTTTCTATTTATAAAATTCCAAACTTGCTCCTCACTCAAGACTATTAATGCTTGTCATCATGAAGGGGGTCCCTAAAGTCTTGACTCATCAATGCAAGCCATCATGAAGGGCCACCAAAGTCTAACTTAATAAATGAAAGCCATAATGAAGCTTGGAGGATAAGCTTTGGCTCGGTCAAGGCCTTATCCTCTAGATTCTTCCACCAATTTCCCGAACCGTGGACTCTTTAGAGTTTTCTAGATTTACTGAATTCTCACGCAAATGACTCGGACCAATCGGGTCACACGAAATAGACCAATTTGCACAAAAACCACAATCTGCGCCGGCGAGGGCCACCCTCGCCGGCTTCCCTCCGCCATGGCCGGCGGAGGGAAGAGAGAAGAAAAGAAAAAAAAAGGAAAAAAAACAAAAAAAGACGAAAATGTCCATGTGCCAAAGTATTGTGGAGTAAATGTATCATAAGTGACATAGTTTGAGGTTTTTCGTGTCGCAAAAAAAGTTCAGGGTAAATTTATCACAAGTGGTATAGTTTGAAATTTTTTATCACAAAAAAAAGTTCAAGGTAAATTTATCACAAATGATATTATTTGGGATTTTTTGTGATATTTTCCCTTTTGAAAAACAGAAGAAGTTGGGGGACAATTTTGAATTTAGTGTGTAATGATTAAAGCTAATTTTTGAAATAATGTTAGTTCCTATATTTACCACGTGACACTTTAATTTGATGTAATGATTGCCACATGGCTGGACATATGACATAATTTTGCCACTTGGCTCACGTTTACCGATAAATGATAATTTATTGATTTGTCATCTCTAAACTTCTCTTAAACGAAATATTTTATTTCGAACATTATCGAAAATATTCTTGAATTAAATGTTCTTGTATTTAACAAAAAATTAATTAATCCTTAGGGTTGATGTAGTTAGTTGAGGTATTAGGATATTTTCAGTTTAAAAAGTGAAAGTCACGTGTTCAAATCTCGCCAATTGATCAAGACCACATGTATAAGTCAAAGGCTTGAATCTAACCCGTTCACCGGGTTTGCATCTTTTTGCAAGCCAATGTTACTCTCTCTCTCTCTCTCATTTGTGCACTCAAATCACTGGTAGGAGAAGAATGAGATGTTGAAGAAGAAAACAGCCGGATGAAGCAACATTGAAGAAGAACCCTAATGAACAAATTTTTTTAAAAAGATCTCTAATGAAGAAAAATTGCATTTTGCTTGTAAAGGAAACAAACCGAATTTGCCCAACCTCGGAGTAAATGAGTATTTTTAGGTTGAGATTTTTGTCTGGAGATGCAAGTGGATTATTTTGGAAAGTGAGTAATTTAAATTCATATAAGTGAAAAATCTAAGTAAGTTTTTTCAATTATTCTTGAATTTTATCATAGCATTTTTTAACTAGCGCTTGCCGAAAACATTTGTTTGATTATCCAATTTGTAGCCATATCACTACAAAAAAACTGTAATTTAGCTACAACATATTTGCGACGACAACAGTATCGTCGCTAATTAGCGACAACAAAAGGCAAATAGTCGCTAAGTGGCGACGAAATTAGCGACCAAGTTAATTTCGTCGCCAATTACCGAAAATAGCGACGGCAACAGACAATTAGTCGCTAATTCGTCGCTAAATACCCACGAGATAAAGATGTCGTCGCCAATTTGTGACGATCACGCTTTTCTGTCGCTAAATAGCGACTACATTCAGCGACGGCATTTTTATCATAGCTAAGTAGCTACGAAAATACTAGGTAGTCGCAAAAACACAGTTTAGCGACGCATCGTAATTACTTCGTCGCTAATGTAATCTAATGTTACATTTTACGTTTCTTGATCTCTGGACAGTTTAGCGACTAAGTTGTCGCAATCTCGTCTCAAATTAGCGACGATATTCGTACCGTCACTAAATAGCTACTATATTTACCTACGACTTGTGTTTAGTCGCTGAATAGCGACTATCTTTAGCGACGATTTAATTATTAGTCGCTATTTAGCGACGAAATAAATATATTTCGTCGCTAAATATAGCTTATATCAGCAACAAAACAGACGATTCATTCATTTCGCAGCACTCGATCTCTTCTTCCTCTCTGTCTGAACGAGAGCCCGACGCCTACTTGGAGTAAGTACAAGTTACCTGGAGGTGGAGATGCGTATGCTTTAGCGAAGAAATCGGAAAAGCTAAAGGGAGTGAGAAATTCGCGATTGAAGAAACCGCAAAAAATACACCATTGTCCCAACTTGTTTAATTTCAAGGTAAGTTATTTCTTCTTTCAATTTGAGTGATATTTCTGTCTATTACGCGTTGTTGTGTTGCCGTTATACGTTGTTGTTTACACGAGATTGATTTCAAGCCTAATATGGGGTTAAACGACTCGGATACATGTGACACCCCCCATATGTTTGTTAAAATACCGTAATGAATCTTGACATTTGTTGAGTCGGGTTTTCATCGTAGGCATCATGGAAGGAGATAGGTCTTGGATGTATAATAAGAACTTACCTAGGCGTGGAGGATTAACCGATGAGTTTCGTGCTGGGTTGGAAAAATTCATGGCGTTTGCTAGTTCACAAGTTGAATACATGAACGGAAGTAAGTTAAGGTGTCCTTGCAAAAAATGCAAAAACAGTAAATTCCAAGAATATGATATCATTCAAGAGCATCTTTATAGAAACGGTTTCACTCCAAATTACTACAATTAGACTTGCCATGGTGAACCATTTATGTCTCCCGAGGAATATCGCAATACTCACCAATTGCCTTGTGTACGGGAAGAATGTAGTAGTGCTAGAGATGAATTAAATCCATATCAGAGAATGGTGCTTGATGCAGCTGCTCATAATTTTGGATGGGAAACGAACCAAACAAGCACCCATGAGCATGGAAGCTCCAGTCATACATCACAGTTTGACAATTCTGGTGACACAACATTTGATGAAAGTGTGTACCATAAATTTCGTGACGTGTTGAGTTCAGCGGATGAACCTTTATGGGGAGGTTGTGACAACTACTCAACGCTATCAGTCACGGCAAGAATGCTAAGTATTAAAGCCGAGCATAACGTGTCAGAGAACTGCTTCAATTCTTTTGTGGAAATAATGCGTGAAGCATTACCCCGTGATAACAACATGCCGAGTTCCTTTTACGATATGAAGAAGTTAGTGCATGACCTGGGTCTTCCGGTTGAGCGGATTGACATCTGCATCGCAGGGTGTATGTTGTATTGGAAAGAATATCAATCTGCTAAATCTTGCAAGTTTTGCGGTGAGCCTAGATACAAGGTTCAAAGGAGGCATGGTGGTAACCATACACGTAGACCAGTGAAGCAATTGTTTCATCTGCCGTTAATTCCTAGATTGCAAAGGTTGTTTGCGTCTCGAGCTACTGCTGAACACATGAGTTGGCACGCAAACCATGAAACTGAAGAGGATATGATGTGTCATCCTTCCGATGCATACGCCTGGAAACATTTCGATAGAACATACCCAGATTTCGCTATGGAGCGACGCAACATCAGGCTAGGTCTATGTAGTGATGGGTTTGCCCCCTTTGGTAAAACCGGAAAAAACTATTCATGCTGGCCAGTCATATTAACGCCGTACAATCTCCCTCCTGGCATGTGCATGAAGACACCTTATATGTTTCTGACATTGATCGTGCCCGGTCCGCATAACCCGAAGAAGATGATAGACGTTTACATGCAACCATTGATTGAAGAGTTGCAACAACTATGGAATGTTGGTGTTCCAACCTATGATGTTTGCACCGATAAAACATTTCTATTGAGGGCTGCGCTTCTTTGGACGATAAATGACTTCCCAGCTTATGGAATGTTGTCTGGGTGGAGCACAGCCGGCCTGTTAGGATGTCCGATTTGTATGGAGAAATCAAAGTCGTTCCGATTAAAACATGGTAAGAAGGCGTGTTACTTTGATTGCCACAGACAATTCTTACCGATGAATCATCCATTTAGAAGGAATAAGAAAGAGTTCGTCAAAAAAAGGATTGAAAGGACACCTCCACCAATGAGGTTGACCGGTTATGAACTTTGGGAACGAGTCCAAACCTTCCCGACCGTTGTTGAAGCCCCGCAATGCATACCTCATTCGTATGGTTCTACGCATAAATGGACAAAGCGCAGTATATTTTGGCATTTACCATATTGGAAGACCCACTTTGTTCATCATAACCTTGACGTCATGCACATAGAGAAGAATGTTTTTGAGAATGTCATCAACACGGTGATGGACGTCCCTGGCAAAACAAAGGACAACCTAAATGCAAGAAAAGACATGCGAGACATTTGTGATCGGCCGACCTTAAATATGGAGCCAAGCAGTATTGGTCCAAAGCCAAAAGCAGTGTACACATTGACCAAGGAACAGCGACGTGCAGTCTTAACATGGTTGAAATCTGTCCGATTTCCTGATGGGTATGCTTCAAACATCGGGAGATGTGTTGATTTGAATGCATGTAAGTTGTCAGGTATGAAAAGTCATGACTGTCACGTCTTTATGGAGCGACTACTTCCAATAGCGTTGAAGGAATTTCTGCCAAACTTCGTGTGGGGCGCTCTTACTGAATTGACGACTTTCTTTCATGATATTTGCTCGACAATGTTACGTACATGGCATGATCGAGAATGAAGGGTTGTTATATCATCTGTCATTGGGTCCAAAAGCAATAGCAAGAACTTGGCCAGCATATTTTATCAACGGTTATAATTTTCACACACAAGAATATGGCAAGGGAAAGGCCACGATGAATAGTGGCGTCTGTGTTCAATCTGAGAGCAGTTTGATGGAGGCCTTTTACGGCTTGTTGGATGCTATCATACAGGTAGAGTACCCTGGTCCACCATTGGCCGTTACGTTATTTAAATGCACGTGGTTCGACCCTATCAAAGGAATGAGGGTGCATCCGAAGTTTAATTTGGTTGAAGTTAATCACAAGAGAAAATATATGAAATACGAACCATTTGTACTGGCACAACAAGCAATTCAAGTCTATTACGCATCATATCCGAGCTTGAAACAGGACAAAGTTGAGTGGTGGGCAGCATGTAATATCAAAGCGCGAAAAAAGATCGAACAACACTGGAAAGATACAGCATATCAGCAAGAGGTCGTTCTGCACACAGCTGAACCTTATGAATATAATATTCCATCTTTACAAGACCCACATGGAGCATTGATCGATGTTGATGCAAGTGAAGTTCGTCAATCGAACTTGCATCATAGTGTTGAAGAAGATGAATTTATCACTGATGATGACGAGGACACTGATGAGGAAAACGAGGACACCGAAGACGAAGACGAGTTTTATGATCATAGTGAAGATGCAGAAGACGACGATGATCATGACAACGACGAAGATGACAATGACAACGACTTTGGATTTTGAAACTTTTACTGTTCTTCTTTATGACATGTATAACGTATTTTATGGTTTATTGTGTTATAATTAATATTCAGTATATACGGTATATATGATAATATTATTTATGAATCAGGTGTATTTTCATATAAATATATAATAAGGTAATTAGGTGTATTCTGTAAAAATTAGCGACAATTTTGTCGCTAAAAAAGTCACTAATTAGTGACGGCGACGCACAATGTCGTCGCCAAAAAAGGCGGAGAGCTCTAAAATTTGCAATGGGGTACATCGTTAGCGACAAAGCATAAACAATAGTCACTAATTAGCGACGGTCATACCCTTGTCGTCGCCAAAAGTGGCCGAGAGCTTTATATTTGGTATTCGGTCCGACGTTAGCGACGGACCATGTTCTTGTCGCTAATTAGTGACGGAGCCGCGCTTGGTCGTCGCCAAAAGTGGCCGAGAGCTATACAATTTGCAATGGGGTACATCGTTAGCGACAAAGCATAAACAATAGTCGCTAATTGGCGACGGCCATACCCTTGTCGTTGCCAAAAGTGGCCGAGAGCTTTATATTTGGTATTCGGTCCGACGTTAGCGACGGATCATGTTCTTGTCGCTAATTAGTGACGGAGCTGCGCTTGGTCGTCGCCAAAAGTGGCCGAGAGCTATACAATTTGCAATGGGGTACATCGTTAGCGACAAAGCATAAACAATAGTCGCTAATTGGCAACGGCCATACCCTTGTCGTCGCCAAAAGTGGCCGAGAGCTTTATATTTGGTATTCGGTCCGACGTTAGCGACGGACCCTGTTCTTGTCGCTAATTAGTGACGGAGACGTGCTCGGTCGTCGCCAAAAGTGACCGAGAGCTATACAATTTGCATTCGGGGACATCATTAGCGACGGATCACATATCTTCGTCGCTAATTGGTGACGGGGAGCGCATGTCGTCGCTAAAAGTGGCATGAGTAATCATAAAATTTGAAATTGTAGCAACGATGCTGTCGCTGATTGGTCGCCAAATGTGGCCGAGTTATGGATTTGATTCAGGCGTTTTAGCGACTACTTGGTCGCTATACCGTCGCAATTAGCGACGGAGGTTTTTAATTGGTAGCCAATTAGCGACGATTCGTGGCTATGCCGTCGCTGAATCACGATAACCTAACTTCGAAATCGATTTTGCCCAGTCTGTCTCTCTCTATCTCTCCTCTACTCTCGCTCTCCCTGTGACCTCCGACGCCGCTCGATCGCCCGCCGCCGCTCGTCTGGCCTCTCGCCGCCGCTCGTCCGCCCGCTCCCCGCCGCTCGTCCACCCGCTCGGCTGCCCGCTCCCCGCCGCCCGCTCCCCGCCGCTCGTCCACCCGCTCGGCTGCCCGCTCCCCGCCGCTCGTCCACCCGCTCGGCTGCCCGCTCCCCGCCGCCCGCTCCCCGCCGCTCGTCCACCCGCTCGGCTGCCCGCTCCCCGCCGCCCGCTCCTCCGCCCGCCACCGACGACCGCTGTAAGTTCTCGGCCCGAATGATTTCGTTTGATGCTGTAAGTTCTCGATAGAGGGGCACACGTTACTCCTTTGATGCTTTCGATGCTGGCAGACTCTATTTGCTGAACGATCGGTTTTTGATTGGTGAGAAATTTCACCGGCACGGTTTTGTTTTCGTTGGTCTGGACTTTCCTATTATTTGATACAACATTGAGTCTGCTGAGAACTATCCTATCATTCTGCGGTTCTGTTTTTGTAGTCTATGATGGCTTATGCTTTTCGATGAGTAAGCAAGTCTGCTGAGAAATAGTTGTTCTCTTTAATATGCATCTGGTGTTGCCGTGGATTTTGTTGGTCTGAACGTTAAACTGCTTGAGGAACCAGAACACAGAGGAAGGAAAGAATGTGCAAGATGTTGTTATCATAACTGCGCCTCTTAGCTGCTGTTGCCGTGGATTTTGATCCTAGATGTCCCCAATTTTCCTACTCCTATCCCAATCTGGTTCTTCAGATAGAGCTAGTGTTTCGGTTTGTATTGTTGTAGAAGCTGCTGTTTTTTAATGCAATCCTAAGAAGTTCTATTACTTTCTGCAGCTATCAGAGTTAGAATTTATAGCTCTATAGTCAATGCATGCTGTTTAAATATCTGTGCTTCAATTATCTAGGTTAAGCTTAGACACCACATAATAAGGCCTGTTTATTATAGCTCGGAGTATAGGATTGTTGTAGGTGGACAGGCAATTGAAGAATCAGGCCTGTTTATTTTAGATCTCTGTTGTTGGACTTGGTAATTCCCAGCTTGATATGGCCGTGTGAATTTGATGAACTGCTACCCTCTGACGTAAAATCTGTAGTTGAGTCGATTCAATTAAGACGGTCTTCATCAGCTATTTGCTTATTGTGAAGTACATTAAAACAAAATGGTTTATTTTGTAATGTTGTTTTCCTTATGCAGGAAGAAGAACAATATTTACACACTGCAAGAAAAATGGTAAGTTTTTAATTGGGTTATAAATCATTTCTAGTTGGTAAATAAATTGTTCTAACTAGTTTGTTTTTCCAATGTGCACCAGCGTCCAAATCAGAAAAATAACAACAAGGGTAAGGGTAAGGCTGCTGATCAACCCACGGTCTATACACGTGGACGGGCCAGAGGAGGGCGTTCAACGCCACTCGTGATCAGGCCGGTCGACGAGGCTAGTCCCCCTCGACGGACCTTCGTGCCCACGCCCACTTGGGTCGAAACGCCCCCCACAGAACCGCAGCCTCAACAGTTGGAAGACGAAGGAACGGAGGAGACTCAATCTGAGGGCGAGCCTTTGATCACGGCACGATCATCGGTAGGCCAAGCGTCGACACCGCCAAGCGCCGAAGATGCGGATGATAATTGGGTCATCGATGATGAAGGGAGGAGGCGGATAGAACCGTTAGGAGACTCGTAAGTACAATTTGATGAAAGTGCATAATTTTTTGCTATTAACTGTATAGGCTAGATTTTCTTTGGAATTTGAGATGTTTTATGTATTTTTTATGTTTAACAAATGCAGCTTCTACAGAGCGACGGTAGTCCTGCGGGACTGGTATCATATGATCAACAATTTTTGGCGTGAGCCATATACATGCATTACGCAAGCGCCGGAGGAACATAGGAGAGTATGGTGGCGAGAGTTTGAGGTAAGTGTAAGATCGGTTTGTTAGTGACATTTCTAAAATGTATTGGTAAATTGAGTTAGCGTTTTTTTTTTTTGCAGCGCAAGTACTATTGGGACAGATCTATGGATAGCGAGGTTAGAAGAATTTTAAACAAGAAGGCCGGCGATCACATGCGAAATGTGATGAACAAGGCGAAAACCACGCAGAGGCAGCCGGCTTGGATGGACGATCAGTCATGGAGGGAAATCCATAGAAAGTGGGCTAGTGAGGAGCATAAGCGCGCCAGCGAGAGGAATAAAATTAATCGAACTTCCAGTTCCAGAGAATCTGGGATTGGGACGTATGCCGGCGGCTCCATCACAGTTGCGGAGCACAAAAGGAAGATGGTAAGTATATTGTCAGATTGTCAATTTATTCCGTTAATAGATTGTATGACTAATTGGAAGTCCGTTGTGTATGTTAGGCGAAGGTGTTGGGAACGCCGCCCAGCTTCTCACAAACATATGAGCGGACCTTCATGAGAAAGGACAAATCATTCGTCAGTGGCACGGCGAAGGCCGTTAAGGTATGTTCGAACTTGATGATTTTATAGCAGATTAGTTGATTGTAATGCATGCCTAGTAACTTTTAAAGTGTGTACGTAGGAAAAATTTGATGAAATGCTTGCATCTACGGCGGGTGTCGGGGGTAGTGGCAGCGGCGAGGGTACAGAAGGGACGTCGCCCGCGATTGAAATGTTGCAGGCCGAGCAGGAGAAGCTGTGGTGGCAGGCATCTGCAGCAGTGAAGAAAGGGAAGGTGTACGGGTTGGGGTCGTTAGCCCGGGACAGCATGAAGTCGGTAGGCACATCTTCTGCTGGAACGAGTTCAAGGCGCAGCGCAAGAGAGAGTGAGCTGGAAAAAAAAGTGGAAAACCTCGAGAATCTACTTGCAGAGAAAGACGAAAAAATGAAGAAGATGGAGGAGAGACTAGATGCCATAGATGCCAGAGATGAGGCAATGCGCATCATGCAACAACAATTGAGTATGCTAATGAGACAACAGCATGGTCAGCATTCGCAGCAAGACGATGAGGATGAAGCAGCCGAGCAGACTGGACTTCCACCGGCACCCCCACCCGATGAAGACCATGAAGAGTAGATACATTTGCTGAACATTTTTGATATGTGCGAATGATAATTGTTTAGATACATTTGCTGAACATAATTGCAATATATACATTTTAATTTTTTTGATATGGGTACTTTTCTTAGATATTTACTTTTTGCTTCTATATTTCGTTTTGCGTTGAATGTTATGACTTATCAGGTAGAACTGAACAAAAAACAAAAAATACATATTAATCGTTCAAACAGCTTTAGCGACGCTACGATATACTATCGTCGCTATTCTGGACGATTTAGCGACGAACAGTTGCGTTTGTCGCTAAATGGCGACGAATCGGCGACTACCTTGTCGCTAAAAGTGGCCGAGTGATACCCATTTTGCATTCGGGACAACGTTAGCGACGGACAATCTAATCGTCGCAAATTAGTAACGGAAGAACACATTGTCGTCGCCAAAAGTGGCCGAGACCTATTAAATTTACATTCGGGGACACTTTTAGCGACGGAAGAAAACATACCCGTCGCCAAAAGTGGCCGTGATCTATCTATATAAATGCGGGACATCGTTAGTGACGGTAGATGACAGTGTCGTCGCTAAAAGTGGCCGAGAGCTATAATATGCATTCGGGACGTCATTAGCGACGGGGGATAGAGTTATCGCTAATTGGTGACGGCAGTAGACATTGTTGTCGCTAAATATGCGAGACTGAGTTCCATGCATTCTGGACATTTTTGCGACTACAAGAAAAATATCGTCGCAAAAATTTGCGACGATCATAATCTTGTAGTCGCTAAAATATTAGCGACGCCAGGTGTAGTTCGTCGCTAAATGGCGACTAATGGTGTGTCTAGTCGCTAAGTTGCGATATCTGAGTTTTGCGACAGATGTGTTAGCGACGAGTCAGTTTGTCGCTAATTAGCGACGAATTGCCATATGTTTCGTCGCTAATTTAGCGACATGATTTTTCGCAACGAAATTTGGTTCGTCGCAAAAGTCGTCGCTAAAAAATTATAGCGACGAAAATTTGCGGTTGTTCGTCGCTAATTGTCGTCGCTAAAATGCAGTTTTTTTGTAGTGTATATTAAAATGATATGTTTCTTTAATAAATTATTGACGCACATTTAATGTTTTGGCTAATTCGTGGAATTATACTAGAGTCATGCATAAAGCTTGTTTGGAATGATTTATACTTTTTTTTTATATTATGTGACGCATGCATTATGGCTTTATTTTAATCTCAAGGATCTAAAACTTTCAGAGTATATTAAATGTTAACACGTAATTATATTCACATAAACCTATTTTCATAATATTTTAAAATTTAAGTAATATTTTTAACTTCGACGGGAAAACCAAACAATTACATATTATTTTTTGGGAAGTCCAAACATACAAGTTCAGAAATAAAGATAAACCCTCATCTTTAAGACTTGGAAAACCTCGTGTTTTGCAAACAGTCATGCGGTCTTACTGGTAAAAGGATTGGGGATGGAGACGCTAGTATCTAGGTGCGGGGTTCGACTCCCGCACTCTGCAAGTGGTAGAGAAAACATCATAGAGTAAGGAGAATTAGAGATAGGATGTATTAAAAAAAAAAAAAAACTCTCCCTTAGCAAGGCACGACAACTCCGGGGGTGGATGCTAGCGGAGCAAAGTGATGACTAGGATATACTCCGCACCACACCAATTGAACGATGTGAGATTTTCTAATACAATTCACATATCACGAAACTAGAAGTTGCAAAACATTGGACAAGGGAGATATTGCTGATTAAATTTTCTGTCAAATTTTCATTACAACAGATAAGGTCTATTTGCCACTATCGGAATAACTTTTCTAGATCTCTAAACTACGACAAGAATTGGCTTTCGGAACAATTCCTTCGATGAGCATATAATTGGCTTTTTGACTGTGTGAAATCAACCTGTAGCCAACTAATCATCGTGGAATAGTCGCGTTTACCAGAAAACTGGAACGAAGAATTTTAGGAGTGGCGCAAGTTGCCCGATGGAATTGTCGACAGAAATAGTCGACCGGAAGGAAGGATCAGACCAACTGGATGATGACACAAATTTCGAAACACGACTCTTGGGCTCGAGAAAACAGAGGATAGGAGCATGTAGAACGGATCCGGTTCAAGCAAGGCAAATTACATGACTTTTGACTTTCGAGAAAGAGTCACTTCCGGCCTAATCAGTAGCAGAAAAACGAGCTGTATTTGATGGTGCAGCAATCACAGACAACGAGATTGGAAGTGCTGAATCGAAGTGAACTAATTCTAGGTGGCGTGAGATTGGTAACAGTATGAGCACGACGCCCGAGCAGCAAGAAGTAGAAGCTCAGGCCAAGGAACCGGCAGGGGATGCTGGGAAGTTGGTGTCTTTCGGCGAGAAGGCGTTCGAATTGGAGGATTTCTTGAGGATCAAGTCGGTGGCTCTGCGAAAAGGGAAGTCAGGGAAGGCCCGCGCATTAGATCTGAAGTCTGGGTCCAGGGTGGCTGTGCAGACTCTTGGTCTTGGGCATGTGAACGTTGATGCCAAGGACGAACTCAAGGAGAAGATAGAAGCTATTGGCGCAATGGATCACAAGAATCTACTCCCTCTGAGGGCATACTACTCTCAATCTGGGGAAGAAATGCTTCCGGTGTATGATCTAATGCTTGAAGGAAGCTTGCACGCATTTTTACATGGAAATGAAAGAAATCGGGCAAAATTGGAAATGGAGCTAAATCGGGCAAAAACATGGGAAATCAAGTACCGCATTGCCCTTGGAGCCGCCCGGGCCATAGAGTATATACATGCTCGAGGCCCCAAAATCTGCCATGGAAACATCAAATCATCCAATATCCTCCTCAGCTCATCAGACTTACGTGATGCAGATGCGGTAGTCTCTGATTACTGCCTGACCCCTTCCCCCGCAACTGACCCCCAGAAAGCAGATGTCTATAGCTTCGGGATTTTGCTTCTAGAGCTTATAACTGGGCGCATTCCAGAAGGAGGTTATCGTAGGGTGCCTGCCGGTCCTCAAAGTGCCAATCTTCGCCTCCAGTCTGGTGTTCACGAGCAGTGGAGGTTTGAGGTTTCTGATCACGATCTCCTAAAGTACCGGTATAATAAGGAGCTTGTTGTGCTGTTCCAGGTGGCAATGGCATGTGCAGGCCGGGATCCAGATATGCGCCCTCCAATGTGTGATGTACGGAGGATAATTGAAGACCGGCGTTTTTCTGGCGTACGGAAGAATGGGGCCTCACAGTCAAGACCACAACTGCAGCCCGACCAGGTCGATGAAGTAAGCGAGCATATGTCTGCTGCAAGGTGAGTTGGTCTACAGAATGCCAAAACTACTATTGAAATGTCTGGCTGCTTTACTAACACATTCAGCAGTATGCAATCAATTTAACCTTCTACTATGTCCACTAAATTCTAGTTGAAAACAGAGGATACTGATGCCAAACACCAAAGGGAAGTGAGAAAGGTAGGAGAACACAAAAGTTTGAGGGTAAATTCACATAAAGGAAAAGAAAAAAAAGAGGAGAATGCCTGACTTTTCTAAATTTATCGACTTTTTACCCTCTGCAATCACTTAAGAAATTCCCACATTTTTTTTCATTTCCTTTAGTTTCTCCAGATTAAACTGCGTTCAAGCAACCATTAGTTTGCTGACTCGGGATGTTGCCTATGTTAAACACTGACTTCACATCCTTGGGTTTTGACTAAATCGCCTGACCATTCTATTCATCTAAAGGTGTTAATGTAGCAACAGATTTTTCGAAATTTAAATTAGCATAGATTTAACTAAGATATATACTTTCTCTTGGCCTGCACCCATCATTTTTCTCCACAAAAAAGTGCATGATACTTCCTGCACTGGTGAACCCAGATTATTTTTTTCCTACTTTCAATAATGGAGAAGTTCTAGCACTTCAAGATGCTTGATTTGAAGGGTAAGGCTTCATCTCGGTTCACTGTGGCCTAACCTAAGATAATTTTACAGGAATAAGCCAGATGGGCTGTTAGAAGTTTCTGAAAGACGATATGGTAAGATTTCTTATCTTTAATTCCAGGATTCTAGCAACGCCACTATTTATTCTACCGTTCCAGATGCATTGAACTTGTGTTCATGCGCTGTCTATGTTTGTGTTTCATCGTAACTTCCTCTGTGGACATAGAAGTACACCCACAATAGGAAATTAATGGGAAAGCCTCTTTTACATAGTGAGGAAACAATGTTGTTAATAATGTTTTTGCATGCTTCAACTATAACTGGTATTTCAAGAAGTGCGCAGTATTAAAAAAATCCTAAAGATTCTGCCATGTTACTCTGTAAAATTATATCGTAAATTCAGTCTTGGTATATTGTTTCTTCTCAATTTGACTATGACATGGGACTCTAGATCTGCTGACATCAAGTACAGATTCAGAAGTCTAGGACAGAAACAAGTTTGTTTTCCTGCAGAAGTAGCATAACCGTTCATGATTCAGAAGTCTAGGACAGAAACAAGTTTGTTTTCCTGCAGAAGTAGCATAACCGTTCATGGAGGCCTATTGCGAATAAACTCCTTGCCTCTAGTGAACAAATTATAACCATCTAGCCAATTGGCACATACATTACCTTCCTCAAAAATTAGTTGTTCCCTTGCCGGTTCACTTAACTTTGAATTCCTACCAAGTACAATTGTGAGTCCACTTCTAGTATCCCTCATCTAGAATCTGTATCCCAGGCCATTTTTAGTTCTTTTATCACTTTGTAGCGAGACTGCTTACTCTTCTATGGAGCTTACTAGATAAGAAACAATTCCTGCAAATGATACCTTGTTAAAATCTAAATGATGTTAGGGTATAACAATATAAGAAATTGCAATGGAATAGTAATTTCTTCATTTTGAAAGGAGCCAACTAGTAAATGGTGGTATGAAAACCTTTAAATGTTCATTTGCTGAGGATCCTCATGAGCTTGTATTTGCCCTAAAACTCAGGGAATCCTGTTCGTTAGTTGACTCATCAGCTCTAATCATCTTGCACCTCAATGTAACTTGTAAGCGATCTGCAATTGAAGTCACTCTTGTGCAAGTTCATGAACATTGATTAAGGGTTTGCATGTTTATAAACTGGACAATGTACCAGGTCATTGTCACGATTTTGCACGTATTTTTCATGTGTTCTTCATTTTCCATCACAATTGTGCAAGGTGTCTTATGGGACATAATTTTCATCTGCAGCCCCCTCTGCACGGGATCCAATCATTGATCCACAACATGGCCCCACATTGGATGGGTATGGTCAGCCATCTGTACTGTCCGATCACACATCTTCTTTTCCTGGACAAGTCCATTCATCATTATTGCCTCCTCCTCCTCCTCCTTCTGCTGCTGCGGTTTCATCAACTTCTGTAACGTTGTTCGGCATAAATTCACTGAAATATTCTTCCACTTCCCCTCCTAGTTCCCCTTCTCCTCTTAATGTCCCACCATTGCTGGAGTCAACTTTGCTCAATGAGAAAAAAGAGATGAATCCACAAAATGATAAGTTGGTCTTCTTAGGCAATCCACTGATGTCGTTTAGTTTCAAGGAGTTTTTGAATGGTAATGCGGAGGTTCTTGGGGAAGGGAGCATCGGGACATCTTACACGGTAGTTTTGAAGGAAGGGACAACGGTGGTGGTGAAGAAGCTAAGGGATTTGGCTTCATCTACAGAGCAATTTAAGGAGCAGATGGAAATGCTTGGAGCAATGGATCACGAGAACATAATTCCTTTGAGGGGGTACCAGGGAAAGTCACTGTTGTATGATTACTTGCCCATGGGAAGTTTATCTGCACTTCTACATGGATTCAGAGAAACAGGAATGAGCCCGCTAAGCTGGGAAATTAGGCGTGCCATTGCACTTGGAGCTGCCCGGGGAATAGAGTACCTACATTCTCAAGGTCCCAATGTCTACCATGGAAGCATCAAGTCATCCAATGTCCTCCTCACGGCAACATATGATGCACGGCTTTCAGATTATGGCCTGAGCCAACTCAAGACACCTTCCATTCACCCTGCGTCAGAGGTCGCTGACTGCCAAAATGCAGATGTGTATAGCTTTGGGGTGTTGCTTCTGGAGCTTCTGCTTGGGAAAGAACCTACTAATAGTTTCAATCTTCCCAGCTGGGTCCATAGCACGATTCAAGAGGAGCTGGATGGGACTATTGATGTTTTCGATCCCGAGCTCCTATCATACCAGCATGTAGAGGAATTAACAGGGCTGCTGCATGTGGCAATGGTTTGTGTAGCCCAATGTCCTGGCATGCTCCCTTCAATGTCTGAAGTGCGGAGGATGATTGAGGAGTTGTTTATTCCTAGTGTTCTGAGTGACTGGGACTTGCAGCTAGACCAAATCAATGAATTGAACCATGACACGTCCACTTGGTAAGTTGTTTTAGCGGTCGCCAATATTCACAATGGGTCATCTGGCTTCTAAGGATCACATTTAGCAAACATAAAATCAATCCAATCTTTTAGAATAAACACAGACAAATCAGTTACAGCGGTGTCACTATCAAACCTATGAAGAGAAGTGAGCCAGATTGCATCTTTTATGCACTCTCGAACAGTAGCAGCTTCAAGGCCCATCGATTACACTAAAAAGTAGAAGTACTAATAATGGTAATTGCCTATTAATAATACTTCATGAATGAAAAGAAGCCTCCCTCATGAAATTAATGAATAAAGAGCTGTCCCTAGGTAATAATTGTGTATCAGTCCATCAAAAACTGCATACTATGTCAAGCATATACTGAAGACAGATGACCTTTCTCATTGTTTCTCATTTCTTTTCTCTAGTGGTGATATGGGTGTAAGCTAATTAGCAAGCAACCTGAAAAAAGAAGAGAGATGTGTATATAAACTGTTTCGAGATGCTCGTTGTAAGGATATGATCCATCTTAGATTCTTAGTACACTGTAGTACAGTATCGCCTCACTCGGGAGATTCTTTCACAGGAAACTGCCAGATGAAGCTTTGAGTGTTTCCGAAAATGCTTTCGGTAAGCTTTTATATGCTCAATATTTTATGGTTTGCTAATATCGAGTGAATCATTACAGGTCAAGGATCCTTGACACTTTCGTTTGCACTTGGCTGGTACTAATGACTGCCAGTTTTGTATTTTGAAACATCAAAAAAGTACTTCCAGAAAATGAGAATTAATAGAAAGTCTCTTTGACTCAGTATGAAATATTGAACCTTATTATGATGCTTTGAAGTGCTAGTGCATAAATCTCAGAGTAATTTGGAGAGCATGTGTTTTCCTGTTTTGTGGGTTAGGCCCGCAAGGGTCAAGTGCACATTTCAAAGTCTGAGAAGAAACAACTTTGTTTCCCAGAAGTCTGATTTGTGATTGGAGGTGCATGTGAAAAACTGTCTGCCTCTTGTCAACGAACCATGATTAGCAAGCCAAATGGCAAACCACTCGAACCCTGAAAATATGATTTTATGGGTCATTGCCTGTCACTATCAAGTAATTTCGACTACTAACTGTGAGTCACCAATAGTATCAGCCAGCTAATATCATGTTGCTTGCCATGTTTAATTCTTGTCTTAGGATCCGCAACTTAGCACAGAGATATACCTACACAGAAAGAAAACTCACTTAATAGGTCCATGGCTGCATAAGATAACAAACCTTGAGCAGCTGTTGCTTAGCCTCAGTTGTCTTCTGACCCCATAAATAATCAATTTGATCAACTCATGGTGGGACCAACAGACATGCATGCCTACTTCGCCAGGGGTTGCTTGCTCCTCGTTGAAGGTCTTTCTCTAGACACACTTCCCTAGGTGTTTCCTTGTTAGATCTAATGGATTTTATGGGCACAAGAAATTGTCTTGGAATAAATTCTCTCTTCAATGTGATTTTAACAAGTTAGTAAAAGGATATAAACATTTGTAGGAATTTAATTTTGAAAATCCTTGGAGCTTTAGTCTATCCTACGAACTCAGGGAATCATGTTCCTTAGTCGATTCATTAGTTTTCAGGAAGTATGGATCGTGCTGCAGCTGTGTAAAAGACCTTTTTCACTCACTTATCTTCTGCAAGTTTATGAACTTGTATTTTGACTTGGTTGTTAACTGACTTTGAAATTTGCTAGGTCAGAGGCCGTGATTCTGCACATATATTGTGTTTATATTATTTTACCTCATGATACGGCATTGTTTCTTAAAGGGTACTGCATTTCAGGGGCTCATATGAGTAATTTTTCTAAGCCAAAAAGCAAAAAGTTATTGCTGACAGATGCCTTCTGTTGACAATGTCTCGATTTATACATGTATATGTGGATGCAGTGTCTGACAAAGCATTCATGTGGGCGAATATTCTGATGCTTGACTTTGAAACTGAGCTATTTGGGATCTGCAAAGAATTTGGGGCAGAGGTATTGCTTCATTGGTATACTAAGCATCTGTGGTGTTTATATTGCTGGAGAGTTCATTCATCCTTTTCTCATTTGTGAGTAGATTACTTCCTTGCAAATGGATGCTGCTACTTCTGCCGCTCCGGTTGATTTTCCCAATGATGAGGAGGAAAAAGAGAATCAAATAGCAGAAAGAACAAAGAAGATTGAACTCCAAGAACCGCAGGCCGGAGACCAAGCACCCTACTCTATTATACCTTCTAGAGATGCTAATATGAGTATTAAAGAGAACGAAGCTCAAGAACTGCCTGTATGGTCCAATACTGGGTCAACCTCAATTCTGCCACTAATGCCACCTCCCAAGTTAGAAGCAGCAGTTCATTCAGCTGAGGATGGATCTTGGGCTAGTTCTGGCACACCTTCAGAATCTGCATGCCCTTCTCTGAATCAAAACTTCGATTCACAATGTGGCATCACATTGGACAGGAATGGTGAGTCCTCCATATTGTCCAACCTCACATGTTCCTTGTTGTCTTCTTCAGGACAATTTCAGTCATCATTAATTACTCTTCCTCCTCCTCCTCCTCCCCCTCAATCCTCTGGGGCGTCGTTATCAAATGCTATTTCATCTGATCCCCCAGCCAGTGCCCCTTCTCCAACCCCGCTTTTTTCAACTCTGCTAAATGAAGAAGAAATGCTTGACCTACCAAATGATTATGGGGCTCAGATGGAACAATTGGTGCCTTCTTTCCAACAGTATCAATATGCAAGTTTCGCAAGAATGATCATTAAACCACCAAAACTGCAGGCCGTCAAACAGCAACTATCCACTTCTTTGGCAATGTCTCAAGATATCACCTCAGGTAATAAATTCAAAATAGCATTTTACTCTCCATAGTTTTAAAATTTTCCGCATCCAATTTGTGTTGTTGAGTGGATCATTTTCTGAAGAATTCTGAACTTAGAGAACTATCTAATTAGTTCATCACAAATTTATGAATTCAAAGTTCTGCCCACTAGTTCCACCTATCATCTGAGAGAATTCTACCATTTGGTGAGGGGTAAATTACACAAACTTGGAGCCAACAGATCAGTCTCGATGACTTTTATATATTTAGTTACTGTTATCACTGGATAATTCCTTAAATTGTGTGAGAAATGTGTAATAGCATTATAATTGAGTAGAGCATTTTCGAAACAACGGTTGATAAAATTGATCTGGAAACTCCACTACGAGGTCATTTAGTTTCTCAGTTAAATTGCCATATCAATAAAAATCAACTGATGTTTAATGACTTTTCCCCTTTGAAATGACATACTGATGAGTGAGTAAATTGCTGCCAAATCTGGGTACAACAAATGAGAAAATCTTAACAGCCTTTTTTCTTATACCATTAGACCTCCATTGGATTATTCAGTTTTTCTTTCACAATTTTCTTACTTAACATGGTCCGACTGAAGTTGATGGATTTACCTGCATATTTTTTGTGTATTTTACAAAGTAACCATGCTAAATAGGTGATATGTGGAAACAAAATTCTTTTTAACTGTCCTGTTCTTTAAATGGTTGTTATTGCAGTTATTGTTGCTTTTTGCGTTTTTCAGTTCTTCCTTTCCATACTAAATCAAGTGGTGCTCTCATCAATTTACTCCAAAACAAAACAGAGGTCTATTGAGATATCTTGTATGGTTCAATGAATTGTATCCTCTTTGTTGTGTCTTGCTGGGTAAACATTAAACAGGTGTAAAGACAGAGTTTCCAAACGGGGAAGAAGGAATAGCACCTGTATCAGAAAAGGAATTTGAGGTCAATTCTATTGGTGGCTGTGCATCCCTATTGCCCAGAAATGGCAGTAATGTTAAAGCCGCTGCTGCTACACATAACCCAGCACAGCTTCCAGAAACGATGTTGCTGCATCTGGAAGAACCATTACAGATGGAAGACTCACCATCATCAACCTCCATGTCATCTGGATATGACTACGACGTTTTCTTGAGTTTTAGAGGGCCCGATACCCGATCAGGCATTGTTGATTTCCTCTATACCAGCTTATTAGCTGCTGGTATCCACACATATAGAGACAATGAAGAACTAAGAGTAGGAGATGAGATTGGTCCTGGGTTACAAAAAGCGATCTGCCATTCACAAATTTCAATTCCCATCTTTTCCAAGGGCTATGCCTCTAGCAAATGGTGTCTGAATGAGTTGGTCCAAATGGTGGAGTGTAGGAAAAAAAGGAGACAGAAGATCATGCCCATTTTCTACAATGTTACACCATCTGAGGTCCGTCATCAAACTGGGTTTTACGGAGAGGCGTTTGCTTCGCATGAGAAACGATTTGACAATAAGGTTATTAGCAACTGGAAGGCTGCTCTCAAGGAGGCTGGCGAGCTAAAGGGATGGGACAGTGATTGGGCGACCAATAGGTAATTGATTTTGCGGCTTGTTGCTAGTATGGCTTTCAGTCATTGCTTAACATTCTTTATAGTTTTTCCTTGATTTTCTAATTCCTCTTCTTTTTCCCTTTGATACCATAAGGCGCGAAGGAGAGCTCGTAAAACTGATTGTCCATAAGATTGTGGATGAGTTGAAAAAGGCTTATTTGCTAGTGACCGACTGCTTGGTCGGAGTTGAAAATCATGTGAAAGAAATCAATAGAATGATGTGTGGAGATTCAGAGGACACACGGATTCTTGGGATCTATGGTTTGGGTGGTGTAGGGAAGACTACTCTTGCCAAAATCATCTACAACCAGCTGTCCCATGGTTTTGAAGATTGTTGCTTTCTTTCTGCTATCAAGGAAACTTCAGAGCTGAAGGGTATCGAATGTTTGCAAAATCAGCTAATCTCGGATATTCTCAAAAGAAACTGGACTACTATCAGTAATGTGGATGAAGGAATGAAGACAATTAAAGAAAGGTTGTCTGGCAAAAAGGTTCTTGTTCTACTCGATGATGTTGACAAAAGGACTCATTTGAATTCACTTATGGGAAAGCCTGCATGGTTTGGTTTAGGAAGTAGGATTATTATAACTAGCAGAAACAAGGATATTGTTGATGTTCCTGAGGTTGCCTGTAGTTATGAGCTTGTGAGCATGGACTTCAATCAATCTCTTCAACTTTTTTGCAATCATGCTTTTCGAAGTGATTATCCTCCGGATGAATATGATGCTTTCTCCACAGAAGTAGTCAAAACTACAGGAGGTCTTCCTCTTGCTCTTGAGGTAATAGGTTCACAGCTATCAGGCAAAAGCAAAGATGTTTGGGATGTTACATTGAAGAAGTTGAGAAAAGTTCCTCATGAGGAAGTCAAGAGAAAGCTGAAAATAAGTTATGATGCTTTGGATGATTCGCAAAAACATATCTTCCTGGATATTGCTTGTCTCTTTGTTGGATTTGATATAAGGATTGTAATTCACATGTGGAACGAAACCAATCTCTTCCCAGGTGAAGGCCTTCGTGTCCTTCAGCAGTTGTCTTTGATAAAATTGAAAGAAAATAAGCTGTGGATGCACAATCAGCTAAGAGACCTTGGTAGAGACATTGTTCGTCGAGAATGTAACATGGATTTGGAAAAACAGACCAGATTGTGGGATCATGAGGAAGCTTTGGACATTCTGATGAAAAAGAAGGTACCATTGAATTTCTATTATTTGGTCCCCATCAAACTGACTAAGTTCATACTTTTCGCTTTAATTTTGTGCTTAATATCCAAGGGGAGTTATTCTTAAGCCTTTTTCGTTGCTGTCATAGCTTATTCAACTGTTAGACTGATGCTCAAATATTCTTTCCAAGTTTTGGGGGAAATTATACTTCTTTTCAAAAATTAATTTAAATAGAGATCATGTGCTTTCCCTTTTGTCTTCTTGCTAGCAGGGATCCAAAAAAATTGAGGCTCTTTCCCTTAAGTTTGACAATCAGTTGCAATGCTATTATGCAAACCAAGAATTTGAGAGGCTATCAAATCTGAAATACCTTGAAATGAGGGTCGTCCCGGAAAACTGGCCTTCAAATGATTTTGCAGCCAACGTACAAAAGCGTCCGCCTATGCTTTCCAAGTTGAGATGGCTTTCATGGCATCTATTTCCTCTGGATATTAAACTGATCAACCTTTCCATGATGAACATAGTCATTCTCGATCTATCATGGAGTAAATTTTCAGAAAGTTGGGTTGGTTGGACTCACATCAAGGTAAGATTATTATGTGATAGACACAATGTTTCTGTGGCTGCCTCCTCTTATTTGATCCATGATTTCATAGTTATATGTGTTAGACTTATTAGCAAGTTGGGTATTTGGGTTATTTGTGTAATAAGGGTATTTGGGTATTTTTATGTTTTAGGTTAAGGCTTAACCTTAAGCCTATAAATACCGTATGTATTTCTCCTCTTTAAAAGATAAGTACTCTTTTACCAATTACATGGTATCAGAGCCGGTTACAGCACAGATCAAGAAAGACCCACGCCGGCGTTCCTCGCCGGCCAGACCACCACGCCACTCAGGACCTCGCCGGCCAGACCACCCTCGTGCGACAGTGCGCTAGCGAGGAGCACCAGGAGTTCCCCGCGTCCTTCTCGCCCAGCCTCAGGCGACCTCGTCCATCTCGCCTAGCCTCGCGCGACCTCCGGCGCGACTCCAGGGGCTCCAGCGCGCGACCCCCGTCGCGTGACCTCGGCGCGACCTCGCACAGCCTCAGCGCGCGACCTCAGCGCGCTCAACTCGCGCGGCTTCAGCGCGCTCGGCGTCCCTCTTCGTCGCGCGTCTCCTCTGCGCATCTTGTGGACTCGCACGGACTAAGACCAATCTGATGTAAAGTGTGCGAGTCCACTTGATGATTACTGTGCCGTGTGTTGATTAGTGTGGTGGCTTGCCACGTGAGTTCAAGTGTTCTTGCTTTTATGTGAAGTCTGTGAAATTGGTAATATTGTGAACTGAGGATTGGTGTCTGACGTGAACCGAGAGTGGAATTAATGGTGATTTAGTGATGAGGTGATTAATGGTGATTTGGTGATGAGGTGATTAAAAAAAAAATACATATATATATATATATATATATTTTTTTTTAGTGATGTTTTGGGTGAGATTTGTGTTTGGTGGAAGGATTTTATTGGTTCTGTTGGTGGCCCTTTAGTGTGTTTAGTGATAGTTTGGTGACTTGATTTGTGAAGATGTCTACTGATTCGACAACTTCGGAGGTTCGTTCTGGGGTGATTACTCCAACTATTACAGCTGGAACCTTTGGTATGAATAGTTTACACACATCATTGGTAAAGTTGGATGGTACCAATTATCCTAGTTGGTCTATGGCTCTTTCTACATTTATTTATGCTAATCGTCAGTCACGATGGCTTGAGGAGGAACCCCCTCAAAATCCAACTGAATTGAATGAATGGAGAGTTACTGATGCTGCACTGCGTACTCTGTTATGGGGAAGTATGACTGATTCTGTACGTCATCTTTTCATGGATTGCATGACGGCTCGTGAGGTATGGAGGAAGTGTGCTGTTCTTTACTCTGGTCGGAATAACATGAGTCGGGTTTGTGATATGTGGGAGGCTTTATTTGAAGCCAAGATTGGTGATTCTGGGTTGGCAGAACATTATGCTAATTTTACATCTTTGTATCAGCGACTCAGGTCCTATCTTCCACCTGCTACAACTGTCACTCAGATGCAGCAACGAGAAGCAGATATGTTGGTGGTTCTCTTTCTTCGAAGCCTGGGTCCAGATCACAGTGCTCTTAGGCAACAGGTTACCTCTCTGGATACTTTACCTTCCATAGAAGAAGTATATTCTCGTGCTGCTCGTTATACTCCTAGTTCTAGATCTTCCACTATATCAGATAGTAGTGCTATGGTGGCTCGTGGAAGTCCAGGGACTCGTGGTCGTGGAAGTTGGAACTCTACTGTTAATCGTGGTCGTGGTCGAGGAGTTCCAGGTCGAGGTGTTCCTCGTGGTAGTGGTGCTACTAATTTCAGAGGAGGTCGTGGAGGTCGTTTCTGCACTCATTGCCAGCTTCCTGGACATACAGTTAACTACTGTTATGATCTTCATCCAGAGTTGCGGGGTTTACATGCTTCTGTTGATACTGAGACGAGGTCTCCTTCCTCGGTACCACGATCTGATCAAGGTACTGTGAATTTGACTAGGGCATAATATGATGAGTTGATTAGAGCACGACAGCTTGGTGATCCATCAGGTCCTGTTGCTACTTTGGCACAACACAGCGATGCTACCTGTCTTTTATCTACTACAGCTACTTCTAGTCCTTGGGTTATTGATTCTGGTGCCACTCATCATATGACTGGTGATACGCGTCTTCTTACCTCCACTTCTTCCATTCCTTCCACATCTTCCGCATCTGTTACCTTAGCAGATGGGTCTAAATCCAAAGTGACTGGTTCAGGTTGTGTATCATTGAGTTCCTCTGTGTCTTTACCTCTTGTTTATCATATTCCATGCTTTCCTCATAATCTGTTATCAGTCAGTTCCATTACTCGTGACCTTGATTGTGATATCATTTTTTCTTCATCTTCGTGTGTTCTACAGGATCGGAAGACTGGTCGCCGAATAGGTGGTGGGCGTGAGGCTGGTGGATTGTACCTTCTGGATCCGGAGATCATTGCTGCTACTGCTACTATTCAGAAGAAGGTTGTAGATTATGTCTATCGGTTACATTGTCGTCTTGGTCATCCCTCCAGAGATACACTTCTACATTTTCCTTTTGTGTCTAGTTCTTCTATCCAGTTTGATTGTGAAACGTGTCAGTTGGGAAAGCATCATCGTGTGTCTTTTCCTCCTCGTGTTTTGAGTCGTGCTTCTCAGCCTTTTGAGTTAGTCCATTCTGATGTTTGGGGTCCTAGTCGAGAGTCGTCATTTGGTTTCCGGTACTTTGTTACTTTTATTGATGATTGTACTCGAACCACTTGGTTATATTTAATAAAAGATCGTACTGAGGTGTTTTCTTCTTTCCAAAGTTTTTATAATGAGGTTTGTACTCAATAAGGATATCCTGTGAAATGCTTGCGTACAGATAATGCTCGTGAGTATTTTTCTTCTTCTAATTTTATTCCGTTTCTTGAGTCTCATGGTATTTTACATCAGAGTTCTTGCGCTCACACTCCACAACAAAATGGGGTTGCTGAACGTAAGAATCGTCATTTGTTGGATGTTGCTCGTTGTATTCTTCTTCATAGACATGTGCCTAAGTCCTACTGGAGCTATGCTTTACTTGCAGCATGTTATCTCATCAATCGCCTTCCTTCTTCTGTGTTAAAAGGAGCTGTTCCTTATACTCTTCTTCATCCTGATCGTCCTTTATGGTCTATTCGTCCTCGTATCTTTGGTTGTGTTTGCTTTGTCCATTCTTTGTCTCCTGGATTGGACAAATTATCACCTCGTGCTGAAAAATGTGTTTTCGTTGGTTACTCTCGTACCCAAAAGGGATATGTTTGTTATAGTCCTCTTCGTCGTCGTGAGTATATTTCTGCTGATGTCAGTTTCTTTGAGGACCAAACATATTTTGGTAGTGTCTTCCTCTCCTTGTGAGTCCATATTAGTATCTCTTCCATTAACTCAGCAGGAGTCCCAGTCTGTCTCGCCTTCTCGTACTCCATCACATTCTCAGCCAGTTCAGGTCTATACACGTGGTCCTCGCCGGGTTTGGAATCAAGACTCTTCACCAGTGGACGCCTCACCACCATCTCAGGCACCAGCTTCTGATTCTACTACACCTCCTCCAGTCGATTCTCCTATTGCTCATCGTACTAGATCTCGGTATCCTCTTTCCCATTTTGTCTCTTATCATAATCTATCTCCTCAAATGTCAGTCTTTGTTTCGTCTCTTGCATCTGTGTCTGTGCCAAATAGTGTGCAGGAAGCTTTGGCTCATCCAGGTTGGGTTTGTGCTATGGAGGAAGAGATGGCTGCTCTACATCATAACAAGACTTGGGAACTTGTCCCTCTACCTTCTGGTAAACAATTAGTGGGTTGTCGATGGGTATTTGTTGTTAAGCACAATCCAGATGGTTCAGTTGAGCGCTTAAAGGCGCGTCTTGTTGCGAAAGGTTATACTCAGAATTACGGAATTGACTACGATGAGACTTTTTCTCCTGTAGCCAAGATTCCTTCTGTTCGTATTGTTATTTCTTTGGCAGCTCGTTCTAAGTGGACTCTTCATCAGCTTGATGTCAAGAATGCTTTTCTCCATGGTGATCTTCAAGAGGAGGTTTATATGGAGCAACCACCTGGGTTTGTTGCTCAGGGGGAGAAGGTGTGTAGATTGCGAAAAGCTCTTTATGGGCTCAAGCAGTCTCCTCGAGCTTGGTTTGGTCGTTTTAGTGATGCAGTTGTTGGCTTTGGTATGCATCGGTGCAGTGTGGATCACTCAGTATTTAGTATGTCATCGTCAACGGGGTGTGTTATTCTTGTTGTCTATGTTGATGATATTATTGTTACTGGAAGTGATGTTGAAGGTATACAGCGACTCAAACAGTTTCTACAGAAGGAGTTTGATACCAAAGACTTAGGTATTCTTCGATATTTTCTGGGTATCGAAGTTGCCTATGCTGATGATAGTATTGCCTTGTCTCAGAGGAAATATACTCTTGACATTCTTAAAGAAGTTGGGTTGCACGATGCAAGACCTGGAGATACTCCTATGGACCCTAATGTGAAGCTTGATAATGAACAGGGAGAACCTCTTCATGATCCAGAGAAATATCGCCGGTTAGTGGGTAAACTGAATTATCTCACTATTACTCGTCCAGATATCTCATTTGCTGTTAGTGTTGTGAGTCAGTTTATGAGTTCTCCTCGTACTACTCATTGGCAAGCTGTCCTACAAATTGTTCGGTATTTAAAGGGAGCTCCTGGTCAAGGGCTTATGTTCAGAAATTGTGGTCATCTTCATATAACTGGTTATTCTGATCCAGAGTCGTTGGCGGTGACTGGGTTTTGTGATGCAGATTGGGCAGGTTGCCCAGTGGATCGTAGGTCTATCTCTGGGTATTGTGTTTTTCTTGGAGGTAATCTTGTGTCATGGAAAAGTAAGAAACAGTCAGTTGTCTCTCGATCAAGTGCTGAAGCGGAGTATCGTGCTATGGCTAATGTTACAAGTGAACTTCAATGGGTTCGCATGTTACTGACTGAGATTGGAATGCCTATGAAAGAATCATCTACTCTTCATTGTGACAATCAATCTGCCGTTCACATTGCTAGCAATCCAGTGTATCATGAGAGAACTAAGCATATAGAGGTGGATTGTCATTTTGTTCGGGAAAAGGTGAATTGCGGTGATCTGCGATTGGTACATACACGTTCTGAGGAGCAGTTGGCGGACATCTTCACAAAACCTCTTCGGCGTGGACGTATTACGTATATTTGTAGCAAGTTAGGTCTTTTTGATATATATGCCCCAACTTGAGGGGGAGTGTTAGACTTATTAGCAAGTTGGGTATTTGGGTTATTTGTGTAATAAGGGTATTTGGGTATTTTTATGTTTTAGGTTAAGGCTTAACCTTAAGCCTATAAATACCGTATGTATTTCTCCTCTTTAAAAGATAAGTACTCTTTTACCAATTACAATATGATTGCTCTTTTACAGATGGCAAGGAATTTGAAAGTTTTGAACTTGACTGCTTGTGCACACTTGCATAGAACTCCAGACTTCTCGGCAAATGTAAACTTAGAGCACTTAATCCTCGAAAACTGTGCAAGGTTGGTCCAAATTGACATATCTATAGGGCATTTGACGCAGTTGGTTTTTTTGAACTTGAGGTTTTGCATTAAACTCCGCAAGTTGCCAGAAGAGATATGTAACCTAGAATCTCTAAAAGAACTTCTCATTGACGGGACTTCTATAAGAGAGATTCCAGAATGGAGAGGGATGAAAACGCTGGAAACTCTCAGTGCTTGTGAATGTCTATCACTAAACAATTGCAGATCAATTGGTAACTTAATGTCGATATTGAGGCTCTCTTTGGAAAATGTTGAAATTACTCAACTTCCTCGAGAAATTGGAGAACTCGTGAAGCTTGAGCACTTGTCTTTAAGTAAGTGTAAGTTGCTAAGGAGACTTCCAGACTCGATTGGTAATTTGGAATCACTAATCCTGCTAAATCTATCTTACACGCATGTTGAGGAGCTGCCTGATTCACTCGGGAAGTTGAAGAATTTGAAAGTTTTAAGGATGTATGGTAGCTCCATAAGAATCATACCTAGTTCAGTTGGGATGTTGGAGAAGCTGGAAGAGATAGATGCTGAGTTCTGTTGGCGTTTGAAGGGGGCAATTCCTGATGGTATTGGGAGGTTATTATCTTTGAGGGTCTTGAAACTTTCGAACACTAGAATATATCAAGTACCAAGACTACCTGAAAGCCTGATCAGTGTACAAATTTCCACTCAATCTATGACGACACTTCCTGATCTATCAAACCTGATAAATTTAATAGATTTGGATTTAGACATTCGAGAAGTTCCATTGGCCAAAGAGGATTCTATTTTTGTAGAATCATCTCAGCTTGTACAGTATCCATCACCATGGTGGATTGGACATTTATGCAATCTTGAGTCTTTGAAGTTGTCATGTGACACCATAGTTGCTCTCCATAAAGATATTGTTCTTCTTTCTCAGCTTAAGAAACTTGAACTTCTTTGCTCTAACTTACAGTTCCTTCCTAGCCTTCCGTCAAATTTAAGATGCTTGCTGGTTAAATCATCTCACTCAATGGAAACATCTATAGATCTATCAGAATTGAAGGAACTATCAGAATTGAGGATTGATTCTTCAGCAGTAACAGGTATTCAAGGCCTTTATGATTTGGAGAATCTCAAAATTTTGGACTTTAGAGCACTCAATTCACTTGAGAGATTACCTGATATATCGAACTTGAAGAAGCTCAGTGAGCTGCATTTAGAGTACTGTCATAATCTGATTGATGTTCAAAGTATTAGCGGCTTGGGGAATCTCAGAACTTTGAAGCTTATAGCAATTCCATTGCTGGAGAGATTACCTGATCTCTCAAACTTGAAGAAGCTCACTGAACTTCACCTTTGGGACTGCCATGGTGTAACTGAAATTCCAAGCTTTGAGGATTTGGAGAATTTGATGATGTTAAAGCTAGGTGAACTTCCTCTGCTTGAGAGATTGCCGGATTTATCGAACTTGAAGAAGCTCACAAAACTACATCTAGGACAGTGTCAAAATCTCGTGGAGGTTCAAGGAATACTGGATTCATTGGAAGACTTGTGCATAGAAGGGTGCAAATCTTTGGTTGAGGTGCCTGATCCTTCAAGTTTCAAGAAACTGAAGTCTTTACACATTCGTGATTGTGAGAAGTTACATGTTGACAAGATTCGCTTCTTGGACCTTGAGATACCTGACAGGGCACATGAAAATTCAACATGCTTGATACTGAGTAAAATAGGCTTCTGTGTTTGTCAGCTGGGTAAGGAATTTTTTTTGCCGTCTTTTTCATCCTAACAGTGTACTTCCTGTCATAAGTTAATTTAAGCTTATCGAGAGAAGTTGATCATCATAAGAGCTCAGGCCAACATCTCCGGACACAGTGCTCACTTCACTGACTGGAGGACATTGATTTCCCCTGAAGCAGGAATAAGTATCGCTAACTTGACACAACCAAACTTCTGTGACATTGGTTTTTGATCGCATGAATCTTTGATCCATCACTCTCACAGTACTTGCATTGGGCAACATTCATTCTCATTAACATTAGAGGACTTTCTCCTTGCTTATCTGATGGATTTTCCGCAGTTTCCTGAGAACGAATTTGTTTTCCGCATTATGCTCTCCAGCACATATGGAAGGTGAATATAGCCCCTTGCCATTGCCTAGAGTGCCGTTGTATAAATGAAATGTTTCAAATCTCGCAGTCATTCATTTGACAGACCACCCAATTATTCCCATTAATCATTGTCGAAGAACAGAAATATGGACTCTTTCTGACTGAGCGCGACTTTTTCTTAAGGCATTTTGATCAAAATGTGTTCGTTCGGAGGTAGCAATCGATCTCTTAACGTACAGGTAATCCTTACTTAGAACAGTAACTAATCCCAGGGCTCATGTGACGTATGGTAGACTTGCATATGTTCTGGGTTTTTATGTTGCAATACATAACAGCTAGATCATTCTGCAATAGCTACTAAAAATCTAGTATTATGGTTGCACACTACTGCTTCCCATGACATTATTTTTTCCACACTGGTTCTAAAGCTTGGGAGAGAGGGTAGAATGTTACCTGGAACTGGGGGAGGCTTTGGTGCCTGCACAATTAGCAACTCACAAGAAAATACTATCAGAAGCATGATTTCGTTGGAAAGCCTTAATTTTGCAGATTGCTCGTGTTCCGTGAGGCAAAAATACAGAAGACAGTTCCTTGCTGGTAAATTCTTGAAAGCGTTGGTAACTGTGTAACCAGTTGACCGGAAATTTGTTTACCTTGGAACTAATTTGTAAGCTAGCAACAGGTTTTGAATGGTAACATTTACCTGTACTTCAGAAGTTGCTAATTGTCTTAATAACCTATCAACATTTAATTTTTGATATTAACTATGTGTTAAAGTTATTAACTATAACATATCTCCCATTAAGTTACCGGCTAGTTTTAGCTTAGGGAATAGTATCTGATTCACTTACCAACTTTTTATTTAATCATTTCTAAATTACTAATTGGTTTGCAATTTACCAACAATTATCTTTGGACCTTACCAACATATTGTTTGTTGGAGATCAAACATTATAAAAAGTGCTGAAGGTGCTGAAGCTATTCATAAAAGCAAGCAACCGGGTTGATTTCGATGAAAATTAGGCTGTTTGGAATAAATATGGCACGGATGTATAAGTTTGAGACTTTATGTGGTATTAATCCTTTCTTTTAACTATCGTAAGTTTAAGTAAAAATTTCCATACGAGATGAGGTCTCGTTTTGTTTTTTAGACAGTTCCATAGAAGGATACTAAAAGTTAGTAACCACGTAAAAGTTTTATTAAGAATGTTATTAAGCATTATGTTAGTTTCCTTCCCGCTCACTTTCATTCCATTTTTCTTCCCTCCATTCGTTTTCTTTCCCTATACTTTTTTCCCCAAACATGTCTGTGACACGCACCATTGGGACAAGATAGTAAATAGATTGGGTTCCTAATGCACCCCAATTGCGGGACAAGTCGGATGTAATCGCACGGACAAGCTAAATCTATGTCATGTATCTCATCACGTGGCAATTACAGAGACAGATTGAAATTCATGTCTTCGCTCCGACTTTAACCATGGAATAGATGGTAGATTAAATGAGTTTTGCTAAATTAAATGGATTATATAATTTTGATATAGGATCATATCATTTGAGAATACGTAATTAAAGATATTTTCCTTTATACCTTTTTTTTGACAATTTAGACTAAATAGGCAAAATGAGGTTTGGACATGGCAAATTAATAAGTTGATGCTTATTGGTTATATGTGAGCCAAGTGGCAAAATTATGCCGTGTGTCCCGCTATGTGGCAGTCACTCAGCCAAAGTGAAGTGCGATGTGGTGAGTATAGGAGCTAACATTCTCTCAGTTTCGACTTTAATTATATATAAAATAATAAATTAATACACTTTTATGGGATTTAAAGCACTCATTAATATGGTCCTTTTATCATGTAGAAATCTTATAGGATTATTTTAAATTTTAAAAATTAAACATGCAAAAATGCACAATTTTAAGTGAAATTGTGTTGCATATAAAAAGGGATAATGTCACTCGCGATCCTTTTGATCCTTGTACAATTGCCTGAAATTCAAGATTATTCCTCTACTTTCTTTTCTGGGTTTTTTTTTTTGGTTGAAATTTCTGGTTCATAATGGTACTAGTTTATTTTCGAAAGTGAGGATGCAAATACAAATGAGTGCCAAACCTTAAAATGGTTTTTGCAAATATCCCTAAGACTTACCATAGCATTATTCAATTGCTTGCCGAAAACTTTTGTTTGATTTTTCATTTATAGCCATGTATCAAAAATTTTTTTAATCTTTTATCAATTATAGCTGTTGGTTTGTTACCGGAATGACCTACGGATAAACTATAGATCTTTTCAAAAATTACAGAGACCATTTTGAAAAAAAAAATTAGAGACGATTTTGAATTTAGTGCAAAAGTAAAAGTATCAGTGATGGATTTATCCTTTTTAACATGCACTAGAATTCTGCTTAAATTAATGGATATTTGCAATTTTAATTGTTAAAATTCTAAATACCTTATTTGATATCTAAATAATAAAAGACATCATATCAACTAGTGCTTTCGGAACATGTCCAGAAAATAAATTATATATGGTTAAAGTTGGGGCTGCGAAAATAGTCGTTCAGTCATCACGTCGCACTTTAGTTTAACTCAATGATTGCCACATGGCATAATTTTGCTATTTGGCTCACGTTTGACCTTAATGGGATAAATGCCCTTAAAGTCCTAAAATTTGTTGAAAAAGTGCAATTGAGTTCTTTTGTTAACATCGTCAATTTGGCTTACGGAAAACATTGACGTGGCATTTATTATTATTATTTTCTTTCTCCTACGTGGTAGCTTTTTGTTATTTTCTTCTCAAAATCTTATCTAAATTAGATTAATAAACTTAAAAATGCTAAAATTTTATTTTAAAAAAAACCAAACTAAAAAAAAAATAGCAAAGCCCTCGTCAGAGCGGCATTGTCATTGTCCACAACTAGCGAGGGTAGGCGAAGGTCATCATCCCTCCCAACCCTAGGAGAAGGCGAGGCCTCAATAACCCCAGGCAAGGGCCGATAAGGGTTGCCCAAATCTAGGCGATTGGGTGATGTCGGCCCTCGCTAGCCCCAAGTGAGGCCTCGTTGGCCCTAGGCAAGGGCCGGCGAGGCTTGCCCAGGTTTAGGTCGAGGTAGCCCATTTCCCCTAGGCAATGGGTGGCGGCGGTGGCACCCTTTGGGCAAGGGCCCTGTCGTTCTTTTATTTTTAGTTTGGTTTTTTTAAAATTTTACCCTTTTATTTTTTTAATTTAAGTGATATTTTATGAAGAAAATAATAAAAAAATGCCATGTTAGCATTTTTCGTTAATCAAACTAACAATGTTAATGGAAGGAATTGCTTGCATCAATTTGAGAAGTTTTATGATTTAATTGCACTTTTTGAAAGTTTTAGGACTCAATAGCACTTTCATAACAAGTTTTAAAACTTCTAGTGCACTTATCCCATCATTTAATTAAACTTCTCTTTGATAATTCATTCTAAATTTCAAAAAATGGACAAATGAAAATGTCTTTAAATAATATAGTTTATTTTCAACATTCTTAAATATATTTTTAAATGATATGTTTTTATATTGAATTACATAATTAATTGATGTCCAGCTTAGCACAGTTGGTTAGAACGTCATGGGATTTTCAATTCAAAAATTATAGGTCACATATTCGATTTTCGCGTATTAGATCAAGGCCACCGACACAAATCTAAGACCTAAACTTAACTGGTCATCCAAGTCTCGTGCCACCGTGAGCGCTTCTCGATCGTCGGGAGGCTGGGGGATATTTAGTTTTGTCTTTGCATAAGGATAAATGTAACGCCCCCACCTCGGGGTCATTCACGTGACGTCTCGTTCATTATTATTTTTCGTTAGACACAGGCGGAAGCATATGTCGGGACAATCACAATCAATACACATAGCGGGATTACGACAAACAGCATCATGAGCAAACCTGATATTTACAACGCATACGAACATATTAAATACAGGCCAACTAAGGATAACAAAACTCGACTTGGGTTATCCTATACCCTCTACAGCTTCTCGCTCCTCGCTTCTTCACCTCCACCCCGGTCCCGTCTGCTTGGCCATCTCACATCCCACCTGTGGCTTTATCCCGGAGCCGGCCGGCCCGCACCGCCAAAGCACCGTTGAACCCCCATAGGGATCCAACCTATTCTCCGTCCGCATAGCGATACCACGCCACGTACGGATGAGGCACCAAGTCTATTAGGCCCTCATCAAACATCATAAGTCTCGTGATTCGGCGGTAGGCGCGGCCTTCTTTGGCATCCGTCACGGTGAGCACTTCGGCTCTCATCTCCACGGGATTGCCAACGCGGGCCGGAGGAGATGCCGTCTTACTGACCTGAAAAAGAGGTAAACAACGGGGAATGAGTCGGGGAGACTCAGCAAGTGAAAACACTAATATCAAGTAAGGATGAGATAATCGTCGTTCACACAAGTCGATTCCTGCCGTACCGGCATCAATTGCAATTCAAATAGCAAAGTCATACTACGAAACCAACAAAACAAACATCAAACGTAAGTATCACACGTAAACATCATTAGATGAGAAAGAACGAACAACCATGAAACCAAGAAATGGGCCAACCAACCCATGTTACAACGTATCATAATTTCATTTCCCGATATTAGGGAATTCACTTACTACAACTAGAACAAGAACTAGAGGAAGGAACACGGGAGTCTTGGCAGATCTCGAGTGATTCTTGGCGGTTCTCGGGCTTGAACACGAACACTCGGGCCTTGGATGTGGCTTCCTCACTTGATCGAACCACAAGAGAGACACGAGCTAGCCGGTGAGCTTTTTCTCTCTTTTCTTTCTCTCTCTCTCTCTCTCTCTCTCTCTCTTCCTCCCCATGGCCGAATGGCCTTCTTTCTATTTATAAAATTCCAAACTTGCTCCTCACTCAAGACTATTAATGCTTGTCATCATGAAGGGGGTCCCTAAAGTCTTGACTCATCAATGCAAGCCATCATGAAGGGCCACCAAAGTCTAACTTAATAAATGAAAGCCATAATGAAGCTCGGAGGATAAGCTTTGGCTCTGTCAAGGCCTTATCCTCTAGATTCTTCCACCAATTTCCCGAACGGTGGACTCCCTAGAGTCTTCTAGATTTACTGAATTCTCACGCAAATGACTCGGGCCAATCGGGTTACACGAAATAGACCAATTTGCATAAAAATCACAATCTGCGCCGGCGAGGGCCACCCTCGCCGGCTTCCCTCCGCCATGGCCGGCGGAGGGAAGAGAGAAGAAAAGAAAAAAAAAGGAAAAAAAACAAAAAAAGACGAAAATGTCCATGTGCCAAAGTATTGTGGAGTAAATGTATCACAAGTGACATAGTTTGAGGTTTTTCGTGTCACAAAAAAAGTTCAGGGTAAATTTATCACAAGTGGTATAGTTTGAAATTTTTTAGCACAAAAAAAAGTTCAAGGTAAATTTATCACAAATGATATTATTTGGGATTTTTTTGTGATATTTTCCCTTTTGAAAAACAGAAGAAGTTGGGGGACAATTTTGAATTTAGTGTGTAATGATTAAAGCTAATTTTCGAAATAATGTTAGTTCCTATATTTGCCACGTGACACTTTAATTTGATGCAATGATTGCCACATGGCTGGACATATGACATAATTTTGCCACTTGGCTCACGTTTACCGATAAATGATAATTTATTGATTTGTCATCTCTAAACTTCTCTTAAACGAAATATTCTATTTCGAACATTATCAAAAATATTCTTGAATTAAATGTTCTTGTATTTAACAAAAAATTAATTAATCCTTGGTTGGTGTAGTTAGTTGAGGTATTAGGATATTTTCAGTTTAAAAAGTGGAAGTCACGTGTTCAAATCCCGCCAATTGATCAAGACCACATGTATAAGTCAAAGGCTTGAATCTAACCCGTTCACCGGGTTTGCATCTTTTTGCAAGCCAATGTTACTCTCTCTCTCTCTCTCTCTCTCATTTGTGCACTCAAATCACTGGTAGGAGAAGAATGAGATGTTGAAGAAGAAAACAGCCGGATGAAGCAACATTGAAGAAGAACCCTAATGAACAATTTTTTTTAAAAAGATCTCTAATGAAGAAAAATTGCATTTTGCTTGCAAAGGAAACAAACCGAATTTGCCCGACCTCGGAGTAAATGAGTATTTTTAGGTTGAGATTTTTGTCTGGAGATGCAAGTGGATTATTTTGGAAAGTGACTAATTTAAATTCATGTAAGTGAAAAATCTAAGTAAGTTTTTTCAATTATTCTTGAATTTTATCATAGCATTTTTTAACTAGCGCTTGCCGAAAACATTTGTTTGATTATCCAATTTGTAGCCATATATTAAAATGATATGTTTCTTTAATAAATTATTGACGCACATTTAATGTTTTGGCTAATTCGTGGATTTATACTAGAGTCATGCATAAAGCTTGTTTGGAATGATTTATACTTTTTTTTTATTATGTGACGCATGCATTATGGCTTTATTTTAATCTCAAGGATCTAAAACTTTCAGAGTATATTAAATGTTAACACGTAATTATATTCACATAAACCTATTTTCATAATATTTTAAAATTTAAGTAATATTTTTAACTTCGACGGGAAAACCAAACAATTACATATTATTTTTTGGGAAGTCCAAACATACAAGTTCAGAAATAAAGATAAACCCTCATCTTTAAGACTTGGAAAACCTCATGTTTTGCTAATAAACATACGTTCCTACTGGTAAAGGGATTAGGGGATGGGGACGCTAGTATCTAGGTGCGGGGTTCAACTCCCACATTCTGCAAGTTGCAGAGAAAAAATCAGAAAGTAAGGAGAATTAGAGATAAAATATATTTAAAAAAAAAACTCTCCCTTAGCAAGGCACGACAACTTCGGGGGTGGATGCTAGCAGAGCAAAGCGATGACTAGGATATACTCCGCACCACACTAATTCAACGATGTGAGATTTTCTAACACAATTCACATATTAAGAAACTAGAAGTTGCAAAATATTGGACAAGGGAGATATTGCTGATTAAATTTTCCGTCAAATTTTCATTATAACCGATAAGGTCTATTTGCCACTATCGGAATAACTTTTCTAGATCTCTAAACTATGACAAGAATTGGCTTTTGGAACAATTCCTTTGATGAGCATAATTGGCTTTTGACTGTGTGAAATCAACCCGTAGCCAACTAATCATCGTGGAATAGTCGCGTTTACCAGAAAACTGGGACGAAGAATTTTAGGAGTGGCGCAAGTTGCCCGATGGAATTGTGGACAGGAATAGGCGACCGGAAGGAAGGATCAGACCAACTGGGTGATGACACAAGTTTCGAAACACGACTCTCAGACTCGAGAAAACAGAGGATAGGAGCATGTAGAACGGATCCGGTTCAAGCAAGGCAAATTACATGACTTTTGACATTCGAGAAAGAGTCACTTCCGGCCTAGTCAGTAGCAGAAAAACGAGCTGTATTTGATGGTGCAGCAATCGCAGACGTCGAGAATGGAAGCGCTGAAACGAAAGTTAACTAATTCTAGGAGGCGAGAGATTGGTAACAGTACGAGGACGACGCCCGAGCAGCGAGAAGTAGAAGCTCAGGCCCAGGAACCGGCAGGGGATGCTGGGAAGTTGGTGTTTTTCGGCGAGAAGGCGTTCGAATTGAAGGATTTCTTGAGGGCCATTACGAATTCGGAGGCTCTGGGAAAAGGGAAGTCAGGGACGGCCCGCAAATTAGTTCTGAAGTCTGGGTCCAGGGTGTTCGTGAAGTCTCTTGGTCTTGGGCATGGGAACGTTGATGCCAGGGACGAACTCAAGGAGAAGATAGAAGCTATTGGCGCAATGGATCACAAGAATCTACTCCCTCTGAGGGCATACTACTCTCAATCTGGGGAAGAAATGCTTCTGGTGTATGATCTAATACTTGGGGGAAACTTGCACAGATATTTACATGAATATGAAGGATATCAAGCAAAATTGGACATGGAGCTAAATCGGGCAAAAATGTGGGAATTCAAGTACCGCATTGCCCTTGGAGCCGCCCGGGCCATAGAGTATATACATGCTCGAGGCCCCAAAATCTGCCATGGAAACATCAAATCATCCAATATCCTCCTCAGCTCATCATCCTTACGTGATGCAGATGCGCTAGTCTCTGATTACTACCTGACCCCTTCCCCCGCAACCGACCCCCAGAAAGCAGATGTCTATAGCTTCGGGGTTTTGCTTCTAGAGCTTATAACTGAGCGCATTCCAAGAGGAGGTTATCATAGGGTGCCTGCCGGTCCTCAAAGTGCCAATCCTCGCCTCCAGTCTGGTGTTCACGAGCAGTGGAGGTTTGAGGTTTCTGATCACGATCTCCTAAAGTACCAGTATAATAAGGAGATTGTTGTGCTGTTCCAGGTGGCAATGGCATGTACAGCCCGGGATCCAGATACGCGTCCTCCGATGTGTGATGTACGGAGGATGATTGAAGACCCGCGTTTTTCTGGCGTACGGAAGATTGGGGCCTCACAGTCAAGACCACAACTGCAGCCCGACCAGGTCGATGAAGTAAGCGAGCATATGTCTGCTGCAAGGTGAGTTGGTCTACAGAATGCCAAAACTACTATTGAAATGTCTGGCTGCTTTACGAACACATTTAGCAGTATGCAATCAATTTAACCTTCTACTATGTCCACTAAGTTCTAGTTGAAAACAGAGGATACTGATGCCAAACACCAAAAGGAAGTGAGAAAGGTAGGAGAACACAAAAGTTTGAGGGTAAATTCACATAAAGGAAAAGAAAAAGAAGAGGAGAATGCCTGACTTTTTCTAAATTTATCGACTTTTTACCCTCTGCAATCACTTAAGAAATTCCCACATTTTTTTCATTTCCTTTAGTTTCTCCACATTAAACTGAGTTCAAGGATCCATTAGTTTGCTGACTCGGGATGTTGCCTATGTCAAACACTGACTTCACATCCTTGGGTTTTGACTAAATCGCCTGACCATTCTATTCATCTAAAGGTGTTAATAGCAACAGATTTTTCGAAATTTAAATTAGCATAGATTTAACTAAGATATATACTTTCTCTTGGCCTGCACCCATCATTTTTCTCCACAAAAAAGTGCATGATACTTCCTGCACTGGTATTACTTTTTCCTACTTTCAATAATGGAGAAGTTCTAGCACTTCAAGATGCTTGATTTGAAGGGTAAGGCTTCATCTCGGTTCACTGTGGCCTAACCTAAGATAATTTTACAGGAATAAGCCAGATGGGCTGTTGGAAGTTTCTGAAAGAGTATATGGTAAGATTTCTTATCTTTAATATTGGCGGGTTCTGATCATTAGAATTTAAAATATGGACAGGTTCCAGGATTCTAGCAACGCCACTATTTATTCTACCGTTCCAGATGCATTGAACTTGTGTTCATGGGCTGTCTATGTTCGTGTTTCATCGTAACTTCCTCTGTGGACATAGAAGTACACCCACAATAGGAAATTAATGGGAAAGCCTCTTTTACATAGTGAGGAAACAATGCTGTTGATAATGTTTTTGCATGCTTCAACTATAACTGGTATTTCAAGAAGTGCGCAGTATTAAAAAATCCTAAAGATTCTGCCATGTTACTCTGTAAAATTATATCGCAAATTCAGTCTCGGTATATTGTTTCTTCTCAATTTGACTATGACGTGGGACTCTAGATCTGCTGACATCAAGTACAGATTCAGAAGTCTAGGACAGAAACAAGTTTGTTTTCCCGCAGAAGTAGCATAACCGTTCATGGAGGCCTATTGCGAATAAACTCCTTGCCTCTAGTGAACAAATTATGACCATCTAGCCAATTGGCACATACATTACCTTCCTCAAAAATTAGTTGTTCCCTTGCCGGTTCACTTAACTTTGAATTCCTACCACGTACAATTGTGAGTCCACTTCTAGTATCCCTCATCTAGAACCCATATCCCAGGCCAGTTTTAGTTCTTTTATCACTTTGTAGTGAGACTGCTTACTCTTCTATGGAGCTTACTAGATAAGAAACAATTCCTGCAAATGATACTTTGTTAAAATCTAAATGATGTTAGGGTATAACAATATAAGAAATTGCAATGGAATAGTAATTTCTTCATTTTGAAAGGAACCAACTAGTAAATGGAACCACCTGCCTGGGTGGCGCTGCTGGAACGCGCACTTTTCCTCTCGCAAAAGGTTGAGTGTTCGAATCCCGGACGCCGCAGGGTGATTTAACCGGTGGCACGTGTGTGGTGGCTAGCACGTGTCGCCCCCAGGGTTTACTCCCTGGCTGTCGGCCGTGCGGGGGTTCTCTGGGTTATCAAAAAAAAAGAAAACTAGTAAATGGTGGTATGAAAACCTTTAAAACGTTCATTTGCTGAGGATCCTCATGAGCTCGTATTTGCCCTAAAACTCAGGGAATCCTGTTCGTTAGTTGACTCATCAGCTCTAATCATCTTGCACCTCAATGTAACTTGTAAGCGATCTGCAATTGAAGTCACTCTTGTGCAAGTTCATGAACATTGATTAAGGGTTTGCATGTTTATAAACCGGACAATGTACCAGCTCATTGTCACGATTTTGCACGCATTTTTCATGTGTTCTTCATTTTCCATCACAATTCTGCAAGGTGTCTTATGGGATGTGATTATCATCTGCAGGCCCCTCTGCACGGGGTCCAAACATTGATCCACAACATGGCCCCACATTGGATGGGTACGGTCAGCCATCTCTACCGTCCGATCACTCATCTTCTTTTCCTGGACAAGTCCATTCATCATTATTGCCTCCTCCTCCTCCTCCTCCTCCTTCTGCTGCTGCGGTTTCATCAACTTCTGCAACGTTGTTCGGCATAAATTCACCGAAATATTCTTCCACTTCCCCTTCTAGTTCCCCTTCTCCTCTTAATGTCCCACCATTGCTGGAGTCAACTTTGCTTAATGAGAAAAAAGAGATGAATCCACAAAATGATAAGTTGGTCTTCTTAGGCAATCCACTGATGTCGTCTAGTTTCAAGGAGTTTTTGAATGGTAATGCGGAGGTTCTTGGGGAAGGGAGCATCGGGACATCTTACAAGGTAGTTTTGAAGGAAGGGACAACGGTGGTGGTGAAGAAGCTAAGGGATTTGGCGTCATCTACAGAGCAATTTAAGGAGCAGATGGAAATGCTTGGAGCAATGGATCACGAGAACATAATTCCTTTGAGGGGGTACCAGGGAAAGTCACTTTTGTATGATTACTTGCCCATGGGAAGTTTATCTGCACTTCTACATGGATTCAGAGAAACAGGAATGAGCCCGCTAAGCTGGGAAATTAGGCGTGCCATTGCACTTGGAGCTGCCCGGGGAATAGAGTACCTACATTCTCAATGTCCCAATGTCTACCATGGAAGCATCAAGTCATCCAATGTCCTCCTCACGGCAACATATGATGCACAGGTTTCAGATTATGGCCTGATCCAACTCAAGACACCTTCCATTCACCCTGCATCAGAGGTCGCTGACTGCCAAAAGGCAGATGTGTATAGCTTTGGGGTGTTGCTTCTGGAGCTTCTGGTTGGGAAAGCACCTACTAATAGTTTCAATCTTCCCAGCTGGGTCCATCGCACGATTCAAGAGGAGCTGGACGGGACCATTGATGTTTTCGATCCCGAGCTCCTATCATACCAGCATGTAGAGGAATTAACAGGGCTGCTGCATGTGGCAATGGTTTGTGTAGCCCAATGTCCTGGTATGCTCCCTTCAATGTCTGAAGTGCGGAGGATGATTGAGGAGTTGTTTATTCCTAGTGTTCTGAGTGACTGGGACTTGCAGCCAGACCAAATCAATGAATTGAACCATGACACGTCCACTTGGTAAGTTGTTTTAGCGGTCGCCAATATTCACAATGGGTCTAAGGATCACATTTAGCAAACATAAAATCAATCCAAGCTTTTAGAATAAACACTGACAAATCAGTTACAGAGGTGTCACTATCAAACCTATGAAGAGAAGTGAGCCAGATTGCATCTTTTATGCACTCTCGAACAGTAGCAGCTTCAAGGCCCATCGATTACACTAAAAAGTAGAAGTACTAATAATGGTAATTGCCTATTAATAATACTTCATGAATAAAAAGAAGTCTCCCTCATGAAATTAATGAATAAAGAGCCGTCCCTAGGTAATAATTTTGTATCAGTCCATCAAAAACTGCATGATATGTCAAGCATATACAGAAGACAGATGACCTTTCTCATTGTTTCTCTCATTTCTTTTCTCTAGTGGTGATATGGGTGTAAGCTAATTAGCAAGCAACCTGAAAAAAGAAGAGAGATGTGTATATAAACTATTTTGAGATGCTTGTTTTGAAGGATATGATCCATCTTAGATTCTTAGTACACTGTAGTACAGTATCGCCTCACTCGGGAGATTCTTTCACAGGAAACTGCCAGATGAAGCTTTGGGTGTTTCCGAAAATGCTTACGGTAAGCTTTTATATGCTCAATATTTTCTGGTTTGCTAATATCGAGTGAATCATTACAGGTCAATGGTCCTTGACACTTTCGTTTGCACTTGGCTGGTACTAATGACTGCTAGTTTTGCATTTCGAAACATCAAAAAAAGTACTTCCAGAAAATGAGAATTAATAGGAAGTCTCTTTGATTCAGTATGAAATATTGAACCTTATTATGATGCTTTGAAGTGCTAGTCCATAAATCTCAGAGTAATTTGGAGAGCATGTGTTTTCCCGTTTTGTGGGTTAGGCCCGCAAGGGTCAAGTGCACATTTCAAAGTCTGATTAGAAACAACTTTGTTTCCCAGCAGTCTGATTTGTGATTGGAGGTGCATGTGAAAAACTGTCTGCCTCTTGTCAACGAACCCTGATTAGCAAGCCAAATGGCAAACCACTCCAACCCTGAAAATATGATTTTATTGGCCATTACCTGTCACTATCAAGTAATTTCGACTACTAACTGTGAGTCACCAATGGTATCAGCCAGCTAATATCATGTTGCTTGCCATGTTTGATTCTTGTCTTAGGATCCGCAGCTTAGCACAGAGATATACCTATACAGAAAGAAAACTCACTTAATAGGTCCATGGCCGCATAAGATAACAAACCTTGAGCAGCTGCTGCTTAGCCTCGGTTGTCTTCTGACCCCATAAATAATCAATTTGACCAACTCATGGTGGGACCAACAGACATGCATGCCTGCTTCGCCGGGGGTTGCTTGCTCCTTGTTGAAGGTCTTTCTCTAGACGCACTTCCCTAGGTGTTTCCTTGTTAGATCTAATGGATTTTATGGGCACAAGAAATTGTCTTGGAATAAGTTCTCTCTTCATTGTGATTTTAACAAGTTAGTAAAAGGATATAAACATTTGTAGGAATTTAATTTTGAAAATCCTTAGAGCTTTTGTCTATCCTACAAACTCAGGGAATCATGTTCCTTAGTCGATTCATTAGCTTTCAGGAAGTATGGATCGTGCTGCAGCTGTGTAAAAGACCTTTTTCACTCACTTATCTTCTGCAAGTTTATGACCTTGTATTTTGACTTGGTTGTTAACTGACTTTGAAATTTGCTAGGTCAGAGGCCGTGATTCTGCACATATATTGTGTTTATATTATTTTAACTCATGAGACGGCATTGTTTCTTAAAGGGTACTGCATTTCAGGGGGTCATATGAGTAATTTTTCTAGGCCAAAAAGCAAAAAGTTCTTGCTGACAGATGCCTCCTGTTAACAATGTCTCGATTTATACATGTATATGTGGATGCAGTGTCTGACAAAGCATTCATGTGGGCGAATATTCTGATGCTTGACTTTGAAACTGAGCTATTTGGGATCTGCAAAGAATTTGGGGCAGAGGTATTGCTTCATTGGTATACTAAGCATCTGTGGTGTTTATATTGCTGGAGAGTTCATTCATCCTTTTCTCATTTGTGAGTAGATTACTTCCTTGCAAATGGATGCTGCTACTTCTGCCGCTCCGGTTGATTTTCCCAATGATGAGGAGGAAAAAGAGAATCAAATAGCAGAAAGAACAAAGAAGATTGAACTCCAAGAACCGCAGGCCGGAGACCAAGCACCCTACTCTATTATACCTTCTAGAGATGCTAATACGAGTATTAAAGAGAACGAAGCTCAAGATCTGCCTGTACAGTCCAATACTGGGTCAACCTCAATTCTGCCACTAATGCCACCTCCCAAGTTAGAAGCAGCAGTTCATTCAGCTGAGGATGGATCTTTGGCTCGTTCTGGCACACCTTCAGAATCAGCATGCCCTTCACTGAATCAAAACGCCGATTCACAATATGGCATCACATTGGACAGGAATGGTCAGTCCTCCATATTGTCCAACCTCACATGTTCCTTGTTGTCTTCTTCAGGACAATTTCAGTCATCATTAATTACTCTTCCTCCTCCTCCTCCTCCCCCTCAATCCTCTGGGGCATCATCATCAAATGCTATTTCTTCTGATCCCCCAGCCAGTGCCCCTTTTCCAACCCCGCTTGTTTCAACTCTGCTAAATGAAGAAGAAGTGCTTGACCTACCAAATGATTATGGGGCTCAGATGGAACAATTGGTGCCTTCTTTCCAACAGTATCAATATGCAAGTTTCGCAAGAATGATCATTAAACCACCAAAACTGCAGGCCGTCAAACAGCAACTATCCACTTCTTTGGCAATGTCTCAAGATATCACCTCAGGTAATAAATTCAAAATAGCATTTTACTCTCCATAGTTTTAAAATTTTCTGCATCCAATTTGTGTTGTTGAGTGGATCATTTTCTGAAGAATTCTGAACTTAGAGAACTATCTAATTAGTTCCTCACAAATTTATGAATTCAAAGTTCTGCCCACTAGGTCCACCTATCATCTGAGAGAATTCTACCATTTGGTGAGGGCTAAAATACACAAACTGGGAGCCAACAGATCAGTCTCAATGACTTTTATATATTTAGTTATTGTTATCACTGGATAATTCCTTAAATTGTGTGAGAAATGTGTAATAGCATTATCATTGAGTAGAGCATTTTCGAAACAACGGTTGATAAAATTGATCTGGAAACTCCACCATGAGGTCATTTAGTTTCTCAGTTAAATGGCCATGTCAATAAAAATCAACTCATGTTTAATGAATTTTCCCCTTTGAAATGACATACTGATGAGTGAGTAAATTGCTGCCAAATCTGGGTACGACAAATGAGAAAATCTTAACAGCCTTTTTTCTTATACCATTAGACCTCCATTGCATTATTCAGTTTTTCTTTCACAATTTTCTTACTTAACATGGTCCGACTGAAGTTGATGGATTTACCTGCGTATTTTTTGTGTATTTTACAAAGTAACCATGCTAAATAGGTGATATGTGGAAACAAAATTCTTTTTAACTGTCCTGTTCTTTAAATGGTTGTTATTGCAGTTATTGTTGTTTTTTGCGTTTTTCAGTTCTTCCTTTCCATACTAAATCAAGTGGTGCTCTCATCAGTTTACTCCAAAACAAAACAGAGGTCTATTGAGATATGTTGTATGGTTAAATGAATTTTATCCTCTTTGTTGTGTCTTGCTGGGTAAACATTAAACAGGTGTGAAGACAGAGTTTCCAAGCGGGGAAGAAGGAATAGCACCTGTATCAGAAAAGGAATTTGAGGTCAATTCTATTGGTGGCTGTGCAACCCTATTGCCCAGAAACGGCAGTGATGTTAAAGCCACTGCTGCTACACATAACCCAGCACAGGTTCCAGAAACGATGTTGCTGCATCTGGAAGAACCATTCCAGATGGAAGACTCACCATCATCAACCTCCATGTCACCTGGATATGACTACAACGTTTTCTTGAGTTTTAGAGGGCCCGATACTCGATCAGGCATTGTTGATTTCCTCTATACCAGCTTATCAGCTGCTGGTATCCACACATATAGAGACGATGAAGAACTAAGAGTAGGAGATGAGATTGGTCCTGGGTTACAAAAAGCGATCTGCCATTCACAAATTTCAATTCCCATCTTTTCCAAGGGCTATGCCTCTAGCAAATGGTGTCTGAATGAGTTGGTCCAAATGGTGGAGTGTAGGAAAACAAGGAGACAGAAGATCATGCCCATTTTCTACAATGTTACACCATCTGAGGTCCGTCATCAAACTGGGTTTTACGGAGAGGCCTTTGCTTCGCATGAGAAACGATTTGACAATAAGGTTATTAGCAAGTGGAAGGCTGCTCTCAAGGAGGCTGGCGAGCTAAAGGGATGGGACCGTGATTGGGCAACCAATAGGTAATTGATTTTGCGGCTTGTTGCTTGTATAGCTTTCAGTCATTGCTTAACATTCTTTATAATTTTTCCTTGATTTTCTAATTCCTCTTCTTTTTCCCTTTGATACCATAAGGCGCGAAGGAGAGCTAGTAAAACTGATTGTCCGTAAGGTTGTGGATGAGTTGAAAAAGGCTTACTTGCTAGTGACCGACTGCTTGGTCGGAGTTGAAAATCACGTGAAAGAAATCAATAGAATGATGTGTGGAGATTCAGAGGACACACGGATTCTTGGGATCTATGGTTTGGGGGGTGTAGGGAAGACTACTCTTGCCAAAATCATCTACAACCAGCTATCCCATCGTTTTGAAGATTGTTGCTTTCTTTCTGCTATCAGGGAAACTTCAGAGCTGAAGGGCATTGAATGTTTGCAAAATCAGCTAATCTCTGATATCCTCAAAAGAAAGTGGACTACTATCGGTAATGTGGATGAAGGAATGAAGACAATTAAAGAAAGGTTGTCTGGCAAAAAGGTTCTTGTTCTACTCGATGATGTTGACAAAAGGACTCATTTGAATTCACTTATGGGAAAGCCTGCATGGTTTGGTTTAGGAAGTAGGATTATTATAACTAGCAGAAACAAGGATATTGTTGATGTTCCTGAGGTTGCTTGTACTTATGAGCTTGTGAGCATGGACTTCAATCAATCTCTTCAACTTTTTTGCAATCATGCTTTTCAAAGTGATTATCCTCCGGATGAATATGATGCTTTCTCCACAGAAGTAGTCAAAACTACAGGAGGTCTTCCTCTTGCTCTTGAGGTAATAGGTTCACAGCTATCAGGCAAAAGCAAAGATGTTTGGGATGTTACATTGCAGAAGTTGAGAAAAGTTCCCCATGAGGAAGTCAAGAGAAAGCTGAAAATAAGTTATGATGCTTTGGATGATTCGCAAAAACGTATCTTCCTGGATATTGCTTGTCTCTTTGTTGGATTTGATATAAGGATTGTAATTCACATGTGGAACGAAACCAATCTCTTCCCAGGTGAAGGCCTTCGTGTCCTTCAGCAGTTGTCTTTGATAAAAATTGGAGAAGAAAATAAGCTGTGGATGCACGATCAGCTAAGAGACCTTGGTAGAGACATTGTTCGTCAAGAATGTAACATGGAATTGGAAAAACAGACCAGATTGTGGGATCATGAGGAAGCTTTGGACATTCTGATGAAAAAGAAGGTACCATTGAATTTCTATTATTTGGTCCCTATCAAACTGACTAAGTTCATGCTTTTCACTTTAATTGTGTGCTTAATATCCAAGGGGAGTTATTCTGAAGCCTTTTTCGTTGCTGTCATAGCTTATTCAACTGTTAGACTGATGCTCAAATATTCTTTCCAAGTTTTGGGGAAAATTATACTTCTTTCATAAATTAATTTAAATAGAGATCATGTGCTTTCCCTTTTGTTTTCTTGCTAGCAGGGATCCAAAAAAATTGAGGCTCTTTCCGTTAAGTTTGACAATCAGTTGCAATGCTATTATGCAAACCAAGAATTTGAGAGGCTATCAAATCTGAAATACCTTGAAGTGAGGGTCGTCCCCGAAAACCGGCCTTCAAATGATTTTGCAGCCAATATACAAAAGCGTCCACCTATGCTTTCCAAGTTGAGATGGCTTTCATGGCATCAATTTCCTCTGGATATTAAACTGATCAACCTTTCCATGAACATAGTTATTCTCGATCTATCATGGAGTAAATTTTCAGAAAGTTGGGATGGTTGGACTCACATCAAGGTAAGATTATTATGTGATAGACACAGATTATTTCTGTGGCTGCCTCCTCTTATTTGATCCATGATTTCATAGTTATATGATTGCTCTTTTACAGATGGCAGGGAATTTGAAAGTTTTGAACTTGACTGGTTGTGCACACTTGCATAGAACTCCGGACTTCTCGGCAAATGTAAACTTAGAGCACTTAATCCTCGAAAATTGTGCAAGGTTGGTCCAAATTGACATATCTATAGGGCATTTGAAGCAGTTGATTTTTTTGAACTTGAGGTTTTGCATTAAACTCCGCAAGTTGCCAGAAGAGATATGTAACCTAGAATCTCTAGAAGAACTTCTCATTGACGGGACTTCTATAAGAGAGATTCCAGAATGGAGAGGGATGAAAAAGCTGGAAACTCTCAGTGCTTGTGAATGTCTATCACTAAACAATTGCAGATCAATTGGTAACTTGACGTCGATATTGAGGCTCTCTTTGGAAAATGTTGAAATTACTCAACTTCCTCAAGAAATTGGAGAACTCGTGAAGCTTGAGCACTTGTCTTTATGTAAGTGTAAGTTGCTAAGGAGACTTCCAGACTCGATTGGTAATTTGGAATCACTAATCCTGCTAAATCTATCTTACACACATGTCGAGGAGCTGCCTGATTCACTCGGGAAGTTGAAGAATTTGAAAGTTCTAAGGTTGCATGGTAGCTCCATAAGAATCATACCTAGTTCAGTTGGGATGTTGGAGAAGCTGCAAGAGATAGATGCTGAGTTCTGTTGGCATTTGACGGGGGCAATTCCTGATGGTATTGGGAGGTTATTATCTTTGAGGATCTTGAAACTTTCTAACACTAGAATATGTCAAGTACCAAGACTACCTGAAAGCCTGATCAGTGTACAAATTTCCACTCAATCTATGATGACGCTTCCAGATCTATCAAACCTGATAAATTTAATAGATTTGGATTTAGACATTCGAGAAGTTCCATTGGCCAAAGAGGATTCGATTTTTGTAGAATCATCTCAGCTTGTACAGTATCCATCACCATGGTGGATTGGACGGTTATGCAATCTTGAGTCTTTGAAGTTGTCATGTGACACCATAACTGCTCTCCATAACGATATTGGTCTTCTTTCTCAGCTTAAGAAACTTGAACTTCTTTGCTCTAACTTACAGTTCCTCCCTAGCCTTCCGTCAAATTTAAGATGCATGCTGGTTAAATCATCTCAATCAATGGAAACATCTATAGATCTATCAGAATTGAAGGAACTATCAGAATTGAGGATTGATTCTTATGTAGTAACAGGTATTCAAGGCCTTTCTGGTTTGAAGAATCTCAAAATTTTGGACTTTAGAGCACTCAATTCACTCAAGGGATTGCCTGATATATCGAACTTGAAGAAGCTCAGTGAGCTGCATTTAGGATACTGTCATAACCTGATGGATGTTCAAAGTATTAGCAGCTTGGGGAATCTCAGAACTTTGAAGCTTATAGCAATTCCATTGCTGGAGAGATTACCTGATCTCTCAAACTTGAAGAAGCTCACTGAACTTCACCTCTGGGACTGCCATGGTCTAACTGAAATTCCAAGCTTTGAGGGTTTGGAGAATTTGATAATATTAAAGCTAGGTGAACTTCCTCTACTTGAGAGATTGCCAGATTTATCGAACTTGAAGATGCTCACAAAACTACATCTAGGACAGTGTCAGAATCTCATGGAGGTTCAAGGAATACTGGATTCATTGGAAGACTTGTGCATAGAAGGGTGCAAATCTTTGGTTGAGGTGCTTGATCCATCAAGTTTCAAGAAACTGAAGTCTTTACACATACATGATTGCGAGAAGTTACATGTTGACAAGATTAGCTTCTCAGACCTTGAGATACCTGACAGGGTGCATGAAAATTCATGCTTGATACTGAATAAAATGGGCTTCTGTGTTTTCAGCTGGGAAGCAATTTTTTTTGCCGTCTTTTTCGTCCTAACGATGTACTTCCTGTCATAAGTTAAAGCTTATCGAGAGAAGTTGATCGTCATAAGAACTCAGGTCAACATCTCAGGACACAGTGCTCACTTCACTGACTGGAGGACATTGATTTTTCCTGAAGCTGGAATAAGTATCGCAACTTGACACAACCAAACTTCTGTGACATTGGTTTTTGATCGCATGAATCTTTGATCCATCGTGCTCATAGTACTTGCATTTGGCAACATTCATTCTCATTAACATTTGAGGGTTTTCTTCTTGCTTATCTGATGGATTTTCTGCGGTTTCGTGAGAACGAATTTGTTTTCCTCATTATGCTAGCCAGCACATTTGAGAGATGAATATTGCCCCTTGCCATTGCCTAGAGTGCCAATGTATAAATGAAATGTTTCAAATCTCGTAGTCATTCATTGACAGTCCACCCAATTATTCCCATTAATCATTGTCGAAGATGAGAAATACGGACTCTTTCTGAGTGAGTTCGATTTTTTATTGAGGCATTTTGATCAAAATGTGTTTTTTTGGAGGTTGCAATCGATCTCTTAACGTACAGGTAATCCTTACTTAGAACAGTAACTAATCCCAGGGCTCATGTGACGTATGGTAGACTTGCATATGTTTTGGGTTTTTATGTTGCAATACATAACAGCTAGATCATTCTGTAATAGCTACTAAAAATCTAGCATTATGGTTGCACACTACTGCTTCCCATGACATTATTGTTCCACACTGGTTCTAAAGCTTGGGAGAGAGGGTAGAATGTTACCCGGAACTGGGGGAGGCTTTGGTACCTGCACAATTCCTTAGCAACTCACAAGAAAATACTATCAGAAGCATGATTTCATTGGAAAGCCTTTATACAGGAGACAGTTCCTTGCTGGTAAATTCCTGAAAGCGTTCGTAAACCGTCAAATCTGTTGGTATTAAGAAGTTGACCGGCAACTTGTTTACCCTTGTAACTAATTTGTAAGCAATCTACAGGTTTTGAAAAATAACATTTATTAGCACTTCAGAAGTTACCAATTGTCTTCATAACCTATCAACATTTAATTTTTTATATTAACTATGTGTTAAAGTTATTAACTAGTCTACGAGATTGAGACCCTTAATTTAAGTGATTCAATAACACGTCTCCCGTTAAATTACCAACTAGTTTTAGCTTAGCGAATATTATTTGATTCACTTACCAACTTTTTATTTAATTATTTCTAAACTACTAATTGTTTTGCAATTTACCAACAATAATCTTTGGACCTTACCAACATATTATTTGTTGGAGATCAAACATTATAAAGACTGCTGAAGGTGCTGAAGATATTCATGGAAGCAAGCAATCAGGTTCATTTCGATGAAAATTAGGTTGTTTGGAATAAATATGGTACGAGTGTACTAGTTTGAGTTTTTTGTGGTATTAACCCTTTCTTTTAACTATCATAAGTTTCAGTAAAAATTTCCATACAAGATGACGTGTTCTCGTTTTGTTTTTTAAACAGGTCCATAGAAGGACCCCAAAAGTTTGTAACCACATAAAAGTTTTGTTAAGAATGTTATTAAGCATTTTGTTAGTTTTCTTCCCACTCACTTTCGTACCATTTTTCTTCCCTCCATTCTTTTTCTTTCCCTATACCTTTTTCCCCAAACATGTGGTAAATAGATTGGGTTAAATTGGGTTCCTAACGCAACCAATTGCGGGACAAGTCGGATGTAATCGCACGGACAAGCTAAATCTATGTCATGTATCTCATCACGTGGCAATTACAGAGACAGATTGAAATTCATGTCTTCGCTCCGACTTTAACCATGGAATAGATAGTAGATTAAATGAGTTTTGCTAAATTAAATGGATTATATAATTTTGATATAGGATCATATCATTTGAGAATACGTAATTAAAGATATTTTCCTTTACACCTTTTTTTTTTTACAATTTAGACTAAATAGGCAAAATGAAGTTCGGACATAGCAAATTAATAAGTTGATGCTTATTGGTTATATGTGAGCCAAGTAGCAAAATTATGCCGTGTGTCCCGCTATGTGGCAGTCACTCAGCCAAAGTGAAGTGCGATGTGGTGAGTATAGGAGCTAACATTCTCTCAGTTTCGACTTTAATTATATATAAAATAATAAATTAATACACTTTTATGGGATTTAAAGCACTCATTAATATGGTCCTTTTATCATTTAGAAATCTTATAGGATTATTTTAAATTTTAAAAATTAAACATGCAAAAATGCACAATTTTAAGTGAAATTGTGTTGCATATAAAAAGGGATAATGTCACTCGCTCGCGATCCTTTTGATCCTTGTACAATTGCCTGAAATTCAAGATTATTCCTCTACTTTCTCTTTTGGGTTTTTTTTTTGGTTGAAATTTCTGGTTCATAATGGTACTAGTTTATTTTCGAAAGTGAGGATGCAAATAAAAATGAGTGCCAAACCTTAAAATGGTTTTTGCAAATATTCCTAAGACTTACCATAGCATTATTCAATTGCTTGCCGAAAAATTTTGTTTGATTTTTCATTTATAGCCATGTATCAAAATTTTTTTTAATCTTTTATCAATTATAGCTGTTGGTTTGTTACCGGAATGACCTACGGATAAACTATAGATCTTTTCAAAAATTACAGAGACCATTTTGAAAAAAAAAATTAGAGACGATTTTGAATTTAGTGCAAACGTAAAAGTATCAGTGATGGATTTATCCTTTTTAACATGCACTAGAATTCTGCTTAAATTAACGGATATTTGCAATTTTAATTGTTAAAATTCTAAATACCTTATTTGATATCTAAATAATAAAAGACATCATATCAACTTGTGCTTTCGGAACATGTCCAGAAAATAAATTATATATGGTTAAAGTTGGGGCTGCGAAAATAGTCGTTCAGTCATCACGTCGCACTTTAGTTTAACTCAATGATTGCCACATGGCATAATTTTGCTATTTGGCTCACGTTTGACCTTAATGGGATAAATGCGCTTAAAGTCCTAAAATTTGTTGAAAAAGTGCAATTGAGTCCTACAACTTTTAAAAAGTGTAATAGTCCTAAAACTTATCAAATTTGTGCAATTGAGTTCTTTTGTTAACATCGTCAATTTGGCTTACGGAAAACATTGACGTGGCATTTATTATTATTATTTTCTTTCTCCTACGTGGTAGCTTTTTGTTATTTTCTTCTCAAAATCTTATCTAGATTAGATTAATAAACTTAAAAATGCTAAAATTTTATTTTTAAAAAAACCAAACTAAAAAAAAAATAGCAAAGCGCTCGTCAGAGCGGCATTGTCATTGCCCACAACTAGCGAGGGTAGGCGAAGGTCATCATCCCTCCCAACCCTAGGAGAAGGCGAGGCCTCAACAACCCCAGGCAAGGGCCGATAAGGGTTGCCCAAATCTAGGCGATTGGGTGATGTCGGCCCTCGCTAGCCCCAAGTGAGGCCTCGTTGGCCCTAGGCAAGGGCCGGCGAGGCTTGCCCAGGTTTAGGTCGAGGTAGCCCATTTCCCCTAGGCAATGGGTGGCGGCGGTGGCACCCTTTGGGCAAGGGCCCTGTCGTTCTTTTATTTTTAGTTTGGTTTTTTTAAAATTTTACCCTTTTATTTTTTTAATTTAAGTGATATTTTATGAAGAAAATAATAAAAAAAAATGCCATGTTAGCATTTTTCGTTAATCAAACTAACAATGTTAATGGAAGGAATTGTTTGCATCAATTTGAGAAGTTTTATGATTTAATTGCACTTTTTGAAAGTTTTAGGACTCAATAGCACTTTCATAACAAGTTTTAAAACTTCTAGTGCACTTATCCCATCATTTAATTAAACTTCTCTTTGATAATTCATTCTAAATTTCAAAAAATGGACAAATGAAAATGTCTTTAAATAATATAGTTTATTTTCAACATTCTTAAATATATTTTTAAATGATATGTTTTTATATTGAATTACATAATTAATTGATGTCCAGCTTAGCACAGTTGGTTAGAACGTCATGGGATTTTCAATTCAAAAATTATAGGTCACATATTCGATTTTCGCGTATTAGATCAAGGCCACCGACACAAATCTAAGACCTAAACTTAACTGGTCATCCAAGTCTCGTGCCACCGTGAGCGCTTCTCGATCGTCGGGAGGCTGGGGGATATTTAGTTTTGTCTTTGCATAAGGATAAATGTAACGCCCCCACCTCGGGGTCATTCACGTGACGTCCCGTTCATTATTATTTTTCGTTAGACACAGGCGGAAGCATATGTCGGGACAATCACAATCAATACACACAGCGGGATTACGACAAACAGCATCATGAGCAAACCTGATATTTACAACGCATACGAACATATTAAATACAGGCCAACTAAGGATAACAAAACTCGACTTGGGTTATCCTATACCCTCTACAGCTTCTCGCTCCTCACTTCTTCACCTCCACCCCGGTCCCGTCTGCTTGGCCATCTCACATCCCACCTGTGGCTTTATCCCGGAGCCGGCCAGCCCGCACCGCCAAAGCACCGTTGAACCCCCATAGGGATCCAACCTATTCTTCGTCCGCATAGCGATACCACGCCACGTACGGATGAGGCACCAAGTCTGTTAGACCCTCATCAAACATCACAAGCCTCGTGATTCGGCGGTAGGCGCGGCCTTCTTTAGCATCCGTCACGGTGAGCACTTCGGCTCTCATCTCCACGGGATTGCCAACGCGGACCGGAGGAGATGCCGTCTTACGGACCTGAAAAAAAGGTAAACAACGGGAAATGAGTCGGGGAGATTCAGCAAGTGAAAACACTAATATCAAGTGAGGACGAGATAATCGTCATTCACACAAGTCGATTCCTGTCGTACCGGCATCAATTGCAATTCAAATAGCAAAGTCATACTACGAAACCAACAAAACAAACATCAAACGTAAGCATCACACGTAAATATCATTAGATGAGAAAGAACGAACAACCATGAAACCAAGAAATGGGCCAACCAACCCATGTTACAACGTATCATAACTTCATTTCCCGATATTAGGGAATTCACTTACCACAACTAGAACAAGAACTAGAGGAAGGAACACGGGAGTCTTGGCGGATCTCGAGTGATTCTTGGCGGTTCTCGGGCTTGAACACGAACACTCGGGCCTTGGATGTGGCTTCCTCACTTGATCGAACCACAAGAGAGACACGAGCTAGCCGGTGAGCTTTTTCTCTCTTTTCTCTCTCTCTCTCTCTCTCTCTCTCTCTCTCTCTCTCTCTCTCTCTCTCTCGGCTACTCTCTCTCTCTTCCTCCCCATGGCCGAATGGCCTTCTTTCTATTTATAAAATTCCAAACTTGCTCCTCACTCAAGACTATTAATGCTTGTCATCATGAAGGGGGTCCCTAAAGTCTTGACTCATCAATGCAAGCCATCATGAAGGGCCACCAAAGTCTAACTTAATAAATGAAAGCCATAATGAAGCTTGGAGGATAAGTTTTGGCTCGGTCAAGGCCTTATCCTCTAGATTCTTCCACCAATTTCCCAAACCGTGGACTCCCTAAAGTCTTCTAGATTTACTGAATTCTCACGCAAATGACTCGGGCCAATCGGGTCACACGAAATAAATCAATTTGCACAAAAACCACAATCTGCGCTGGCTTCCCTCCGCCATGGCCGGCGGAGGGACGAGAGAAGAAAATAAAAAAAAGGAAAAAAAAAAGACGAAAATGTCCATGGGCCAAAGTATTGTGGAGTAAATGTATCACAAGTGACATAGTTTGAGGTTTTTCGTGTTACAAAAAAAGTTCAGGGTAAATTTATCACAAGTGGTATAGTTTGAAATTTTTTATCACAAAAAAAAGTTCGAGGTAAATTTATCACAAATGATATTATTTGAGATTTTTTTGTGATATTTTCCCTTTTGAAAAACAGAAGAAGTTGGGGGACAATTTTGAATTTAGTGTGTAATGATTAAAGCTAATTTTCGAAATAATGTTAGTTCCTATATTTGCCACGTGACACTTTAATTTGATGCAATGATTGCCACATGGCTGGACATATGACATAATTTTGCCACTTGGCTCACGTTTACCGATAAATGATAATTTATTGATTTGTCATCTCTAAACTTCTCTTAAATGAAATATTTTATTTCGAACATTATCAAAAATATTCTTGAATTAAATGTTCTTGTATTTAACAAAAAATTAATTAATCCTTAGGGTTGATGTAGTTAGTTGAGGTATTAGGATATTTTCAGTTTAAAAAGTGGAAGTCACGTGTTCAAATCCCGCCAATTGATCAAGACCACATGTATAAGTCAAAGGCTTGAATCTAACCCGTTCACCGGGTTTGCATCTTTTTGCAAGCCAATGTTTCTCTCTCTCTCTCTCATTTGTGCACTCAAATCACTGGTAGGAGAAGAATGAGATGTTGAAGAAGAAAACAGCCGGACGAAGCAACATTGAAGAAGAACCCTAATGAACAAATTTTTTTAAAAAGATCTCTAATGAAGAAAAATTGCATTTTGCTTGTAAAGGAAACAAACCGAATTTGCCCGACCTCGGAGTAAATGAGTATTTTTAGGTTGAGATTTTTGTCTGGAGATGCAAGTGGATTATTTTGGAAAGTGAGTAATTTAAATTCATATAAGTGAAAAATCTAAGTAAGTTTTTTCAATTATTCTTGAATTTTATCATAGCATTTTTTAACTAGCGCTTGCCGAAAACATTTGTTTGATTATCCAATTTGTAGCCATATATTAAAATGATATGTTTCTTTAATAAATTATTGCCGCACATTTAATGTTTTGGCTAATTCGTGGAATTATACTAGAGTCAAGCATAAAGCTTGTTTGGAATGATTTATACTTTTTTTTTATATTATGTGACGCATGCATTATGGCTTTATTTTAATCTCAAGGATCTAAAACTTTCAGAGTATATTAAATGTTAACACGTAATTATATTCACATCAACCTATTTTCATAATATTTTAAAATTTAAGTAATATTTTTAACTTCGACGGGAAAACCAAACAATTACATATTATTTTTTGGGAAGTCCAAACATACAAGTTCAGAAATAAAGATAAACCCTCATCTTTAAGACTTGGAAAACCTCGTGTTTTGCAAACAGGCATGCGGTCTTACTGGTAAAAGGATTAGGGATGGAGACGCTAGTATCTAGGTGCGGGGTTCGACTCCCGCACTCTGCAAGTGGTAGAGAAAACATCATAGAGTAAGGAGAATTAGAGATAGGATGTATTAAAAAAAAAAAAACTCTCCCTTAGCAAGGCACGACAACTCCGGGGGTGGATGTTAGCGGAGCAAAGTGATGACTAGGATATACTCCGCACCACACCAATTGAACGATGTGAGATTTTCTAATACAACTCACATATCACGAAACTAAAAGTTGCAAAACATTGGACAAGGGAGATATTGCTGATTAAATTTTCTGTCAAATTTTCATTATAACGGATAAGGTCTATTTGCCACTATCGGAATAACTTTTCTAGATCTCTAAACTATGACAAGAATTGGCTTTTGGAACAATTCCTTTGATGAGCATATAATTGGCTTTTTGACTGTGTGAAATCAACCTGTAGCCAACTAATCATCGTGGAATAGTCGCGTTTACCAGAAAACTGGAACGAAGAATTTTAGGAGTGGCGCAAGTTGCCCGATGGAATTGTCGACAGGAATAGTCGACCGGAAGGAAGGATCAGACCAACTGGATGATGACACAAATTTCGAAACACGACTCTTGGGCTCGAGAAAACAGAGGATAGGAGCATGTAGAACGGATCCGGTTCAAGCAAGGCAAGTTACATGACTTTTGACTTTCGAGAAAGAGTCACTTCCGGCCTAATCAGTAGCAGAAAAACGAGCTGTATTTGATGGTGCAGCAATCACAGACAACGAGATTGGAAGTGCTGAATCGAAGTGAACTAATTCTAGGTGGCGTGAGATTGGTAACAGTATGAGCACGACGCCCGAGCAGCAAGAAGTAGAAGCTCAGGCCAAGGAACCGGCAGGGGATGCTGGGAAGTTGGTGTCTTTCGGCGAGAAGGCGTTCGAATTGGAGGATTTCTTGAGGATCAAGTCGGTGGCTCTGCGAAAAGGGAAGTCAGGGAAGGCCCGCGCATTAGATCTGAAGTCTGGGTCCAGGGTGGCTGTGCAGACTCTTGGTCTTGGGCATGTGAACGTTGATGCCAAGGACGAACTCAAGGAGAAGATAGAAGCTATTGGCGCAATGGATCACAAGAATCTACTCCCTCTGAGGGCATACTACTCTCAATCTGGGGAAGAAATGCTTCCGGTGTATGATCTAATGCTTGAAGGAAGCTTGCACGCATTTTTACATGGAAATGAAAGAAATCGGGCAAAATTGGAAATGGAGCTAAATCGGGCAAAAACATGGGAAATCAAGTACCGCATTGCCCTTGGAGCCGCCCGGGCCATAGAGTATATACATGCTCGAGGCCCCAAAATCTGCCATGGAAACATCAAATCATCCAATATCCTCCTCAGCTCATCAGACTTACGTGATGCAGATGCGGTAGTCTCTGATTACTGCCTGACCCCTTCCCCCGCAACTGACCCCCAGAAAGCAGATGTCTATAGCTTCGGGATTTTGCTTCTAGAGCTTATAACTGGGCGCATTCCAGAAGGAGGTTATCGTAGGGTGCCTGCCGGTCCTCAAAGTGCCAATCTTCGCCTCCAGTCTGGTGTTCACGAGCAGTGGAGGTTTGAGGTTTCTGATCACGATCTCCTAAAGTACCGGTATAATAAGGAGCTTGTTGTGCTGTTCCAGGTGGCAATGGCATGTGCAGGCCGGGATCCAGATATGCGCCCTCCAATGTGTGATGTACGGAGGATAATTGAAGACCGGCGTTTTTCTGGCGTACGGAAGAATGGGGCCTCACAGTCAAGACCACAACTGCAGCCCGACCAGGTCGATGAAGTAAGCGAGCATATGTCTGCTGCAAGGTGAGTTGGTCTACAGAACGCCAAAACTACTATTGAAATGTCTGGCTGCTTTACTAACACATTCAGCAGTATGCAATCAATTTAACCTTCTACTATGTCCACTAAATTCTAGTTGAAAACAGAGGATACTGATGCCAAACACCAAAGGGAAGTGAGAAAGGTAGGAGAACACAAAAGTTTGAGGGTAAATTCACATAAAGGAAAAGAAAAAGAAGAGGAGAATGCCTGACTTTTCTAAATTTATCGACTTTTTACCCTCTGCAATCACTTAAGAAATTCCCACATTTTTTTTCATTTCCTTTAGTTTCTCCAGATTAAACTGCGTTCAAGCAACCATTAGTTTGCTGACTCGGGATGTTGCCTATGTTAAACACTGACTTCACATCCTTGGGTTTTGACTAAATCGCCTGACCATTCTATTCATCTAAAGGTGTTAATGTAGCAACAGATTTTTCGAAATTTAAATTAGCATAGATTTAACTAAGATATATACTTTCTCTTGGCCTGCACCCATCATTTTTCTCCACAAAAAAGTGCATGATACTTCCTGCACTGGTGAACCCAGATTATTTTTTTCCTACTTTCAATAATGGAGAAGTTCTAGCACTTCAAGATGCTTGATTTGAAGGGTAAGGCTTCATCTCGGTTCACTGTGGCCTAACCTAAGATAATTTTACAGGAATAAGCCAGATGGGCTGTTAGAAGTTTCTGAAAGACGATATGGTAAGATTTCTTATCTTTAATTCCAGGATTCTAGCAACGCCACTATTTATTCTACCGTTCCAGATGCATTGAACTTGTGTTCATGCGCTGTCTATGTTTGTGTTTCATCGTAACTTCCTCTGTGGACATAGAAGTACACCCACAATAGGAAATTAATGGGAAAGCCTCTTTTACATAGTGAGGAAACAATGTTGTTAATAATGTTTTTGCATGCTTCAACTATAACTGGTATTTCAAGAAGTGCGCAGTATTAAAAAAATCCTAAAGATTCTGCCATGTTACTCTGTAAAATTATATCGTAAATTCAGTCTTGGTATATTGTTTCTTCTCAATTTGACTATGACATGGGACTCTAGATCTGCTGACATCAAGTACAGATTCAGAAGTCTAGGACAGAAACAAGTTTGTTTTCCTGCAGAAGTAGCATAACCGTTCATGGAGGCCCATTGTGAATAAACCCCTTGCCTCTAGTGAACAAATTATGACCATCTAGCCAATTGGCACATACATTACCTTCCTCAAAAATTAGTTGTTCCCTTGCCGGTTCACTTAACTTTGAATTCCTGCCAAGTACAATTGTGAGTCCACTTCTAGTATCCCTCATCTAGAACCCGTATCCCAGGCCCTTTTTAGTTCTTTATCACTTTGTAGCGAGACTGCTTACTCTTCTATGGAGCTTACTAGATAAGAAACAATTCCTGCAAATGATACTTTGTTAAAATCTAAATGATGCTAGGGTATAACAATATAAGAAATTGCAATGGAATAGTAATTTCTTCATTTCGAAAGGAACCAACTAGTAAATGGTAGTATGAAAGCCTTTAAAATGTTCATTTGCTGAGGATCCTCATGAGCTCGTATTTGCCTTAAAACTTGGGGAATCCTGTTCTTTAGTTGACTCATCAGCTCTAATCACCTTGCACCTCAATGTAACTTGTAAGCAATCTGCAATTGAAGTCACTCTTCTGCAAGTTCATGAACATTGATTAAGGGTTTGCATGTTTATAAACCGGACAATGTACCAGCTCATTGTCACGATTTTGCCCGTATTTTTCTTGTGTTCTTCATTTTCCATCACAATTCTGCAAGGTGTCTTATGGGATGTAATTATCATCTGTAGCCCCCTCTGCACAGGGTCCAAACATTGATCCACAACATGGCCCCACATTGGATGGGTATGGTCAGCCATCTCTACTGTCCGATCACACATCTTCTTTTCCTGGACAAGTCCATTCATCATTATTGCCTCCTCCTCCTCCTCCCCCTCCTCCTGCTGCGGTTTCATCAACTTCTGCAACGTTGTTTGGCATAAATTCACCAAAATATTCTTCCACTTCCCCTCCTAGTTCCCCTTCTCCACTTAATGTCCCACCATTGCTGGAGTCAACTTTGCTTAATGAGAAAAAAGAGATGAATCCACAAAATGATAAGTTGGTCTTCTTAGGAAATCCACTGATGTCGTTTAGTTTCGAGGAGTTTTCTGAATGCTAATGTGGAGGTTCTTGGGGAAGGGAGCATCGGGACATCTTACAAGGTAGTTTTGAAGGAAGGGACAACGGTGGTGGTGAAGAAGCTAAGGGATTTGGCTTCATCTACAGAGCAATTTAAGGAGCAGATGGAAATGCTTGGAGCAATGGATCACGAGAACATAATTCCTTTGAGGGGGTACCAGGGAAAGTCACTGTTGTATGATTACTTGCCCATGGGAAGTTTATCTGCACTTCTACATGGATTCAGAGAAACAGGAATGAGCCCGCTAAGCTGGGAAATTAGGCGTGGCATTGCACTTGGAGCTGCCCGGGAAATAGAGTACCTACATTCTCAAGGTCCCAATGTCTACCATGGAAGCATCAAGTCATCCAATGTCCTCCTCACGGCAACATATGATGCACAGGTTTCAGATTATGGCCTGAGCCAACTCAAGACACCTTCCATTCACCCTGCATCAGAGGTCGCTGACTGCCAAAAGGCAGATGTGTATAGCTTTCGGGTGTTGCTTCCGGAGCTTCTGCTAGGGAAATCACCTACTAATAGTTTCAATCTCCCCAGCTGGGTCCATAGCACGATTCAAGAGAAGCTGGACGGGACCATTGATGTTTTCAATCCTGAGCTCCTATCATACCAGCATGTAGAGGAATTAACAGGGCTGCTGCATGTGGCAATGGTTTGTGTAGCCCAATGTCCCGGTATGCTCCCTCCAATGTCTGAAGTGCGGAGGATGATTGAGGAGTTGTTTATTCCTAGTGTTCTGAGTGACTGGGACTTGCAGCCAGACCAAATCAATGAATTGAACCATGACACGTCCACTTGGTAAGTTGTTTTAGCGGTCGCCAATATTCACAATGGGTCTAAGGATCACATTTAGCAAACATAAAATCAATCCAAGCTTTTAGAATAAACACTGACAAATCAGTTACAGAGGTGTCACTATCAAACCTATGAAGAGAAGTGAGCCAGATTGCATCTTTTATGCACTCTCGAACAGTAGCAGCTTCAAGGCCCATTGATTACACTAAAAAGTAGAAGTCCTAATAATGGTAATTGCCTATTAATAATACTTCATGAATAAAAAGAAGCCTCCCTCACGAAATTAATGAATAAAGAGCTGTCCCTAGGTAATAATCGTGGATCAGTCCATCAAAAACTGCATGATTTGTCAAGCATAGACTGAAGACAGATGACCTTTCTCATTGTTTCTCTCATTTCTTTTCTCTAGTGGTGATATGGGTGTAAGCTAGTTAGCATGCAACCTGAAAAAGAAAGAGATGTGTACACAAACTATTTTGAGATGCTTGTTTGGAAGGATATGATCCATCTTAGATTCTTAGTACACTGTCATACAGTATTGCCTCACTCGGGAGATTCTTTCACAGGAAACTGCCAGATGAAGCTTTGAGTGTTTCCGAAAATGCTTACGGTAAGCTTTTATATGCTCAATATTTTCTGGTTTGCTAATATCGAGTGAATCATTGCAGGTCAAGGATCCTTGACGCTTTCGTTTGCACTTGGCTGGTACTAATGACTGCTAGTTTTGTATTTCGAAACATCAAAAAATGTAGTTCCAGAAAATGAGAATTAATAGAAAGTCTCTTTGATTCAGTATGAAATATTGAACCTTATTATGATGCATTGAAGTGCTAGTGCATAAATCTCAGAGTAATTTGGAGAGCATGTGTTTTTCCTGTTTTGTGGTTAGGCCCGCAAGGGTCAAGTGCAGATTTCAAAGTCTGATAAGAAACAACTTTGTTTCCCAGCAGTCTGATTTGTGATTGGAGGTGCATGTGAAAAACTGTCTGCCTCTTGTCAACGAACCATGATTAGCAAGCCAAATGGCAAACCACTCCAACCCTGAAAATATGATTTTATTGGCCATTGCCTATCACTATCAAGTAATTTCGACTACTAACTGTGAGTCACCAATAGTATCAGCCAGCTAAAATCATGTTGCTTGCCATGTTTAATTCCTGTCTTAGGATCTGCAGTTTAGCACAGAGATATACCTATACAGAAAGAAAACTCACTTAATAGGTCCATGGCCGCATAAGATGATAAACCTTGAGCAGCTGCTGCTTAGCCTCTGTTGTCTTCTGACCCCATAAAAAATCAATTTGACCAACTCATGGTGGGACCAACAGACATGCATGCCTGGTTCGCCGGAGGTTGCTTGCTCCTCATTGAAGGTCTTTTCTAGAAGCACTTCCCTAGGTGTTTCCTTGTTAGATCTAATGGACTTTATGGGCACAAGAAATTGTCTTGGAATAAATTCTCTCTTCAATGTGATTTTAACAAGTTAGTAAAAGGATATAAACACTTGTAGCTTAGTCGATTTTGACAATCCTTAGAGCTTTTGTCTATCCTACAAACTCAGGGAATCATGTTCCTTAGTCGATTTGTTAGCTTTCAGGAAGTGTGGATCGTGCTGCAGCTGTGTAAAAGACCTTTTTCACTCACTTATCTTCTGCAAGTTTATGAACTTGTATTTTGACTTGGTTGTTAACTGACTTCGAAATTTGCTAGGTCAGAGGCCGTGATTCTGCACGTATATTGTTTTTATATTATTTTACCTCATGATACGGCATTGTTTCTTAAAGGGTACTGCATTTCAGGGGGTCATATGAGTAATTTTTCTAAGCCAAAAAGCAACAAGTTCTTGCTGACAGATGCCTCCTGTTAACAATGTCTCAATTTATACATGTATATGTGGATGCAGTGTCTGACAAAGCATTCATGTGGGCGAATATTCTGATGCTTGACTTTGAAACTGAGCCATTTGGGATCTCCAAGGAATTTGGGGAAGAGGTATTGCTTCATTGGTATACTAACCATCTGTGGTGTTTATATTGCTAGAGAGGTCATTCATCCTTTTCTCATTTGTGAGTAGATTACTTCCTTGCAAATGGATGCTGCTACTTCTGCCGCTCCGGTTGATTTTCCCAATGATGAGGAGGAAAAAGAGAATCAAATAGCAGAAAGAACAAAGAAGATTTAACTCCAAGAACTGCAGGCCGGAGAGCAAGCAACCTACTCTATTATACCTTCTAGAGATGCTAATACGAGTATTAAAGAGAACGAAGCTCAAGAACTGCCTGTACAGTCCAATACTGGGTCAACCTCAATTCTGCCACTAATGCCACCTCCCAAGTTAGAAGCAGCAGTTCATTCAGCTGAGGATGGATCTTGGGCTAGTTCTGGCACACCTTCAGAATCTGCATGCCCTTCACTGAATCAAAACTTTGATTCACAATGTGGCATCACATTGGACAGGAATGGTCAGTCCTCCATATTGTCCAACCTCACATGTTCCTTGTTGTCTTCTTCAGGACAATTTCAGTCATCATTAATTACTCTTCCTCCTCCTCCTCCTCCCCCTCAATCCTCTGGGGCATCATCAAATGCTATTTCATCTGATCCCCCAGCCAGTGCCCCTTCTCCAACCCCGCTTGTTTCAACTCTGCTAAATGAAGAAGAAGTGCTTGACCTACCAAATGATTATGGGGCTCAGATGGAACGATTGGTGCCTTCTTTCCAACAGTATCAATACGCAAGTTTCGCACGAATGATCATTAAACCACCAAAACTGCAGGCCGTCAAACAGCAACTATCCACTTCTTTGGCAATGTCTCAAGATGTCACCTCAGGTAATAAATTCAAAATAGCATTTTACTCTCCATAGTTTTAAAATTTTCAGCATCCAATTTGTGTTGTTGAGCGGATCATTTTCTGAAGAATTCTGAACTTAGAGAACTATCTAATTAGTTCATCACAAATTTATGAATTCAAAGTTCTGCCCACTAGGTCCACCTATCATCTGAGAGAATTCTACCATTTGGTGAGGGGTAAAATACACAAACTTGGAACCAAGAGATCAATCTCGATGACTTTTATATATTTAGTTATTGTTATCACTGGATAATTCCTTAAATGGTGTGAGAAATGTGTAATAATATTATCATTGAGTAGAGCATTTTCGAAACAACGGTTGATAAAATTGTTCTGGAAACTCCACTATGAGGTCATTTAGTTTCTCAGTTAAATTGCCATATCAATAAAAATCAACTGATGTTTAATGACTTTTCCCCTTTGAAATGACATACTGATGAGTGAGTAAATTGCTGCCAAATCTGGGTACAACAAATGAGAAAATCTTAACAGCCTTTTTTCTTATACCATTAGACCTCCATTGCATTATTCAGTTTTTCTTTCACAATTTTCTTACTTAACATGGTCCGACTGAAGTTGATGGATTTACCTGCATATTTTTTGTGTATTTTACAAAGTAACCATGCTAAATAGGTGATATGTGGAAACAAAATTCTTTTTAACTGTCCTGTTCTTTAAATGGTTGTTATTGCAGTTATTGTTGCTTTTTGCGTTTTTCAGTTCTTCCTTTCCATACTAAATCAAGTGGTGCTCTCATCAGTTTACTCCAAAACAAAACAGAGGTCTATTGAGATATCTTGTATGGTTCAATGAATTGTATCCTCTTTGTTGTGTCTTGCTGGGTAAACATTAAACAGGTGTAAAGACACAGTTTCCAAAAGGGAAGAAGGAATAGCACCTGTATCAGAAAAGGAATTTGAGGTCAATTCTATTGGTGGCTGTGCATCCCTATTGCCCAGAAATGGCAGTAATGTTAAAGCAACTGCTGCTACACATAACCCAGCACAGCTTCCAGAAACGATGTTGCTGCATCTGGAAGAACCATTCCAGATGGAAGACTCACCATCATCAACCTCCATGTCATCTGGATATGACTACGACGTTTTCTTGAGTTTTAGAGGGCCCGATACCCGATCAGGCATTGTTGGTTTCCTCTATTAGCTGCTGGTATCCACACATATAGAGACAATGAAGAACTAAGAGCAGGAGATGAGATTGGTCCTGGGTTACAAAAAGCGATCTGCCATTCACAAATTTCAATTCCCATCTTTTCCAAGGGCTATGCCTCCAGCAAATGGTGTCTGAATGAGTTGGTCCAAATGGTGGAGTGTAGGAAAACAAGGAGACAGATGATCATGCCCATTTTCTACAATGTTACACCATCTGAGGTCCGTCATCAAACTGGGTTTTACGGAGAGGCCTTTGCTTCGCATGAGAAACGATTTGACAATAAGGTTATTAGCAAGTGGAAGGCTGCTCTCAAGGAGGCTGGTGAGCTAAAGGGATGGGACAGTGATTGGGCGACCAATAGGTAATTGATTTTGCGGCTTGTTGCTAGTATAGCTTTCAGTCATTGCTTAACATTCTTTATAGTTTTTCCTTGATTTTCTAATTCCTCTTCTTTTTCCCTTTGATACGATAAGGCACGAAGAAGAGCTTGTAAAACTGATTGTCCATAAGGTTGCGGATGAGTTGGAAAAGGCTTATTTGCTAGTGACCGACTGCTTGGTCGGAGTTGAAAATCATGTGAAAGAAATCAATAGAATGATGTGTGGAGATTCAGAGGACACATGGATTCTTGGGATCTATGGTTTGGGGGGTGTAGGGAAGACTACTCTTGCCAAAATCATCTACAACCAGCTATCCCATCGTTTTCAAGATTGTTGCTTTCTTTCTGCTATCAAGGAAATTTCAGAGCTGAAAGGTATCGAATGTTTGCAAAATCAGCTAATCTCCGATATTCTCAAAAGAAACTGGACTACTATCAGTAATGTGGATGAAGGAATGAAGACAATTAAAGAAAGGTTGTCCGGCAAAAAGGTTCTTGTTCTACTCGATGATGTTGACAAAAGGACTCATTTGAATTCACTTATGGGAAAGCCTGCATGGTATGATTTAGGAAGTAGGATTATTATAACTAGCAGAAACAAGGATATTGTTGATGTTCTTGAGGTTGCCTGTACTTATGAGCTTGTGAGCATGGACTTCAATCAATCTCTTCAACTTTTTTGCAATCATGCTTTTCAAAGTGATTATCCTCCGGATGAATATGATGCTTTCTCCACGGAAGTAGTCAAAACTACAGGAGGTCTTCCTCTTGCTCTTGAGGCAATAGGTTCACAGCTATCAGGCAAAAGCAAAGATGTTTGGGATGTTACATTGAAGAAGTTGAGAAAAGTTCCTCACGAGGAAGTCAAGAGAAAGCTGAAAATAAGTTATGATGCTTTGGATGATTCGCAAAAACATATCTTCCTGGATATTGCTTGTCTCTTTGTTGGATTTGATATAAGGATTGTAATTCACATGTGGAACGAAACCAATCTCTTCCCAGGTCAAGGCCTTCGTGTCCTTCAGCAGTAGTCTTTGATAAAATTGAAAGAAAATAAGCTGTGGATGCACAATCAGCTAAGAGACCTTGGTAGAGACATTGTTCGTCAAGAATGTAACATGGAATTGGAAAAACAGACCAGATTGTGGGATCATGAGGAAGCTTTGGACATTCTGATGAAAAAGAAGGTACCATTGAATTTCTATTATTTGGTCCCCATCAAACTGACTAAGTTCATACTTTTCGCGCTAATTGTGTGCTTAATATCCAAGGGGAGTTATTCTTAAGCCTTTTTCGTTGCTGTCATAGCTTATTCAACTGTTAGGCTGATGCTCAAATATTCTTTCCGAGTTTTGGGGAAAATTATACTTCTTTCAAAAATTAATTCAAATAGAGATCATGTGCTTTCCCTTTTGTTTTCTTGCTAGCAGGGATCCAAAAAAATTGAGGCTCTTTCCCTTAAGTTTGATAATCAGTTGCAATGCTATTATGCAAACCAAGAATTTAAGAGGCTATCAAATCTGAAAAACCTTGAAATGAGGGTCGTCCCGGAAAACTGGCCTTCAAATGATTTTGCAGCCAACATACAAAAGCGTCCGCCTATGCTTTCCAAGTTGAGATGGCTTTCTTGGCATCAATTTCCTCTGGATATTAAACTGATCAACCTTTCCATGATGAACATAGTCATTCTCGATCTATCATGGAGTAAATTTTCAGAAAGTTGGGATGGTTGGACTCACATCAAGGTAAGATTATTTTGTGATAGACACAGAATGTTTCTGCGGCTGCCTCCTCTTATTTGATCCATGATTTCATAGTTATATGATTGCTCGTTTACAGATGGCAGGGAATTTGAAAGTTTTGAACTTGACTGGTTGTGCACACTTGCATAGAACTCCGGACTTCTCGGCAAATGTAAACTTAGAGCACTTAATCCTCAAAAACTGTGCAAGGTTGGTCCAAATTGACATATCTATAGGGCATTTGACGCAGTTGGTTTTTTTGAACTTGAGGTTTTGCATTAAACTCCGCAAGTTGCCAGAAGAGATATGTAACCTAGAATCTTTAAAAGAACTTCTCGTTGATGGGACTTCTATAAGAGAGATTCCAGAATGGAGAGGGATGAAAACGCTGGAAACTCTCGGTGCTTGTGAATGTCTGTCACTAAACAATTGCAGATCGATTGGTAAGTTAACGTCGATATTGAGGCTTTCTTTGGAAAATGTTGAAATTACTCGACTTCCTCCAGAAATTGGAGAGCTCGTGAAGCTTGAGTACTTGTCTTTAAGTAAGTGTAAGTTGCTAAGGAGACTTCCAGACTCGATTGGTAATTTGGAATCACTAATCCTGCTAAATCTATCTTACACGCATGTTGAGGAGCTGCCTGATTCACTCGGGAAGTTGAAGAATTTGAAAGTTTTAAGGGTGTATGGTAGCTCCATAAGAATCATACCTAGTTCAGTTGGGATGTTGGAGAAGCTGGAAGAGATAGATGCTGAGTTCTGTTGGCGTTTGAAGGGGGCAATTCCTGATGGTATTGGGAGGTTATTATCTTTGAGGGTCTTGAAACTTTCGAACACTAGAATATATCAAGTACCAAGACTACCTGAAAGCCTGATCAGTGTACAAATTTCCACTCAATCTATGACGACACTTCCTGATCTATCAAACCTGATAAATTTAATAGATTTGGATTTAGGCATTCGAGAAGTTCCATTGGCCAAAGAGGATTCTATTTTTGTAGAATCATCTCAGCTTGTACAGTGTCCATCACCATGGTGGATTGGACAGTTATGCAATCTTGAGTCTTTGAAGTTGTCATGTGACACCATAGTTGCTCTCCATAAAGATATTGATCTTCTTTCTCAGCTTAAGAAACTTGAACTTCTTTGCTCTAACTTACAGTTCCTCCCTAGCCTTCCGTCAAATTTAAGATGCTTGCTGGTTAAATCATCTCAATCAATGGAAACATCTATAGATCTATCAGAATTGAAGGAACTATCAGAATTGAGGATTGATTCTTCAGCAGTAACAGGTATTCAAGGCCTTTATGATTTGGAGCATCTCAAAATTTTGGACTTTAGAGCACTCAATTCACTTGAGAGATTACCTAATATATCGAACTTGAAGAAGCTCAGTGAGCTGCATTTAGAATACTGTCATAATCTGATTGATGTTCAAAGTATTAGCGGCTTGGGGAATCTGAGAACTTTGAAGCTTATAGCAATTCCATTGGTGGAGAGATTACCTGATCTCTCAAACTTGAAGAAGCTCACTGAACTTCACCTCTGGGACTGCCATGGTCTAACTGAAATTCCAAGCTTTGAGGATTTGGAGAATTTGATAATGTTAAAGCTAGGTGAACTTCCTCTGCTTGAGAGATTGTCGGATTTATCGAACTTGAAGAAGCTCACAAAACTACATCTAGGACAGTGTCAAAATCTCGTGGAGGTTCAAGGAATACTGGATTCATTGGAAGACTTGTGCATAGAAGGGTGCAAATCTTTGGTTGAGGTGCCTGATCCTTCAAGTTTCAAGAAACTGAAGTCTTTACACATACGTGATTGTGAGAAGTTACATGTTGACAAGATTCGCTTCTCGGACCTTGAGATACCTGACAGGGCACATGAAAATTCGACATGCTTGATACTGAGTAAAATAGGCTTCTGTGTTTGTCAGCTGGGTAAGGAATTTTTTTTGCCGTCTTTTTCGTCCTAACAGTGTACTTCCTGTCGCAAGTTAATTTAAGCTTATTGAGAGAAGTTGATCAACATCAGAACTCAGGCCAACATCTCCGGACACAGTACTCACTTCACTGACTGGAGGACATTGATTTTTCCTGAAGCAGGAATAAGTATCGCCAACTTGACACAACCAAACTTCTGTGATATTGGTTTTTGATCGCATGAATCTTTGATCCATCACTCTCACAGTACTTGCATTGGGCAACAATCATTCTCATTAACATTAGAGAGCTTTCTCCTTACTTATCTGATGGATTTTCCGCAGTTTCTGAGAACGAATTTGTTTTCCACATTATGCTAGCCAGCACATTTGAGAGGTGAATATAGCCCCTTGCCATTGCCTAGAGTGCCGATGTATAAATGAAATGTTTCAAATCTCGCAGTCATTCATTGACAGACCACCCAATTATTCCCATTAATCATTGTCGAAGATGAGAAATACGGATTCTTTCTGAGTGAGTGTGATTTTTTATTAAGGCATTTTGATGAAAATGTGTTCGTTCGGAGGTCGCAATCAATCTCTTAACGTACAGGTAATCCTTACTTAGAACAGTAACTAATCCCAGGGCTCATCTGACGTATGGTTGACTTGCATATGTTTTGGGTTTTTATGTTGCAATACATAACAGCTAGATCATTCTGCAATAGCTAATAAAAATCTAGCATTATGGTTGCACACTACTGCTTCCCATGACATTATTTTTTCCACACTGGTTCTAAAGCTTGGGAGAGAGGGTAGAATGTTACCTGGAACTGGGGGAGGCTTTGGTGCCTGCACAATTAGCAACTCACAAGAAAATACTATCAGAAGCATGATTTCGTTGGAAAGCCTTAATTTTGCAGATTGCTCGTGTTCCGTAAGGTAAAAATACAGAAGACAGTTCCTTGCTGGTAAATTCTTGAAAGCGTTGGTAACTGTGTAACCAGTTGACCGGAAACTTGTTTACCTCGGAACTAATTTGTAAGCTAGCAACAGGTTTTGAATGGTAACATTTACTTGTACTTCAGAAGTTGCTAATTGTCTTAATAACCTATCAACATTTAATTTTTGATATTAACTATGTGTTAAAGTTATTAACTATAACATATCTCCCATTAAGTTACCGACTAGTTTTAGCTTAGTGAATAGTATCTGATTCACTTACCAACTTCTTATTTAATCATTTCTAAATTACTAATTGTTTTGCAATTTACCAACAATTATCTTCGGACCTTACCAACATATTGTTTGTTGGAGATCAAACATTACAAAAAGTGCTGAAGGTGCTGAAGATATTCATGGAAGCAAGCAACCAGGTTGATTTCGATGAAAATTAGGCCGTTTGGAATAAATATGAGACGGATGTATAAGTTTGAGACTTTTTGTGGTATTAACCCTTTCTTTTAACTATCGTAAGTTTCAATAAAAATTTCCATTCAAGATGAGGTCTCGTTTTGTTTTTTAGACAGGTCCATAGAAGGATACTAAAAGTTGGTAACCACATAAAAGTTTTATTAAGAATGTTATTAAGCAAACCGGGTCCCCTCACGGCCGCAGTTCGTGCAATCAAGAAAACCCCCCAAAAAGACAGATGAAAACTTACTAGATTTCTTTGAAAAGATCGAATTTTTACAGTTTACCTTCATCTGGGTGCGACGATTCCGGAACCCTCCCCCAAGCAAAGAGCCTCTTTGGTCAGCTCCAACCTTTACTTCTTCTCATCAGGATGGGGACACTCATTGAAGAACCTAAAGCCAACCCCAAATAACTAAGAAAATGCCTCTGAGATTGAACGAATCATAGTCAAAATACAACCCAAAAGAAAAATCTGTCTACGGTGATCGTTTTCTTTTCATCTGGGTATTGCGAATGTGAAGCAAGAGATGGGGAGCCGTACGCTCTGAGTTCCTGGGTTTGCTGGGGAGTGTGTGTGCGGCGGTGGCAGCGCTTCCTCCTCCTAGGGGGGTTGTCGGAGGAGGAGGCGCCCCGGTCATCGTCGCCGTTGGCTCCGCCTGCCGTCGAGGTTGTCGCCGCCGGGATTTGCTCTCCTTGCTCTTCGCTGCTCCTTCTGCGGAGGTGGTGAATGGAAGATGAAGAAGAGAGAGAGTGAGACGATGGTGAGGATGTGGGATCGTGCAGACAGCGAGAGAGAGAGAGGGAGTGCGGGGGAGTTGTTGAACATGGAGTCGGACGGAGAAGGGCTCGAGAGGGCTGGCCGCACGATTGCGCCAGGCGGCGGCGGGTACGGAGTATCGGCGGCGACGCTTGCCCCTCCCTCCGCCGCCGCCGCCTCAGCCGGTGTCAAGGAATCCCCAGGGTCACGAGCGGCACCTTCGAGTTTCTCCTTTAATTTCTTTTCATTATTTTTCTAAAATAGCTTACAAACATGACAACCACATCAGCATTATTCTTCTAAGAAAAATAAAAAATGTCTCCTTAACCTCTTTCGTTAACTTAAATAGACGGAGCTAACGGACTTAATTGCACTAATTTAATAAATTTTAGGATTTAATTACGCTTTTTAAAAGTTTTCACGATTTGATCGCACTTTCACAACAAGTTTTAGGATTTTTAATGCATTTATTCCAAAATTTTAAGATTGTATTTCTTATTTGAATCTGATATCTTTAGAAAATCAAACAATACGCTAAACTAATATACCTATGAGTTCTTCTTATTTTCAAAATTATTCTCATGATTTGAACAGTAGAGATTTGCATATAAACTCGAGGAGAATTACTTTGATATTGGAATACCAAATTGCTTATGTAAGATCACAAGAAATACCAGCGTCTTCATACCTCAGTGCTTAGGTAAGGGTTGAAGTATTTGATTTATGATACGTTTGTTTCGCGAAAAATGAATAATTTGGAAAAAGTTTTCCTAGAAATGATTGGTTATATTTTTTGAAATAATTGGCCAACAAAAAAATATTTTCATTATCGATAATAATTTATGTCTAAATTTTTTCATAAACGATACAAATATTTTTCGTTGCATAAATTTTTATAAGATCATTTTATAGAAAAATATCTTCCAAAACGTGGGTCTTTCGCGAAACAAACTGACCATTAATGTCAATTTTTCCTCTAACATTAAAGGCAGGTGATATTGGTTATTAATAGTGTTTAGGGTCCAACGAGATGGAGTACTGTGAAGAGAAAATTGATAAAGTGAGTAGAATAAGACACGTGTTTTAAAAGTCTTATATATTATAAGATCATGTGTTTGCTTCTATAATGAGATCAAGAAACCGCAAATTTGTGAGATCACTTAGAGCATACATATGAGTTTGTGAGAATTTTGCATTTGTGAAATCTCTATGCTTAAGGCACGGAGACATATGGTAGAAACATGCGGAGAAATCCTAAAACTTGTGTCAATAGTGTATTTGAGTTTTAAAATTTTCATTTCATTAATTTGATTCTTGCAAATTCCATTAAATCAAAAAGTCCAATTGACTAAAAAAAGGCATTTTTTTAAGGATTAATATCACCAAAAACCCTAAACCGGTACATGTGAAACAATTTTACCCCGAACTTTTTTTTTTACCACCAAAAATTCCAAACCGGTATACATGTGACAATTTTACCCCGAACATACCCCAAAAAACCCAAAATTGGTACACTTGTGACAATTTTACCCTAAACGTACCACAAAAAATCCAAAACTGATACACATGTGACAATTTTACCCTAAACTAAAATTTTAATATTATTTTTTCGATTTTTTTTAATTTTTAATTTTTTCTTTTCTTTTTTTTCTTCATCTTCTACTTTTGGCTGGTCGCCGGTCCGGTGACTAGCCAAAGGCGGAAGCCGGTGAGGCAAGCTGCTGGCGAGGGCGGCCCTCGCCGAACCTGGTGAGGGCGGCCCTCGCCGGCGTCGAGAGGCCCTCGCCGGTGTCAGGCGACCCTCGCCGGATCTGGCGAGGGCGACCCTCACCTGCGTCGGGCTAGGGCTGCCCTCGCCGGCGTTGGGCGAGGGCAGCCCTCGCTCGACGCCAGGTCGGCCTTCGCCGGCGTCAGGCAAGGGTTATCCTCGCCCGCCCAGGTGAGGTCAGCCCTCGCCCGACGCCGGCAAGGGCGGCCGTCGCCAGCAGCCGGCAGGGCCAACCTCGTTGGCTTCCGCCTTTGGCCGGTTCTTCGACCGACCAAAGGTAGAAGATGAAGAACAAAAAAGAAAAGAAAAGAAAAAATAAAAAATAATCGAAAAAATAAAAAATAATATTAAAAAATTATTAGTTCGGGGTAAAATTATCACAGATGTACTAGTTTGAGATTTTTCGTGGTAAAAAAAATAGTTTTGGGTAAATTTGTCGCAGATTTACCAGTTTGGAGTAAAATTGTCACAAGTGTACTAGTTTTGGGTTTTTTGTGGTAAAAAAAAATGTTTGGGGTAAAATTGTCACAGGTGTATCAGTTTGAGATTTTTGTGGTAAAAAAAAAGTTCGAGGTAAAATTGTCATACATGTACTAGTTTAGGGTTTTTGGTAGTATTAACCTTTTTTAATGTGTTTATACCACCAAAAATCCTAAACCAGTACCCTATGACACATTTACTCCCAAAGTAATTTCTATCTATTAAAAAATCACAAAATGGTACCGTTGACTCAAATCTACCTTGCGTTAGCATTCCGTTTAATATCCCGTTATAATGTATATGTGTTAATACACGTTTGCAAGACGGATTTAACATGGAGAATGACAATTTCAATGTGGAAAATCATGTATGTATTCTAAAAGAGGGTGGATTTAGATTAGGTTTACTAATTTGGAATTTTTGTGAGATGAAAATTAGTTTGGATAAATGTGTTTGGTGATACCGGTGTGGGATTTTGCGTAAGATCAAAGTTAGTTTGGGCATAAATGAGCCATGAGAGCATCGATTTGGGATTTTCGGTGAGATGAAAATTAGTTTTGGATAAATGTGTCATGTCCCAATTTGAGATTTTAGTGGTGTTAACCTCTTTTTTATTAGTTTTAAGTGAATAGAAAATCCTAGAAGACCTCGAGTATTTCCATAATTTTGTGAAATATTGATCCACGTACCTCCGTGACAATATGTACGAACGTTAAGATCAAAAGATGAAGTTTTTTAGCTATCAAAGTTGATAATTTGTCAATCCTTTCGGTTTTTCCACATCTTACCCTAATTACTACACGTATCGTGAGCACTTTTCCATGCGAAAAGTTTGGCCAAAAAAGGACATGAAAGTCCATCTATGTTATTAGCCAAGGGGTGTCTATTCTTAGTTTATATTAAATCTAAAATTAGCTTATACTAAAGATAATAATCATTATTATTACTAGAATTTAGCAACTGATTGAGCAAGCTCTTATTTGGAAGGCGATCATTTTGTGGTGCACGGTTCCACTTTTTCTTCACATCCAACTTAATTTTTAATGTTGTCTTGACTAAAAATTTAGAGGGTTAATACCACAAAAAATCCTAAATTGATACACTTATGACAAATGTACCTTCTGTTAAATTAGATTAATACCACGAAATCACAAATTAGTACACATATGATAAATTTACCCTTCATTAGTTTCCGTTAAATTTTACCGTCAAATTGTTAAGTTGGATAACACATGACAGTTGACAGGTGTATCGGTTTTGGGTTTTACCCCTCTGTTTGTCACATACATACTAATTTGTGATTTCGTGGAATTAATATAGTTTAATAGAGGGTAAAATTGTCACAAGTGTACCGATTTTGGATTTTTTATGGTCAAAAAATTAATTTGGGGTAACTTTCTCACAAGTGTTCTAGTTTGGAATTTTTTGTAGTAAAAAAATTGATTTGAGATAAATTTGTTACAAATGTATCAATTTATAGCTTTTGGTGGTATTAACCCAAATTTAGAAGAGCATTAACTTTAAAACCTAAACTTGGGCCGCTATTAACCGAGTGATGTGAGTAGTTAGATTTAACAGGTTCTATATGAGATCCACATGATTGACAATTCACGTCAAGTCCACAGCGGACCTATTAGGACAAGGCGAGAATTTACCATATGTACCGTATCATATGTAAATTTTATCTAGTTATTACGGTATGGGACTTAAAAGGTACTTGCGTCAAAGTGTTGAAGAAATTACGTCATAAGCACGCCCATGAAAAAACTATGTTAAAATATCAAATAAGAAAAATTTAGGGTTTCTAATGCATCAACCTTTTCACAATGTTGGTTATTAAAAATATTTTACGGGTGACCCATTATAATTTCATACTCTTATTCAAAACGAAGAGTTCAACTTTTCTCGATCACACGTCAATATCAGGACAATTGAATATTTGTCTTGTTATTCTAGTCTTCGACTTTTTCTTTTCTTTTTTCTGCCAATTGCTATACTCTACGTAATAAATCTATTTTCCTAAAAAGTGTTGATGAAATACCTTTCGAAACATGATCACTGCTATAAAGGGTGTGAAAGGACTTTTGCTGGTTCTTGGATAGGAATCGTATGATGAGGAATTAAAAGTACTAAGACCGTAAACAATCATATCAAGCCATGTAAAGGTATTGAAATGTAAAGATGAATTGAAGATAAAACTAATTTGTGTTCTTTGATTGATTGGCAGACCCTTTTACAAACTACAATTCAAGTTTTTTTACTACCAACGACAATTAACAACGGTTCAAAGAGAAATTAAGCACAATGCTCATGTATCCTACAATTAAGTGACTTCTACGTGCAAACAATTATTCACAAATAACCGACTCCACCATTCCGGCGGCTCTGCTTCCACTATTTCACCGGTCGTGTCATTTCTTCTACTCTGACAATTATATTTTCTCCACTTCTTCGCATCAATTGCTCGAGTTTCTTGTCTCCACAATCTTCTTGGCTCAACTACTCGACAATTATGTAAATTTCTCCCTTTGCGAGGATTTCTCCTACAGTTACGCCTAGGGTCACTGACTTCACCATTTATACGGTCACCTCATCTTGCTGATGGTTGTATCAATCGTGGCTTTTACCATTTGAGTAAATCTTGATTTGTCAACATTTCCCGTTGAACTTAGCCATTTTCATTTGTATTTTCTGTCGGCTAAATTGGTTTTCTAATAAACTGAATTTTGCCGGCTATCCTTATAAACACTTGGCCAATCTTTCCTCCATCGCATCTTGCTCGGTCTCATCTAGTCTGGGTCAACAATAAAGAACTAAGTTTTTTTTTTATATTAACATATGCTTCTTTAAAAGAATCAAATGGTTTTTTCTTCTTTTAATATCCAGGCATAATTGTTCTGTAAATCGAAGAGACGTGCATTTAATCACCCTACCTTTTCATCTCACAGCTTTTCACCCGCTACTGGGCACTTCTCTTGTCACGTCTTTCATGACAAAAACCCCATGTCATCCTCATTTAGGAAACCTATTCATTGAGGCGACATGCATATAGCCAAAAACTGCACCTTTTCATTTGCTCCTTTTCCCTTTGAGTTTGGGAGCCAGGTCGAAAGATGATATTTGATCAAATCATTTTTTGTCCTGTTTTCATCCGCTTCCATTTTCATCAGTTTTTGAAGAACTGCTTCCCTCGCCATCATAAAGAGATCCTCTCTATCCATCGAGATTTTATCTCTAAACGAGCCTAATTGAATATAAATAATTGCTGCATTTTCAATCTTTGATTGGAGATTTTTGCAGTGGTATCCGAGGTTAAGTCTTTATATATTGTCCACTTGGAAACAAATGCGAGTCGATTTGGCTTTAGAATTCTACTGGCTTAATCTAGACTTGCAAATGCCATACTTTAACATACATTAACATAACAATTTGAAAGAAAAAGATACTTTTATGATGACATAAATGAAACTAATTATAGATTTAGCATTTGTTTGTTTTACTGAAAATTTCTTGCTGCTGAAAAGTAAATTCAAATTTAGAATAAGCAAACTACTTTTGGAGTTTGATTGAACTAAAAATGAGTCGAAAAAAATTGATTTTATGGTATTTGATTATAAGTGAATCAATTAAATGCATCTTGTATATTAAATATGACATATAATGACTAAAAACTGGAATCAACATCTTCTTTGTGTATTATGTAATCCATAAAAAATAAACAAAATTGCAAATAAATTAAGTAAAAAATTATGAAATCATATTCGTTAACGATTTTATGTATTCAAGATAACGCGGGCAATAATGAATTATATTCAAGAGATGGTAAACAGGATTTATGAAAAAAATAGATGAGACTTAACGAAATAAAGAATTGATGAGAGATAGAAAAGAGACATAAGGGATCTATTCATATCTCTCGGATATGCAACAAGAAACCAAGAATAATGATTTCCTCCTTTTCAGAAGAAGAGTCTCTTTCCCCGATTTAAACTGATCATTTTTTGTCCATGGAAAACACTTTTCGTAGATTGGTTACTTTCCCGTCATCCAAACACTGGAAAGTTCGAAAACAATTTTTGATAAATGATTTTTCTATCGAACAAACCTACCCTCAAGATCAATTGGCAAGATGCCCGCGAGAGATGACCAACTCGGCACCAAGATGGGAAAGAAAGGAGGACGGAGCAGTTATGTGGTCTATTTCGAATTTGGAATGGGACGTGGTTGAAACCAAAGAGTAACGCCGGATTTTAAGACTTGGCGGCTGAATGCAGTTGTGCAAAGCGTCGTTCATCTCCTTCAGATTCCCAAGAAAAAGTGCTCCCTCCCTCATTAGATTACTATTATAGCCACTAATTGCCATGAAGGAGACGCTAATATTTCAAAAGTTGACGGCATAGATGATGTAGATGCAGTGAATTCATCATGACCATAAGCCTATTTTCCTTAGAGCTTGTAATTTTCACTTTTACTACGCTGAAAAGTCTA